>LS990922.1:13154176-14354176 GCA_900464855.2 Musa schizocarpa
TTTATTATTCCCCTCTTTTTACCAATGATAAAGGGGGAGAAATAATTGCTACTATTCATATCTCAAAAGAGAAAAATTTGCTAGCTTGCACAATTTAAGAAGATGAAAAAATATGCCAGCTTGCTCATCTCAAAAGAGAAGTAAAGATTGCTAACTTACATAATTCAAGAAGCAAAAATTGTTTTTATTAAACATCTCAAATATTATTAGCTTACATTTTCTGAAATGATATAAAAATTTGCTAGCTTGCATGATGTAAAATTTATTAGAATTGCTAGCTTGAACATTGCAAAGGAAGCAAAAATTACACTTCTCAAAATAGACCAAAGAATTTGCTATATTGAACATCACCAAGAATTGCTAGCTTGCAATGTCAAGAGAAGCAAAAGTGCTATCTTGCCTATCTAAAAAACAAAACATATTAATTTGCACATCTAGCAAAATTTACAAACTTGCAAAACCCAAAATCGTTGCTAGCTTGCATGTTGTAAAATGATGTTAAATTTTGCTAGCTTGCACTTTACAAAGGAAGCAAAAATTGCTAGCTCAAATATTGCAAAGGAAGCAAAAAATTGCTAGCTTGCACTTCTCAAAAGAGAATAAAGAACTCACTAGCTTGCATGTTCTAAAGTGATGAAAAACATACTATCTTAAAAGCTTGTATATCTAAATATTTGCTAATTGCACTTTTCAATTTTGTTGATGACAAAGGGGGATAATCATGCATATTATGCCTAAAGTGATAATTTAAAATTATGTATGATGATCATGCATGGAATGATATATTGAAATTTTGATTATGCATGATTTTATGATGACATGTTGCTTGGATTAATGATTAAAATTGCCTTGACTTAAATTCATTTTGAATTCAAGGTTCATCTCACGTATGTCATATTGATACGGGGAGTTAAGGTTAACTCCATCATCAATTGATTGCCATTATAAAAAAAAGGGGAGATTGTTGAATCTCAGATTTTGATGATGAAATCAATTGATGTATTTGTCATCTAATGTACGTTTAAGTGACGTAAGACTGGCTTATATCAAAAAGGTAAATCGATTAAAGTAGGAGGAATCAAACGTTGGGCTAGAGTAAACATGTCAGAAGATTAAACGTCAGGCCAGAGGATCGATCGATGTGTCGGTAGAAGGCTTTGGTCTGTGAATTCGAGCATTGGGCCAAGAAGATCAAACATTGAACCAAGGAGATCGGATGTTGCGAGAAGACAACATGCTGATTGGGCAATACGCTGAAGGAGAGAACGATACGCTGAAAGATCATACAAAGCGCTAGAAGGACCAATAACATGCCGGACAACATAGGATTTACTTGTAATCGATTATACCTAGATCGAGTTAGTTTAAAGTCTAATTAAGTCAGTTTAGAATGTAATTAGACCAATTCAATTAGGGTCTAACTAGACCCAAACAGTGACCCAATAGGTGAAATCATCATGGCATAGTCTCCGAGACTGTGTCAGGTGATGGTACACCTAGACTCATCCTTTGAGTCTGTCAGGCGGTGATACCGCCCAGACATAGTCTCTCAGGCGGTGATACCGCTCAATGTCAGTGTTGTAGGCGGTGATACCGCCAAGACTCGGGAAACCCAAGATGAGACCTTTTTAGGCTCCAAGTTTGAATCAACTTGAGGCCTATAAGTACCCCTCTTATCCCTGGTTAACACACACAAGAATTGAGAGTGAAAAATAAAGAAAACACTATTGTAATCTTGTGTGAACTCCTCTCAAACTCTAAGTGTTAGAGAAGCTTAAGAGAGGAGGTTATGGGGGTTGTAAAGGTTTTCTCCTGAACCTATCAAAAGGAGAATTAAGTTGTAAGGGTAGTTGATCTTCTCCCATTGAACGAAGATCATTAGTAGATGTTGGCGGCCTCGACGGAAGAGGAATTGATGGAGTAAATGTAAGTCACGACGATCGAACCACTATAAAATTTGGTTTGGACCAAATGACTCAAGTGAGGACTCAAGTGATGATGATGATGATGACTCAAATGATCATAATATTATCAATTAGTTTCATTATCAAAATCTAAGATTCAACAAAGTCCACTAGGACTTGGACTCTTAATAATTAATAAATATTAAATAAACCTCTATCTAACTATTATTGAACTAAATAAACTCAACAAAACATTATTCAAAAACTTAGAAAATAAAGGGATCATAACAATTCCTCTCCCTTCAAATCAGCCTTGTCCTCAAGACTGAGTAGCATCAAACTCGGGGAGTTTCTCTTTCTGCACTTCAGTCGTAGGGTATCTATGGCGCCTTACAACTCATTGATCAAGTAAGTACGGTCTCCACTTCTTGATAGTGTAAGCAATAAGTTGGCCTTTCAGTATTGCAGTCTTCTGAAAAACTCTCTCAATCTGATAGCTAGTGGTAGTTATGACCTTACTTCCATGTTTTCCCTTTAGGATCACCTGCTTTCTATTAATAAAAAACTTCATGATTAGCTTAGAAAAATTTCATGAAACATCACCCAAGGTTAATAGCCATTCAATTCCAAGCACCACTTCGAAGTCTTCCAAAGGTAGCAAAAACAAGTCCACGAGTAACTCTTGGCCCTGTATAATCAACTTTATCTTCGAACGTTTGCTATCACAAGTTAAAATTCGTCAATCAATGACCTTTACTTCGAATTTGTTACATTCTTTCATGTGGTAGATTAATCAGTCAGCAACCTTACTATCTATTAAATTGTTAGTGCTACCAATATCAATCAAACTGTAACATGCTGATATTCTAAAGTTCCTCCAACTTTTATAGTTTGCGGGTTAGAGTAGTCGGCCAATGCATGCACTGTATGCATGATAGGTCCAACATCGTCATCAGAATCCATACCTTTATGATCAGAGTCCACATTGTTAGCTTCTAGTTCCTCCCTAATTGGTTCAAGCATCAGAAGTTGCTCTTATTTACATCAGTGCTCTCTACTCCACTTTTCATCACAGTGCGCACAAACCCTTTACTGATCTTTCCTTGAGTTCTTCTTGGGTTAGCCTTCAAGTGTTAGGGTTCTGGCTGGGAATAGATGGGGTGAGTAGCTTGTTGATCATCTGTTTGTTGTCACTTCTGTTTTGACGATTTTTCTTGCTGATTTTTTCCTCATGTAAATGTACAGATGATATCGCAACGATCATAATGCAAGGTTGATGAGCTTTAACTTCACACCAAATATCTAGATTAAGTCCTTCAATGAATGTACCAATTAGTTGTCATTTAGACCAATCTCTGGCTTGATTTGATAATCGTTCAAACCTATTCTGATATTCCAATACTGTAGAAATCTAACAAATTTTGATGTGTTGTCTATCAATATTCTCATATTTAAATAGTCCAAAGTGAACAAGAAGCCCTCTCTTTAATTGCTCCTATGAGGGGATTCCATGGCAAGTTTTATACCAATCATACTATTGGATTGCATCCCAATCTAGTTGGATTAAGGCTATTTCCACCTTGGATTCTTTTAGAGTTATGTGAAAATGAAAAAAAAATTTTGCCCTAGAGTTCCAACTAGTTGGATCCCCATCTTCCCATCTTGAAAATTTTACCTTAACACGTGGGTAGCTTATGTCATATTTTTGGGGTCATTTTCCTGTATCTTCATTTCTATTCAACGTAGAACTTGAACTTCCATCTTATTGAAATTTGCTAAAGTTCTCTAATAGGCTCTTTTTGAAATCGTTAAGGGTTTCTTGTTGCCGGTTCTCAATTCTGGTTTCTAATGCTTTAATTTGTGCTTTGACTGAGTTATCAATAGCTATTGCATAAGACTACAAACCTATAATCCTCAGTTCTTATTTATAATGTCTGGTCAAGAGCATCAGTACTATCGATGCCAAGGGTAGCGTAATAGCTTATTGCGGTCGCTACGAGGAGGAAAAGTTATTATCCTTTTTCTGTCATTATGTGGGGTGAGGCTATCGGGGGATGGAAGGCAACGACGTTGGCTGTAGTTGCTACGACCCAAGGGATCGATCGCTGAGTAGCCGATGTTGAGGCTGTGGTGGTGCAACAGGCGGTTGTGGCAGAGGATATAGGGCAGGGGGGTGGGGGAGGCGGTGTTGACAAAGCTAGTAGGCGACGATTGTTGAAGATGAAGCTATAGTGGTGTGTCTAGGAATTGATGAGTTGCCCTGTCTGGGAAGCGGTGGTGGTGGTGGAGAAGGGGAAGCGGTGATCACTGGCTGGGAAGTAGTGACGGGATGAGGCATGACGGTGGGGCAAAAATGTCACCGCGAGCAGTTGCGGTTACGACCCAAGGGGAGGAGGGTCGCGGTTGGGAGGCAAGCATCGATCGAGGCAGTGTTAAAGGCATGATTGGGAGGCGATTGTTGTCAATGCCAATAGTGAAGAGAGGAGGAAACAACAGCGGTTGCGGCGATCGTTGCCCTATTTCGATTGCCACGAGGAGGGATGGTCGAGCGGCTACGGCTACGGTTGCGACCTAAGGGAAGGTGGGTGACAGTGGACTTTGGTTGAGAAGCGATCATGGGGCTGCGGCGGGATGGGACACTGGTAGCGTCATCTCTGGTGAAGGCTTGGCTAAGGATGACTGCGATGGGAGGTGGGATAAGGCGCCCCTTTCTTGCTCAAGAGGGATGGGGCGTGAGCGATTGGAGGGCAACTATAATGCAATGAGGGGGGTGCTATCTGGGAAACAGTGGCGGTGGCGGTCGTTGGACGGAGAGCGACGACGGTGGTCACTAGCTAGAAGTAGGGGCGAAGCCTCGCTCGGGAATGTGGCTACGATGGCCCTTTCTCGCTGTTCTCACTTTTTTTTTTCTTTTAGATAATGATAACTACGACGAAGTGTTTTGAGGAATTACAACGAGAACACCAAGAATCCTTGCTTTGATACCAAATGATAAGACCCTAGGTTTTATCAAGAAAGAAAGGAGAGAAAATTAGGATGATCACTTTGAGAGGATCAGCCTCCTAGGGTTTGTCAAAGGACTGAATAATATTTTATTGCTTGCCAAAAAAAAAAGTTACATCCCTATTTATAGAGTTCCACTTAGAGTCCACAAGGATTTGGACTCTTAATAATAAATAAATATCAAATAATCCTCTATCCGACTATTAACGAACTAAATAAACTCAACAAAATATTATTCAAAAGCTCAAAAAATAAAGGAATCCTAATAGTATCCATCTTTTAGTACCTTTTGGATTCTTCCTTCGTGGATGCGACCTAGCTATAATGCCATAGGTGTGCACTATTTACCTCATCTTGATTTCTCTTGGATATATTTATATTCAATATATGTGAAGCAGTATTCAACATAAATAAATCATTGTTCAATGTTCCTCTAGTGATGATCTTGTAATCCAATATAATTAAATAATTATTATTCTCAAAAACTAATTTATATCCACTAACTATCAAACATAAAATAGAAATAATATTTTTGATAATAGAAAGAATAAAATAATATACATCTAATGCGATAGTAGCTCCACCAAGCAAATGTAGGGTGACCTCGCTAATAACCACTATAACAACTTTTGCTTCATTGCCCATCTTGAGGTCCATCTCACCTCTTGCCACTCGTTAATCTACTAGAATTTGCCTATAATGAATTACAAATATAATAAGTACTATCGGTATCTAATACCCTTATGTTATCATAAGAATCTAACAAATAAAAACTGATCATGAATATACTTGAAGCTTCTCCAAATTTTTATTTTGCCTTCTCTGTAGGGTACTCTTTGTAATTCCTCTTGTAGTACCTATCTTTGCCGTAGTGGAAGCATTAGCCTTTGTCCTTTGTCAAGTCCTTCCTTCTCAGTAACATTTGTTTTATTCGATTTGCCCTTGCCCTTATTAAGGGACTTCTTTGCCTTCATTTTCTTTCTGGTCTCACCAATATACTAGCTTCTCTTTCTTGATGGTGATCTTAGCCTCCCTTAACATATCGAAGAGCTTAGGGAGAGTTACTTCAAGCTTATTCATGTTAAAATGCATAATAAACTGAGAAAAAGAGTCTGGTATAAACTGAAGCATAAGATCCACATATAGGTTATCCTTTAGAATTATTCCTAGACCTGTGAGCTTCTCTATTCACTCAATCATCTTAAAGATATGGTTTTGAACCAATGTTCCCTTGGTTATCCTAGCACGTAAGAGACTCTTGGATATCTCATATCATTGCGTTCTTCCCTATTCTTCAAATAATTTATGGAGATGTAGGAGAATAGATCTAACATCCATCTTTTTTATGTTATCTCTATAAATTAGGAATTATGAAGCCCAACATATAACATTGAGCAAGAGTGAAGTCATCTATATACTTCACATAGTGAGCGATCTTATCCACACTTGTCCCTTCCTCGGGCGTGGACATCAATGTGTCAAGGATGTACATGATTTTCTCTGTTGTGAGAATGATTATCACGCTACATAAAGTGAGAAAATAAAGGTAAACAATTATGCTACAATTTGATTCTCATTGTATAGATCCATTGACATCATAATATATGCAACATGCTATATAAAATAAGAAAATACTAATAATAATAATAAGCAAAAAGACTACATAGCATGTCACATGTGTCATCACTCACTTAATTGGTTTGTAGGGTATCTATAACTAGCATATGTCCTCGTTTCTAGTGGTGCTTCACATGACAGATGAAGCGGCAACGCTCCTCCTTTTGTAGCGTGAATCCTCATAGTTTTCATGCACCACCTTGTAGCGATGATCAAGAAAGCCAACCCCTTCTTGCTGTCCTCTTGTAAGGTTGGCTACCACTCTCGATGACTGATTGTGCTATATTTGGATCTTGATCTATAAGTTCGGTATCAAAGAATGGAGGACTCATACAAGGCATCCTTGGTGTCTCAAGTCTAAGAACCAAACACACAACTGGAACTACGAAACTCTTGTCTTATAATGAGGTATCATAAACCATCAAGCATTTCATAAACGAATCAATTAGTAAACTCATTATCTAATGAATACCTATACTATACCCCTAATGTCCCGTACTTGCGACTATGAGACTAGCCACATCTATCATATGAATGAGTACATAGCACATCGGTCTGTTTGGTTATCTCGATATCTTCTTTGAATAACCTATGATCGGAAACTTTTAGGAGATATGTTTATAGGTGAATTAGTCTCATTATCGTGATCTCATTATGATTCAATTCTCATTGCACAATCCAAGGACATCATAATATATGCAACAAAAAACATAAAGTGAGATAGTATCAATAATAATAATAAGCAAAAAAGATTGTGCAGTGTGTCACACATGTCATCATTCACATGATTAACTTGTAGGGCACCTATGACTAGCATTGTAAATAAGTGGTAGGATGAATAAGATAGAAAAGCAGATCGACAATGCCGATGAATTATTCATGCATAATAAATAAAAATTGATTAACATTTTTTCACGAGCGAAAAGAGCTAACAAATAGAACTAAAGTATTTTATTTCACAATCATAGCTTTGATACCAATTGTAAGCATAAAAATTATAATATATTATTATTATATAAAAAATTTTAATACCAAAATATGAAATCTAATAATAATATATCTAAATTTATAATGTATACTGATATTTAGAAAGTTTTTATCTTATCTATGAGTATGCCATTGTCAAATTTGAAAGCTATAGTGATGTCGATCTATGAGAAGAACTAGATTTGTCTTTTTTTTTTTTTTTTTTTACTTATCATTCACACAACTACTCAGAGTGATAGATTTAAGGACAGAATGAGATATGAAAGAAGATTTGTAATTTCTCGGTTTATGTGACTAAAGAGAGATATAAGAAAAAATCTATAATCTCTCAATAATATAACGTATTCATACATATGCATATCATATCTATTTATAAGCGAGAGGATATAAGATAATTAGTAGAGTCCCTCCCATCAAAATATCTCATAAAAAAATTTCATAATTAAATTTTTTTTCTATTGACTAATAAATATAATCAGAATTTAATCACATCAATAATTATATAATTATAATTAGATAGGATCTATTTTCAAATTCGAATGGTCCGATCTTTTTTTTTGGATTGTGAAGTAAGATCTCGTTGTCTGAATCGTGTACGATACAAGAGATTCTCATCAAAACAAGATTTTATCGAGCATCTTTGTACTTGCCTTTTTATACATGTTTATATTATTTGGTGATTGAGAACCGACATGGCTTCTTTTCCCAAATTCTCTATCAAATCCATCGCCAGACACACCCCACTGTTCCATTTCAGAACCCTCGTTGTCTCTCCTCCCAACCAATCTCAACGATGCTATTACTACCACTTCTCCCACCGCACCCTTTTCCTTCACCTGCGGTCGTCTCGCAGCCTAGACGAGGCCATCAAGCTCCACGCCCTCATGGTCCTCCATGGTTACCTAAGCCACAGCCCGGTGCTGGGTGCACAGCTTGTGCACTCGTATGTCAGCTTTGGTCGCCATCAGGAGGCCCTGACTGTTTTCCACCACCTGCCCAGAAGGAATTCCTTCGCCTGGAACTCCGTCATCAAAAGTTCGGTCACCTCTGGTCGCTTCGATGAAGCATTAGCAGCCTATCATGACATGATCAGCCATGGCTTGGATGCCGACCATTTCACGTACCCGTTTGTTCTAAAGGCTTGCGCGCAACTGTCGGATCTCGAGCAGGGGAGACAGATTGGAGAGTCGATCAAACTCGACGCAAGAACCAACAGCTACGTGCAATGCGCTCTCATTGACATGTTTGCTAAGTGCGGCAGCTTAAGCGAGGCCCGAAGGGTGTTCGAGGATATGCCGATGAGAGATTTGGTTTCGTGGGGTGCAATGATTTGTGGAACCATGCAAAACGGTGACTGGTTGGAGGCGTTGAATCTGTTCAGGAGGATGAGGAGGGAAGGTTTTAGTCTCGATTCTGTCGTGGTAGCGACTGTTATTCCGGCATGCAGTAGACTAGGAGCTATGCGGATAGGAATGGGACTGCAGGGGTGCTCTATAAAGAGTGGATTCAGTGATGATCTCTGTGTTTCCAACGCTCTGATTGACATGTATGCAAAATGTGGACAGACAAAAACAGCTTGTCGACTATTTCAGCTTTTGGCCCTCAAAGATGTTATCTCATGGAGTAGCTTAATTGCAGGGTACTCACAGAATTGTGAATATGCCGAGTGCTTGGAGTTGTTTAACGAGATGCTGAGATCAAGAATAAAACCGAGCTCAGTGACTGTAGCTAGTGTTCTTCCTAGCATATCTGAACTGAAGACCTTCAAAAAAGGAAGAGAGGTTCACGGTTATGTCGTAAGATGTGGGTTTGAGTTCGATATCTATATTGCAACTGCATTAGTTGATTTCTATTGCAAAAGTGGATTGTTGAGAGAAGCACAGTATATCTTTGAAATCCTGTCAGATTCAGATATCACCATATGGAACTCTATGATTGCAGGATATGTCCTCGATGGTGACGTACATTCTGCCGTCCAGACATTGCGAAGAATCCATAGATCTGGACTAAGGCCCAATTATGTAACAGTTGTTACTGTCCTTCCACTCTGCAATCGCTTTGCGATGCTCAACCATGGCAAAGAACTACATGGCTATGTGACTAGAGGTGGACTATCTTCTGTGGTCTCTGTGAATAATTCATTGATAGACATGTATTGCAAGTGTGGCTGTCTCGAACATGGGAAGAAGGTTTACATACAGATGATAAACAGGGACATTGTTACTTATAACACTATAATTGCTGCTCTTGGGATGCATGGTCATGGGAATCAGGCAGTAATGTTCTTTGATCATATGAAGAAAGAAAGAATCAACCCAGACAGAGTGACATTTATAGCACTGCTATCAGCTTGTAGCCATGCTGGCTTCATTGACAGGGGTTTCTCCTATTATAATTCCATGACAGAGGACTATGGCATTCTTCCAGATATGGAGCACTACTCATGCATGGTGGACCTTTATGCCAGATCTGGGTACCTGGATGACGCATGGGAATTCATCAAAAGCATGCCGGTTGACCCAGATATTGATGTACTGGGGAGTCTGTTGAGTGCTTGTAGAACTTATAAAAGAATAGACCTTGCTGAGTTTATCAGCTCACGAATCTTTGAAAAGAAACCTGAAGATCCAGGTTACTATGTTCTTCTATCCAATATTTATGCAGCTGTTGGAAGATGGGCAGATGTGAAGAAGGTGAGAGCAATGATAAAAGATAAGGGATTGATGAAGAAACCTGGGAATAGCTGGGTTCAAGTTGGACAATGCATTCATTCATTTCTCGCTAAAGATAAGGCTTACATAGAACATGGTATGCTACAAGACATTTTGAGGATTCTGTCTCAAGAGATGAGCGAAGAAGGATATATTCCTGACCTGATCTCCCTAGCAGAGGATGATAACATTCATGAACATATCAATTAGAAGGAAGGTTTTGACAGGTAACCACTGTTTTCTCCCTACTAACTCAGGTATTCGATGCAATTTTCTGTCTTGGTTTCTTTTTACTGCATATAAGTCGGAATCAACATTGCAACATGTATATTATTAAACTATCTAGTTGTGAACCACTGTGAAACCAGCAACCCATTTGCTAGTATAGACATGAAAAGATGGATCTTGGAACATGGTTCATCGGCCAAGGCAAGGTATCAAGTGTTTGAGCATATTGAGCATATAGGTCGATCCTTCTCAAGTCAAATGGCTTGCTGATATTCAATAGGATGTCAAGGGCATGGAGAAACAGTTTCAAAAGCAGTGTGGATGATTTGAATAGTGTTTCTGATGTTTCAGGATCAGAATTGGGAGTTATTTTGGAAGCCTCAGACATGTTTCATTTGATTCCGATAGCTGTATAATAAACATGCCTTTGGCAAAAATTTAGTCTCCAGTTTATGTTGGATGTAACCACAGAGTAGCCGGCAGAGACCTCACATCTCGATCACCCTTTAATTCTTGGGTTGGATTGGAGTTCCTAATTGTTAGGACCAAGGTCTGCCGTACCGTACAGTACCGGCGTTTCGACCCGGGCTCGGTACTGGTACGGTACGGTATACCGCTCGGTACACCCAGGTGTACCGAGCACTGTAGCACTGCAGTGCACTGCTACAGTGCTACAATACTCGGTACGGTACAGGACGGTCCGCGTACCACTGGCCTGTCGGACCGGTACGTACCGCCCGTACCGGGCGGTACGGTCCGGTATGACAGACCTTGGTTAGGACATCTTTGATTGATTACAATACTTGTCAAACGAGGCTACAAAAATATTTTCACTGTCATTCTATGGTTAGATGATATTTGTAATTGAGATACCTCTTCCTATAATTTTTGCAACAGTGTATAAATTTTTTTTGATATAAATGTAATTTATTCCCAGACTGGTTTCTTTCTTTTCAATACATTGTCCAATTTAGCACTGGTATTGGATTTCCTGCATGCTGTAGATACAATCACTGAATTGTTAATTACCTTTATTTATAGACCTATAAAAAACCCTAAAGACAACAATGGAAATATGTAGTCTTGACAGTAGAAACCCAAGAGACATTTAAAAATATTCAAGTGGTAGAAAACCAATGGTAGGGCACTAGTAGTTGGTTGTTTATAACTTCCAGTAACTTTGCAGATGTTTAAAATTTTGGTACATACTCATCATGATTGCTCATATTTTCTAGGATTTCATTGTAGTATCAGAGTCAATGATGTTTATAATGTTTTGGCAAGAAATTTTGAGAGAAAAGGTTAGAGAGTTACAAAGGACCAGTCTAAATTCAAGTAATGGAGAACGAGGCGACCTGTGAGTTTTTTCTGTGTCTCAAATAAGTCTATTTTCACAATGATTAAGCAATGCAGCCGAGGGTTTGTAAGCCCATTAATCATTGCTGCCTAGGGTTTGGCCCAGGCGCAATTGAAGAGTATTTGATGCAAGCAACTCGAGCAACCCGACCAATTCCCATGTGCTTTCCCGGGCGTAGACGCGAAGCCTTCTTCTCATGTGGTGATGTTGACGCTGCGGCCATTATTAACAATGACAAGGTTCGGCATGAGCTCCAACGTGACGAGCCGGGATGGACGTGGGGGACGGTGCCGCCCTCAACGTGTTTGCTTTTATTACTGCAAAGAACTACTTGTACAGCAATGCAGCCACCGGATCATGATTCCCTGGGCCATTATGTCCTTTGGAAGTGGCAGCTCTTTCTATCAATTAATCGGACACGGAAAAGGTGAGTCCCGTTCCAGTTTAATCACAACGATCGTTAATGCTTTTCATCACATATGTAATCGAATTCTTCCCTTCTCTTTCTCTTTGTGATTGAGCAGCGTTGTCACTCACTGCAGTGAATTCAACTTGAGGCCACAGCATGCATGTCCTCTTTGACGCTTCCAATTGTTCCAAGGAAGCTTTGGCGACGATGGCACTGCTCTTCTACGAGCATGACTACAGAGTGTCCCTGCAGACCAAAGCAAGCATGATATAATACTATGAGCAGTTGACTGATGGGAAGAGATCATGTGATTCCATGTAATTTGGATGTCACGTGGGAGGAGGATCTGCAGCATCGCAAGCTTCGGCATGGCACGTGGGAAAGCCGGCAGTCGTGCGTGGGATTAAGCTGTCACTGATATGCACTCTGTCGGCTTTAGTCTGATGACGATATAACGATGAGAAAAGACGACCGAGACAGCGAAGCAAATAAAGATGAGGAAAAAGGAGAGAGATCAATCGGTGGAATCCACTGCCACCACTGCACCTCACATGCCGTCTATAAAGCCAGACTCTGCCACATCCACGACCGATCCATCCTTTGTACCCGTTTCCCTCTTTCCTTGGGCTTCCACTCCACACACACCTCTAGCATCTCTCTCTTGTTGCTTCACCAGAACGTCCGAGGACGGTCGACATACGTGATAGATGGCGGACGAGGGCACGGCCAACTGCATCGATATCCTCCTGGCCATCATCCTCCCTCCACTGGGTGTCTTCCTCAAGTTCGGATGCCAGGTATATGTAACGCAAGGTTTCATTAGCTCAACATGCATGCATGCATGCATGCATGAGCTTTCCTCTCGTCATCTTCCCAAGAACAATTTGTTCTTGAATGAAGCATACACAAGTAAATCTTTTAATCTGTAGAGATTTGTAAATCTTCATTAATTTATTTGTTGCTGCGATTATTGATGGGGGCAGGTGGAGTTCTGGATCTGCCTGCTGTTGACGTTGTTCGGGTACCTCCCGGGCATCATTTATGCTGTGTATGCCATCACCAAGTGAACTCGTTTCTCCTACTTCAGGTAAGCCAACGCGAATTCCTTCTTCTTCTTCTTCTTCTTCTTCTTCTTCTTTTCCTGATCCCAAAGTTTAAAGCCTTTTTATCCTTATCTCCTTCTGGTTCTGCAGGGATTTTAGCGTCTGGTGTTGGAGAAATGAGGTGGCTGTGTTGTCTGCTTCACTCTGCTCTGCCACTGATGGTAGTTCTGTGGCTTTGTTGGTTATTTGTACCGTCAGTGGGCCTTCGATTGTTGTGTGACTGTACCAATTGATTGGTGTCTGCGTGGCTGTAGTTGTAGAAAGACTCGATCATCAATAAATCAAGGATTGCGTTTAGATTTGCTCCTTAGTTTTGGGTATCGGGATGGAAATGGAAGTACATAGACATGTACAACAAAAACTCCAAAGCTATCAAATCGAACTCCGTTCCTCCTTAACAACACACGGAAGAAATATAAATTTGGCACCGTTATGTACGTACGCACGCCGAATGACAAAAGTCGTCTAACAACACTACAGCTCATCATCTCTCGAGGACCTTGAGATCCACACGATCGGATGGTTCCTTGGCCGTAAGATCAGACGATATCACTTCTCAACCATATAAAGAAGAAGATCAAGAAAAGCAAAGACGACAAGAAATCCGCTGCCGATGGCGGACTTTGATCAATAAAACATAGTCATTCCACAATCGATCTTTGTGATGGAAATTTGAGAATGATAGAGCTCTATCCGTGATTGTTAGTCAGTATACCGTCAGATTTTTGAGATTTTATCTTCTATTCAGAAGGACTAGAATAATTGAATGAAAAAAGCACAGTCTTCTTTCTCTCCTCTTTGAAATCCAGCCCAACATATTGGTTCTATAAAATCTCATGATCTCCATTATCTGGTATCATGAAGGATCATGCATATTGTCTGATATCAATGTTGTTTATAGTTCTAGAAGAGGTTTCTTATCAGAGAAAAATAATCGATAGTTTGCTGGATTACAAAGATAAAAATTGAACATGTGGTTCTAAATATCGATTTGAAGATTTAAAAAAAAAAAAAGGATATTCCTCCTTGTGATCTTTGTTATGTTATGTGATGACATAATCAATTTCTATAAATTTATCATGCGAGAATGATACGGCTGCTCTTGGATCACTATCCACTATATCGTTAGATCTTGAGACATTATTTTATAGTTAAAAGAACTAGAAGAATTAAATAAAAAGAATCTCTTATAAATTTACCATGTGAGAGTGATAGGGCTACCCATCGATCATTATTCACTATATTATAAAATCCTAATACTTCATCTTCTAGTCCTATCGTAGAAGAAAAATACTAATTTATTGAATTACATAGAAGATAAAAAATGAACATGTGATTCCAAATATTGATTTTAAGGCCAAGTAAAAAAAGAATCCCTTGTGATCTTTACTCTGACTATTAACTCTTATAAATTTACCATGCGAGAGTGATAGAGCTGCCCGTCGACCATTATTCACTGTATTAGAAGATCCTAACACTTTATTTTCTAGTCAAAAGAACTAGAAATATTGAACGAAAAGAACACCTCCTTTCTCCCCTCCTCTTTCAAATTCAATCCAACATATTGGTCCTATGCATCATATAATTTTCATCATCTAATATCATGAAAGATCATGCATATTGTCATGATTAAGGTTCACCGTACTATAGTTTATCGCTCGATACATACCAATCCGCTAAAGAATCGATATGTCCAATGTATACTAATATGTCGGTATATCCTATCATACCATATATCGGTATATTAATATGTACTGTATTAACAACCAGTTGATATACCGGTATAGATCGGTAAATCAAACCATGGTCACGATACAAAATTTGTTCATGATTCTTGTAGAGCTTTTTTATTAGAAGAGAAAATTGATAATTTACTTGATTACATAGAAGATAAAATTTGAACATAAGGTTCTAAATATCGATTTGAAGATCAAGAAAAAAGTTATTTCTCTTTGTGATCTTTACTATGGCATGGCATGCTCTTCTACATATTCAATTTTTACAAATTTATGATATGAGAATGATAGGGATACCCGTGCATTTAAACATCAATTTGAATATTAATGAAAAAGTTGTTATCGTGGATCATTATCCACTCTATTGTCAGATGATGAAACTTTATCTTCTAGTCAAAAGAAATAGAAGAATGGAATGAAAAGAACACCACCTTCCTCTCTTCATTGAAATCTAGTCTAACAAATTTATCCTACAAATCATATCATCTCCATCATTTGGTATCATGAGGGTTCATAAATATTGTTATGACACAAAAGTTATTTATGTTTAGAAAATTTTTTTAATCAAAGGAGAAAAATAATAATTTATAGGGTTACAAAGGAGAAAACAGAATATGTGATTCCAAATATAGATTTAAAGATCAAGGAAAATGATATTCCTCCTTGTGATTTTATTATGATATGTCATACTCTTTGGTATATGTTACTTTTGTTGGGCTGATGGCCCATATTCAGCCCATGTGGGCTTTATCAGCCCACAGCTCATACCCCCTCTTAACCTAACCCTAATTAAGATTAGGGGGGTGTGGTGGCTGCGTTTTAGAGGCAGATTAAAGCTATAAAAAGGCAACAACGAGGCAGATCTTAGTAGCCACGAGATTCCAAAGAGAAGAAGGAGAACAAGACAGAAAAGGAAGAGAAAGAAAGGGAAGAAGACAAGGACAACGCAGAGAGACTGTTCACAATCATCTAGTAGTGTTCTCATCTCAGGTTAGATCAAATCTACAGTAGTCTCTTGCTGTGATTACTTGGGAGGTTTTAGATATTGTGGGCGATGAACGTGATCCTTGTATCCCAGTTATTCTCTTGTGGTTGTTGCTTGGGTTTTGGGCAAGAGATTGAGATTTGTATATTCATTATTCTCATAGTGAATTATCTCTAGTTTGCCCCGTGGTTTTACCCTTCACATTGAAGGGTTTTCCACGATATATCTTGGTGTTCTGTTTGATTGTGTTTCCATTTTATTTATTTGCGTATTTTGGTCTTCTAGTATTTGTTCCTATATACAAAGGTTATTCCTGGCTATATCCCCATTTGGTATCGAGCGGGGGTTTTGGTGATTTAATTTTTGTATTTGAATATGGAGGCCAAGTAATATTTCTCGCATGATTAGTTTGAATGGAAATAATTGAATGATATGGAAACCAAGAATGGAAGATCTCTTGTATTGCAAAGATTTGTATGGACCTTTGCAAGGGGATAGTGCAAAACCTACAACTATGATAGATGATGAGTGGAAGAGGTTAGATCGAAAAACAATTGGATTTATTAGACAGTGGCTTGATGATAGTGTATTTCACCATGTTTCTACTGAAATTTCTGTATATTCTCTTTGGAAAAAATTGGAAAGTCTCTATGAAAGAAAAACAGCTGGCAACAAAGCTTTTTTGATCAGAAAACTTGTGAACCTAAAATATAGAGAGGGTGCTTCTATTGCTGAGCATTTGAATGAAATGCAGAGTATTACTAACCAGTTATCCTCTATGAGAATGTCTCTTGATGATGAGTTGCAGGCATTGTTACTTCTCAGTTCATTACCAGAAAGTTGGGAGACACTGGTGGTTTCCCTTAGTAATTCTGCGCCAGATGGTATTGTCACTATGAGTCAAGTAACAAGCAGTTTGTTGAATGAGGAGTTGAGAAGAAAGAGTTCGGCAACATCTCAGAATGATTCACAGGCACTTATCTCAGAGAACAGAGGAAGGTCAAAGTCTAGAAGCAGTTCACGTATGGGTAGGAGCAAGTCAAGATCAAGAAAAGATATTGTTTGCTATAACTGTGGTGAGAAAGGACATTACAAGAACCAATGTAAGCAACCTAAGAAGAACAAGAAAAAGGGAAAAGAAGTGGAGTCTACAGAGTCAAAGGATAATACTACAAACTCTGATGCAGGGTGGTGATTATTTGATTTTGTCTCCTTCTGATGATATTTTTTCTTGTGTGTGTCAGGATCTTGAGTGGGTGATTGACATAGGTGCTTCTTATCATGCTACACCACGGAGGGAGTTTTTTGCTACATACAGGTTTGGAAACTTTGGTGTTGTCAAGATGGGCAACTATGGCACAACAGACATCATTGGCATGGGTGATATCCATTTAAAGACCAACCTTGGCTGTAAGTTGGTACTTAAGGATGTGAGGCATGTGGTTGACTTGAGGCTAAATTTAATTTCAGTTGGAAGACTAGATGATGAAGAGTATGAAAGCAGATTTCACAGAGGGCAATGGAAGCTCAATAAGGGTTCTCTTGTTATAGCTAATGGAAAGAAATGTCATACTTTGTACAGGTTGCAGGCTAAAGCTTATGGTGAGCAGTTAAATGCTACAGAGAAAGACTTCAGTATGGAGTTGTGGCATAGGCGATTGGGACACATGAGCGAGAAGGGGCTGCAAGCTCTTTCCAAGAGAGAAGTATTATTACCAGATCTCGTGAGGTATACATCCGAACCCTTGTATTGATTGTTTGGTCGGTAAACAACATAGAGTTTCATTTGCTAGTCTTGCTTTGTTTAGAAAAAAATGCATGCCTTAGACCGTGTTTATACAGATGTATGTGGTCCTTTGAGGACAAAACTCCTGGTGGATCTGTTGATGTTCTTGGTATAAGTGGTGCACTTTATTTTGTCACTTTTATAGATGATTTTTCGGGAAAGTTTAGGCTTATGCTTTGAAGACCAAAGATCAGGTTATTAATGTCGCCAAAGAGTTTCATGCTAGGAGGGTTGAAAGGGAGACGTAAAAGGAAATTGAAATGCATAAGATCAGATAATGGTGGTGAGTATATGGGATTGTTTAATGACTATTGGTCGATAGGATCCAACATGAGATGACAGTTCTCGGTACACCTCAAAGATAATGCAATTGCAGAGAGGATGAACCGCACCATCATAGAAAAGATCAGATGTATGCTTTCTGCAAAGCCAAGCTACCCAAAAGGTTTTGGGATGAGGCTTTGAGGACTGCAGTTGATGTGATCAACTTATCACCATGTACAGCCCTAGATGGTGATGTTGCAGAGCATGTATGGTCAGGGAAAGATATTTCCTACAGGCATTTGAGAGTGTTTGGTTATCGTGCATTTGCACATGTTCCAGATAATGAGAGGTCCAAGCTGGATGGTAAGTCTAAAGAATGTATTTTTCTTGGTTACTCACATGATCGGGTTTGGTTCTGTGCTTTGGGATCCGTAAAAGTAGAAGGTGTTCGGGAGTAGAGATGTGGTCTTCTTTGAGGATCAAACCTTTGAGGATTTGAAGAAGAAGGCACCAGCCAAGACTTCTGAGAAGGATTAGCAGATTGTGACCCAGTTATTCCTCCAAGATATATCGGTGATGGGGAGATGTGCAGAGAAAAAAATAGTGTAGAGCCCGATATTGATTTACCCGCAGGACATGTTGAGCAAGAAGAAGTAGGAGAGCAAGTTCCCAAGAGAACCTCAATTGAGAAGATCTTCTAGACAACGTCAACCTTCCGTAAGATACTCTACAGATGAGTATGTGATGCTTATCGATGCAGGTGAACCGAGAGTTACCAGGAAGCAGTTGAGAGTGAGCAGAAAGAGAAGTGGTTAGTTGCTATGCAGGAAGAGATGGATGCTCTTCAGAAGAACCACACTTATGATTTGGTGCTGCTACCAAATGGAATGAAGGCCTTGAAGAACAAGTGGGTTTTTAGGTTGAAGACTCAAGAATATTGTTCTCAACCAAAGTACAAAGCTAGATTGGTTGTGAAAGGCTTTGGTCAAAAGAAAGGTATTGACTTTGAAGAGATATTTTCTCTGTTGTTAAAATGTCTTCTATTCGTGTTGCTCTTGGTATTCTTCTGCTAGCCGGGACTTGGAGGTTGAGCAGTTAGATGTGAAGACGACTTTCCTTCATGGTGATTTGGAGGAGGAAATTTATATGGAGCAACCGAAGGCTTCAAAGTCAAAGGTAAAGATAATTTTGTCTCAAAGTTGAAGAAGAGCTTGTATGGGCTAAAAGCAAGCTCCAAGACAAGTGGTACAGAAAGTTTGATTCATTTATGACGAAAAAATAGATACAAAAGAACGGCTTCAGATCATTGTGTGTACATCAAATGGTTTGGTGAGAATTTTATTATTCTCTTACTTTATGTTGATGACATGCTTATTCTTGGAAAAGATATGTCTAAAATTGACAGTTGAAGAAGGAACCGAGTGAGTCTTTTGCAATGAAGGACATGGGGCAAAAAGCAAAAGCAAATACTAGGCATACTGATTTCTCGTGACAGGAAAAAACAAGAAGATTTGGTTGTCACAGGAGAAATACATCGAGAAGGTATTGGAAAGATTTAGTATGAGCAATGCTAAGCCAGTTGGTTCTCCCTCTTGTGTCACTTCAAGTTGTGCTCGAGAACAGAGTCCGTCAAGTGATGAGGAGAAGGAGAAAATGCAAAAGGTTCCTTATGCTTCAGCAGAGTTGGAAGTTTAATGTATGCAATGGTATGTAATGAGGCCGGACATCGATATGCAGTGGGTGTTACTAGCAGATTTCTTGCAAATCCAGCAAAGAAACACTGGGCAGCAGTGAAGTGGATTTTTAGATATCTCAGAGGGAGCTCTAAGGTTTGTTTAAGCTTTGGAGGTGGACCACCTGCAAGGCTTAACAAAGTTACACGATGCAGATATGGCAAGAGATATAGATATGAGGAAGTCTACTTCAGGTTATGTACTTACTATTATAGGGGGAGGAGCGGTCATGGCAATCCGTGTTACAAAGGTGTATTGCTCTCTCTCCACCACGTAGCAGAAATATATTGTCGCTACACAGAGGTATGCAAAGAAATGTTATGGATGAAAGAATTCTTACAAGAATTAGGGTAAAACAAAAAAAAATTATGTGGTGCATCAGGACACCAGAGTGCCATCCATTTGTGTAAGAACCCAATGTTTCATTCCAAGTCAAAGCATATAGATGTCGATGATACCACTTTGGATTCGAAATGTATTTGAAGAGAAGCAGATTTGCAGCTTGAGTAAAATTCATACTGATGACAACGAGCGCACATGTTGACGAAGACCTTAATAAAAAAAGAAAGACAGAGATATGCCGACGGTTGGTAGTGGGTATGGCTTCACATTGAGGAGTCATGGGGACCTTCCTTATGGGGTCAAGGGGAGGTTGTTGGTCGATGGCCCATATTGACCCATGTGGGCTTTTATCACCACGTACTCACACACCCTCTTAACCTAACCCTAATTAAGATTAGGGGGTGTGGTGGTGGGCTGTTTTTAGAGGCAGATTAAAGCTATAAAAAAGCAACAACGAGACAGATCTTAGGAGGCACGAGATTCCAAAGAGAAGAAGGAGAACAAGGCGAGAAAAAGGAAGAGAAAGAAAGGGAAGAAGACAAGGACAACGCAGAGAGACTGTTCACAATCATCTAGCAGTTGTTCTCATCTCAAAGGTTAGATCAAATCTACAAAGGCTCTTTGCTGTGATTACTTGGGAGGTTTTAGATATTGTGGGCGATGAACGTGATCCTTGTATCCCAGTTATTCTCTTGTGGTTGTTGCTTGGGTTTTGGGCAAGAGATTGAGATTTGTATATTCATTATTCTCATAGTGAATTATCTCTAGTTTGCCCCGTGGTTTTTACCCTTCACATTGAAGGGGTTTTCCACGTATATCTTGGTGTTCTGTTTGATTGTGTTTCCATTTTATTCCGCTGCGTATTTTGGTCTTCTAGTATTTGTTCCTATACAAAGGTTATTCCTGGCTATATCCCCATCAACTTTTACAAATTTATAATACGAGAATGATGGAGTTGCCCGTGGATCATTATCCACTATATTATAAAAATTCTTAAACTTTATCTTCCAGTCAAAAAATTAAATGAAAAAAATAACTCCTTTCTCCTCTCC
Organism: Musa schizocarpa; assembly: GCA_900464855.2. Classification (NCBI taxonomy): domain Eukaryota; kingdom Viridiplantae; phylum Streptophyta; class Magnoliopsida; order Zingiberales; family Musaceae; genus Musa; species Musa schizocarpa. The sequence continues at coordinate 13,175,394 of LS990922.1, forward strand.
TCGAAATCCAATCCAACATATTTGTCCTACAAATCATATAATCTCTATAAAGGAACATGCATATTGATATGGCATAATAATTGTTCATGGAGAGTTTTCTTTGTCACAAGAGAAAATTGATAATTTGTTGGATTACATCAAAGATAGAAATTGAACATGTGGTTCGATTTGAAGATCAAGGAAAAAGACATTCATCCTTGATTGATAGCAGATAAGATAAGATTTCTGGAACTATTTGAGGAAATTTCTCTACTCTGTTGAGAGAAATTCTCTATTCGAAAATCCTCCCTCCTAATCTGTATAAGAGAGGGAGATATTAATGTATTAAAGCTAAAGTTACTTCAATAAAGCTTCTTCAATAATTGTTATTATCTTTTATTCTTTCCGTTATGGTATCAGAGCTACTTGCCTAGAGCAAGCTCTCTTCTCGCTGCCGACTCATCACTGTTGCTTCTTCACCTTCGTGCGGCAAAAGAAAAGGCTTTATACTATTGCTTTTCCGTCGTCAGGTCGTCGGTGCGATAAATCTTTCCTTCTCGGCGAACGACAATTGTCTTCTCCATTGCCACTCTGCGCCAACGTCCGTTCCCTTCCGCTGTGGCATCTCTAGTGCTACGCTTACCAGCATTGCCCCACTCCCACCTTTCCTCCTCTACTATAGCTTTTTTCTCTATTGTAACATCATTGCAGCTTCCTCCTTTGTTGTAGCTTCCTCTTTTGCTATACTTCTACTGTAGCTTCCTCCTCTGCTATAGCATCGCTGCAACATCGCTGCAACTTCCTCCTCTGCTGCGGCTTATTCCTTTGCTATAGTGTTGCTATAACTTTTTCTATTGCTGCAGCTTTCTCTTCTACTGTAGTCATCACCGTCGCAACCGCAACAATAGCAACAACAACAACAACAGTAGCATCAATCCAAGATTGGTATCCTTGATCAATCCAAGATTGGTATCCTTGATAGGAGTATGATTTCCTCAAATAGTTGAGAAAATCTCTCTACTCTGTTGAGGGAAATCCTCTATTTTGTTGAGGAAAATACTCCTCCTAATCTGTATAAATAGGAGAGGGATATGTTAATATATTAAAGCTAAAGTTACTTCAATAAAGCTTCTTCAATAATTATTTTTATCTTCTATTCTTTCCATCAATGATATGTTATACTTGTCATTTTAAGATTTACAAATTTACCATGTGAGAGTGTTAGGGCTGCCCATCTATTATATTTTTAGATCCCAAGACTTCCATCTTCTAATAAAAAAGAACTAGAAGAATTGAATGAAAAGAACAACTCCTCCCTCTCCTCTTTTAAGTCCAATCCAACATATTTATACTATATATTAGGAAGGATCATACATATTGTCCTAACATAATAGTTGTTCATGATTCTAGAAGCGTTTTCTTGTCCAAGGAGAAAAATCACAATTTGTTGAATTACATCAAAGATACATTGATTTGAAAATCAAGGAAAAATGCATTCATCCTTGTGATCTTACTATGACATGTAATAAATACTCTTTGGCATTTCAAGTATTACAAATTTACCATGTGAGAATGGTAGGGTTGCCCATTCATCATATTGTCAGATCTTGAGACTTCATCTTCTAGTAAAAAAGAGCTAGAAGAATTAAATGAAAAGAACACCTACTTCCTCCTTTCCTCTTTGAAATCCAAATCAATATATTGGTCCTATGCATGATATAATTTTCAATATCATGAAGGATCATACATATTATCATGACACAAAATTTATCCATAGTCCTAGAAGAGCTTTCTTATAAGAGGAGAAAAATGATAATTTGTTAGATTATATAGAATATAAAAATTAGACATGTAGTTCCAAATATCGATTTGAAGGTCAAGGAAAAAGATATTTCTCCTTTTGATCTTTACTATGAAATGTCATACACTGTGACATGTTCAACTTTTGCAAATTTACCATGTGAGGATGATAGGATTGCTCATTGATCATTATCAATTATATCGTTAGATCTTGAGACATCTTCTAGTAAAAGAATGTGATTATCTTGCTTGACCTGTATTTTGGATGTGGTGCAATATCCACTGGTCTATGCTTGAGTGCCAATTTGTCTGGCATAAATCACCAAACACAATGGGTAGTCAATTTGAATCAGTATGAATGCAAGAGCATAAAGTTGAATCATCCAGATACGAGGTGAGGAATAAAAGGCTGAAGATTTCCGATTTCCCAACTCTTTTGATCGAGTGGGAAAAACTATGTAGAAAGTATCATGTTAGTGGAACTCAAAGTTTGCTTAAACACAAAATTGATTCCAATTGTTTGGATGATTGTTATATCAACTTGATGTCAAATCCGGATTTTTGACTGGAGAAGTGAAAAAGGAGATATATGTGAATTCAGTATTTTTGATGTTAAATCAACTGTTTGAGCTATACTTTCAATTTTTATCTTCTATATAATCCAACAAATTATCATTTGAAAAAGGAGATAACAAAGGGGATGTTCTTTTCATTCAATTTTTCTAGTTCTTTCATTACGATATAATGGATAATGATGATCCACGGGGATCCCTATCATTCTCACATAATAAATTTATAAAAATTGAATATGACGAAAAGTATAACATAAAATAGTAAAGATCACAAGGAGAAATATTTTTTTTTCTTGATCATATATTCAATTTTTATCTTCTATATAATCCAACAAATTATCATTTTTCTCCTTAGACAAGAAAATTCTTACAGAATTATGAGCAACTTTTGTGTCTTATAATATAAATGATCTTTTATAATACCAGATGTTAAAGATTATGTGATTTATAGAACCAATATACATGACAATATGATCGATTCGAATATCTTTTAACATTCTATTTTAGTTTAACTTCTTTGCACACACTCTCTCTCTAACAAATAAGATGATCTTTAGTTGTCACTATTAGATTTGATGGTCTTTAATAGTTGAATAAGATATATAATAGAATTATATAGATTCTAATGATAGGTCAATAGAAAAAAAGTCCATTTAAAGTATGATTCCTTGGGGGATACCCTTAATGGGAGGAACTCTCCTAATAACTTATCTTAGATCATTTGTTCTCATCTATAAATAAACATGACCTCTAAGGACCGGACGATAGATGTTACACATCTTATAGAGGATTTAGTTGAGGGATTACAGTCTCTCTCTCAACTCTCATCTCTCTAGCCTTTAATCTAAGTGATCTTGTGAAAGAACAGAAAAAGAAGAGAAGGATCTAGTTTTTTTTGTAGATTGACAACGATCTTGGATCTAAAGACGGTGTATTTGCATATCACACAGAGATCTCTTTTTCAGATGACAATAAAAGATATGCATCGTAAAACCAGATCTAATTATATTTGATTTCAATCCTAGCATAAAAGATTATTTTCGTATTTAATATAGGATATTATAGATTTTATGCTAACAATTTGTATCAAAGCCTAGGTTCTTGAGATCAAATATATTAGATCAGTTATTTTTGTTTACGATGCTTATGTTAGGATCAAGAGCGGCACTAAGAGGGGGGATGAATTAGTACAGTGGAAAACTTTCGCTATTTCAAAAAACTTATTTCGATTGAAATTGATTCCAACGAGAATGGTTTCAATTCAATCCATTTTGGAAGGAATTTAAACTCGAAACCTTTCGTGAAAGTGCAAGAGAAGACTAATGTGATTTGCAGCAATGTAAATTACACAAATAAAAAGTGTCGATTTCGTAAAGTCTTCGTACGATTAAAGCCAAACTCGGAAGATGTTTACGTGAAAGCATATGTAGACGTAGTTAAAGCATAGTAAGGAGAAGAGACAGTTTGCTATAAAAGAAAGTTGTTCAAAGTAAATGCAAACTGAGTTTTAGAGTGGTTCGATCAACGTGACCTACATCTACTTTTGGCTTCCTCCTCCGACAAGGTCACCGGCATCCACTAGAGGCCTTCCTTCAATAGGCGAAGGCTAATCACCTTTTACAGCTTTTCTCCTTTTATCGGGTTTAGGAGACAACCCTTACAAGTTTCACTCCTCTTTTGAATGATTTCAACACTTAGAAAGGGAGGAGGAGAACTCTAACTTTTATAACTCTTTAACACTTCAAAAACTCAAGAATATATCAAGTTTTTGTTGCTCTTTCATGTAGAAAAGGGTGGGGTATTTATAGACCTCAATGACTTTAAAAAATGGAGCCAAGAAGTGTCTTATCCTAGATTTCTGGGGTACTGGCGGTACCACCACCATTACTGGGTGGTACTACCGCTTGACACGTAACACTGGGCGGTACTACCGCTTAGTTTGGGTGATACCACTGCCCATAATTCTTGGGAGACCGAATCTCCCAAGTAATGCCACCATCGGCTAGGAATTCAGGATCCTGGTTGGGCCTTGAATCCGGCCCAAAGCAGCCCAACTTAGGGCCCATTTAGCCCCTAATTAAGTTAGTGGGATTACCTCCCAATTCTAACTTAATTTACGTTCTAACTATGATAATTACTATACATACTTCCGGCGAGCTTCCGACATACTTCCGGCAAACATCCGACGAACTCTCGGCAATGCTCCGACGGACTCCCGGCAAGCTCTTGGACTTTGCAACGATCTTCTTGGTGAGTTTCGACGAGCTTTTATGGCAAGCTCCTGGACTTCTCGGTTGGTTTCGGCAGAACTTTCGACGAACGTCCGGACTTCCGTCGAACTCTCAAACTCCCTATGTGATCTCGATCTTGACTCCAGCACAAACCTACTTTATGTCTTACTGCCATCGTAGTTAATCCTGCATACTTTTCTCAATATATATATTAGATCAAACAAATTACAATTGGCTTCATCATTAAAATCCGAGATTCAACAATCTCCCCCTTTTTTATGATGACAATCAATTGATTACGGAGTTAATCTTAACTCCCCCTATCTATATGTCATATTTGAGAAAAGACATTCTTGAATTCATGGCCTTTGAATTCAAGAGACATTGATAAGTTAAGTTAATTTAAACTTATCAATACACACATCATGATTCCTATCATGATCTAACATTTTCACAATGATGTAAAGGCATGACATCCATTTTCAAGTCTGATATTTCAAATATGAAAGATGACAAAGATAGCAATTCATCGTTATGGCACGACATCAATTTGTAAAATTACAAGTTAAACTCTAGATATCTTATCATAATGAAGAAAAGTTAACATGCAAACATTTCAAATATAAAATTGCACACATTTATCATTAATTTACCATATTTTGGTATTATTTCTCCCCCTTTATCATCAAAAAAAGGAGAATAATTTTAACAATGCAAGTGTTGTACAAATTCATGCCACATTTCAATTTGTAAAAATTTATACCAATTATATTTCAAGCATTCGTGACATAGTATCATTCAAAAATTCTCACATTAAAAATTATAAATATTTAAAGAGATGACTTCCATCAACTTCTCCCTTTTTATTTTTTATCAAAACTGAAGAAGGAGAGTAAGGGGGAAAATCCATTGAGAACCAACTTTGAATGAAGTTAAAAATGATAAAAGAGTTTCATTAAATCATGCTTCAATTTTCACAAGGATAAAAATATTCATGTGAAATCAAATCCTCATTCTTGCAAGTGTTCATCTTATAAAAAATCATAAAAATTCTTCCTTCATTAAGAAAGAATTCATGTGAAAGAGTCATATAAATACTTCACATGAGTCAGATAAAAGAAATTCTATGAATAAGCCTTCAAATCCATTTCTCAATAGAAATTCATAAGAGATAAATCCGAGAGATGCATTTTCAATGACTTCCATGAATCAAACATATAAATACTTCATACATCCATAAAATATTTTGTCATAGCTTTTCATCACTACTTGCATGAGGTAATATCATTAGTGCTTTGTAGTACTCAAAGATTAAGAATCCGATGTATGATTAAAACTACTCAACATTCAATAAAAATCATAATCATCAAGGTAAACATGATATTGTATCATTGTATGATAGCATGCTCATCATCATAGAGACTTTTAGCATCAAAGCACAAAATTTTCAATATCAAAGTAAACATGTTATTGAAGCATACAACCTTATCATCATGTAAAATTCACATTATAAAATTATCAGCACAGAATTTAAGTGAGTGATCAAAGAATCAAGAAAGTCTGAAAATAAAATTTAACAAGTTTATGCATTTGGACAAATTAACATAGTTCATGCATTTGGACAAATTAACATTCCTAACTCTGCAAATGCTCATCAAATAATACATCAAGTCATAGATACCAATATATCAAAGACTTTATCCATTCAAAATATATATTAAGTCTAATTCTTAGAGTGATATATTCATTAAAGTAAGCTTAGAATTTAACCATCAAGGTAGTTAGCGTACAATTTTACTATCAAAGTAAGTAGCATAAAAGCACAACATTGCGATCATCAAAGTGAATAGCATTTTAAGTTTACAACATTAAGGTAAACAACATAGTATTACAACATAACAAGAAGGAATTGTGCCCACTTTTCCCAAATATATATACAGCTTATTCAGGTAGTAGACAGTTAAAATATCTAAACAATGTATCAAACTGTCGGTGAATCTGCTGAAGCTTAGTTAAGATTTGATCTTGGCGCTGTTCAAGTCGATCTTGTCGTTGTTCAAAATGATCCATCTGAATCCCTATGTCTTCGATAGATGAAGGAGGTGCTTGCTCTATTGGAGGTGATTCCTCAAAGGGACCAGTTGGAGGAGATTGATTACCCCTAAATATTGGTGTTTCCAGTTCTGGTTCAGGTTGGAGGGGATCGGTCCTTCTAGGCAGTCTAATCCATATATTTTTTCTGAATATACATCTCATCCGTCGAAGTAGATTTTTATTTATGATACTAAATCTATCTAGTTTTATAACTTCTTCGTCGGGTGGAATGGCAATATCGTAGGCATGGACTATTCTTGTGATTAAGCCACCATATGAAAGCATCATGTTCGTTCTTGATATTTCAATCATGTTTTGTTGGATTAGGTAACCAAAATAATTGTTATATCCCTTCATGATCTAATACATGGTACCTAGTTCCATTTGGCTTACTTCATCATGATGATATTGCTTTGGGAGAATGATACTAATCAAGATGTGATGAAGTATTTTGGTGCTTAAAGATAGTAAATGTTCACAGCTTTTTGAAAGTATCATTAAGTTAGGATTGCCAAAAATTATTCCTAAGGCATCAACATAAGTGGTCCCAACTATTTCATCATCCCATTATCCTCTAAAATAACAACATCTTTCTTTTACCGGGATTCCTATGATGTCACAAATTGATCTATTCGTAATGGATATATGACGTCCTAATAGATAGATAGATACCCTTTCTTCTTCATCTATATGTAAATTATTGTAAAATAACCTAACTAGTCTAGGGTAGATAGGTTCACTTATTTGAAAAATTGGGAGAATGTCTAGATTTGCAAACTATTGAATAGGTTCCAAATCACTTAGTTCATCTAAATCAACATATTTTCCCTTATGGACATGTCTAGATTCTATTGAATAGGTTCCAAATCACTTAGTTCATCTAAATCAACATATTTTCCCTTATGAATATGTCTAGATTCTATGGATGCAAATTTTAGAACATGTTGATTAGAATCGAAAAGTATGGAGTCATAATTTTCTTCTAATCTCCTCTTCCCTTTGTCCCTAGAGGATCTTCTAGAAGCCATGAGTCTAAACACATAAATAATACCAAGAACTACATATAAGATGGCAAGATCTATTTATAAATTAAGAGAAGAGGTTTGAGAATTACCCTTGCAGTAATCTTCTTGAAAGGTTGAGATTGATCCTTGAATTTGAAGAAGAGGAGGGTTTTCTTAAGTTTCTAAAGGAGGATCAAGGAGAATGAGAGGTGGAGAGGTGTTTAGAGGTGTTAGAAGAAATGTAAGAGGGCTTGGGGTTGGTTCTACCGCCGACCCTAAGTGCCTTTTATAGGGCAGAGGTTGTGGGTGGTGGCACCGTTAGCTGGGTGGTGCTACCACCTGCAACCCAAAACAACTAGCGGTGCTATCGCCTGTCACCCGAGACAACTGGTGGTACTATCACCAGTTGGGCAGTGCCACTGCCCGCAAGCAGTGAGCACTGCTCACAAGGTTGTGTAGGGTGATTTCAATTTGAAGGAAGTTTTTGTTTACGAAGCACACAACCTTATTTTCATCGTCATGTAAAAATTCACATCATAAGAGGAGAAGATTCGTACATTCATGATTGATCACATAAAATGCATGCCATACCCAAACATTATATAGAACTCATATGTTTACAATAAGTTCATGATTCATCATATAAAATTTATACGCTAGCATCATAAAACTCGTATGGAAAAATACATATGGCTCATTATGCACACTATAAGATCATGATTCATGTGAGTGATCCAAAAAAGGTCCGAACACAGATTCATGATCTTGTTAGATAGACTTCGATCCAAAAAAAAAAAAAAGAAGGAAGGAATCCGATAAATTTAGAAATCCGAAAGATGTGAGAAGGGGAATTCATGCATAAGAGTTCACAAGTTTCAAAATTTGAGAGATCAATGTTAAGTGTTTATCACACAAGATTGCATCATGAACTTATAAGTATCATTTTGTGATTGATAGTTTTAATTCTAATGATCCCCTTTTTTGTTATTTTGGCTAGAGAGCTTTATGAGTTATTTTGGATCTCTGGTCATAAACCTTGAACACCGAAAAATAAGATACCATCTCTTACTCCTAGCTTGTGATGGTATACGTTTCTACAAAAGAGGATGATTTTTAGGTACCCATTTGACTTTAGGTGCCTCAAAAATCGATCTTAATTGCTTATCATGTTGTATTGAGTCATTTGAGGTTCTTTTAGGAATTCAAATCAATTTACGTGGACTACATTTCTTGAATGGACAATGAAAAGCTACATGCCCAAATTTGTAACAAAAGTTGCATTTCTTTTGGGGTGAAACATGCAAGGTAGGGTCTTTAACAAAGGTGGTTGGATTATGATGAGAGCTACTCACAAATCCGATTCTACTTTTTCTATGAATGTGACCCTTGTTGGCAAAGATCATGTTCAACGACTTGCTACCAACCTCAAATTTCTTCAAGGTATCTTTGAGTAGCAAGTTTTCCTTTCGAAGTATTTCTAAATCATGACATTTCGTACATGGAGCAAAACTATCATTATATTCAATTTTTAATTTATCAAAATCACTAATAAGAGAATCATGCTCCTTTTTTAATCATTTATATTTTTTTACTAATTATTTTGCATTCATCAAATAAATCATGAAAAATATTTAATAGTTCATCAAATGATAAATTTGCGTCTAATGAACTTGTTACCTCATCTCCAATGGCCATTAGCGCATAGTGAGCAACTTGCTCGGTGTTAGTTGGCTTCTCTTCTTCGGATGCACTTGAGTCATCCCATATTGCTTTGAGAGCCTTCTTCTTTGGTGTCCTTTTGTTGGCTTGGGGACATTCACTTTTGTAGTGTCCTAACTTCTTGCATTCGTAGCATATTACTTGATCTTTCTTGGGTTCAAATTTATTTTTAGTGTCATTTTTAAATTTATTCCTTTTAATAATTTTTTTAAATTTTCTTATTAAAAGTGCCAAGTCATCATCAAAATCCTCATCACTTGAGTTTTTTTTCAAGTGGTCTTCTTGTGTTCTTAGTGCTATATCCTTCCTGTTCTTTGGAAGAGTGTCATCAAGCTCTTCATAAGCTTTGTATGTCATTTTATAGGTCATTAGTGACCTAATTAGTTCTTCAAGGGAAAAATTATTTAAATCTTTGGCCTCTTGAATGATCGTGATTTTAGGGTCTCAACTCTTTAGAAGGGATCTTAAAACTTTATTAACGAGTTCAAAATCCAAGAAACCTTTACTAAGTCCTTTTAGACCATTGATGACATTCGTAAATCGGGTGTACATGTCTCTCACATGGTTTCATTCGAAATAGCTCATAAGAATGAATTAAAAAATTAATTTTTGATTATTTACTCTACTAGTGCCTTCATGAGTCATTTCGAGTGTGTGTCAAATATCAAAAGTCGTTTCACAAATCAACACTCGATTAAACTCATTTTTATCTAATGCACAAAATAAGGCATTCATAGCCTTGGCATTTAAAGTGAAAGTATTCTTCTCCAACTCATTCCAATTGTTCATTGGAAGAGAAGACTTTTGAAAACCGTTTTCGACAACGTTCCAAAGCTCAAAATCTATTGAAATTAGGAAGATCCTCATTTTAGTCTTCCAATATATGTAATCTGTCCCATTGAACATGGGCGGACGTGTAATTGAATGACCCTCTTGGTTGCCGGCAAATGTCATCTCTCTTGGGTTTTAAATCAAATGAGAGTGAACCTTACTCTGATACTAATTGTTAGGATCAAGAGCGGCACTAAGAGGGGGGGTGAATTAGTGTAGCAGAAAACTTTCGCTATTTCAAAAAACTTATTTCGATTGAAACCGATTCCAACGAGAATGGCTTCAATTCAATCTGTTTCGGAAGGAATTTAAACTCGAAACCTTTCGTGAAAGTGCAAGAGAAGACTAAGGTGATTTGTAGTATTGTAAATTACACAAATGAAAAGCGTCGGTTTCGTAAAGTCTTCGTACGATTAAAGCCGAACTCGAAAGATGTTTACGTGAAAGAGTATGCAGACGTAGTTAAAGCACAGTAAGGAGGAGAGGTAGTTTGCTATAAAAGAAAGTTACTTAAAGTAAATGCAAACCAAGTTTCAGAGTGGTTCGGTCAATGTGACCTACATCGACTTTCGACTTCCTCCTCCGACGAGGTCACCAGCGTTCACTAGAGGCCTTCCTTTATTAGGCGAAGGCCAACCACCTTTTAACTTTTCTCCTTTTGCCGGGTTTAGGAGACAACCCTTACCAGTTTCACTCCTCTCTTGAATGATCTCAATATTTAGAAAAGGAGGAGGAGAACTCTAGTACTTTTACAACTCTTTAACACTTCAAAGACTCAAGAATATATCAAGTTTTCATTGCCCTTTCATGCAGAAAAGGATGGGGAATATATAGACCCCTAATGGCTTTCAAAAATGGAGCCAAGAAGTATCTCATCTTAGATTTTCGAGGTACTAGCGGTACCACTGTCATTATTGAGCGATACTACTGCTTGACACCTGATATTGGGCGGTACTACCGCTCAGTCTGGGTGGTACCACTGCCTAATAGGGGCGGTACCACCACCCAGAATTCCTGGGAGACCGAGTCTCCCAGGCGATTCCACTGCCGGCCAGAAATTCAGGGTCTTGGTTGGGCCTTGAATCCAACCCAAACTAGCTCAACTTAGGGCTCAGTTGGCCCCTAATTAAGTTAGTGGGATTACCTCCCAATCCTAACTTAATTTATGCTTTAACTATGATAATTAAGACATAATTACTGCACATTATGTTCTGGTGCGTCAATTGCTCTTCCGGCGAGCTTCCGACGTACTTCCGATGAACATCCGACGAACTCTCGGCAATGCTCCGGCGGACTCCTAGCAAGCTCCTGGACTTTGCGATGATCTTTTTAGTGAGTTCTGATTAGCTTCTATGGTAAGCTCTTGGACTTCTCGGTTGGTTTCCACAAAACTTCCGACAAACGTCCGGACTTCCATTGAACTCTCGAACTCCCAACATGATTTTGATCTTGACTCTGGCACAACACTTGCTTTGTCTTACTGACATCATAATTAATCCTGCACACTTTTCTTAACATATAGATTAGATCAAACAAATTACAATTGACTTCATCATCAAAATCCGAGATTCAACAGTTTGAATGATTCATATTTCATCGATATGTATTCCAATCTATTCTATTTTGTTGCTTGATAGCTGGCAATGTTAGATTTGTTGTAAGCACGATCTCCATGACCGTGAAGCAGCAATGGTCACCGCTGACCTTGCTATGTATAGCCAGTGAATTTGCTGTCAGCACAGGCTACACCGAGCAACGTGCAGGTCGAAGCAACCGTTGCAACAGGCGGCAGCTGCATCTAAGCAGCACATGCATGTGGGCATCACGGCGCCCATGCAGTGGCCGCATGCGGGCAGCACCGCGTCCATGCGACGGACGCATGCGGGCAGAACTCACATCTATGCGACGGTCGCATGAGAACAGACAACCGCACAAGCGGTGACCGCATGCGAACAGGAGCCATGTCTAAGAGGTAGCCACACACATGCGATGGTCACACATGGGTAGGCCGCACCCAAGCGGCAACTGTGCGCGGGCACAAGCAGCACCTAGGTGACAGTCATGCGTGAGCAGGAGCTGCGCACCGACTGTTGAATCTTGGATTTTGATGATGAAATCAATTGTTAAATTATTTGATCTAATCTATATGTTGATAAAAGTGTACAGGATTAACTATGATAGCAGTAAGATAAAAAGTAGGTGTTGTGCCAGAGTCAAGATCGAGATCTCGTTGGGAGTTTAAGAGTTCGTCGGAAGTCCGGACGTTTGTCGGAAGTTCTATTGGAACCAACCGAGAAGTCCAGGAGCTTGCCAAAGAAGCTCATAAGAACTTGCCAAGAAGATCATCGTAAAGTCTAGGAGCTTGCTGGGAGTGCACTAGAACATTGCTGAGAGATTGTTAGAAGTTCGTCGGAAGATCGTTGGAAGCCTGCCGGAAGAACAATTGACGTACCGGAACAAGAATGCCTTGTCAAAATGTCTTAATTATTGTAGTTAGTCCATAAATTAAGTTAGGATTGAGAGGTAATCCCACTAACTTAGTTAGGAGCCAATTGGGCCCTTAACAGGGCTGAATTAGGCTGGATTGAACAGCTCATTCAGCACTTGAAATCACGGCCGGCGGTGGCACCACCTAGGTGACCCAGTCTCCCAGGTGGTCTAGGCGGTGATACCGCTGGCTGTTAATGCTGCTAGTGGTGGTACCGTCCCTGTCAAGCGGTGGTATCACCAGAGCTCAGTCTCCAAGCTCTGTCAAGCAATCGTACTGCCCAGATTGGGTGGTAGTACTACCTAGTGTCAAGTGTCAAGCGTTGGTATCGCCAGTACCTTGGAAATTCAGAATGAGACACATTTTAACTCCAATTTTGAAACCATTATGGCCTATAAATACCCCACTCTTTTTTGCATAAAAGGACACGAAATGTGTTAACAAAATCTTGAATTCTTGAGGTGTTAAAGTATTGTAAAAGTGAGAAGAGTCCTCCCCTCCCTCTCTTAGCTTTGTAACCATCCAAGAAAGAGGAGTGAGGCTTATTAGGATTATCTCCTAAACTCGATTAAAGGAAAAAGAAATATAAAAGGTGGTTGGTCTTCACCTATTGAAGGAAGGTTATTATTGGACGTTGGTGACCTCGACGGAGGAGAAATCCGAAGTGGATGCAGGTCACAACGACCGAACCACTCTAAATTCTGGTTTGCATTTCGTCTTGAGCAATTTAACTTTACTGCAAACTACTTTACTTTACCTTCTTATTTCCTTCTCTACACTCCCTTATGCTTTCAAGTTAATATCTTTACGAAACAGTTTTAGTCAGAACTGGGTTTAATCGAAACGAAGACTTTTGAAATCGATAATTTTTCCACTACACTAATTCACCCCCTCTTAGTGCCACTCTTGATCCTGACAATTGGTATCAGAGCAAGGTCACTCTCATTTGGTTTAAAACCTAAGAGAGTAGGCATTTACCAGCAACCAAGAGGGTCATTTAATCACATATCCTTCAATGTTTAATGGGACGGATTATACATATTGGAAGACTAGAACGAGGATCTTTCTTATTTCTATGGATTTTGAGCTATGGAACATTGTCGAAAATAGTTTTCAAAAGTCTTCTTTTCCAATGAACGATTGGAATGAGTTGGAGAAGGTGACTTTCACTTTAAATGCCAAGGCTATAAATGTCTTGTTTTGTGCTTTGGATAAAAACAAGTTCAATCGAGTGTCCATTTGTGAAATGACTTTTGATATTTGGTACACACTCGAAGTTACTCACGAAGGCACTAGTAGAGTAAAAGAGTCGAAAATCAATCTTTTAGTCCATACTAATGAGTTGTTTCGGATGAAACTAAGTGAGACCATTGGAGACATTTACACCCGATTTATGGATGTCGTCAATGGCCCAAAAGGACTTAGTAAAAGTTTTTCTAATTTTGAACTTGTTGATAAAATATTGAGATATCCCTACCAAAGAGTTGGAACTCTAAAGTAACGATCATTCAAGAGACCAAGGACTTAAACAATTTTCCTCTCGAAGAACTTATCGGGTCACTAATGACCTATGAGATGACTTGCAATGCTCATGAAGAGCTTGAGAACAACCTTCCAAAGAACAGGAAGGATATAACACTAAAAACTCAAGAATACCACTTGAAAGAAAATTCTAAGTAATGAGGACTATGATGATGACTGACACTTTTGACGAGAAAGTTTAAAATTTTCATAAAAATGAATAAATTTAAAAATGACTCTAAAAACAAATTTGAACCCAAGAAAGAACAAGTTATATTCTATGAATGCAAGAAGCCGAGATATTTCAAAAGCGAATGTCCCCAAGCAAAGAAGAAATAACCAAAGAAGAAGAAGGCTCTTAAAGCAACATAGGATGACTCAAGTGCATCCGAAGAAGAGAAGCCAACCAACACCGAACAAGTTGCTCACTATGCAATAATGATTATCGAAGATGAGGTAAGCAATTCATTAGATGCAAATTTATCTTTTGATAAATTATTAAGCGCCTTTCATGATTTATTTAATAAATATCAATTAGTTAGTAAAAGTTATAAATCATTAAAAAAAGGAGCGTGCTTCTCTTGTTAGTAATTTTGATAGATTAAAAATTAAGCATGATAGTTTGGCTCCTTGCATAAAATGTAATGAATTAGAAATGCTTAAAAAGAAAAACTTACTACTTAAAGAAACCTTAAAAAAGTTTGAGGTTTGTAGCAAGTCCTTGAACATGACCCTTGCTAATAAGGGTCAATTTCATAGAAGTAGTAGAATCGAATTTGTGAGTAGCTCTCACCAAAATCCAACCACCTTTGTTAAAGATCCTACCTTGTATGTATCACCCCACACCAAATGCAACTTTTGTTGCAAACTTGGATATGTTGCTTATAAATGTCCACTTAAGAGATATAGTTCATACAAATTGATTTGGGTTCCTAAAGAAACTGTAAAGAACTCCATGCAAAATGAGAAGTTAAGTCAATCGATTTTTGAAGCACCCAAGGTCAAATTAGTACCTAAAAATCATCTTTTTTTTAAGAAATGTTTACCATCACAAACTAAGAGCAATAGATGGTACCTTTATAGCAGATGCTCAAGACACATGATCGGAGATCCATCTCAATTCTCTAAGCTCACTAGCCTAGACGAAGGGTATATCACCTTCAGAGATAATATCAAGGATAAAATCATTGATAAAGGAACCATAAGTAACAAATCCAACATTTTGATTGAAGATGTATTATTAGTTGATGGCTTAAAGCATAATCTTTTGAGCAGTAGTCAATTATATGATAAATGATACATCATTAGATTTGAATCCAATGCTTGCATTATTGAAAAACCACATAAAAACACATCTATGATTGTCCTAAAATAAAATAATGTATACACTATCGACATTGATGATCTTTGTAATAAAATATATTTTACGATTTTGAATGACGATGCTTGGCTTTGGCATAGGAGATTAGGTCATACTAGCATAAAACTAATCTCTCAAATCTCATCTAAAGAACTTGTTATAGGTATTCCTAACATTAAGTTCATCAAAGATAATGTATGTGTTGCATATCATCTAGGAAAGCAAATAAAAGGTAGTTTCAAACCAAAGAATCAAATAAGCACCTCTAGACCATTGTAATTGATTCATATGGATTTGTTTGGACCAATTGATACATTAAGCCTAGGAGGTAGCAAATACGTCTTTGTAATTATGGATGATTATAGTAGATACACTTGGACATACTTCTTAGCACACAAAA
The DNA here is from genome assembly GCA_900464855.2 of Musa schizocarpa. Taxonomy (NCBI): domain Eukaryota; kingdom Viridiplantae; phylum Streptophyta; class Magnoliopsida; order Zingiberales; family Musaceae; genus Musa; species Musa schizocarpa. The sequence goes on from LS990922.1 coordinate 13,191,393, forward strand.
GTGATTATTTTATGTATTTTTCTAAGTTTTATAAAGTTGTTCAAAATGAAAAAGACTTTATGATTTTATCAATTCGGAGTGATCATAGTAGAGAATTTTAAAACCATGATTTTCAATTTTTTTGTGAATCTAATGGATACAACAATAATTTCTCTACTCCAAAAAATCCTCAATAAAATGGAGTAGTAAAAAGAAAAAATAGAAACCTATAAGAAATGGCAAGAACCATGTTGAACGAACATATCCTACCCAAATATTTTTGGGCCGAAGCCATTAATGCGGCATACTATGTCATGAATAGGGTTTTAGTAAGACTATTACTTTCCAAAACTCCTTATAAATTGTGGAATAACAAAAACCCAATATTTCATATTTTAAAGTTTTTGATTGTAAATGTTTTATCTTGAATAAAAAAGATGCCTTAGGAAAGTTTAAAACAAAATCCGATGAAGGAATTTTTCCTGGCTATTCTTCTATTTCTAAAGCATTTCGTATCTTTAACAAAAGAACTTTGATTATAGAAGAGTCTATACATGTTGTCTTTAATAAAGTTTCCGAACTTAAGAAAAATAAGTTTGATGATGATCTTGATTTTGATGCTTTGAATTTAAATGAACCCACTCCTCTAACTAGCAACTTGGATGCATCTTCTTCCAAAACTTCCTTACCCAAGGAACAAAAGTATGTAGATGCTCATCCTAAGTAGCTAATCATAGTAGACACATTAAAAGAGGTTCAAAATCGTTCTTCTCTTAAAAATTTTTATGCCAATGCCCTTTTTTTTTCTCAAATTGAACCTAAATGCATTGACAAGGCCTTGAAAGATGATTCTTGGGTTATCGCAATGCAAGAAGAGTTGAACTAATTTGAAAGAAATTAGGTATGAAAGTATGTTCCTAGGCCAAATAACCATTTAGTTATTGGTACTAAATGGATCTTTAGAAACAAGCATGATGAATTTGGTATCGTAGTTAGAAACAATGCTAGATTAGTGGCCAAGGGTTTCAACCAAGAAGAAGATATCGATTATAAAGAAACCTTCGCTCCTGTAGCATGATTAGAAGTCATAAGGATGCTCCTTACCTATGCTAGTAGTAATAATTTTAAGTTATTTCAAATGGATGTTAAAAGTACTTTTCTTAATGGCTTTATTTTTTAAAAAAATTATATTGAACAACCTCCCGGATTTGAGAATGATAATCTTTCTAATCATATGTTTAAATTTACTAAAGCTCTCTATGGATTGAAACAAGTGCCAAGGACTTGGTATGAGAGACTTAGCTCCTTTCTTATCGAAAATAATTTCTTTAAAGGCAAGGTCGATAGTACATTGTTTATCAAAAATTTTAAAAATAATTTTCTTATTATTAAAATTTATGTTGATAATATTATTTTTGGTTCTACAAATGAATCTTTATGCAAATCGTTTGCCAAGAGTTTGAAATGAGTTTAATGAGTGAACTAACCTTCTTTTTAGGATTACAAATCAAACAACTTAATGATGGTATTTTTCTTAGTCAAAAAAAATATGCTTTAGACTTACTAAAAAGGTTTAATATAGAGAGTTCAAAGGCTATCAATACTTCTATGAGTACCTCTACTAAGTTAGATATTGACGAAAGTAGAGAAAGCTTTGATAAAAAAGCTTATAGGGGTATGATAGGTAGTTTACTATACCTCACCGCAACTAGACCGGATATCATGTTTAGCATAGGACTTTGTGCTAGGTTTCAATCTAATCCTAAGATATCTCATCTTAAAGAAGTTAAAAGAATTCTTAGATATCTTAAAAGAACCACTAATCTAGGATTATGGTATCCAAAATATGAGAACTTTGAACTAATTACTTTTGCTGATGCGGATTTTGCTGGATGTAGAATAGATAGAAAAAGTACATCTGAAACATGTCAATTCTTAGGTCATGCACTTGTCTCTTGATCCTCCAAGAAATAAAACTCGGTTGCATTATCTATAACCGAAGCTGAATATATAACTGCAAGTGCATGTTGTGCACAAGTTGTATAGATGAAAAATACATTAGAAGATTATAAGATTCACTTTAAGAATATTCCTATAAAATGTGATTACACGATGTAATATGTTTAACGAAAAATCTTACTCAACACTCTAGAACTAAACATATTGACATTAGGCATCACTTTATACGAGTTCATGTCAATAATCATGATGTAATCTTAGAGTTTATTGATACAAAACATCAATTAACCAATATCTTTACAAAACCTCTAAATGAAGAACAATTTGATTTTATTAGAAGGGAGTTAAGGATGTTAAATTGTCTGAATGCATGATTTTTTATGTATATCTTTTTCATACTTTCTCATTTTCTTTTTGGGCTTTCATGAAATCTGAAATATCAATCTTCCTTGATATCAAGTTTACTTCATATCCTTGCTCCATCACTTAATGATTTTTTTTTATTTATACACTCAATCACTTCACTAATAGAATTCATTGATAAATGCATCTCTCACGGATTTCACTCTTGTGAATTTTTAATGAAAAATGGATTTGATGTGATTCTCATCTCATTATGAAGTTTTATTAGTGAATTTCTCTTTTATGTGATACTCCTCTCCCATGAATTCTTCCTTATTCATCTCATGAAAGATTAATTTTATGAATTTCAATAGATATCTTGATCCTTGAAAGATGAATTTTGTATGTGATGATTACTTGCAAGAATGATGATTTGATTTCACATGATATTTTGATTCAAATCATTTCACAAATTTGGTTCTTAATGGATTCCTTCCTTACCTTCCTTCCTCTTCTTCATGCAAGGTTTTTTACAAAGGAGGAGAAGTTGATGGAATCTATCTCTTTAATGTTGATAACTTTTGATGTTGAGAATTTTTTAATGTTACCATGCAACAATGCAATATCGATTGGATAAATTAGTGTGAAACTTGTATTGTTGAATTGTTCTCCTTTTTGTTGATAATAAAGGGGGAGAAATAATACCAAAATATAAAAAATTGATGACAAATTAGCATTATAAATAATGTAATGTATCTTATCATAAATGCTTATCATAAACACTTGTATGCTTATCATTGTAAACATATCAAAATATATTTCATATGCATTCAAGATACTTGAAATATTTCATGAATGTTTGAAAAATGTCTTTCATTATGATAAGATATCATGAGCTCAACTTGCCATCTTGCCATGGAATGATGAATTGCTATCTTTGTCATCATGCTAAATTTCATATTCGAGATTCGTATCAATGATGATTTATCTTGAACTTGAAAATGTATGTCATGCCTTGATATCATCTTTATTGGTAAATACATGGCATCGTATTTTGAGAATAGTAAATCATGATAATAATCATGATGTGCATGTTGGTAAGTATAATGAATTTAACTTATCAGTTTGATGCTTGAATTCAAATGCCTTGAATTCAAGAATATATTTTCTCAAGTATGGCATATAGATAGAGGGAGTTAAGGTTATCATAAAAAAGGGGAGATTGTTGAATCTAGAATTTTGATGATTAAATCAATTGATAAATTGTTTGATCTAATCTATATGTTAAGAAAAGTATTCAGGATTAACTATAATAGTAGTAAGACGAAAAGTAGGTGTTGTTCCGGACACAAGATTGAGATCTCGTTAGCAGTTCAAGAGTTCGTCGGAAGTCCGAAAGTTCGTCGGAAGTTCTGTTGGAACCAACCGAGAAGTCCAGGAGCTTGCCAAAGGAGCTCATCAAAACTTGCTAAGAAGATCGTCGTAAAGTCCAGGAGCTTACCGGGAGTCCACCGGAACATTACCGAGAGATCGTCGAAAGTTCGCTAGAAGATCGTTGGAAGCCCGTCGAAAGAACAATTGATGTACCGGAACAAGAATGCCTTATCAAAATATCTTAATTATTATAGTTAGTCCGTAAATTGAGTTAGGATTGGGAGGTAATCAAACTAACTTAGTTAGGGGCCAATTGGGCCCTTAACATGGCTGAATTGGGCCAGATTGAACAGCCCATTCGACACCTGAAATCACGACCGACGGTAGCACCGCCAGGGCCAGTGGTGGCACCGCTTGGGTGACCCAGTCTCCCAAGTGGTTTGGGTGGTGGTACCGCTGACAATTAATGCTACCAGCAATGGTACTGCCATAGCTCGATCTCCGAGCTCTATTAAGCGATCGTACCGCCTAGTGTCAGGTGTCAAGCGGTGGTACCGTCAATACCCCGGAAATTCGGGATGAGATACTTTTTGGCTCCAATTTTGAAGTCATTGGTGCCAATAAATACCCTACCCTTTTTTGCATGAAAGGGCATGAAAAGTGTTAACATAATTTTGAATTCTTGAGGTGTTAAAGTGTTGTAAAAGTGAGAAGAGTCCTCCCCTCCCTCTCTTAGCTTTGTAACTATCCAAGAAAGATGACTGAGGTTTGTAAGGGTTATCTCCTAAACTCGGTAAATGGAGAAATAACTATAAAAGGTGGTTGGTCTTTGTCTATTGAATGAAGGTCATTAGTGGACGCCGGTGACCTCAACGGAGGAGGAATCCGAAGTGGATGTAAGTCACAATGATCGAACCACCCTAAATTTTGGTTTGCATTTCGTCTTGAGCAATTTACCTTTACTGCAAACTGCTTTACCTTCTTATTGCCTTCTCTACGCTCCCTTACGCTTTCAAGTTAATATCTTTACAAAACGATTTTCGTCGAAAACGGGTTTAATTGAAACGAAGACTTTTAAAACCAATAATTTTTCTGCTGCACTAATTCACCCCTCCCCCCCTCACTTACCGTCACTCTTGATCCTAACACCGGTGATGGTCGGGCGCGTGTAGGCTGTGCCTAGGCGACGATCGCGCGCTGGTAGGAACCACGGCCAACCGTGCATTGCCGTCGGCAGCCCCGCGTCAGCCACGCACGGGTAGAGGCAACGCCGCGGCGTGGCAATCGTGCACACGCAGGCGGCAATGATGCAAGCAAAGTTTGGTTTCTTTTTGACATATTTATAGTTTTGCCCTCGAGGCTATTTTTATCAAATTATAGTTCTACCCTTTACAAATTTCATAATTTTAATTTATGTCATAGCAATATATTTACAATTTTATCCTTATGAAATTGAGAATTCTAATTTGTATCCTCAATTATAAAATTGATAAATATGATTTATTATAATTATGATTGAATTTTATCATGATTATATTTTTGATTATTTGATTGGATTTAATTTTTGATTAAAAAACTATAAATTATGATTTACTTTTATAGTTTTCTCATATGAATTATTGATTATACTTTTACATGTGGTAAATAAAATCTAATTATTTTTCTTGAATATTTATTTGGTTATTTGAATATATATATATATATATATATATATATATATATATATATATATATATATATTTAAAATTATGAAATAATGTTTATCTTTTATATGTTATCATAATTATCATATGAGTTTTTTTTTTACTGATTAATATTTAATAATTATTATAGTTGTTATTCTATTATTGAACTACTTAGTATAAATTTAATTAAAGAAATTTGATGAATATTATTTGTAACTCATCTTCCTAAGTTTTATATGACTTGTAGCTTCCAAAGTGGCATGGGATGATAGGCTTTTGGGATGTGAATTATAATAAAAATTTTATCATTTATAGAATATTTATAAATTATATTTTATATTATTGTATTGGTCTTGTAGCCACCAAAGTGACCTAGACTAATAACTTATAAAATAACATTAAGGAATTAGTCATAAATAACATCAAGGAAAAAATATTCACAATGGCACACATAATTAGGAGATTTAGATAATCCCAAAGGATAATCTACTTCAAATAATTATGTGATGGGATAGAATGATACTATTTTGGATATCCTTATAGTTTAGGGTTATATACCCAAAGGTAACAATACTATTCCATAAGGATGGTATAAGTCCTCCATAGATGATCTTGAGTGAACACTAGATATATCAATATTTCACCCAAAGGTGTAATATAGATGATATCAATAGTTCATCAAATTTTTAAAAAACTCAAAGCATTAATATCATTTTATATTTTGTAGTGGTACTTCCGTCCATACATTCTTATGCTCTTAGTGTCCCTATACTCTCAAGATCAAATTATTTAGAATGGTTAAAGCATGTGCAATTTTCATTGGGTGTATTAGATCTTGACTTAGCATTGCTTGTTGAAAAGCCCGTAGACTTGACTGATGAAAGTACTATGGAATAAATTAATGAAATGAAGGCTTGGAAAAGATTTGATAGGCTTAGTTTAATGTTCATAAGAATGATGAATAAAAATAACATAAAGACTACCGATTGCAACTAGCGCATATGAATATTTAAAGGTTATTGAAGACAGATTTAAATCTGCTGATAAGTCATTGGCTAGCACACTAATGAAAGAACTGACTATGGCTCAATATGATAGCACTCAAGGAATTCAAGATCATATCTTCAATATGGCTGATAAAGCTATAAAACTTAAAGCATTAGGCATGAATGTTGATGAGTCTTTCCTTGTGCAGTTTATTCTCAATTCTCTTTCTTCTCAGTTTAGCCCATTCAAGATTCACTATAATACAAATAAGGACAAGTGAGAGTTGAATAAGTTAACTAGTATATATGTTTAGGAAGAATTGAGATTAAAGTAGGAAAGTTTATATAATGCCATGACTACTACTAAGGAGTTGGTAACAAGAAAAGAAAATTGAAGCATCATCCATCAAAGAAATTTACTATGTCTGAAAATATTAAACAGATAAATGAAAAGAAAACTTTTACTGTAAACTGTTTCTTTTGTGGCAAGAAAGGACATATAAAGAATGACTATATTAAACGCAAGACTTAGTTCGAAAAGAAATATATTAACTCGATCTTTGTATGTTTTGAATCAAACATTATAGAAGTTCCTTCTAATACTTGGTGGATTGATTTTGGTGCTTCAACTCATGTTACAAATATGCAGGGATTTCTTTCAATTTGGAAACCAAAAGAACATGAAAGGGGACTTATCGTCTATGCTTAGAGATGGGTCATTTGATGGATCTTGTTGACACATGTTATGTTCCTACTATTTCTAGAAATTTAGTTTTTCTATCTAGAATTGATGAGTTAGGATATTGTCTTTCTTTTGGTATTAGTAAACTCAGCATATTTTATGATTCAATAAAAGTTGATTCTGAAATTCTGTGTGATGGTTTGTACAAAATTAATTTGAATCTTGAGTTTGCAAAGACATTATTGACTATACAATCAAATGTTAGATTGAACGTAATTTTAATAATGAAATATCTTCTATATTGTGGCATAGACGATTGAGGCATATCTCTAAGGAAAGAATTGAAAGATTAGTTAATGATAATATTTTGGAACATTTAGACTTCACTGATTTTGATGTTTGTATATATTACGTTAAGGGAAAGCAAACTAAATATACAAAAAAAATACAATAAGAAGTAAAGAATTCCTTGATATTATTCATACAGTTATTTATGGACTACTCCATATTCCTTGTTTTAGTGGAGAAAGGTATTTCATCACATTTATAGATAACCTATCTAGATATTACTATGTTTATCTAATACATGAAAAGTCTCAAGTCGTTGACACTCTTGAAGTGTACATAAATGATGTCGAGAGATAATTAGATAAAAAAGTTAAAATTATTAGATTTGATAGGGGTGGTGAATATTGGTCAGAATATTAGATAAAAAAGGGGAATTAGATATGATGAAATTATTAGAATTATGGCAGATATGATGAATCTGGTCATAATATTGGTCATTTTGTTAGATTCCTAGAATAAATGGGTATTTGTGCTCTATATGCAGGTGTGCCATAGTAGAATGATATTACAGAAAGGTGAAATCATATTTTTATGGATATAGTTAGGAGCATGATAAGTTCTTCCTCTGTGCCTGAATTAACATGGGGTGAAGCTCTTAGGATAACTATGTATATCCTAAACAGGGTTCTTAGTAAGTCAGTTTCATCAACTCCATTTGAGTTATAGACTGGTAAGAAGCCTAGTCTGAGACATTTACATATTTGGGGGTGTCCTACAGAGATAAAACTATTCAATCCACATGAAAAGAAATTGGATCCAAGAACTATTTCTGGATATTTTATTAGTTATCCAAAAAAATATAAGGGATATAGATTTTATTGCCCTAATCATAGTATGAGAATAGTAAAATCTGATAATACAAGATTCCTAGAAAATGATAAAATAAGTGGAGTAAAAAATCTCGAATGATCAATTTTGATATTGAGGAGATTCAGGTTAATTCTTCATATCATCTCCTATTCGAGAAATTATTGTTCCTCAAATCAATGAGTATTGACGAGGGTGCATAACAAAATAACATCGAAGAACTCTCACATGATGTTGATGTCGCCACGATCTTGTAGAACAATCACAATTGGCAACTTTGAGAAGATCTTAAATAAAAAGAAAATATATCATTTCTGATGATTATGTATTATATCAACAAGAATTAGATTATGATATAGGAATAAAAAGAGACCCTTTATCATTTTCATAAGCTATAAAAAGTAATGAGTCTGAAAAATGGTATGATGCAATGAAAGAAGAGTTAAAATCAATGATCCAGAATGGTGTTTGGGAACTCTTTAAATTGCCCAAAAATTATAAAAGAGTCGGTTGTAAATGAGTCTTTAAGACAAAACATGATTCAACGGGCAATATCGAACGATATAAAGCCAGACTTTTGGCTAAATATTTTTCTAAAAAAGAAGGCATCGACCATAACGAGACTTTTTCTCCAGTTTCTAGAAAGGACTTGTTGAGAAACGTCATAGCATTAGTAGCCCATTATGATCTTAAATTACATCAAATGGATGTGAAAACAACATTTCTGAATGGGGATCTGGATGAGGAAATATATATAGAACAACTTGAAGGATTCATAAAAAAGAGAAAAAAAAGTTAGGTTTGTAAACTTAATAAATTCATTTATGACCTTAAACAAGCTTCTAGATAATGGTATATAAAGTTTTATAATACCATTACTTCTTTCGAATTTAAGAAAAACACTATTGATCAGTTTATATATCTGAAGGTAAGTGGGAGCAAGTTTATTATATTGATCTTATATGTGGATGATGTTTTACTCGCTAGTAGTTATCTTGGTTTATTGCATAAAACTAAGATATTTCTTAATAAGAACTTTAAGATGGTTGATATGAATGAGGTAGCCTATGTTATTGGCATTGAGATATTTAGGGATGGATCTCAAGGATTATTATGATTGTCTCAGAAATGATGTATTAATCATATATTGGAGATATTTAATATGCAGCTTTGCTCAGCCAATGATATACCTATTACTAGATGTGAAAAATTTAACTAAAACCAGTTTTACAGTTGCAATGCTAGGAAGATACCAAAGCAACCCAAGAATAAAATATTGGAAAGCTATAAAAAAAGCAATGAGATATCTGTAGGGGGTGAAAGATTATATGCTTACATATAAGAGATCAGATCAGCTTGAAGTGACAAGATATTCAGATGTTGATTTTACAAATTACCTCAGAAAGTCCACTTTAAGATTTGTATTCATATTAATTGGTGGGGCAATTTCTTTGAAAAATGTAAAGCAATCGCTTATTGCATCATCAAATGGAAGCTGAATTTATGGCATGATTTGAGGTCACAAATCAAGCTTTATGGTTACGAAATTTTATCTCAAGACTTGGTGTGGTCGACTCAATTGTTAGGCTGCTGAAGATATTTTGTGATAATACTGCATCAGTTTTCTTCTCTAAGAATGGTAAATACTTTAGTAGTTCCAAGTACATCGAAATAAAGTATTTGGTGGTTAGAGAAAGAGTCCAAAAACAATAAGTGTCAATTGAGAACCTGAGCACCAGTATGATGATTACTAATCCATTTATTAAAGCTTTACAATATAAAATATTTAAAGAACATGTTCTTAGAATTGAGCTTGTGAGCAAGTCATAAAAGATATGGTGATACATATTTAGGTAGATACTATTATTGATATTTTTTTTACTTAATTCAAGTTATTTATTTATGATATCCTATTTATATTTATATTTATATATATTATAGTTGAATGTAATAACAAGATTGTCTTGACAAAATAAATTATAAGGGTCATTATGGACTATATTAGAAAAGACTAACAATGTTGTGGTGGAGTATGACATTGATAATATACAATTGCTTTGACTCGTATTGATAGTTGGACTTAATATAGTATTATTGTGTTTATTGAATTTATTAACTTATTTTAAAATTCATGGCCATATATAAAATGCTTTTCAAAAATTTTTGGAATCCAATTAGGTAAAATTATTTTCAAACAAATTTTGTTTTGTTTATTTTGATTTTGAATATCTTTTATATCTTACCAATTAATGGGCTAAGTGGAAGAATGTTAGATTTTGTAGCCCTTTATATTTGGATAAGATATATAATGAAACTAATTAAATTCTGATGACAGATATTGGCTAATAGAAAATAATTTCATTGAAAGTAGGATTCCTTAAATGATGCTCTTGATAGGAGAAACTCTTCTAATAACTTATCTTAGGCCATATACTCTTGCCTATAAATAGACAACCTCTAGGGACTAGACAATAGATATTATGCATCCCATAGAGGATTTAGTTGAGGGATTAAAGTCTCTCTCTCAACTCTATCTCTCTAACTATCAATCTAAGTGGTCATATTAAAGGATAGAAAGAGAGAAGAATGATCTAGTTCTTTTTGTGGATTGATAGCAATCTTGGATCTAACGATAGTGCCTTTATAGATCATATAGAGATCTTCTTTTGATATAGCATTAAAATGTACATATCGTAAAACCAGATCTAATTATATTTAATTTTAATCCTAGTATAAAATATTATTTCTACATTTAATATAACATATTACAGATTTTATGCTCACAGTGACTTATATTTTATATACTTTTAGCTTGGCCCTATGGATTCTGGCTTGGATGTCGAGGTCAAATTTAACCTTATATATTTGCACATTAAAGTTAGTGTTGGGCTGATGGCCCATATTCAGCCCATGTGGGCTTTATCAGCCCACAGCTCACACCCCCTCTTAACCTAACCCTAATTAAGATTAGGGAGGTGTGGTGGCTGCGTTTTAGAGGCAGATTAAAGCTATAAAAAGGCAACAACGAGGCAGATCTTTGGAGCCACGAGATTCCAAAGAGAAGAAGGAGAACAAGGCAGAAAAGGAAGAGAAAGAAAGGGAAGAAGACAAGGACAACGCAGAGAGACTGTTCACAATCATCTAGCAGTGTTCTCATCTCAGGTTAGATCAAATCTACAGTAGTCTCTTGCTGTGATTACTTGGGAGGTTTTAGATATTGTGGGCAGTAACGTGATCCTTGTATCCCAGTTATTCTCTTGTGGTTGTTGCTTGGGTTTTGGGCAAGAGATTGAGATTTGTATATTCATTATTCTCATAGTGAATTATCTCTAGTTTGCCCCCCGTGGTTTTACCCTTCACATTGAAGGGGTTTTCCAATATATCTTGGTGTTCTGTTTGATTGTGTTTCCATTTTATTCCGCTGCGTATTTTGGTCTTCTAGTATTTGTTCCTATACAAAGGTTATTCTGTCTATATCCCCATCAACTTTGGTATCGAGCGGGGTTTTGGTGATTTAATTTTTGTATTTGAATATGGAGGCCGATAATATTTCTCGCATGATTAGTTTGAATGGAAATAATTGGATGATATGGAAACCAAGAATGGAAGATCTCTTTGTATTGCAAAGATTTGTATGGACCTTTCAAAGGGATAGTGCAAAACCTACAACTATGATAGATGATGAGTGGAAGAGGTTAGATCGAAAAACAATTGGATTTATTAGGCAGTGGCTTGATGATAGTGTATTTCACCATGTTTTCTACTGAAATTTCTGCATATTCTCTTTGGAAAAAAATTGGAAAGTCTCTATGAAAGAAAAAAACAGGTGGCAACAAAGCTTTTTTTTGATCAGAAAACTTGTGAACCTAAAATATAGAGAGGGTGCTTCTATTCTCGAGCATTTGAATGAAATGCAGAGTATTACTAACCAGTTATCCTCTATGAGAATGTCTCTTGATGATGAGTTGCAGGCATTGTTACTTCTCGAGTTCATTACCGAAAGTTGGGAGACACTTGGTGGTTTCCCTTAGTAATTTCTGGCATGGATGGTATTGTCACTATGAGTCAAGTAACAAGCAGTTTGTTGAATGAGGAGTTGAGAAGAAAGAGTTCGGCAACATCTCAGAATGATTCACAGGCACTTATCTCAGAGAACAGAGGAAGGTTAAAGTCTAGAAGCAGTTCACGTATGGGTAGTGTTAGGATCGAAGCAGCACTAAGAGGGGGGGGTGAATTAGTGCAGCGGATAAAAACTAGGGTTTTCTGAAAAATCTTTCGTAAGAAGAGAGCGGAACTTGACAAGTTTAAACTTGAAAGCGTATTCTTAAATATGCGCAGCACAAGTAATAAGGAACTAGAGCATATAAGAAGATTTGCAATAATATAAATAACAATAATGAAACGCAAACCACAGATCACGCCGATGTTAGAGTGGTTCGGTCAAATGACCTACTCCACTTGTGAGGCCCCTCTTCGATGAGGCTCCCACCTTCCACTAGCAAGCTTCTTGAAATGGAAGGGTAAATACCCCTCTTACAACTCTTTACAAGCAGTTCACTCTCTTACAGATTTTCGAGAAGAGATGAGGTGAACACTAGCAGATTGAAACGAAAGCAAGCTAACACTTTTCTAAGATCTTTCTCTCAAACTCTTGCTGCTCAAAAGGTTGTAATCTCAGCTGAGATTTGAGGGGTATTTATAGGCCTCAAGAGGATTCAAATTTGGGCTCCAAAATTTGGGCTCCAAAAAATCAAATCCTCTTTGGGTTCCCGATGCTGGCGGTGCCACCGCCCAGCCAAGCGGTGCCACCGCCTAGCGTTCGGGTGCTGGGCGGTGCCACCGCCCAGCTCAGGAGGTGTCACCGCCAAAGCCACTGGTGCTGGCGGTGGTGCCGCCAGCCAAGCGGTTCCAATTTGGTTCTCCGATTCACTTGGTTTGGCTTTCTTTTAGCCCAAACCAACTCTGACTTTGGCCCTGATTGGCCCCTAACCAGGATATAGGCTTATCTTTTTAATCCTAATCCTAATTACAAGTGAACTACATAACAAAACACATCTTAAGCAATTTATTAACCATGAACGTCAAGTTTTGTTAAAACGAAGCTTTTCGACGAACTTCCTTTTTGACGGGGTCCAAGCACGCTCCCGAACTTGTGATGACTTTAAAGAGTAGCTGAGACTTTCGGTGATCTCTGCGAACCTCCGACGATCTCTTTTGAACTTCCAACAGATTCGATTTCTTCTCGGTTGGTTCCTCAATATCTCCGACGATTCATGAACTCTTAAAGGTTCATCAAACTCGACTCTCGTATTCTTGCTTTTGTGTTTTCTGTTTATCGTAGTTAATCCTGCACACTTAACTCAATAATATGGATTAGATCAAATAACCTATCAATTGATTTTATCATCAAAACCGAGATTCAACAATCTCCCCTTTTGATGATGACAATCAATTGATGACGGTTAAACATAACTCCCCTATCTATATGCCATATTATGAGAAGATAAAACCACTTGAATTCCATCCCATTGGATTCAAGCATAACCCGATAAGTTCTAACCGTAGAGCTTATCGTGATCCTTTTTAAACAATAGTGAATACAAAACTTCTATGAAAATCATAAGTTAAATGAAAAGGGACAAATTTTACTACTACATTTAAGATAAAGATTTTCAATATATATTTCAAACCCGATATGATCAATCAATCTTGTGATATTTTCAAGGATTTTGCAAGGCATATAAGTCAATCATATCACACAAGTTTTTGTAATCCATATAAGTTATGCTATCATTATGGTGTAGGTCATCACTTCTCCCCCTTTGTCATCAACAAAAAGAGACAAGCCATCGAAAAAGTAGCATTTAACAAGGTTTATCATTGAAATTTGCCAGAAATAGTTTATCCAAAAGAAAGCAGGCAGATCAAGACATACTTAAAAGATACCAGTAGTTATCTAAAAGGAAGGATCAGTTATCCTTTGAACTTGTTGTTTAAAAGCAAACAGAATGAAATTAAAAAGATACATCAGTTTAATCCTTAGGAGGTAATCCACAATGCTGATACATGATATCCATTTTTTCATTCAGTTGTCGTAGTGTCTTCAAAATTTCAACTTGTTGATTTTGAATCGATTCTTCTTGTGATTTGAGTGAGACAGTTCTGCCATAATGCGATCTTGGATGAGGAGATAGGAGTTGAAGGTGTCTTTATTGCCAAAAAAGGACTAGGAGGAGATTCATTTCCCATAAGAATTGGTGTTTCGGGGTGTTCTATTTGTGGAGGAATTGGATCCCGTCCTTCTAGGGCTGCCTGACCCATATGCCATTGCTAAAGGTGCACCTAAGTCTTTTCATTGAGGTTTTTATTTATTATGTTATATTTATCATTTTGAATAGATTCTTCATCGGTGGGATGCAAATGTCATAGGCATGAAGAAATCTAGTGATTAACCTCCCATATGGCAGAATAGTATCTTTGCCCATAATATCCTGCATGTGTTGCCGAATTGAGTACCCAAAACAATTATCCCTGACCGGTCATAATCCAATACATGGTACTCATCTCAATTTGACTTATCTCGTCAAGATGAAATTGTTTGGGGAATATGATGCTTGTGATAATGTGATGAAGAATTTTAGCGTTGAAAGGCAGTAAGTGTTCACAACTCTTGGGTAGGAAGTCAAGGTTTGGATTTGCAAAGATTGTTTTCTGGGGCCAGATAGGTTGCTCCTATTGAGTTGACGTCCCATTTACCTTTAAAATAGCATCCTCTATCTTTTTTCAGTTATGCCAATTAGCTCACAAATGGTGTTGTCAAATATTCTAATGGGTGTTCCTAGAAGGTAAGTGCTTAGGCTATTATTGTCCTCATATAGGTTGGCATAGAACAATCTAACTAATCATGGATAGATTGGTTCATCTAGTTGCAGTAGTGGTAGAGCTTCTAGGTGTGCAAAATACCTAATGGGATCTAAGTCTTCTAGTTCATCCAAGTCAACATATTTTCCCTTATGGATACCTCGTCTTTCAAATTTTGGAAAACTAAGGGCTACCTCTTTTGATCTAAAAAGATCATGGTCAAATGAATCTCCTTCAATCCTTTTTCCTTTTGATCTCTTAGGAGCCATTATCTAGACAAGATGATGATGAAATTGTGAAAAATAAGCAAAGGAAAGAGAAGGGAAAAGAGGGAATGAGATATCAAAAGGAAGGATTTCAAGTGTTACCTTATGGAGATTATGCTTAGAGATGGAAGACTTGGACCACCAAGAGACCTTCTCAGTGCTTCTAAGAGGCAGAATTGAGGGTTAGAGGATGATGGGAGAGCTTTCTTCGGGTTGGGGGCGGTGTCACCGCCGGCCCTAACCCCTTGGGTTAATAAGGGTCGCTCGGTCGGTGCCACCGCCAAACCGAGCGGTGTCACCGCCTGGCGCCCGAGCGCTCAGGCGGTGCTACCGCCAGATCTGGCGGTGCCACCGTTGGCATCCCGTGGAGGAAAGAAAAAAAATTTTTCTTCCTCTCCCCCTTTTTGTTTGCTTCCCTCAAGATAATAAGTTATACTTTAATAGATCATTTTGAAGTGAAGAAGAAAGAAGAAATCAAATCTACAAAAGAAAGGAAAAGGACGAGTCATTTTTCGTGAAGCTCATTTTAGGGACAATTCAACATGCCTAATTCCCTTCTAATGAATTCAAATTGATCTTCATTCAAGGCTTTTTGTGAATATGTCTGCTAATTGATGCTTCGTGGTCGATGAATTCTAGAACAACATTATTGTTAAGAACATGATCACAGATGAAATGATGCCTAACGTCGATGTGCTTAGTTCTAGAATGCTGAATTGGATTTTTTTTTAGTGAGACATATGGCACTAGTATTATCACATTTTATGGGAATATTTTTAAAGTGAATTCCATAGTCTTCCAATGTATTTTTCATCCAAACAACTTGCACACAGCATGCACTTCAGAAGAATGTATTTCGGCTTCCGCAGTAGATAGTGTTATTGAATTTTGTTTCTTGGAAGTCCAAGAAACAAGTGCATGTCCTAAAATTGGCATGTTCCGGATGTACTCTTTCTATCTATCCTACATCCGCCAAAATCGGCATCCAGAGGCCATTAAATCAAATTTTTCAGATTTTGGATACCATAAGCCTAAATGTGGAGTTCCTTTAAGATACCTAAATATTCTTTTAACACTTTTAAGATGAGATAGTTTAGGATTTGATTGAAACCTAGCACAAAGTCCTACACTAAACATGATATCTGGTCTAGTAGCGGTAAGGTAGAGTAGACTACCTATCATTCCCCTATATGTTTTTGATCGAAGTTTTCACTATTTTCATCAATATCTAACTTAGTCAAGTACTCATAGGGGTGTTTATTGCTTTTGAATTATCCATGTTAAATCGTTTTAACAATTCTAATGTATATTTAGATTGGTTAAGAAATATACCATCCTTAAGTTGTTTGATTTGTAATCCTAAAAGAAGGTTAATTCCCCATTAAACTCATTTCAAATTCAAGACTCATAGATTTGGCAAATGATTCACATAGTGATTCATCCGAAGAGCCAAAAATAATATCATCAACATAAATTTGTACAATAAGAAAATTATTTTCAAAATGTTTAATAAACAGTGTAGTATCAACCTTGCCTTTGGTAAAATTATTTAAAATAAGAAAAGAACTAAGCCTTTCATACCAAGCTCTAGGAGCTTGTTTCAAAGCCATAGAGAGCCTTAGTCAATTTGAATACATGATTAGGAAGAAGAGAATTTTCAAATCCGGGAGGTTGTTCGACATATACTTCTTGGAAATAAAACCATTCAAGAAGGCACTTTTGACATCCATTTGAAATAGTTTAAAATTATAACTACTAGCATAGGCAAGGAGCATCCTTATGGCTTCTAATCGAGCCACGGGAGCGAAAGGTTTCTTCAGAATCGATACCTTCTTCTTGGTTGAAACCTTTGGCCACTAATCTAGCCTTGTTTCTAACCACTTATACCATTTTAAATCTTGCTTGTTTCTAAAGACCCACTTAGTACCAATAACTAAATGGTCACTAGGTCTAGGAACAAGCTCCCCACTTTGTTTCTCTCAAATTGATTCAGTTCCTCTTGCATTGCAATAATCCAAAAAATCATCTTTTATGGCCTCGTCAATGCACTTAGGTTCAATTTGAGAGAGAAAGGCAGCATTAGCATAAAAAATTCTTGAAAGAGGAACGAGTTTGAACCCCTTTAGATGTATCCCCTATAATTAGCTCCTTTGGATGAGCATCTATATACTTCCATTCCTTAGGTAAGGAAATTTCGGAAGAAGGTGCATCCAAGTTGCTATTTTGAGGAGGGGGTTCATTTAAATTCAAATTATCAAAACCAAGATCATCATCAAAATCATTTTTCTTAAAATTTGAGACTTCATTAAAAACTACATGAATAGACTCTTCAATTACTAAGGTTCTTTTATTAAAAACCCGAAAAGCTTTTGAAACGGAAGAGTAACCAAGAAAAATGCCTTCATCGGATTTTGCATCAAATTTTCCTAAGGCATCCCTTTCATTTAAAATAAAGCATTTACAACCGAAAACTTTAAAATAGGAAATATTTGGTTTTTTGTTATTCCATAATTCATAGGGAGTTTTTGATAAGGAAGGTCTTATTAGGACTCTATTCATGATGTAGCAAGCCGTATTTACGGCTTCGGCCCAAAAATACTTAGGTAAACTATGTTCGTTTAGCATAGTTCTTGCCATTTCTTGTAGGTTTCTATTTTTTCTTTCAACTACTCCATTTTGTTGGGGATTTCTCGGAGTGGAGAAGTTATGATTGTATCCATTAACTTCACAAAAATTTTGGAAGTCATGGTTTTGAAATTCGCCACCATGATCACTCCAATTGATGAAATCATGAACCCTTTTTCGTTTTGAGTGAGTTTACAAAATTTTGAGAAACACTTGAAACAATCACTTGTGAGCTAAGAAATAGGTCCAAGTGTATCTAGAGTAGTCATCCACAATCACAAAAGCATATTTGCTTCCACCTAGACTTGTTGTATCAATTGGTCCAAATAAGTCCAAATGGATCAATTGTAACGGTCTAGTGGTGCTAATTTGATTTTTTGGTTTGAAGCTTGTTTTTATTTGTTTCCCTAGTTGACATGCATCGCATACCTTATCTTTAATAAACTTTATATTCGGAATCCCTCGTACTAATTCTTGAGATGAGATTTTAGATATTGTTTTCATGCTTGCATGGCCTAATCTCCTATGCCAAAGCCAAGCATCATCATTTATGGCGGAGAAACACATTTCATTACTTAGTTCATCAAGATTGATGGTATAGACATTATTTTGTTTTAAAGCAATCATAGTCATGTTATGATTTGGTTTTTCAATAATGCATATATTTGATTCAAATCTAACGATATAACCTTTATCGCATAATTGACTAATGCTCAATAGATTATGTTTTAATTCATCAACTAGTAACACATCATCAATGGAAAAACTTGATTTGTTACCTATGGTTCCCTTGCCAATGATTTTGCCTTTGTTGTTGTCTCCGAAGGTGACATAGCCTTCGTCCATGCTAGTGAGCTTGGTGAATTGGGATGGATCTCCGGTCATATGCCTTGAGCATCCACTATCAAGATACCATCTTTTGCTCCTAGCATGTGATGGTGTATGTTTCTACAAGAAGGAATTATTTTTAGGTACCCATTTACTTTTGGGTGCCTCAAAAACCAATCTAACTTGTTTATCATGTTGCATAGACTTGATTATGGTTTCTTTAGGAACCCAAATCAATTTGTTCGGACTAATTTTCTTGAATGGACATTGGTAAGTTATATGTCCATATTTGCAACAAAAGTTGCAATTGCTTTGATGTTGAACATGTAAGATAGGACCTTTAACGAAGGTGGTTGGATTTTGGTGAGTACTTCTCACAAATCCGATTCCACTCCTTTTAGGAACGTGACCCTTATTTGTAAGGATCATGTTTAAGGACTTGCTACCTACCTCGAATTTCTTCAAGGTGTCCTTAAGTACTAAGTTCTCATTTTGGAGAGTTTCTAAATCATGGCATTTAACACATTGAGCTAGACAATCATGATATTCAGTTTTTAATTTATCAAAAGCACACGTAAGACTATCATGCTCCTTTCTTAGCAATTTGTATTTTCTACTAATTGTCTTACATTCATCAAATAACTCATGGAAAGCATTTAATAAATCATGATAAGGTAAATCTGCATTAATTAAATCCGTTACCTCTTCTTGAAGGCCATTAGGGGCGTAGTGAGCAACTTGTTCGGTGTTGGACTCCTATTCTTGGGATGCTTTGAGTCATCCCATGTTGCCTTGAGCCTTCTTCTTTGGTGTTCTCTTTTTGGCTTGAGGGCAATCGTTCTTGTAGTGTCCCGGTTTTTTGCATTCATAGCAAATCACTTGGTCCTTCTTTTGTTCAAATTTATTTTTTGTATTATTTTTAAATTTGTTCTTCCTTAAATATTTTTTTGAATTTTTTGAGTCAAAAAAGTGCAATGTCATTGTCACTTGTCCTCATCACTTGATGTTCCTTTCAAGTGGTCTTCTTGTGATTTGAGTGCCATATCCTTCTTTTTTTTTGGAAGGGGTTCTCGAGCTCGTCATGAGCTTGACATGTCATTTCAGAGGTCATTAGAGACCCAATGAATTCTTCAAGAGGAAATATTTTAAGGTCTTTGGCCTCTTGAATGGCCGTAACTTTTGGATCCCAACTTTTAGGGAGGGATCTTAAGATTTTAGTTACTAGTTCAAAGTTAGTAAAATCTTTACCAAGAGCTTTGAGTCCATTGATGACATCCGTAAACCGGGTGTACATGTCTCCGATGGACTCACTTGGTTTCATTAGGAAAAAGTTCGTAAGAGTGCACAAGAATGTTGATTTTGGACTCTTTCACTCGGCTAGTGCCTTCATGAGTGACTTCAAGAGTTCTCCAAATATCAAAAGCCGAATCACAAATTGAAACACGATTAAATTTTTTTTGTCTAGTGCACAAAACAAGGCATTCATAGCCTTTGCATTTAAAGCAAAAAACCTTCTTCTCCGATTCATTCCATTCGGCTCATCGGAAGAGAAGATTTTTTGAAATCCGTTTTCAACAATAGTCCAAAGCTCGAAATCCATAGAAATAAGGAAGATCCTCATTCGAGTCTTCCAATACGTGTAATCCAACCCATTAAACATAGGTGGACGAAAGTGATAGAATGGCCCTCTTGCATGCCGGAGTAAGCCATCTCTCTTGGGTATTAAACCAAATATGAGAGATAACCTTGCTCGATACCAATTGTTAGGATCAAGCAGCACTAAGAGGGGGGTGAATTAGTGCAGCGGATAAAAACTAGGGTTTTTAAAAAAAATCTTTCAGAAGAAGAGAGCGGAACTTGACAAGTTTAAACTTGAAAGCGTATTCTTAAATATCAAAGCACAAGTAATAAGGAACTAGAGCATATAAGAAGATTTGCAATAATATAAATAACAATAATGAAACGCAAACCACAGATCACGCCGATGTTAGAGTGGTTTGGTAAATGACCTACTCCACTTGTGAGGCCCCTCTTCGATGAGGCTCCCACCTTCCACTAGCAAGCTTCTTGAAATGGAAGGGTAAATACCCCTTTTACAACTTTTTACAAGCAGTTCACTCTCTTACAGATTTTCGAGAAGAGATGAGGTGAAACACTAGCAGATTGAAACGAAAGCAAGCTAACACTTTTCTAAGATCTTTCTCTCAAACTCTTGCTGCTCAAAAGGTTGTAAATCTCAAATTTGAGATTTGAGGGGTATTTATAGGCCTCAAGAGGATTCAAATTTGGGCTCCAAAATTTGGGCTCAAAAAAAATCAAATCCTCTTTGGGTTCCGATCTTTGGCGGTGCCACCCGCCAGCCGGTGCCACCGCTTGGCAGTTGGTCTTTGGGATGGTGCCACCGCCTCCAGCCTCAGAGGTGTCACGCCAAACACTTGGTTTGGCTTTCTTTTAGCCCAAACCAACTCGACTTTGGCCCCAGGTTGGCCCCTAACCAGGATATAGGCTTATCTTCTTAATCCTAATCCTAATTACAAGTGAACTACATAACAAAACACATCTTAAGCAATTTATTAACCGCATGAACGTCAAGTTTTGTTCCGACGAGAAGCTCGACGAACTTCCTTCGACGGGTCCAAGCACGCCTCGAACTTGTGATGACTTTAAAGAGTATTTGAGACTTCTCGGTGATCTCGCGAACCTCCGGACGATCTCTTGGGCGAACTTCCAACAGATTCCGATTTCTTCTCGGTTGGTTCCAAGAAGATATCTCCGACGATTCATCGAACTCTTAAAGGTTCATCAAACTCGACTCCGGTATTCTTGCTTTGTGTTTTCTGTTTATCGTAGTTAATCCTGCACACTTAACTCAATAATATGGATTAGATCAAATAACCTATCAATTGATTTTATCATCAAAATCCGAGATTCAACAGGTAGGAGCAAGTCAAGATCAAGAAAAGATATTATTTGCTATAACTGTGGTGAGAAAGGACATTACAAGAACCAATGTAAGCAACCTAAGAAGAACAAGAAAAAGGGAAAAGAAGTGGAGTCTACAAAGTCAAAGGATAATACTACAGCTACAGTGCAGGGTGGTGATTATTTGATTTTGTCTCCTTCTGATGATATTTTTTCTTGTGTGTGTCAGGATCTTGAGTGGGTGATTGACACAGGTGCTTCTTATCATGCTACACCACGGAGGGAGTTTTTTGCTACATACAGGTCTGGAAACTTTGGTGTTGTCAAGATGGGCAACTATGGCACAGCAGACATCATTGGCATGGGTGATATCCATTTAAAGACCAACCTTGGCTGTAAGTTGGTACTTAAGGATGTGAGGCATGTGGTTGACTTGAGGCTAAATTTAATTTCAGTTGGAAGACTAGATGATGAAGAGTATGAAAGCAGATTTCACAGAGGGCAATGGAAGCTCAATAAGGGTTCTCTTGTTATAGCTAATGGAAAGAAATGTCATACTTTGTACAGGTTGCAGGCTAAAGCTTATGGTGAGCAGTTAAATGCTACGAGAGAAAGACTTGAAGATGGAGTTGTGGCATAGGCGATTGGGACACATGAGCTAGAAGGGGCTGCAAGCTCTTTCCAAGAGAGAGGTATTACCAGATCTCAGAGGTATACATCTGAACCCTTGTATTGATTGTTTGGCTGGTAAACAACATAGAGTTTCATTTGCTAGTGCTGCTTTGTCTAGAAAAATGCATGCCTTAGACCGTGTTTATACAGATGTATGTGGTCCTTTGAGGACAAAAACTCCTGGTGGATCTGTTGATGTTCTTGGTATAAGTGGTGCACTTTATTTTGTCACTTTTATAGATGATTTTTCCAGGAAAGTTTGGGCTTATGCTTTGAAGACCAAAGATCAGGTTATTAATGTCTTCAAAGAGTTTCATGCCAGGGTTGAAAGGGAGACAGAAAGGAAATTGAAATGCATAAGATCAGATAATGGTGGTGAGTATATGGGATTGTTTAATGACTATTGCAGGTCGCATGGGATCCAACATGAGATGACAGTTCCTGGTACACCTCAGCATAATGCAATTGCAGAGAGGATGAACCGCACCATCATGGAAAAGATCAGATGTATGCTTTCACAGGCCAAGCTACCCAAAAGGTTTTGGGATGAGGCTTTGAGGACTGCAGTTGATGTGATCAACTTATCACCATGTACAACCCTAGATGGTGATGTTGCAGAGCATGTATGGTCAGGGAAAGATGTTTCCCTGAGGCATTTGAGAGTGTTTGGTTATCGTGCATTTACACATGTTCCAGATAATGAGAGGTCCAAGCTAGATGGTAAGTCTAAAGAATGTATTTTTCTTGGTTACTCACATGATCGGGTTTTAGTTCTGAGGCTTTGGGATCGAGAAAAGCAGAAGGTGTTGAGGAGTAGAGATGTGGTCTTCTTTGAGGATCAAACCTTTGAGGATTTGAAGAAGAAGGCACCGACCAAGACTTTCGTAGAAGGATTAGCAGATTGTGACCCGGTTATTCCTCCAAGATATCGGGGGTGATGGGGAGATGTGCAGGAAAATAGTGTAGAGCCCGATATTGATTTACCCAGGAGGACATGTTGAGCAAGAAGAAGTAGGAGAGCAAGTTCCCGCAGAACCTCAATTGAGAAGATCTTCTAGACAACGTCAACCTTCCGTAAGATACTCTCTGGATGAGTATGTGATGCTTACTCGATGCAGGTGAACCAGAGAGTTACCAGGAAGCGGTTGAGAGTGAGCAGAAAGAGAAGTGGTTAGTTGCTATGCAGGAAGAAATGGATGCTCTTTAAGAAGAACCACACTTATGATTTGGTGTTTGCTACCAAATGGAATGAAGGCCTTGAAGAACAAGTGGGTTTTTTTAGGTTGAAGACTCAAGAATATTGTTCTCAACCAAAGTACAAAGCTAGATTGGTTGTGAAAGGCTTTGGTCAAAAGAAAGGTATTGACTTTGAAGAGATATTTTTCCTGTTGTTAAAATGTCTTCTATTCGTGTTGCTCTTGGTATTGCTAGCCAGGACTTGGAGGTTGAGCAGTTAGATGTGAAGACGACTTTCCTTCATGGTGATTTGGAGGAGGAAATTTATATGGAGCAACCAGAAGGCTTCAAAGTCAAAGGTAAAGATAATTTTGTCTGCAAGTTGAAGAAGAGCTTGTATGGGCTAAAAGCAAGCTCCAAGACAAAGTGGTACAGAAAGTTTGATTCATTTATGACAGAAAATGGATACAAAAAAGAACGGCTTGAGATCATTATGTGTACATCAAATGGTTTGGTGAGAATTTTATTATTCTCTTACTTTATGTTGATGACATGCTTATTCTTGGAAAAGATATGTCTAAAATTGACAGGTTGAAGAAGGAACCGAGTGAGTCTTTTGCAATGAAGGACATGGGGGCCAAACAAAGCAAATACTAGGCATCTGATTTTCGTGACAGGAAAAACAAGAAGATTTGGTTGTCACAGGAGAAATACATCGAGAAGGTATTGGAAAGATTTAGTATGAGCAATGCTAAGCCAGTTGGTTCTCCTCTTGCAGGTCACTTCAAGTTGTGCTCGAGCACGAGAGTCCGTCAAGTGATGAGGAGAAGGAGAAAATGCAAAAGGTTCCTTATGCCAAAGAAGTTGGAAGTTTAATGTATGCAATGGTATGTACGAGGCGGACATCGTGATATGCAGATGGGTGTTACTAGCAGATTTCTTGCAAATCCAGGCAAAAGAGCGGGCGTGAGTGAAGTGGATTTTTAGATATCTCGAGAGGGAGCTCTAAGGTTTGTTTAAGCTTTGGAGGGTGGACCCACTGCGTTAACGAGTTACATGTGATGCAGATATGGCAAGAGATATAGATACGAGGAAGTCTACTTCAGGTTATGTACTTACTTTTGCAGTGGGGAGGTGGTCATGGCAATCCAGTTACAAAGGTGTATTGCTCTCTCTCCACCACGAAGCAGAATATATTTCTTTGCACAGAGGTATGCAAAGAAATGTTATGGATGAAAGAATTCTTACAAGAATTGGGGCTGAAACAGAAAAAAATTATGTGGTGCATTGTGACTGCCAGAGTGCCATCCATTTATGTAAGAACCCAATGTTTCATTCCAAGTCAAAGCATATAGATGTCGGATACCTTTGGATTCGAAATGTATTTGAAGAGAAGCGGTTCTGACTTGAAAAATTCATCTGAGATGACAACGGGAAAGGAACATGTTGATGAAGACCTTAACAAAAGAAAGACGGAGAGATATCTTGTTGGTTGGTATGGCTTCACATTGAGGAGTCATGGGACAGCCTCCCTTATGGGGTGAAGGGGAGGTTGTTGGGTGATGGCCCATATTCAACCCATGTGGGCTTTTATCACCACGACTCACACCCCTCTTAACCTAACCCTAATTAAGATTAGGGGTGTGGTGGCTGCGTTTTAGAGGCAGATTAAAGCTATAAAAAAAGGCAACAACGAGGCAGATCTTTGGAGCCACGAGATTCCAAAGAGAAGAAGGAGAACAAGGCAGAAAAGGAAGAGAAAGAAAGGGAAGAAGACAAGGACAACGAGAGAGACTGTTCACAATCATCTAGCAGGTGTTCTCATCTCAAAGGTTAGATCAAATCTACATGAGTCTCTTGCTGTGATTACTTGGGAGGTTTTAGATATTGTGGGCGATAGAACGTGATCCTTGTATCCCGATTATTCTCTTGTGGTTGTTGCTTGGGTTTTGGGCAAGAGATTGAGATTTGTATATTCATTATTCTCATAGTGAATTATCTCTAGTTTGCCCCGTGGTTTTTACCCTTCACATTGAAGGGGTTTTCCACGTATATCTTGGTGTTCTGTTTGATTGTGTTTCCATTTTATTCCGCTGCGTATTTTGGTCTTCTAGTATTTGTTCCTATACAAAGGTTATTCCTGTCTATATCCCCATCAGTTAGGTACTTTAAGCTTAAAGTGTCATATACCTACTCGTCATTACTTTAGTTTGCATTTACGATGATGATCAATAACTTTAGAGGATAATAGTAATTTAAAAAGCATTAAGTGTTAAAAGACGTCAAAGTCCCAAAACACTCGTGGCACTAGGTGCTTATCGAGCGAAGTGAGGTGCTCTGAAATACTAAAATATAATAAATATATAATATAATTAATAAATATATTTATTTAAATAAAAATATGATATTAAATTAAAAAATCTAAAGTATAAAATTATATTATCCATCTTTTAATAATAATAATATCAAAAGACTCAAAATAATATAGTTTTACATTAAATTCATTCATCATAATAATCAACATTATCATTCTTAAACATATCTTCATTCTTCTCTTTCTCTTATTATTTTTCTTCAAAATATGTTTTATCCTTTTCAACAATAGTAGGAAATGAGCTTGAGACTTTTATATTTATTTTTTTCTTTATTATATATCTTGTATATGTTTGTAATTCTCTAGCACTTGAAGCTCTTGTCATATCTCCCCATATTAAATTGTCATCTTCAAATATAAGTTTGTCTTTGGCATCTTATAAGTTTGCACGTATTTCTCCCACTAACTACTCATTTGAATCATCAATATCTTGTAATAAGATTAGATCAATTCTATTTTACAAATCATGATAAGCCTTCAATACTTAATTATACTTTATATAAACAAGATCATATAATTATTGATACTCCAACTGATTTCTTCTCTTTGAATGAATCTATCATGTTATATAATTTAAAAATATATTAATACATCTATCTAAAAAAGAATAGATTATTAAAAATAAAATTATTCTATAATCCTTACATGCTCAAAGATATTCCAATTTCACTCACAACCCGTAGCACTATATGTCAAACTAAGAATTTTGATAGCAAATTGATATAAGTTCAAGTGAAAATTTCAAATAGACTCCACCATTTAATTATAAAATTTATTTTATTATTAGTAATAATATAATAATATACTATAGATAAAATTAATTATATTAATTTATTAATACTTTGGAATGTAATTGTCCTAGATCGAACTATCATTGGAATTCCAAAAAGACTACCAATATTCTTATATAAAGTTAATTTTGGTATGATCTTATCTTGTACCTTAAGGCTCAGAACTAATCTTACAATATACTAATATAACCAATTTAGAACTTCTATATCAAAACCAATATAGGTGATCTTATAAAAGAATTTTTGGTTCAAATAATATTCTACTGTATGTAATGGACGATAAAGTTGATAATTCCATCTTTCGTCAATGATTATAAATATTTTCTTATACTTTTCTTAATTTTCATTAAAATACCTTTGAATCGTCTCATTTGCACCGTCCATGGCCTCATAAATATATCCTATTGCAAACTTATTTTCATTATCCAATAACCAAAGAACTCGAACAAAAGGGCTCATTATATTTAACATATAAACTACAATATTCCAAAAGGGCGGTATTAAGATGACATCACTGCCCTCTTGCCTTTCACTTCTTTTTCTCATTTGCTTGTTATTTATTTCTCCAAGATAAATATGTTTCTTATGTTATATTTTTGAAGATACATGTTTTGTAATGTCAAGAAGAAAGTAGCAAATTGAGTGATATCATATTTCACTAATTCCTTATTGCTTGTGAATTCTCTCATTATATTCAAAGCTCTAATGTGATTATAGAGAAATCCAATGACAAATATTACCCTTTTGGAGTCCAATATAAGTGGTCTTTTTACTTCATATAAGGATAACAAAATGGATAACACTTGGGAGTTTGATACATCTTCTATTTAATTGAAGATAAAGTAATTAAAAGATTAATAAACACAAAAGATAAATATTATCGGCTAATATATAGTTGCTTCTATTATTGATAATAACTTGGAAGATATTTTATTCATCAATTTCTTCTACAAATTTATCATGTAAATTATATTTTTTTTCTCTATATTTCATAAAAGAATTTATTGACTTCACAAACTTGGTTCCTAAAGACTGGTTAACCATAAAATTAATTATACTCCTATGTCTCCTATTAGTCCATATATCTTGTTAGGAACGGGGTCGACACTAAGAGGGGGGGGTGAATTAGTGTAGCAGTAAAATAACGTCGGTTTAAAAACTTCATTGCGATAAAATCAGTTTCGACGAAAATCGTTTCAAAGAGAGGTTAACTTGAAAGCATTTTTGTAAAGATAGCTTGAAAGCATATGAAAGATGCGTAGTGGATGTAAAACAAGTTAAGAGGTTTGTAGGAAAGTAAATTGCTCAAATATAGAAATGCAAACCAGAGAAGAACACACCAATTTTATAGTGGTTCGGTCGTCGTGACCTACATCCACTCCACCGATTCCTCTTCCATCGAAGCCACTGGCATCCACTATCGATCTTCCTTTAATAGGCGAAGATCAACCTCCTTCTTATACCCCTCTTCTCCTTTTCACAGGTTTAGGAGTTAACATTTACAAGCACACACACTCCTCTTTAAACAAAATTCTAAGTTTAAGCTAGAGGAGGGATTTCTTAAGAGATTTCTATAGTGTTTCTTCACTTTTAAACTCTCTGTGCTTATGTCTTTTAACCAGGGATGAGAGGGGTATTTATAGGCTTTAAGTTGATTCAAACTTTGAGCCTAAAAACATCTTATCTCGGGTTTCCTGGGTCCGGACGGTACCACTACCTGTGCTGAGCGGTACCACCGCCAATGTCAATCTGACACTGACACTGCACTGGGCGGTACCACCGCTTGCAGCCTCTCGGAGGCTGTGTATGGGCGGTACCACCGCCTGACATAGTCTCGGAGATTGTGCCATGATAGTGTCACCTCTTGGGGCACTGTTTGGGCCTCTAATTGGGCCCAACTAGCCCCTAATTAGGTTGGCCCAAATCCAAACCCAATTATGTACTAACTACGATTCCTAAGATATATTCTAAGCTAAATAAGTCTGTAAGTCTAGTTTCTTTCGGCAAGCATCCGACGATCTTCCGGTAAACTTCTGATGATCTCTCGGCAATGTTCCAGCGGACTCCCAGCAAGCTCCTGGACTTCATGATGATCTTCTTGGCGAGTTCCGATGAGCTTCTCTGGCAAGCTTCGAGACTTCTCGGCTGGTTTCGATAGAACTTCTGACGAACATCCGAACTTCCGACGAACTCTCGAACTCCCAACAAAATCGCGTCCTTGACTCTGGGACTTCATTTTACTTTATGCCTTACTATCGTAGTTAATCCTGCATATGTAAAAACATACTTCGATCTAGACAATTAATACTAAGCATTAATCATGTTGTCTGGCATGTCATTGGTCCCTCGACGCTTCGTCCGATTCTTCAGCGTATTGTCCTCTCTTGCGACCTATTGCCCAATCGGCCAATTAACTCCGCAACTCCAATATCCTTAGCGTAATATCCGCTCTTCTTGGCCCGAAGCCTTCTGTCGATACATCGACCGATCCTCTGGCCCAACGTCCAATCTTCTGACTTGTTTTCCTCCGGCCCAATATGATTTTTCCTGCTTTAATTGTCTCATCCTGATCGTAGCATCTTGTGTCACTCAAAACGCATATCAAATCATAAACACTTATCAATTGGTTTCATCATCAAAATCCGAGATTCAACATATCTAACATGATAGAGCAACCATGCTTTACTTATGATTCTTTATGATCATTTAATAAATCATTTATATAATCTTTTTTTTTTAATAACAAAACTTGCATCTCATAATAACTTAAAGGTTTTAATCCTGCGCTAAACTGTCTAAATAAGTTATACTAAGGGGAAGGCCAACCTGATAGAAGAAACAAGTAATGTGCTGAATTGTTCTTCCCCTTGATTCCTTATCACAAGCATTAGTTATATTTATTTATATTAATTTTGCTCTTCCTTGTCGTTGTTGCTTATGTGAACCTTGATACGTATATAGATCCATTGCTTCTTTTTCTTTTCTATCACATTTTAATCTCACTTGCATTGATACTTTCAAAATAATCTTCTTCTTCTTCGTCTCTGATATGTTCACAACTATCCTTTAGTAAAATCTCAAAAAATTCATTCTTTTATATTTTTTTTATTTATATAAGTCTAACAACTCTTCTTTTACATCAGGTGAACACTTCTTTCAAGCTGATGCATTTTTAAAATTTTCTACTAAATGTTACTTTGCATGAAAAATACCACCTCTAATAGTCTTATAATAGAATATGCAAATAACTGTATTAGAATATTTAGAATCTTTTAGATAATTATATGAATTATTTCTTGAATTTTTTGAAGAATCTACTGAATTGCTTTATACACTTGTCATTTATCTTGAAACCCTAATAATAAATTTAAATAAACAAAGATTAGCAGTTTAAAATCTATATTATCAATCTAATAAATAAAGATTACTTTGTATGATAGTTAACAATCTACTGTTAATAGTGTATTATTTACTATTAATAGTAGTTATAGGGGAAGAAAAAAACTATTTATTAATAATAAGGGGATAAAATTATCACCAATAGTGTCGAAAGTGGGATGGAGAAGCAGCGGTGAGCAGCTAGTAGTAGCAACAACAAAGGATTAGTTTAAGATGGCTGTAGTAGCACTACAAACGACAACAATGGTAGTGGTAAATGCTGCAGACATTAACAACGACAATGGCAGAAGCTATAGATAGTAGCAACGATAGTAGTAGAAGTTCCAGAGGGAGTCTATCGGTGGTAGATTAACTTGCAATCCTCTCCCTTGATGGGTTAAGGAACTACATATGGAGCGACGATGGAAGAAAGCTATGGGCTCTTACGAGGCCATCGGACCCATTTGTCGATGACATAAGAAGGCTCAGTCCATTGCATCTATGGTGGAGGTAGTGGCAGCAAGCGGGGGGGGGGCGGAGGCAAAAGCAATACTAGAGTTGACTCGAGATCATGTGGGTGTGAAGTGTCGCTTTTGAAGGAAAGTAACTATGTTAGTTGGTTTAATCGAACCAACTAACTACTGTTGACTTAAAGTATGGTTCATTTGCATTATTTGAATCGGGCACTCACTTGATGCTTGGGTTCCGACGAGTGCCCAAGCGATACACAATGTACTCGGGTCTCGTCTCACCTCACTCGAGTGCTAATCTAAATCACTAGATGGGAATAAAACTAAATTTAGCCGTGTATAGTTTTCTTATCGTTCAATGACTCTCGTAGGTGAGTTTTATCCCCATAGACCTCTTTTAGTTTCTATTAGATTTTTAAGACTATTGTCCTAATCTTATTTATACGGTTTTACCGTCTTGAGATCATGTACATCATGTACCGACATTAAGATACAATTATAATCAATCAAAATGAGATATCATTATCATGATATCAACATTTTCAACATTATCTTTATATTCCAATAAATTAGATAAGTAGGTCCTTTGTTTCAAGCTTATTCTACCATCATTTTTCTCTCCCTTGCAAGCCCTCCAAGAAATGTTACTGTGGTTGGTTGCCGTGTGCAGAGGTGGTTTTCTTTATCTAATATTGCACTCGTAAATCATGGACAAGTATATGTGACCCATTGTTTAATTGATTTTACGTGTTGTAACACATTTGGGTTCTTGTAGCTATGATCAAGAATTCTTAAGGCGTTCATACCTCGTAAAGTTTTCTTATCCAAAAAGATAAAACTTATATTAAATCACAAAAAAAGATCGATTACAAACTTTCCCTACAGCATAATTAATCATAGGAAAACATTAAAAAAAAGAAAAAAAAATCGAAAACATAGGTAACACTCATACTAACAAGAAATATATGACAACAAAATCGAATGAATGTCTTTAACTACATTATGTGACTCATAGCAACCGTAGCTCGTACCATATTGGGTATATCATTCATTTCTCTATGCACAAGAAATAGAAAGAAACCTAGAGATTTAGGCAACAAGATCAAAACATATATGTAAGTCAACGATCATTCTGTGAAAAAACAAGCTACCTTGCACACACAACCCCATCAAAGGCTGTACTTCCGAATCTATGACGGACCTATAATAAGATTCTGGTTGTCTCATCGTATCCCAGGTGATTGTATTTCCTACATTGTAATCGAGTGTCCACTGTGTTTGTTTTGGCCTACTATATGTATTGTTATGATCAGTATTCTCTAGACATCGTACACGAGCACTCCCTGCCTGTTGATTTCTTTTGTACTTACATGAGTTGCAACATGTTATCTGCCAATTTTTGTAGTTCATTCGTATTTTTTTGTGTCGAAGTCAACATGTTATTTGCCAACATAGTGTTGAATATTGTATGCCATCTGATTCATTTCCTTGTGCAAAGTCTTGTTAAGCTGGAATAGATAGTATTGCAGGTGGTGTTCGATTAGAGAAATTCTGGAATGTGAAAATTCTGTATGGCTCAAGTTGTAGTAGGTAGGTGATGTAGGTTTGATCAAATATAATAAATACATTTTTTGAGGACTAACTGTACATTATTTAATATTTTTCTTCTTAGTTTTTACTGTTCTCATCTTAAACTTGATGTCAGAGACCAATTAATTATTCCAGCAGCTTGGCTTTGTTATTTAATATTTTTCTTCTTAGTTTTTACTGTTCTCATCTTAAACTTGATGTCAGAGACCAATTAATTATTACAGCAGCTTGGCTTTGTTATTTAATATTTTTCTTCTTAGTTTTTACTGTTCTCATCTTAAACTTGATGTCAGAGACCAATTAATTATTACAGCTGCTTGGCTTGGTTATAATTTTGATGTTTTTCTTCTTAGTTGTTACTGTTCTGATTTACTTTTACTGGGTTTATCAACTATATTTATTCTCTTTGACTTCATTTTGATGTCAGAGACCAATTAACTATGCTTTTTCTTTGCTAATGATCTCGTAGCTTGCGGCCCATTCCAAAGTTCTTTTAGATTGAGAACTTAAAGCCGTTGTCTTCTTTCTTTCGGTCCAGTGGGACTTCATCCACTTAACAACGGAGTGGATCTGCTCAACAATGTGGTGATGCTTCATCTGCTCAAAAAAAAGATAACGAAAACAATGAATTGTTCATGGTATGTTAATTATTAATAGAATACTTAGATAATGAATACTATGCTTTATATACGCTTAAATAATCAGTTTTTCATCCATATATTTTAGGTGTATGTTGATGTATTGCTTCCTATTTCGCTATATGCATGCATGGTTTACTGTTAGGTGATAACCAAGATATTTCCTCAACTGTGTAGCAGATAAGAGATTTCGAAAAATCTTCTTTTTCATTATGTATAAATAGACATTATATACACTAATTGAGATGAGATGTGATTCCTTTTTACCTTTATAATTTCACTCTTCGTTCTATCACTTTATCTCCTTTACAATTTCACTCTTTATTCTATCACTTTGTCTCACTTTTCATTCTATCATTTTATCACTGTATTATTTATAGTAAAAGGGAGAGGGGGTTTGGTTCGGGGATTCAGGTTCTCAATTTCGAAAAAGAAAAGATGCACTTCATAATAGAAGTATAAATCCTCGTAATATATTTTTTAGATTTGGTTGATTGTTGTTCGTGAAGCCTTAAGCAACTTCCACTACATTTATCGTCCGACCCACTTCATGGATAAATCTGGACTTATTATTTGGTGTTTTTAGATTGAAATATATGAAATCCATCTTTTGTTAATGGCTTCAAATTATAGTTCTAAATTAAGATTTTGCTCATATGTATCTTCTTTGGCATGAAATTTATTCATATTAATTATTTTGGTATTTATTGATTTTAAATTAAAAAATACTAGTTTATTAATATCTTAATTCATCAAATATAGTTTTTGAATCTTATTAATTATATATCTATTCTGATTAAATTAATCTTGAAAGCTTGGATTTTACATGCTTATTTTTATTTTTCATAAATAAAATTATTGTTTTAGAATATATATATATATATATATATTATTAAGAAAATAAAAAGGGCATATATTTGAGTTTGACTTAATTAAAAGTAAAATCATTTATGATATCACTAAGTTAAATATTTGCCATGACCTAATTTGATAGGAATACTGGCCTATTAAATTTATTGAGATCGGATTACTAGCTCAAAATGCTTAGACACCGATTAGCAATATACTCATCAACCTCTTATAAATTAATTTAAGTTTTATCCCACTTTATCATTTTATAAATAAAGAATTCAATAATTCATGAATCTTTAATTAAATAGATAAAGGTCACAGTAAATTAAGATTAGTTATTAATCTAAAATAAGATTTATAATAATTATTGAATCATAGTTAATCTAAATCAAATTATATAACTTTTAAATGTAAAAAAAATGAAATCTAATATAATATTAAAAATCAAGAAATGTAGAAGATATTATCTCCCTCAACTCCTCCTCTTCAAAGGGGATCTTAGCTCCTTATTAATGAACAGGGAGAGGACTCTATTTGTTTTAAAAAAGGTTATTCAGAAGAGGGAAGAGGTTCCTACTTGGGTTAGGAGTCTCATAAAAAGATAATTAAATAATTAATTTTATGTGTTTCCTAATTCATTGAGTTTGATTATGATTCAAACTTTTTTTGAAAGTTATATTGTTATCTAAAAATCAACTCAAAAAGATGTATTCTGAATTTAAATTATTTGAGAATTAAGTTCCTCCTCCCTTAAACAAATTTGGTACCCAAATTTGATCTTACCTTGATGATAAGGATTTGGTCAAGTTAATAACACTTTATGATCTATTCGGAGAAAAAAATTGATAACGAGAAGAACTGTAAGAGAAAAAGATCTAGAAAAAAGAATTCCTACTCACATAATGATAAAGAAACTTTTTAAGCGACAAGCTTGGACTTTTTGGCTATATAAGCTCAATTTCTTACTATCATCTGTCCCTTTCTTTTTCTCCACTTTCTTAGGATTGTCAAACCCCATTTATCTTTAGTTGTATGGGATAAGACTCTTAATTAAAGAAGATTCTCAATTAGAGTTCAACTCTTAGTTCCATATAAGCGACTCCTAGACTTATAATTGAATCTTTCAATTCAAATCTAACTCCTAGTGAACTAAGAGAGATTGAATTTGATATAATGTTGCTAGGACTTCAATCAGAACTCAGACTTGGTCTTAAGTCGTAGCTTGGATTTGACTTATGTTGATCGTCCCTGATCACATCACAGCTCCCTCGATTTGACTATTCAGCGACAATGCTTCGTCAACTTCTTTCGTGAGCCATAATATTGAGCTCAATTTTTATCCTTTGCGTCATACTTGAAAACTATTTTGATATCTTATCTTTTAATAGTAATATTCTTTTCTTTTCTTTTTTATGATGGTTCCTTCGTTCAAGTCTTCTCTTAGTTATTGACTAATTCATTTATGGAAGGTAATATTTTGCTTGGCTTATCATCTAGCATCAATAGCTCAAACACTATTTTGTTTTTCACGTCACAATTGAGAGTACATCTTTATATACCGAGGTAATACGAGTTAGCAAGCAATGTCTCTAATTTACTTTTAAGACTTTAAATGATCCATATTAGATAGGCTTGAGTTTTTTTCTTTCTTCTTTTAGTTGTTCCTTCCAAAAAGGTAGCCAAGCGAGGTCTGTCACCTTGGAATCGACTTTTAATGTAGTGTTAATCGTATCGCGCTTTATGTTTCTTCTAAGCTCGTTGATGCTATTATCCAATTTTCTTATGCACCAGTTAGATGTACTCGAGAATTTTTTAAGATTGTAGCATTGTATTGTCTTCGTTTGTGATGCTTAATTGATCATAAATTACAAATCAAAAGAGTTTTGGGGTAAGTAATATAAAATATGCCTTAAATAGTAATTTGGTTATAGAGTTGTGAATTACTCAATTTAATGTGAATTACTAGGCTTTCATCCTATATATCTTTAAATGTGAAGAGTTGTATCCTAGTAGCAGATAAACCATCATGTGATTTACTACTTCAGTTTGTATATCTGTTTGCAAATGAAATATTATGTTTTTATTCGATCATGGAACTCTTTATATTTTTCTCTCGTTAGGATTATCGCTTATATCTTTTTTTCTCTCTCTCTACTATTATTATTGCCTTCAGGGCTATTGCACCCCTTTATTTATAGTCATAGAGAGGAAGATGTCGATTAATCTCTATAGGAGTTGAACTCTTAGTTCCATGCGAGGGACTTTGAGTCCAACTGCTAGTGATCTGGGAAGTACCGAATTCAAGTCCAGCTTGGATTTGAGCTAGGTTTATTATCCCTAATTAGTTATTCCTACCTTGAGCTACTCCATTCAGCCTTTGAACTCTCTTAAGTCTTTCTCATACATACTCGCATAGTCATCGTATAGACTTGGTCATACCTATATTTAAATAGATGAGCAAAGATTCATGATCGGGGGCATGATTACTTGTTAAGTAGTTTGTTTTGTATCTCCTTTTTTATTTGATTATGAGGTTGAGTTAATGACATCTACTTTATATGTTAGAGTTTGCTATGTTTAGATTATTTATACAAGTATTAGAGTGAGTGATAATAGATGATCGTCTCTTTCCCAAGATGTACACACTAATGCTTGATGGCTTATTTTAGTGTAAGTAGTTTTTTATAAGCCACGGAATGCGAGCGAGTCCTGCAACTGCCGCTCCTCATCCTCGGCATCTTCCTCTTTGTCGTATCAGTGCTGGGCTCATGTTTTCGTGTGTCCGTCTTCCTATGGATCTACCTCTTCGTATTGTTCCTGTTGATCATTGCCATGGTTATCTTCATGATGTTCGGCATAATCGTGACCAGTAAGAGTGTCGGACAAGCGATAGTTGGGAGAGCGTACAAAGAGTACAAACTCGACGACTACTCGCACTGGCTACAGAAGAGGGTGCGGGATTGGTCGATCTGGAATGTCATCGAAGGCTGCTCGAAGGAGGCGAAGGTCTGCGGCCAGCTCGAGGGTGCCATCGGCATGAAGGCCACCGAGTTCTACCGGAAAAACCTCTCTCCCATTCAGGTATGTCTTAAGTTCTCTCTCTTTCAACCATCGCAGAACAATTAGTGTGTTGTAGTTCTTTTGATATCCTCGAAAGATCTCACGTTGATAAATCATTGATGGAAAGTTTTCAATTAAATAGGAGGTAGTTTCCTATTATCGATGAAGTGGCCTAGATACCTGCTAGTAAGTTCTTGTGATTTATCATCATACTTTTTGTTGAATATTGTTAATAAGTCCATGGCTTGTGCTTTCATCTCTATTGATCGAATAAGTATTAGCATGAATCTTTGGCAAGCATTAAGTATCCTTTTTGCTTGATAGACTGTCATGAGGCTACGCATACGCTATTTTCTTATTTGACAATGTCATCCTTTAGGAACTCATATCACTCGAATTGATATCAATGATATCTTGGTCCCAAACGTATGAAATTAAAAAAAATAATTATATATGTCGAGGGGTACCAATTCATATAATACATCATTGATGGCGAAATATAATTCGAAGGTTTGATTTATCCTTAATTTATTTTATCCAACCTAATAGATATGGTTTCGAATAAAGTATTATTTATATGCGTATATCAAGTTTGTCAAAACGAGGCTTTTTGATTGTCACTGTCTTATCAATGATTTCTTACTTCAGCAAAATAATTTTGTATATCCATCGGTACTAAATTTAGGATTATTATTATTATCGTAAACACACCTAATGACAAAAGTATGTTACATCGATGTATTTTTTTATCATCAACGGTCTAATGCGTTCAAAATAAAATATAGTAAAACACAGGATTTGACATCCCTTAACAAAGATGATTTCTCATTACTTTGATAAAAAAAAAAAGATTAGATTTTAATGTCAAATAAATAAAAGAAAAGAAAGGGAAGGAATCCTTGTTTTAGATCATGAAACTAACACTATGGATGTTTTTGGAAACATATTTATATTTTAAATATATATTTTAAAAAATAAAGTGAATATGCACTTGTATAATGCTCTGAATATTTAATCTTTATTAAAAATAAGTAAATATTTTTTATCCCAACAACTTATGCATCAATCACCATAATCTATCTTATATATCTAGTAATACATAAATTTATGTATCATAAACCCACCTAGTGACTCTTTTATCGTGAGTAGCCATTGTTTGGCAAAAGGCACGATTTAACACCCCTACCAAATGTGAGTTCTTGTTATCACTCTTGATAAATATAAATATAAATATAAATATAAATATAAATATAAATAAAAAAGATTGTATTTTGACCATCAAAATCTAGTGCGAGTTAGATGAAAAAGGGGAGGAATCCCTGTTCTGGATCGCCATGAAGCTCTAAAGGGCAACTAGAATTTAATTCCATGGGCTCTGATCGACCCGTGCCGGATCTCCCAAATGCACCACGAAACAGAGTTCTACCTGGCCTGTGACAATCCGCTAAGCGAGCGACGGATTCCGACCAGGTTGGCGGCTCCATCAGACTGCCTTCTTCATGGATTCTTCCGTGGATCCGATTAGGGGTTAGATATGAAAGACTCTTAAGTGGGGTCCACAGTCTGGACGACTGTGCTACGGGATTTGAAGAGCTGAACAGAAGAAGGCTTGCGCAGGTGGAAAACTGGTGACACCAAATCTGGTCATCATCCCCAGTGATGCAGCTCCATCTCTCGACACGTGGATCTTGAGATCCAGACAAGCTGATGGTTGCTTAGCGGTCCCATCTAAAACCCCCGGCACTCCGCGTCGGTCCCTCCCGCCGTTCCGCTCCACTGCATCCATCCATCCATCCCGCCTCATTCTGCTAACCCTAAACCCCTCCCCTCGCCCGCCGCCATGTCATCTCCGTCTCCTACCACCAACGATAACAAGAAGAAGAAGAAGAAGAAAAACAATGACGACCACAAGTCCGCCGCCAATGGCGGCATCGAGCGCACCTCCCTCCCCTTGCTCCCCCCCGCTTGCTTTGGTGGAGGCCAGGACAAGGACTACTTTATCAAACCCCAATCTTTCACCCCGGCCGTCGACACCTCGACGTGGCCGATCCTCCTCAAGAACTACGCCCGCCTCAATGTCCGCACCGGCCACTACACGCCGCTCCCCGCCGGGCACTCCCCTCTGAAGCGGCCGCTCGCGGAGTACCTCCGCTACGGCGTCCTCAACCTCGACAAGCCCTCCAACCCTTCCTCCCATGAGGTGGTCGCTTGGATCAAACGCATCCTCCGCGCTGAGAAGACTGGCCACAGCGGCACCCTGGACCCCAAGGTCACCGGCAACCTCATCGTCTGCGTCGACCGCGCCACCCGCCTTGTCAAGTCCCAGCAGGGCGCAGGCAAGGAGTACGTCTGCGTCGCCCGCCTTCACTCCGCTGTCCCCGACGTCGCCAAGGTCGCTCGCGCCCTCGAGACCCTCACCGGTGCCGTCTTCCAGCGGCCCCCGCTCATCTCCGCCGTCAAGCGTGAGCTCCGCATCCGGACCATCTACGAGAGCAAGCTGCTTGAGTACGACCCCGACCGGCACCTGGTTGTCTTCTGGATTTCCTGCCAAGCCGGAACCTATGTTCGTACCCTCTGCGTCCATCTCGGTCTGATCCTTGGCGTCGGAGGGCACATGCAGGAACTGCGGCGGGTCCGCTCGGGGATCCTTGGCGAGAAGGATAACATGGTGACCATGCACGATGTGTTGGATGCCCAGTGGATGTATGACAATTTCAAGGATGAGAGCTACTTGAGACGGGTGGTGATGCCATTGGAAGTGCTGCTCACCAGCTACAAGAGGCTGGTTGTCAAGGACTCCGCAGTCAATGCCATTTGCTATGGAGCAAAGCTGATGATTCCTGGACTGCTGAGATTTGAGAATGATATTGAGGTTGGGGAGGAAGTTGTGCTGATGACCACAAAGGGTGAAGCCATCGCTTTGGGGATTGCCGATATGACTACAGCAGTTATGGCAACTTGTGATCATGGATCGGTTGCAAAAATAAAAAGAGTGGTGATGGATCGGGATACCTACCCAAGGAAGTGGGGTCTGGGGCCAAGAGCACTAATGAAGAAGAAGATGATCGCAGAAGGTCTGCTAGACAAGCATGGGAAGCCGAATGAGAGGACAGCAGCTGAATGGCTCAGGAATGTGGTGTTACCAACCGGTGGAGATTCGATGGTTGCCAGCCTTGCTGCAGCACCAGAGTCTGTGGTGCAGAAGGAAGAGGTAGTGTTTGAAGTGGTGAAAGAGAAGAAGAAGAACAAACACAAAGATGGCACTTATAATGATGATGATGGTGAACGGCAGAAACAGAAGTTGGAGGATGCCGGAGAAGTTCCTCCTGTTAAGAAGGTAAAGATTGAGGGACTTCAAGATGCTATACTTGGTGCTGAAGCAAAGAAGGTGAAGGACGAGGTTGAGGAAGCACTCGAGGAGGAGAGGAGCAAGAAGAAGAAAAAGAAGAAAAAGAAGGATAAAGAGAGAGAAGCAGAGGAATTAGCTGATGGAGAGAAGATTGTAGAGAAGGTAGAAAAGGAAAAGGGCACCAAAGACGAAGGCAAAGCAGGTCCCTCTGATGAAGAGAAATCTATGGAGAAAAAAAAGAAAAAGAAGAAGAAAAGTGAAGAGGTCATTGACAGTGAAGAAAACAAAGTGGTGGAGAAAAAAGTGAAAAAGAAAGAGAAAAAGAAAAAGAACTACGAAGCAGTGGAAACATCAGCATGACGAAGCAGATCATGTTATTTGGGGATGCCACTAAAGTGTTTCAGTTGAACTGCCTATGGTCATTTAATTGTGGTATATGCACACAGATCTGTTTCTCATTCTTGCAAATCAGATTTATATGATGTAAGGCACATGTTAAGCGCCATGGGTTTCGGCTTATTTCTATTTGCCTTCCATTTTTCTTTATGAAGAATTTATACGATTGAAGAGAGCAAATCACATGAAGATGTCTAAAGCCTCTGTTTTGTACTTTTTAATTAATTGCTGATAACTCATGTTCTAATTTCCTAGCATGATGATTAAATTTGTTATTGTTAATTGTGATCTTAGTATTTTTTGTGAATCAAATGTTCCTATTGTTGGATAAACAAAGTATTTAATCATATCTTTGGATTTGTGAAAATAATATCTCACCTCTATTGGCGTTAATATAGATTCTGGACTTCCACACTATACCAATTTAGCTTTTAGTTAATTGTGATTCTCCCTTTCTATCCAAATCTTTTTCTTAATTCCTGCACTGATTAATCAAGCCATTGTTTAGATGTACGCAGTTATTGAACACTAAATTTTCTGCTGGGAAGTTTTTATTATTGTGTGGACTTTTGTGTATTTCCATGAGTTAATATTGTATCTCAAATTACTTTGAGCAGGTAGGGGTTTCATATATTTTTAGTAGTTAGGCTTATATCTGTTTCTAAATTTTTCAATTGGGAAAAGGGCATCTTGATACTGCTCATATAATATTATTTCATCGGTTGACTTCTGTTACAGGTGAGGATAATCATGTCATTCAGTATGTATTGTGTGATATCGCTGCAACATTTACTGCTGTGTACAAGCATAGTTGATCAGTAGTTGTAGATTGGATATTGAATATTCATAATATTTACATTTTTTTGTATTGAAACTCATGATTCTGTAGTTTTAAATTTTCTGATAGGTTTTGGACATGGTTAAAATGAGTCTCTCATGACCTTGCAAAAAGCCCGTATGAGAGGTTCATTTTAATTAATAGGATCATGAACTGACATTCGAGCTGATGTTGCAGTTGGTCAGTTTTAGTTGCTGCTTGATAGTCATATAGCTCAGATATAACTATTATTTGTGTGATCGGAAACTGAGCTGTCAGATATATTGACCTTAAGACAGATTGATATTCCTCACAGTTTTACATCTGGTGATGACAAACTATGATAAACTTTCATGGCAATTTATTTATGTGGAAGAATCCTTTTTTGATCAATGGCAAATATTGAGTATTGTATTCATTATATATTGCTACTACCAAATGGTCATGTCTAGAAAATTCCATTACTTTTTCAAGCAGAATGAGACTTTTATGAATATTCTTTTGTCAGAAATCTTACACACATTGCTGCTAAAGTTTGGTGAGTTAATCATTCGGGCAAAATCTTAACTATTATGCTTGTATAAGTTTCCTTTTGTGCTTAGACTGTCTAGATATTTGACATGGAAACAAAGTGGTTTTGTTTGCTTAGGCTTCTCATAGGCCTTGTGTTCATAGTACCTGTTATATATTTTACCTTTTAACCCTTTTTCCTGTTTGAATTATAGCCAACAACAATACCAAGCCAAAGATTCCTTTTGCTAGCTACTGAGGGTACATAGAGTTGATAAGAGACATACATGTATTTTCCTTTTTTTAGTTCTGTAGTACTTGATTTGAATTTGTAATTGCAAACTTCATAGTCGAGAGGTGTTCAAGTAGTAGGTGAAATTGAAGTTGGACTGAGCAGGGTAAGAAAATTACCTGATATGAAGTTCTAGACGTTTTGACTTCATTGTGCATGAAACAAGTCGAAGAAAGCGTGCATTTCATGACCATGTTCGCATGATTTTTTTTTTTTGTAGTTACCTTGTTGGAACTGCTAAACATTGTCTGCCTAAAAAAACATCCTGGTGCTCTTCCACTTCAAATTATGATGGTCATGTGAAACATTTGGCTAGAAACCAGCTCTTGGTGTTGAATCTTTTTTCTTCCTGGAGTGCTCAGTATAATGTACTGTTTTTCTTTACTTGTTCCACGTTGGTGTCTTCAGCAGTGGTTGATTTTTCTGCAGTTATTTGCCTGAGGCAAGATGACAAAAGTCTTAGTTCTTATCTATAGTTCTCTTTGTTGTGATTTCATAAACAGAATTGAAGGAAAATTTGACTGCTGTAGAATTTCTCTCAGGAAGGGTTTAGCTCTCTTCTTTTCAAATCCTTTTCCTGCTACAATATCTCCTTTTTGTATATAGATTACAGGTGTATATAGACTACAGTCATGTGGTTATGGTTGTATATAGATTGATAGTTATAGGATCATTGACTACAAATCACTAATTTTTTGGTTTAAACAGGTTTTGGTGGCTCAGTTTGCACTACGGTCGAGCCAACCAAACTGCTCTTGGCCTGGTCCGATGTGATTGGGTTGGGTTTATTTGGTCAGCTGCAAGGTTCATAAACTTCTATTTTTTGGTTCATGAGATGGACTTGGGACTTGGCTGACATACCTTTCTACAACTTGCAGAAAAATTGCTGGATGGACTATGATGCCATGAGTAATCTCTGAAGTAAAGCAGGACAGTCATTTGCAAACCTCACTGCCCTTTTCACTCAGGTGCGGCTTGGGGCTCAATTCGTCTTGTGCTATATGCCTAAGTTGGTTGTTTCACATGGTAGATGAGTTCCCATTTAGCCTTGTCTAACGTGCCATTATGTTTCAATTGTTTCTGACAACTTATACTCCCTAATCACTCTACTTTGGCTCAACTTTGGTTGAAGTCAGATCATGTTATTTGGAGTTCAGTAAACTAGTTAAGGCTTGAGTAGACGAAGGGGCTTCCATTTACTTACAGTCTTGTATGAAATTTAGTCAAATGATAATAAAAAGATGAATCTAGTCCATGCATGCAGCTTTATCTTTACATGTAGGGATGTTATTTTCGTGACTTAAGCCCTGATCATCAAAATAAAAATAAAGAAAACAATCTAGGATCAGTGAAGTCGTGCAAACTGAAGTTTTTATGGGTTAACATTAGTTGGGGTTAGGTTGAGACTGATCCAAATGCTAATCTGACTTTGAGCTACCATTCAAATGACCTAACCTAGCCCATTTGTTGGCTTCGGACAGTCAGACATGAGTTGATATGATTCCACTCCATAATTTATTACATATTTCAGAACATTGCAACGACCTTTGGCATCATCACTCATCCCTCAAAATTTTGTGGTCCTAAACACAAATGGTGGTGCAGTAACTAGGATGAGGACAGCTCATTAGCTTGAAGCTCACTGAAATGAAGGTGGTCCTTCCTCTGTACAGATAAGAGACTCATGATCATGAACAATGGAAGGTGTAGGGTAATGGGACAAAGGGAAGGGGTGGATCATGGAGGACTCCAAGTCCCCATCCACCTTGAATCCAAACACCACTTGTGCTTTACTTGCTTGGAAAGGCTAGTAAGTAACCTTTTGGTGGTCCTCTGTGAGGGATGGAGCCCTCCATCCAACTTTCCTTGTCATTAATGTGCATGCCTAGCCACCCTCGAAAAGAAAAACTTGGGCACATGAGTCATGACTCCTCCTGGCCTATTCCATTATTGTATCTTCCTCTGTTCATCTCTACATCTTCACTTATTGCCTTTTGTCTTCTTGGGCCTGCATGGAGGAGGAATTTCGGGCAAAAAAAGGTGTGCCATTCATTGTTCAATGATGTTAATGTGTAGCAGTCTTATATATTTTTGAGAAATTCTTAAATGGATTGGGTCGGAACAAAAATGGTTCTGAAAGCTATGCCATCGTCTATGTATTTCTCTCACCGAACTAAAAGAAATTGTATTCTCTTCTTCTTTTCATCACCCTCCTCCACAATCATTCCGACCCAAAACTAATAACCTCTGGTTATATTTTCTTTCTTCTGCTTCTGCTTCTGCTTCTGCTTCTTGTTCTTGTGACAATCAAAAGTGCTGTAGGATCTTTATCTGCTGCGTTAACATCAGCAGTGGCCAGGTTTTAGATACCATGATCAAAATACTGATGATGCTATGGAAGAATACTTCATTTTCATGGTGCAGGTGCAGAGATAATTATATTATTCCAAGTACAACCTGTTCTGAGAGTGTTTGCTATGTTGGTACTGCCCTATTTGTCCTAAACATCCAGCCTCGGAGAACCCACCTTGTCGAGGCTGGACATGATTCT
Organism: Musa schizocarpa; assembly: GCA_900464855.2. Classification (NCBI taxonomy): domain Eukaryota; kingdom Viridiplantae; phylum Streptophyta; class Magnoliopsida; order Zingiberales; family Musaceae; genus Musa; species Musa schizocarpa. The sequence continues at coordinate 13,235,973 of LS990922.1, forward strand.
GTCTAAAAACAATCCTCCAGATTTTAGCTCTTCTTTGGTCAAGGCAGAAAAGTTTTGGCCATCTCTTGTGGAGGTGGCCACCATGCATTGCTAGGGTCAATATTAGTGTCTTTTCCCTGATTCTCTAGATGTTAACAAAGCCATTTCCTCATATCAAAACGTTTTGGTGTCAAAAGTCTTCCCATCTCCCACGGCCTTAATCGGTGTTATTTATTTTCAGTACTTATCCGAACTAAGACTGGGATACCTACTTGTCTATTCGAACCGGGTTTAAGCGGGTCAGGTAGATGTGGCTCATTGGCAACCTCTAAATTTGTTATGGCTTGTGTGCTACATAGATATGATGTGTTTTAACACATGAGATGATGGAAGGTTTGCTTGTGGATGAGATGATGTGCTCTAATAGATTGTGGATTCAAGTCTTCCGAGGGCCCCCCCCCCCCCATCAAGTTCTTATTCTGAAATAGCAGAACGATGGTTATGACTCACAATTTCCATGTCCTTTTCATGTGGAAGATGCCATGATAGTAAGCAACCATTAGTTAGCTTCGACCAAGTCCTTGGAGGCTGCTGCCCGCACTTTTCTGTGGTCAAGCTAAAGCTAAGGATCGAGGTGGGTCGAAAGGAAGAGGTAAAAAAAAGCAAGGCATGCAACCCAAAAGAAAAGGAAAGCGTGATGGAAGACGAGGGAGGGAGGAGAGAGAGAGAGGGCCTACTTTCCGAGGTCGCTCCCACGTCAAACACCCAAGAAAATTGCTGCCTCTCTGTGGGGGCGTGACCGACCATTCTTCTCCTCCTCTTCCTTTTTTTCTTCGCTCTCGCGATCCATGTCCTCCGAGACTTGCACTCAGTCTTGCTCCTTATGCACGAGTACAGACGAGCGTGTGGTATAATTAGTATAATTATTATTATAGAGTAGGCTTTTGCCACTATTTTGTCACTATTCTTCCCTCGGGGCTGCTACTGAAACTATGACGTGTAGAGCATACAACATGCTGTGTTCTTTCTTAACGAGTTCCTCATCGTCAGTTCTTCTGCACCAAGAGTGGGAAGGAACAGTGCAACCGCGACTCTAATGAAGAGAGAGAGAGAGAGACTGGCCACCGGAATGTCTCGCAAAGTCGGAGATCAGTACGAAACCATGATGTGTGCATCATAATACCGACACGGACAAAGTCGTCAGACATGTCTGTCACCGAAGTTACTATTCCATATGCTGTTCACGATCTAATTGTTCGCCCCATGGCTATCCGATTGGGACCACCGATAATGCTTTGTTTGTCCATGCAAGTTTATGGTGGTGCGTAACCTCCACACCATTATCTTTACTTCGAACGTCAAGTTATACGGAGCTATCGAAGTGACTTGCATTCAAGATCACAGCGAGAGATGTGATGCAGGATATAAAGGATTATTAGTATTAGTTGGTGAAAGATTTGATATGATAGGGAGGTCCAAATGCTTCGCGAGAAACCATGTCTGGGCTTGCCAGCCTTTCCAGACTCTTTGTCGTTGAGTGTCAGCTCGGCCGCCGCTATCGTTTACTATAGCCTCTCTCTCTCTCTCTCTCCTCGCCCCTTGATCTTTTCATCTGCCTGCCGTCTTGTGAACTCCATTGCTTTGATATGTGACTTGGAATGGGGGCATCTGCTGCAAGCCATGCGTCTCCTTCGCTTCTTAAGAAAGCCATGAGGGAGGGATATCTGAACCCGGTTGATTCCCACGTGGGCCAAGCTGAAAACAGATTCCAACCGATATGATCATCTTCACTGAATCCGCCTTCACGAATTTTGTGAAGGTTAGATTTAGGATGTTAGAGTTCATCTGATTTGATTTCCTTTATATAATATACATTTGAAACATAAGTGTTTTTTTTTTTTGCTTTTCTTTTTCTTTTTCTTCAACTGCTCATCTTGCGGGAATACATTTTATGTTTCGATTTGGATGTAAAATTATTTACAACGACGGAGACCGGTCTTAGTATACTGCTTATATACACCCCCACCCAATACATGTCCACATGCACAGCAAGAGCGCATAAGCTTGTCGACGTCGTCGTCTTTCTTTTTCCGTGGATGACCGGAGTTTCCACGCTTTGGTCCACACCAATAATGCATCGGTTGCGTCGACTGTAGACTGATCGCTACACGATAAAGCCGTGCCACTCCATGCATTAATCTCGCAACGTGTACATCATGCCCGTGTCAAACCTTCTCTTCAACAGGGAGTGGGATTTACGTTGCCTGTCACTGCACACTTGCCGGACTCATCTCTTTTCGCAAACTAACGTGTACAACACCAAAAAATGACGAGCCCCATTGAGAAATCAACCCCTCTCATTGCACGATGCGCGCACATACACACACACACACATCGGCATCAGTGCTTTCTCTGAAATCGTGTGACCACCAACGTCAAATAGTGTTTCGTGTGGAACAATGTGTAAATGAATAGGGTACCGAGGAACAAAGAGGAAAGAGTCCAATAACGGTGGTGCTCGGTGCGAAGTAATTCGATATTTGACTTGGGATAACGATTTATGAGAACCTGGCATCAACTTGAAGTAACAATTCCACCCAATTTCTCCTTCTTCCGCCTTGCCTTGAAGCTTACAAAGAACGACGAAATCAGCGTGCAGACTCCGGCTTCTTTGCCCTTCTACCAAACCAAATACATATATATATATATATATATATATATATATATCAAGAGAGAGAAAGAGAGAGAGAGGAGTGGGTAAAGGACAAGGAATGGCATGCACAAGCGAGGCAGCTGTTGGAGTGCGTTGGACGACGCGAATCTCAAAGCGTCGGTTCAAGACAAGCAGATCCGAGAGAGGTGAGCGACTTCGAGTCAAGGGACGACGTTGCCAAGTCATGGGATCGCGAGTGCACTATTTTGGATGTTTTGACGGGTCCCACTCGTATTGGCCAATCGTAGGGAGCCGTGCCGTCCTCCTCGTTGACCCTGACGTGAAGTCCCTCCGTGCACACCGTCTCGCGCCATCTCTCCGCGACGGCGGATCCAATGGCGCTCCAAGTTGGGAACGGGAAACGTGAGTTTCGTTCGTAGGATACCCCGTTTCTCATTTCCCGTTTCGAGTTCCTTTTATCGTTTCCCCGCCGCCGCCATGGCACATCCCTCACGCTGACGCCACAACGGATCTTCTCTCTCTCTCTCTCTCTCTCTCCTCACTTGGACCAGACGCCCCAAAGAATGAGATAGCTCATTACCTGCTGCGGCACACAATTGAAATTGGATAGGTTAGATATGTTCTCTTTCTTCTTTATTCACTCCTCTTGTTTTCTGTCCCACTTTTGTTTTGCTGTTTCTCCTCTTCTCTCTCTCCCTTCCCTTATCTTTCCCTCCGTCGTCTTCCTCATCCACCTCGTAGCTCCTGACAATGGCCAGGCCACACGAGATGCAACTTTTGCGCTTCGAGGATCGCATCGAACCCACATGCACCATCACAGAGGTGGATTTCTTCTCCCAGGATCACCGACGGGCCGTCGCCGAAGCCGGAACTTCTCCTGCTTCACCAAAAGACCATCAGCGAGTAGAGGAGGAGGAGAAGGAGGAGGAGGAGGAGGAGGAAGACTCGCCGGCTCATGGACTCACGGGTATCAACGTAAGCCCTCGCTCTTTACACCTCATCTACGTGTACTTAAGATGAATCATGTCCTTTTTTAGTTCCAAGAAATCGTTTGATATTGCTCGGACTTGCTTCATGGTAAAATAAGATCTCTAATCGTATGCCTATCAAATAGGAGATGACGATTTCTCTTTCCTTCTCTTCAGATTGGATTGAATCTTGTGCCGTCGAACGCTCAGGCTGGCCAATCTGTCATCGCGGAGAATGAGAAACCAGAAAACAAGGTAGCTTTTTCTTGGATCGATGTGATGACATCCCAGATGATTCATTTTAGGGCTTTTGTTTTTGCAGTCTAAAGAGATTCACTTGGATCTTTGTTCCTTTTTGTTTTTGTTTTTGCGTTGGTACTTGGTGTGGACTTATAATAACTCCAAAGGTGCAGATCTTGACCCTTCAAAGAGAGTTGAGCCAAGTCAACGAGGAAAACCGGAGATTGAGAAGCATGCTGGATCAGCTCACAAAGAGTTACACCGCCCTGCACACCCAGCTTCTTCAAGTAATGCAACAAAGGGAAGTCCACGAGATTCGACGAGGACAGGTCTTTTGCTCGTTTCTTTTGGAACACTTGGATTCATTTTTGGAAAAAATTTAGTCTAGATTCCGTGCAGTTATATCCATGGTTTTTGAATCTCATCCAAATCACTCTCAAGATTAATGGATACCATATATAAAAAAAAAAAAACACACACACACACACAAAAGAAGAAGCAGCAACAGACGATGGACCAATTACTAATATCTTTGAAGGTGTTCGATCATGAAATTTCACCGATTTCTGATCGCTGATTCCATTTCACATGCTTTTCACTTTTGTTTATCGTGTGAATGGCATCTGCTTCTGCGTGGAATTACAACTGCAGAGCTACGATGACCGCAAAGACCCACCGTTTTCTCTCGATGTTCTCACTTTCTTGACTGCAGGTCGATTTGATCGACTTATCCCCCTTTCATTATGACTTTCACAGCCCCCGTCTGCCTCCAGCCTTTACTATCATTAAAATAATACACGAATTATTTCTGCATACATCACTTTCAATAATTTGCGAGCCTTCGCCGCTATCTGTTCTTGATCTAATATTTCATTCCAAGTATTCTTTAGTCCATTCGTAAAATTGAGGTGTTTGATATGTCCTTGAAAGGATGGCAAGCCCGGTGTGCCAAGTCGAGGAGAATTATTGGCCCATCAATTCATGGAACCTGCTCCTGCTCGCCTGCTGAATACCGGCCAACGCCAAGACGACGATGACGGCGAACACTCATCGTCACGCAATAAAAACTCTAGCGATCGAGGCGTCGTCCCATTTCCGCAAACACATCTTCCTCACGTAGATGCCTCCTCGGAGCATATGTCGCCGAGCTTGGAGGAAGGCAAGAGCCCTAGGCTGATGCACGAAAGGAGCACCGATACAGCTTCTGAGGCCCCGTGCCGGCGAGCAAGAGTCTCGGTGCGTGCTCGATCGGATGCGCCGATGGTAATAGAATATGTTATGATTTGTCTCTGTGTGACTTCTGCATCGACCAATACTGCTCGACACACATTTCCAGTCAGGACTGTCGTTATGTAGAGCTAAAACGACATCAGACCTAATAAGAAGGTTGCTGTGGGTTGCAGATCAATGATGGCTGTCAATGGAGGAAGTATGGCCAGAAGATGGCGAAGGGCAATCCTTGTCCGCGGGCCTACTATCGATGCACCATGGCCATCGCGTGCCCGGTTAGGAAGCAGGTAGGGAATCAATTATGAATCCAGAACTTGCATTACGATCCCTCACTACAACTCCATGATCAATCATTTGTTTCTGAATTCAAGCATCTCAGTTGTATACTTCCTTCCTCTACCGATGACATCTCCCTGGGTTCACTGGTGCAATAGGTGCAGAGATGTGCGGAGGACAAGACCATCCTTGTGACCACCTACGAGGGCAACCACAATCATCCCCTCCCTCCCGCCGCGACGGTGATGGCGAATACCACGTCCTCGGCGGCGGCCATGCTGCTCTCCGGTTCCACCACCAGCGAGGACTCGCTCATGGCCCCTGCGGCTGGCAGCTTCTTGCACCCCTCAACCTATGCCTCCACCATGGCCGCCCTCTCCGCCTCCGCCCCGTTCCCCACCATCACCCTCGACCTAACTCAGACTGCGAACCAGCTGCAACTGCTTCAGCGACCGCAACATCCGGTGGTGCCGCTCTCCATGTACGGCCTCCCGCAGAAGCTTCCAGGGTTGATGGTCGGGCCGCAGGCGTCACTGCCGTTCCGCCCGCAGCAGCAGTCGATGGTCGAGACAGTCACTGCGGCGATCACGACCGATCCAAACTTCACCGCCGCCTTGGCCGCCGCCATCACGTCCGTCATGGGAGCTCCAGGGACTACCAACGGCGCTAGCGGCAGCAATGCAGCCTCGATCGGGCCTGCCATCGTGCCTGAGTCTCCTCAGTGTCCAAAGTCCTGCACCACCTTCTCCATCAACTAAAAGTGCTGGTGCTGGTGCTGGTGTTTCATCCGACCCAGGACGAGCATACTCTGATACAGCCAAAGAAGGTATACCTAAATAGATATATATACGCATAAAAAGAGAAAACAAAGAGCTTGAATTGGAATGAATGATTTTTGTTTCAACATTTGAAGTTAGCCGGGAAGGCCTGAAAGATATTTGTACATATTATAGCTCTGATCACTATGAACAAGGAAGCGATTTCTTCTTTATTTTCTTTTTGGGACTGTATATTGTATTAACAAAGTAAACATTATCAAATAAAAAAGATAATGTAGCAATAATGAAGTAATCCGCAACAACTCTTCATCATTTAGTATTCAGTTACCTGTGCGCTCGCTGCCATATCATCTCTCTCTCTCTCTCTCTCTGTTTCTTAAAGCTTCGTCAATTAGTATTCGTCAGACTTCAATGGGAATCTCATGGTATTCCTGTAACTTAAAAGAAGGCTTCTCGCCTTCCTCACCATTAAGACACATCCTTAACGTTGGCAGCAGCCACGCATCTCTCGCTCCGCTACTATAAATACGAGCCCATGCACGGTATACCTTGTTCGTATCAACCCTGGTTTCTCCTTCTCTTCTCCATGGCTCTCTTCCCCAATCTCTTCCTCGCCATGCTGTTCCTAACCATCTCGGCGTTGGCGGTGGTCCCTGATTTTACGGAGGCCCGGACCGTGGCGCAACAGCTCCAGCTGGTAGAACGGCTGCAGTCCGACGGACTCAAGGTGTGCTGGGACTCGCTGATGGACCTCAGATCGTGCACCGGAGAAGTCATCCTTTTCTTCCTCAACGGCGAGACGTACCTGGGACCGAGCTGCTGCCGAGCCATTCGGGTCATCGTGCATCACTGCTGGGCCGCCGAGGTCATGCTTGCTGCCCTTGGTTTCACGCCCCAGGAAGGCGATGTGCTTCGAGGGTACTGCGACGCCGAGGCTTCTGCGGGTGCCTCTCCTCCGCCGCCACCGCCGGTCGCTTACGCTCCTCTGCCGGAGCACTTGGTGCACTAGGCTGTACTCCGAGGCTACAACTACAAGCTTTTGTGGTCTTGCATCCGTCTTCGATGCTCTCTGTGGTTGTTTGGGTTTCATGGAGTTTGATGTTGGTTCTAAGACAGCTGCCAAGGAAACGATAAGCATATGGGTTGGAATAAACATTATATATATATATATATATATATATATATATATATATATATATATATATATGAAGCTTTCTTGATCAGATCTCTAGTATTATTATGGTGTCAATGTCGCCATAAGTTCTTCGACGATATGCCTTCGCAATATGATAATCGGTTTTAGTCTAATCATCTAATCAAACGAACGGCTAGGATCGGTTCTTCTCAGACAGATTTTAACCGTCGGATGCTTCGTTCATGTGAGATGTTCCTTATTAAGGTTCCCCTTCTCGTCATCTTCTTCTCGATCGAACAACTAGGGTTTTACGGGGTTCAATTAGATCTCGTCCGGTCTTGGGACGAGCATGGCCAAGAAGAGGAGGAGTTCGCTTAGGCCGGTGAAGGCTTCGAATGGAGCTCCACAGCATCAGTACGATTCGCCTCACTTCCCACGTTTCCTCTTTGCTTTTCTTTCAGAATCTTGGTCGATCAATTTAGAGTTCCTATTGTGAGCAGAGCGAGCTCAGACTGCTTCGAAGGAGAGCGCCTCGACAATCTTCTGTCGCAACTCGCCAAGTATATCCCTCACACTATATGTACTTTGTGGCTCCTCTTCTGGTTTTCCTGTTCACAAGTAATGTGGGTTTTGTTAGGAGTATAGAGTTGGCTAAACTATCCAAAGGGGAGCTACCTGAAAAGATATGGATCAAGGTACTGCTATTTGTTCGACTTGTCAGTTATGACGAGTTCGAATTCTTCGTGCTTTATGATGGATTTGGGTAATTTTAGTAGTATCTCTATTGAATCTGCTATACGCAGCAACAATTCGCTGTGGGGGTCAATGATGTAACGCGTGTGCTTGAGAGGATGGTCGAAGCTGAGACGGGATGCCAATCTAACGAAGAGCCAAAGAATAGTAAAGCTCCTTTGGTACCACTCCAGGTTAACTACTTGTCTGGCTGTGATTCTTTTTATGCCTCTGCCAAAGGAGTTTGATTCAGGACTGTATATCTTAAGCTACATGTCTGGTGATTCATGATTTGTGGCAGGAACTACGGTTTTTGAATTGGTTGAGTTTCCTATGTCTAATCCCAAATGGGTGACATTTTTCTTGAGAGATGTATGTTGTGTCCGTGGTTGATTTTCTCTTCAGATTACTTCTTATTGGAAATATCCTAGACTAATCACTGTGGACTGATATGAGTGTTATTTAGGCTTGTTCATTTGGATTTTCCTAAGAAAACATTTGCAGGTCCAATGGCAACATTCAGCACTAAATATGAAATTAGCCTAGAAAATCTTTTGTACTGGTTGAATTTTTTAAGCATCCGAACAGAGACATTAGAATAGTGACGATCCATGTGTAGTTTCGATTGCTTTTTCGCTTGAAGCAGTAGTGTTTCGGCAATATGCCCTCTTGGATTAATTAATGCCTAATGTCATCTTTGCTGTCAAAATGCACAAGGTTGTCTTAACATGACAGATACAAGCTACATTCCCTCTTTTTGTGTTTTGTAAAGCTTGTGTACGATGACTTAGTTCTTTGCTCTTTTTGATTTTGTTGGCGCATAAGTTTATTCATTCTCTATTACTTGCCAACTACTCTGGAAATGGAGTTGTTTTGTTTCCTAATTGGGTGTTGAATAATGCATGAAAAAATAATGTGAAAAAAATTTACATTGGCCTGGAACAAATAGTGTGCTTGGTTGAATTAATGTGTGCTCAGATAAGGGTTTGTCCAACCGATAGCAGGCAAGCCTTTTAGCATTCCTATGTTTATGAAGATTAACTGACTCGGATGTTCTTTGGTATACATCTGCTTATAGAGACGAATGCATGCTCTTGGAACAATTTGTGGCTGTGCTATGTATGCATTTCTTTGGACATGCTCAGAAGAAAGTTATACATGCTATGGTTAGACTATATGAGATGACTGAAATCCATAGTGCAAGGAACGATAGGGACCTAAGAAAACTCACTAGAAACAATGAAAAAAGATCTAATTTGCCTTACACAGAGAATTTTGGCTATAAGAGAATTGTTGTAGTTATTATATCATTCCTCATTCTGGTCTATAAGAGAAATTTTTTGCCGAACCTGAGTCTTGTGCTCATGCATCAACAGGCAAGAGTTGAGATCACTTCCAGAATAACAGTCAGACTAATTATATTGTTTCCTACTATGTTGTGGCATCTTAGTATTGATAGAGTTGTTCCAAACCATCTAGGAGCTATTTAATGGACAAAACGGATTCCATTCACTATAGATGCTAGTAACTGTACACATTCAAAATTGGAATTGGCTGCATGAGTTTGAACTTGTAGTAGTCAGGGGTTGATTTCCTTTAAATGAACCATGGTTTAAAATCTTGGTTTGCTACTGGTTTCATAGCTTGTCAGACTTGTGTAGTATGATAGGTGGTACCAACCTGTACCTCTTGATATCAGTTGAATAAATTTAAAAATTATGACGTATACTGTATCTTATGGGCCGATAAGATCCATCGTTGGACTGATATATCAGTACATATCAGTTCAATTGTTCTTTGAAACGGGAAATTGGGCATCCCTTATAGTCTTATATCTTCTATTACTACAAAGTATTCCATTCCACAAACTAATGAATTATATAAAAATGCAATTTTCTAATCATCTTTGGCAATGTGTATATTTTGTCATATGTGCATTAATCATCAGAACTTTTTTTTTTTTTTTATTTGTCCTCTAGGTCTGCTATTTATTTGATCTCTCTGAAAATTCTGTTGATGTAGAATATGCTTATAAGCATCCAATTTAACTGGAAGAGAAGATTTTTTATGTTGCCTCCTGTTTCCTTTATTTTGGGGCGGTGTAAATAGGCGGTGATATTAGCTGCTGATTGCAACCCACGGTGGTTGACAAAGCATATCCCAAGTTTGGCATCTTCCACACAGGTTCCTATGATCCTTGTGAAGGATAATAAAAGAGGTTCTTTGAGACTGGGTGAACTGGTGAAGTTGAAGACAGCAATGGCTATTGGAATAAAGGTCAACATCCTTTTTCCCCATACCTTGACTTATTTAAGACTTATGCTGAATGCCTTGTTTTCCCTTCTCTTTCACCCTCTTACTTTTTTCCTATCTTTTATTATGGATTGCACTTTACATACTATGGTTATTGCTTTCTTGTCTTGTCTAGGCCAAAGGAAGCAGAATTAATGAAACTGTTGATGAAATTCTCGGTGGTGCTACTTCAGCAGAAGATACTCTTGAAATGGCTCAGCAAATTCGCACTTGAGTTTTATGGAAATCTTGCAATTTGTTTGCACGAGGAAGCTTCAATTTATTGGTGTAGAGCTTGGTTAAAGAGCCTGATGCGGCAGAGATCTAGGATGTCATTAACTGCAGTGTTCATTTGCAAGGATCTGGTTCATCTGATTTAGCTTCGGAGAATTAACTTTTTCTGAGGTAAAAGACACGAGGCCGCAGATTTTTAGTGGTGATGCACAAGTCATCGAACAACAGTAAGTACATCAACAGCTTAAGTACATTTCTGTAGTATCGTGTCTTTCAACTCTCATCATATACGAGGCTAGTGAAGTTTTAGAATTCTCCAATTTATTAATTCTTTCCGCCAGCAAAGTTGGTCGCATTTGATAAAGTATTTCTCATGTGGAAGGAAGATATGGATTTTTAGTTAAGGAGGCAATATTGATTTTGGCAAGACCAGGTGGAATTTGTTTTAAGCTGGTCTTCTCTAGCTTTGCCTTTTCCTAGTATATGGTTCTCGGATGTGCTGTGCTGTGCTGTGCTGTGCCGTGCCGACTTATATAAATGTTGGTTTAAATTCAAGCAGTGGTTTCTTGCCCAATAGCATCAGGCATTACCCGATCAATTTGTATGGTTGATAAGTTCTGGGCTTGAGTCCGTATAAACATGTATTGTATTCCGATTAATATAATAGAAGATTATAATCATTATGCAATCTTCAGCCGTCGTTTACCCAGTCCCTTACGGATCGTTTAGTCACGTGGATGCCACGTGCTTTAACAAAGCCGGTGCCAGATATTTCGTGTCCGCTATACATTGGCCAAATGCTACCCACACAGATTCCACGTGCTTTAAACAAATTCCGTTTAAGATGTTTCGTGTCCGCTATAAATCGGCTAAACGTGGATGCCACGTGTTTTGAGAGACCCCGGTGTAAGACGCTACGCTTCGTGTCGCGCTTTAAATCCTTTCGCGAACGCCATTTCGCTACGTCTCCCGCCCGCTCTAATCCCTCTCTCCCCGCTCAAGAACTAGGGTTGTTCTTCGCTTCCGATCCTTTCTTGGATCGATTCGTAATGGTGAGCGTCTATCTCCACAACGACGGTGACAAATTCAACCGCGCTCATTAGAAGAAACCAGGCGCCGGCCGCTCGTTTCAAGAAGGCCCTCGCGGCTACCATGTCCGCTGCCGTTCTTCCGGCCAAGTTCGACTCGAAGCCTCCTTCCACAGCCGAAGCAGGTTCGAGATGTTAATTCCATCCTTCCTTCCAGCTATTTGTGGGATCGACGTAGTTGTTGACATAGTTCTTGACGTAGTTCTTGTTACCGGGTCCTGAAACCTCTCCCAAGAATTAGGGATCTGCTCTCTTCCGATCCTTTCGTCGTTTGATTCGAAACGGCCAGCTTCAAACCCTTCCATCCCAAAAATGACGATGTGACGCGCCACGACGTCAGCCACGCCAGGTGGACGCACTGCCCGAGGAAGCAAGCATTAATGCCGACTTGATGTGTGCCAACGTCACCAGCTCTCAGCCAACAACCTCAGCATTTGACCCCGTACGTTCGGCCGAGGCACGGGAGCACGTCGACGGAGGCTCGCCCATACCCTGCGGCAGCCCGGTTCTCGACGCAATCCTAGTGGCAATGTCAGACGCCACGCGAGGTATTGTCCTGCCCCTGCAAGCGGGCACATCAGGTAACATCAAACTCATCTATAAATACCCCGGAGTTCTAAACGAACGGGGCGACACTTCTTCACTAGAAAAGCTCCCTTCCACATGATCTGACTTGATCGTCGGAGGGGTCGGGCCGAGCCTCCGACCCGACCTGTGTGCAGGAACGAAGGCGAGGTTGCCTCTTCCTCGACGTTGCAGCAGAGCTCTCCCCCTGACGGGACATCCAGATCACCGCAACCGACCACCCCGACGGCCCCAAGGAACGCTGCGTCGGATCCCCGCGCATTCGGACTCGAACCAAGCCGCGTCGGCCCCCGAGGCTACGGCTAAAAAAGTTATTTACCATAACAGATTGGCACTAGAAGGAGGGCCGAATGTCGAGGGATCCTTAGGCTGATCCCGACGAACTCCTTGCCGAGGGATCGTTCTTAGCAGGGGCGCTGGCCGTGCGTCCCTTGCGTGACGGGCCGTGGGCTGACGACCTCCCCGCGATCTCTAAACGCGGCTGGCGTTCATTCGACAATCCGGATCTGTTTCCGCCCGAGGGCGTTCCGAGCGTCCCCTTGCCGGTGTCATCCGAGGCCTTTCACAACCTCGCTCGTCAAGTCCGAGCTCTGACGGATATGGTGCAAACCATCACCCCGCTCGTCTCCCAATCGACACCCCCACTTATGACTCAGCCGCTACGGCAACAAGAGCCGCCCGCTCGGGCCCACATGATGCTTCTGGAGCCTTCCACTTCTCCTTGGGTCGGCCGACCCCCACTCGGGGATCCAGTGGGACAAACCCGGCCACGCCCGGAGCGGGTAGGTATTATCTCCGGAATCAACGGACTCCTCGCGAGCCCAACTATGTCTTCTTAGTTAGTCCGTGGCTCGACGAACTAGAGGAGTTTTCGCAACTTCGGGGGAGAGCGGGGTGGACACACCGAGGATCTCCGTTCGCACCAGAGATCTGAGATCACATCGTTCCCCGAACTTCCGGCTCCCTTCTATGGACGATACGACGGCGCCCATGACCCCGGCCGGACCATGTCGCCGCTTTCGTGCCCAACTAAGCATTGCATGGAGCGTCGACGCTTTTTAATGTGCAGGGCGTTTCCCGACCACGAGGGGTCCAGCCCGCCACATGGTATGGCGGCTCAAGACCGAACGATCGGTTCCCCGACCAACTCGCCAAGGAATTCGAGCTTCACTTCGCAGCCCATGCTCGGCTGAGGCCCTCCGCGGCACTACTCCTCGGACTCAAACAAAGAGAGGACGAGCCCCTCTCACATTTCGTGGATCGCTTTACCACGCAAATCCGAAGCTTACCGGACACTCACCCCTCTTTGTTGGTGCAGGCGTTCATGGTAGGCTTACGACCTTCCAGATTTTGTTGGTCCCTCATAGAGCGACCCCCCACCACAGTACCAGATATGCTCCAGCGAGCCAACCGGTACATCGCGGCGGAAGCTTGGGCGACCGCAAGAAAGAGGAGTGACTCTGGGCGACGGGCCCCGTAGCAGCGGTCAAGCACCCGCGTTTGCTATCCGGTGTAATCCTCGTACCAGGAATCTAGCCCCTTCTTCAGTCTCTTCCAAGCGAAGGCTCCATGTTTGCTTGTTCGCCTCTCGGCTCACGGTTAGCTTCGGTCTAACCCCCCTCCTTTTTGCATTCACCGCGGCGGCGACCTGTTTTGCTGAAGCTCCCCTCGAAACGGCTGCCCGCTTTGAAGGCGGTGTCACTTTCGGCCGTAGCCTGCTGCTTGTAGAGCTTCTCGATCATTCACTATCGAGTTCACCTCGGTAGCGGCTGCCCCGCTGAAGTTATCTCTCGCCCGAGCCTACCTCCTCGACGCGATAATGCCCGAGGCGCCCTTGCGCGCTGGTCGTCACCGCATCATGCTACTTTCGGTAGCATGGCCCTCGTGACCCGCCTACTTTCGGTCACCCGCTGCGTCGTGCTACTTTCGACCGCGATGGCCCTCGCCGCGGACTGCCTTTCTTGGCGGTCTGCCGACTGCGTTGTGCTCCTCGGCTCTTCGATCTTTACGCCACCCGAGACCACACTGCGCTGGCCCTTTTGCTGGCGGCGTGTTCTTTGGCCCCATGTTCCAGAGCAGGACTGCGGCGGCCTGCCGCTTGCGTCGTGCTTTGGCACCATGTTCGAGACTGCCGGGCGGTCGGCCCTCTGCGCCGAACCCTCGACCTGCGTTGCCGAGCTCCCCTCGAGCGGCACCGCCCGCTGGCGGTGTCACTTTCGGCCGCTTCAACACGCCTGCGTCGAGCTTTCGACCATACTTTGTCGAGTTCACCCGCAGTGGCCTGCCCGCTGAGTTTATCTCGGCCCGAAGCCTACCTCCTCGGCCGATAATGCCCGAGGGCGACTTATGTTGGTCGTAAAAAACTGGCGTCGTGCTACTCGGTCGCGATGGCCCTCATTGACCATGCCTCGCGGTCGTCCTCCCGCTGCGTCGTGCTACTTTCGACAGATGGCCCTCGCGAACACGCTTTTGCGACGGTTTGCCCTTTGTGTTGTGCTCCTCGGCTAACCGGTTTTCGCCACCCAAGACCACTGCGGCCCTGACCGCTGCGTCGTGTTCCTTGGCCCCATGTTCAGAACGGACTGCGGCGGCGGCCGCTGCATCGCGTGCTCCTTGGCCCCATGTTCGAGACACACCGGTGCGGTGCGGTCGCCCTTGCAAGGCCGAGCCCCTCGACCACATCTTTGCCGAGCTCCCCTCGAAGGCGTCTGCCCGCTGGCGGTGTCACTTCGGCCGCAACTCTTGTGGAGCCGAAGCCGACCATACAACTGTCGAAGTTCACCTCGGTGGCCGCCTGCGTCTGAGTTGTCTCTCGGCCCAAACCATCTCCTCGGTCGCGCGTAATGCGAGCCTATCTCCTCGGTGCGATAATGCCCAAGGCGATTTCTTGCCGGGTCCGTCTTTGCTTCTTGGCTCTTCGCTTTTCGCCACCCCGAGACCACACTGCGGCGGCCAGCCCGCTGCGTCGTGCTCCTCGGCTCTTCGGCTTTCATGCGAGACCACACTGCGGCGGCCAGCCCGCTGCGTCGTGCTCCTCGGCTCTTCGACTTTCATGCCACCCGAGACCACACTTGCGCCGCCAGCCCGCCTGCGTCGTGCTCCTCGACTCTTCGGCTTTACGCCACCCGAGACACACCTGCGCGGCTAGCCCGCCTACGTTGTGCTCCTCGGCCCCTCAGCTCCGTTCTCCCCGAAATTGCGTCTGCACGGCCAGCCTACCTGGAGACAGAAGCCATGCATCGGACTCCCCTTGCGTGATAACCGACGCATAGCTCCTTTCAAGGGGGGAATATGATAAGGGCAAAAATGGCGACGTGACGCGCCACGACGTCAGCCGCGCCAGGTGGACGCATTGCCCGAGGAAGCAAGCAACGTCACCAGCATTTGACCAGCTCTCAGCCAACAACCTCAGCATTTGACCCCGTGCGCTCGGCCGAGGCACGGGAGCACGTCGACGGAGGCTCGCCCATACCCTCCGGTAGCCCGGTTCTCCACGCAACCCCAGTGGCAATGTCAGATGCCACGCGAGGTATTGTCCTGCCCCTGCAAGCGGGCACATCAGGTAATATCAAACTCATCTATAAATACCCCGGAGTTATAAACGAACGAGGGGACACTTCTTCACTAGAAAAGCTTCCTTCCACATTATATGACTTGATCGTCGGAGGGGTCGGGCCGAGCCTCCGACCCGACCCGTGTGCAGGAACGAAGGCGAGGTTGCCTCTTCCCCGACGTTGCAGCGGAGCTCTCCCCCTGACGGGACATCCAGATCACTGCAACCGGCCACCCCGGCAGCCCCGAGGAACGCTGCACCGCGGTGGTTTAGTATATTTGATTTATTTAAACGTAGGGTTCTGATTTAAGTAACAATTTAACAAAGCAGTTTTGTGTTATTAAAAATTGGGATTTAGTATGATGTAACAGTCTGATTTAAGTGACAATTTGAAAATGCAATTATCTTGTTTAGTTGGGTTGGGTTTTTTTAATATATTTATAATATTCCTTTTTACAATAATATTCTTAATATTTTGATAAATGATGGTAGTATGTGAATGTGGCTTTAATAAGAACAAGTTGCTAATACAGATGTCCGAGAAAACACTTGACATATTTAATAAATAAATTCTGGAAACAGAATTATTTATCAATTCGGAGGCCATCAGTACAAAATCCTGGGGTCACTGCAACATAATCGGATCGTCCATATGCCTAGAAGGAACCTCGTATTTTTCTTTTTTTGTAACTAGTATGTCCGAGTCTTTCGAAAATTTCCTAGTGAGTGCTAGGGATATTACCAACTTTCCTTTCATCCATATCCATATTCCAGTTTTTGGCTTATGACCCAATACTGAAAGCTTATTAAAGATTATATATATATGTTGTAGGGCTGGCACATATCACATAGCATTACCAAATGTCCAATTTGTACAGGATTAGAACTAGGAAAGAATGGAACACGTATTGAAGCGTTTGAAATGACACAACACAGCATCAATCTGGATATCAGCTAGTTTAATACAATGCCATTAGCTGAACACTCAAGAAGAACAGCAGGAGCTCTTTTGGTCAACAGGTTGTCCACGGATTTGCACTGTGGAAGGTCTGGCACTGTTCATGGCCGGCTGGCTGGCCATCCTGCATGAGAGACAATTCTGTGTCCGTATATATGCAAAAAGAAAACAAAAGGCAATGCCTGAATAAAAGAGAGAGTCGACATACCTGTTCTTGATGGCAGCAGTCATGGCCATGAATGCCTGCTGCACGTTAGTAGCATTTTTTGCACTGGTTTCCAAGAATGGTATGCCAATCTCATCAGCAAAGGCCTGCAAAGTACATAGTAATTAGTCAGAGATGGAATCTGTAAGTTCATATTCCCGATCAAACAAGCCATAACCTCACATGTGGCGTGACTATTAGAAAAATGACAGTAAACTAGCCATAACCTCAATTACCTTAGCTGTCTCAAATGATACAACTCTATTGGCAGTCAGATCACACTTGTTCCCAACTAGAAGCTTATTCACGTTGTCACTCGCATATCGATCAATCTCATTCAACCACTGCTTTACATTATTGAAGCTCTCCTGATCTGTCACATCATAGACCACCTGCAAGTCGAGGGAATGAATGACTAGTTGACATAATAGTTTGACATGCAACATACAAAAATAGATTTGATGATTGGACTTACGATGATACCATGAGCACCACGGTAATAGCTGCTTGTAATTGTTCTAAAACGTTCTTGCCCTGCAGTATCCCACTGCAATGACAACAAAATATCTCATATCAGAAGAAAAGGAAGTTACTACTCCACAATAAATAATCAATAATTACGGAATTGATATAGAACTGTGTTGATGGTCATCAGAACCCAAATCAAAGTGAAAGTCCACTGCTAGAAGTTGTCACGACATAACAACTGGGAATTGGTATTGCAGACCTCTACAAATTACATCAACTAAAACAACTTGCCATTAATGACAGACTTCAGGTTGGTGGAGCAAAGACATGAGTCACACATGATATGTTTGGTTTCAAGTGGCATAGCATATTGGATACACAATCTCATAATAACAGCTATGTACAAAAAAAGCAACATGGTAAAGGAACTCACTATTTGAAGCTTAATGGTCTTGCCATCATGTTCAACTGTGCGTATTTTCTGCAAGGAAAAATATATGGCATTGTTCAGATGCTCCAGTTAAAGCATTTATTGATTCGGTTCAAAAGAATAAGCTCTCCCTTACAAAATCAACTCCAATAGTGCTGATGTAACTTTCCAAGTACGAATCATCCTACAAGGAAAAAAAGTGTTACACTAATGAAACCTGCAATAATGAAAGAACCTTTTACAATCAGGATTTGGTGGATTTGTGTACATAGCTCTTCAACATAACCACCTACTTCCACATTACATGGCTGAGTTTCAAGCAAGCATTAAGATGTATATGCTGTGTTTGATGCAAAAGCAACCAAAAGTTAACTATTGTTTAGCAGCTACTTGCAAAATTAAATAAACAGCCAACAGTCGTTGAGGTAACAATGAAAAGATAATTGGGAAATGGCACTGTCGTCGCATATTATCAAGAAATTTGTATGAAATGGGAAGATAAATCTACAATGTTTCTATCCAATCTAACATGAATCAGATGCCTATAATATTCAAGCTCAATGATTCTCTACTACAAAACCATAATCCCACATACAACTAGTGATTCCTTGGTTCCTGATTATTGATAAAAGGTAAAAGAACTAAAAAGGGGTTAGGATCTTAGGTCACATTGGTTCCAGAGGAGCATTAAAATTGGTCATTGAATATGCTGTTTCATTAGCATCTATATGGAAATAATTCTTGTAACTGCATTCTTGACCAACAAGGCACTGGTTGCCAACCTATTCTCTATCAACATTTATTGACCCTTACCGCAAATCTTAGGAGGAGGCATGATTTTCCAACACCCGAATCTCCAATAAGCAAAAGTTTGAATAAATAGTCACTGCATAAAACATGTAATGATATTAGTTCCTCACCAAAAGATAACCGAAAAGCCAAAAAAGCCAAATTTGTGCTTCCAGATGATCGAAGCCCAATAAATATAATTTATCTAGTCTGTAAAAATCGATCTGCAATTAACGTGACAAAACACATCATCATTGAAACACCAAGAGTTGTGTCATCCTGTACAGAGCAAATGATGAAATTGAATATGTGCAGCACACATGGGTACCCAACAAAAACTGCTTACTTCACTTGTTTGATTAGTTTCTTCACGCCCATCAATAAGAAACCAATGAATACCCTCCCATGATTTTCGTAGCACTTTCTTTATTTTGTGAGAATGTCGTGTTTAAGTTAATTGATTTTTCAACTAGAAAACACTTAATTAAAAAATATATATATATGAAAAAACTAATTAGATATTTCTCAGTGTCAGACCAGAGAAATTTGAGAAGCACCATTATTTGTGAACATCAACAAAATATAGCTTTATGCATCAATCATTATTGATTGTTAAGCTAAATAGAGAATGCCAGAGAACAAAATGATCCCTTAAACAACATAAAAGCAAGGCGTATGACTGAAAAACCAAGTTGAAACAACACCTAACAACAGTAAGCTCATAGAAACAGGAAACAAAAATGAGGAAGTATCTCATGATGTTGATTACATGTCATACAAATATACAATCATAAGCAACTATATCAGACATCAGATACAAGTAACCATTGGCAACTTCCAATATTTATGTTGAAAAAAGGACCAATCTCGAAGTATCTATAGCATAACTAAATAAATTTTCTATGTTCAACATCACTATCAAGAAATTTCAGCATTCTTATATGGTCTTTGTGTGTCCACGTATAAAATCATGTAACTGTTATCATGTAATTCTTTCATGGTCTCTGACCATCTATCTTCAACATATCATGTTTCCATTTTAAATACCAACCAAGGGGATGGAATCAGCATATACAACCAGTAACAGTTCTATGTTTAGCATCATTTAACCATTATATCAATTAATACTTCTTATATGGCTTCTGACAATCGACAATAAACATATCATGTTTACAACGATTTCGTTTACCAACAAGCACCCAGTTCCCAGTAACAGTTCTATGATAAACGTGTCTCAATTTAACATCATGTAACTGTCCAAATTACTTGACATTTCTTATATGGTTTTTGTGATCATCTACCATCAACATATCATTCCTAAAAGACCAACTCTTCAAATCAAACCACAGGGGTGGAGCCAAAAAAGGCAACAAGTAACAGTTCCATGATTAAATGGTGTGTTTATCCGTAACATCATGTAACTGTCAAATTATTTTAATACTTCTTATATGGTCCTTCAACAGATCATATTTAAAGAACCATTTCAACCAAATGGATGGAATCAGCACATGCAACCAGTAATGACAATTTACAGTTAGAATATGCATTTCAGGTGCACGATACACCGAGAGATACTTGTATTTGTGAAATGAACTTCTTTGAGGGAATCCGCAGCCATTAACAAGGAGCTACTATCGAAATATAGATAACTTCTCTAGCTGTCATGAAATTTGATGTTCATATTAGTTTTCGTATAATCCAAGGGACCAAAAAACCCCATAATGTTACGTTCTGCCTACCGTAAAATAGCCATTTCACATAGATCTACCTTGCAACAATCATCAAATGGAGTACCAATCTACATATAACCTAAGAAAACATAATCAGGAATCAAAGGACGGATCCCTAGACTACGATCTAGATCCAGATCAACAGCAAGATCACAAACCACAGCAACAGATCTGACAAATACCACCGGTGACCATCAGTGACCTTGAAGTCCAGACCCATGATCAAGAACCATAATCACGCAATCCTTACTAGACAACCAAGAAATCCATGATCCAAAAAGAACCATGAAACCAAACCATGCAAAATCAACCCACAAACCCTAGGTGCTGGTTCCATGAAAAATCAAAGATCAAGATTACAATCCGAAATGAAAGAATCCGATTATCAAGATCAACGTAAAGATTAGCACCAAGAAAGGGAACTTACTAATTCGGATTCATGGTGGAGACCTTGAAGGGGGCGCTATGCCAATGACTGTGGTCATCCCCAACGAGGTTCCGAGTGTAGATTTCTTGGAGAAATGAGAACGATATGTGATCAAATGCGATGGATCCCCTCCTCTTTGAGGGTTTTCAAAACCCAAAAGAACAAAGGAAAAATATCAATATGCCAGAGGAAGAGAGCGAGAGAATGGAGAGAGTGGGAGAGAGACGTCAATAAATAAGGGGTGAACGCAAAGGCAATGCGCAACACCAACATAGAACCACAATGAATGACTGAGATAATTTCTAGTTCATTAGATTCAATCGTGATGGATAGATCAAGCGAGTTTGACGAAACCCTCTCGACTCTTTGTTTCCTAATGGCCAAGAAAGTGATCTACTTCTATAATTATGCCCATAAATATCATGCAATTTGAATATATCCTAATATTTATGGTATATAAAAATAAAAATAACAAGATTTTACTTTTATAAAATTATTTTTGTATATATATAATTACTAAAACATTTCTATAAAAATAAATTAATAAAATTATCCTATTATTTTTATTTTTATATAACCATATATATATACCAAATCAGAGTTCGCCACGCCTAACTGTATTGGGTAGCATGGGTGATACATACTGGTTCGACAAGGGATCAACACACGGATCGCCCTGTACCAATCAATCTATAACAAGGGGTTCTGTATTGCCCAATACAAGGTCTATATCGATAAGAACGATCAAAATCCAGATTTCGATCAATACCGATCAATAGCTAGGTTTTATTGAATTCAAACGATCCATTTGATCATTTAAACCAGATCTAAGGATTTTTAAACTCCATCCCCCTCATTCTCTCCTCTTTCACTCTCCCTAACTCATCTACTCTCTCCATCACTTTCTCACACATATTTCTCTCATTTTTTCATTTGCACTCTCTTGAACTCCACAAAGCTATGATTTATGGATTGGATCAAGCTTAAGAGGCTAATTAGAAAGGATTAACACTTAAGTCAGAGGAAGAACTCTTTAATCAAAGGAACGTAGACAATCTCTGAATCGCATTCAATAACCCGCTTGGTCCGAAGACATCGCAGCGACATGGACAACAATGCTTCAACCGACGACAACAACGATGCAAGGGAGTCGATGGTCCCTTATACACAGTTTGAGGGTGGTGCATAGACAGAGTAATAGTATTTTATACATAGCCAAAATTCAGATCATGGAGCTCAACGTAATAATTGGTCATTCTTCTTTGAGCAACTATACGATGATCGATCTTATGATACATAACAACAAATCAACGAAAAAAGTAAAAGTTCCGACATTCTCCATGCTCTACACCAATACATGTCACAATCATACCTACCTCAGGAGCTCCCTCAGATACATATGATTCACAATGATCAGACTACGACTATCACTACATTGATGTACCAATGGAACATGGTGTATCATTATACTATATTGTGAGATCAATTTCATGATTAGATCCAACAATCATATCAAATTGATATATAAATACATAAGATTGAGGACCCAGATCCATTGCCCATGGAATCTCATCGTTCTTTTTAGAGATAGAACCAATCATATCCATCGATCGATTACTAGATTCATTTGAATCTTAAAGTTTTAAGTTATTTAACAAATAATTTAATGATTCAAATCATTTTTTAATAGATAATTCAAAATCAATGAAAAAATACAATTCAAAACGTACCATAAAACTACTCCTTAAAGCCCAAGAAATATATGTGTCACTATTTTTTCCTAATTTAGATTATTTTTACTAAAATTATCCTAAATTTATATTTATTTCCAACTTAAAAAGCCTAATCTAACTTTTTTCTATTTATTAAAAAAATTAAAACTATTTTCGACCATTCTTTTGTGTCGTTGATTTGCCACGCCATACCGACACACGATACGTCGATATAGAGCGGTATATACCATACTGCCAATCGATCGATACACTAATTTGGAACAATAAGGTGAACAATACACTATATATATATATATATATATTTTTTTTTTTTTTTTTGTTATTTCATGTTAGATATATAATTTTCCTTTATTTTAGTTTTATAGAAATTTTACTTTTACAAAAATGTTTTAATAATTTTATGATTTTACTTTTATAAAAATAATTTAGGAATCATATATATACATATATACAATTACCAAATCATTTCTATAAAAGTACAATAATCAAATTAGCTTGTTATTTTTATTTTTATATACCATAAATATAAACATATATTTTGCTTAGCATGACATTTACGAGGAAAAGTACAAAAATAGACCACTTGCTTTGCCATTAAGAAACAAAGTGTCTAGAGAGTTTTGTTGAACTTTATATATATATATGAGTTTACTATTGTTAGGTATTGTTTCAACTTGTTGAGAGTTTCAACTTGGTTTTTCAGTTATACGGCATGTTTTATGTTGTTTTTAAGGCACCATTTTGTTCTTTCTACCCTTAGCATAAAAATCAACAATTATTGAGACCAAGGTTTGAAATATCATACCGCACCAACGTTTTAACATTCGCTCGGTACGATACAATATAGTATACCGCTCGATATATATATATATAAGGTGACATCGCCGAAAAAGGAGACGTCGTCGAAAAAAGCGACGCGACGTCGCCTTTAAAAGAATAATTATATATATATATATATATATCATCCGA
The DNA here is from genome assembly GCA_900464855.2 of Musa schizocarpa. Lineage (NCBI taxonomy): Eukaryota > Viridiplantae > Streptophyta > Magnoliopsida > Zingiberales > Musaceae > Musa > Musa schizocarpa. The sequence continues at coordinate 13,259,447 of LS990922.1, forward strand.
TAATAGGCGATCCGTGTACCGATCAGCTGACAGACCGGTACGTACCGTCCAATACGGGCGGTATTATTCAAAACTGCATACCTTGGTTGATACACAAAGTTATATTTTGTTGATGTTCACAAAAATTGGTGCTTCTCTAATTTCTCTAGTCAGAGACTACGAAATATCTAAGTAGTTTCTTCATATTTTTATTTTTTTAAATAATTTTTTTCCTAATTGAAAAATTAACTAACCTAAACACAACATCCTCACAAAATAAAGAAGACGCTACTAAAACAAATCATGGGAGGGTGTCTATTGGTTTCTTAATCGATAGGCATGAAGAAAATAATTAAATAAATGAAACAAGTAATTTTTGTTGGGTACCTATGCGTGCTGCACATATTCAGTTCCATCATTTGCTATGTACAGGACGTTACAACTCTTAGTGTTTCAATGATGATGTGTTTTGACGAGTTAATTACAAATTGATTTTTACAAACTAGATAAATTATATTTATTGGGCTTAGATCATCTACAAGCTCAAATATAGTTTTTCTAGATTTTCGATTATATTTTGACAAGAAACTAATGTCATTACATGGTTTATGCAATGATTATTTATTCAAACTTTTGTTTATTGGAGATTCAGGTGTTGGAACATCATGCCTCCTCTAAAAATTTACGATAAGGGTCAACAAATGTTGATAGAGATTAGGTTGGCAACCAGTTCCTTGTTACTTGTTAGTCATGAATCCAGTTATGAAAATTATTTCCATTTAGATGCTAATGAAATAACATATCAACGTCCAATTTTAATGCTCTTCTAGAATCAATGTGAAGTAAGATCCTAACCCCCTTTAGTTCTTTTTCCTTCAATCAACAATAAAGAACCAAGAAATCATTGTATGTAAGATTTTGATTTCATAGGAGAAATCCATCGAGCTTGAATATTATAAGCATCTGATTGATGTTAGATTTGATAGAAACATTATAAATTTATCCTCCCATTTCATGCAAATTTCTTGATAATATGCCATGACACTACCATTTCTCAATTACAAAGCTATAATCTTTTCATTGCTACCTCAACAACTGCTGGATGATTATCTAATTTTGTAAGTACCTGCTAAACAATAGTTGACTTTTGGTTGCTTTTGCATCAAGCACAGCATATACATTTTAATGCTTGCTTGAAACTCAACCATGTAACGTGGAAGTAGGTGGTTACGTATTTATATTGAAGAGCTATGTACACAAAGCCACCAAATCCTGATTGTAAAAGGTTCTTTCATTATTGCAGGTTTCATTAGTGTAACACCTATTTTCATTTCCGTGTACGATGATTCATACTTGGAAAGTTACATCAACACTACTGTAGTTGATTTTGCAAGGGAGAACTTATTCTTTTGTACAGAATCAATAAATGCTTTAACTGGAGTCCAAATTACTTGATATTCTTTTGTGACCATCCATACCAACAGGCCCCCAGTTCCCACTAACAATTCTATGATAAACGTGTCTTGATTTAACACCATGTAACTGTCCAAATTACTTGATATTTCTTATACAGTTTTTGTGACCATCCACCGTCAGCATATCATTCCTAAAAGACCAACGCTTCAAATCAAACCATGGGGGTGGAGTAAAAAAAAGGCAACAAGTAACAGTTCCATGATTGACGGGTGTGTTTATCCGTAACATCTTGTAACTGTCAAATTATTTTAATACTTCTTATATGGTCCTTCAACAGATCATATTTAAAGAACCATTTCAACCAAATGGATGGAATCAGCACATGCAACCAGTAACGAGAATTTACAGTTAGAAATGCATTTCAGGTGCATGATGCCCCGAGGGATACTCGTATTTGTGAATATGAACTTCTTTAAGGAGGGAATCAGCACAGGCAACCATTAAGAAGAAGCTACTATCGGAATATAGATAACTTCCTCTTGCTGACATGAAATTTGATGTTCATATTACACAAAGGTTTCGTATAATCCAAGGGACCAGAAAACCCCATAACCTTAAGTTATGCCTACCATGAAATAGCCATTTCACATAGATCTACCTTGCAACAATCATCAAATGGGCAACCAATCTACATACAACCTAAGAAAACGTAGTCAAGAACGCGAGGATGGATCCTTAGACTACGATCTAGATCCATCACAACAGCAAGATCTCAAACCACAGCAAAAGATCTGGCAAATACCACCGGTGAACATCGGCGATCTTGAAGTCCAGACCCGTGATCAAGAACCATAATCACGCAATCCTTACTAGACAACCAAGAAATCAATGATCCAACAGGAACCACGAAACCGGACCACGCAAAATCAACCCACAAACCCTAGGTGCCGGTTCCATGAAGGATAGGAGAACAAGATTGCGATCCAAACCGAAGGAATCCGATTATCGAGATCAACGTAAAAATTAGCACCAAGAGAGGGAACTTACTACTCCGGATTCATGGCGGAGACCTTGAAGGGGCGCTACGCCGGCGGCTGCGGTCTTCCTCGGCGGGGTTCCGAGTGTAGATTTCTCTGAGAAACGGGAAGGATCTGTGAACGGAAGCGACGGATCCCCTCCTCAAACCCAAACGAACAAAGGAAAAAGATGGGTACGCCCGAGGAAGAGATCGAGAGGACGGAGGAGAACGCTTTCCGGAAAAACAAATAGGAGAGGGAGGTGTTTGGGACATGATTAGACAAGGGGCGGACGCGGAGGGAGTGCACGATACCGACACGGAACCGCTATGAGCGGCTGGGATCATTTCCAGTTCATCAGATTCGTCGCTTATGATGGATAGTCTAGTTCGACGAAACCTCTCGATTCTTTATTTCTTAATGGCCAAGTAAGTGATTTAACTGAATATATTCGTATTTATAGTATAAAAAATAAAATTATTTTATTATTTTATTATTTTTATAAATATTTTAATATATATATATATATATGTGACATGTAATGCTCAAGAAATTTGAGTGTACATGGAATTTGCATCATCAACAATGGTTGAAAAATAATTACTGATTGAAATCTCGAGACATTATGATTCACATGAGAGCTCGAATCAAGCGTGTGAGATGAGTCGTGCACGAGCGGCTTCCTGTGTTGACTAGAGTCGTTGTTGACCTTTCGAATCGTCCCTCAGATGCACGTGAAAGATAATACAATAGTATTAAGAACGAATTCACTCTACTCATGCTATGAACCCATTAGATCCATGCTTGTCCTGATTTAAAAGAAAAAAATTATGATTGATATCCTTGTTAGTAGGACTATTTAATATATAATTTGTATAAAAATTAAGAGATTTTTCAATTGGATCTCGAGATAATTATGTGTGATCGTGAGTAATAAAAAAAATAATCTGATTGTGTTAAAAATAATTTTTCAGTAAAATATTCTATGAAATATTCTATAAGATAATAGCCCTTAATCATCTCTAACAATCTCCACTTGATTTCTTCTCAACATAAATAATACAAAATAAATAATATGCAATTACCTATCTTCGACACTTGTTCATGTAGATAAACTTATAGGGGACCACCTCTATCTCGTATTTTTCAATTCCGACACCATGTAGTGATCATATATTATATGAAATGATAATTGATCAAGAATATTTTTTTTATCATTTGTCCGCCCTCCCCCCCCCTCTTCCGAATGTGTGTTTTGAGAATTCTTTCAAAGATGTTTAAAAGTACAGTTATTAGCTTCTCTGACATGTGCGCCATACGGAGGTGTGGGGCAGGAGCTGTTGATATGCCAATTTTGGATAATAAAGGATATGGTCGTTCTACTTGATATGTCGAGAGACCAGCTTCAGGTGGTAAAAGCTTGCTTAGTCGACTTATTGCAAGAGTCGAGGTATGCATTTATGCTGCTTATCACTAAGAGCAGGCTATAGGATCTCCTCTTCTACCCATCATTGAGGCAGACTATTAGAAAATAGCTTCAGGCAAATGTACCATATTATGACGTCTGAGGTACCATGTAGCAACATATAGACGTGAAAAGTTGCAATGTGCTCCATCAAATTAGCATGACCGTCGAATGCCTCCATGAACGGGAGATGGAAGCTTATTGGAATCGATTTCTCTTGGATTTTTTAGATGAAAGATGATTGACCCAGGTGGGGTCAAGTAGTGTTTTACCTTTTGATTATTGGAGTTATCGTCGTATTTCCTCCAAATGTCAGTTCATCTGTCTTAATTGGATCCATATGAAGACCTTTGTCAAATCTATTGATTGAGCCTCAAAAGTAGATTGGGCAGATTGAGGGTGGTGCGGTCTATTGAATTTTACATTTGAGAATCGAAGTACTCCCTCGACTGATAGTCCAATATGCCTCAAATGCTCTTGAGATGTTGGCATCGTGTTGGTTAGGAAATCTCAATAGGTGCTAATAATAGTAGAGCCGAGGACTATGATTGAGCTCTTGGCATCACCAATCTCATGCTTGTTAGCATCAACATTTATTGAGTGAAGTCTAAGAATACCTCAACAGGGATAAGTAGATGGCTCGGGGCCATTCCTAGGGGTAAGAGACCTGGGTTGTTAAATAAACATCAGTATTTCATCCGTGTTTGCATTGAGATGGATGCATCTATATGTGAAAAATGTGGTTGCTACCCCGTTTAGGTGAAAGTATTATGGGTTGAGGGCAAAAGCCACTTCGTTGAGCGTTCATTGAGAGGATCGGTGAATAAGCATTCATGCGACTTCGAGCCTTCCTTTTAGCATTAAAAATGTTACAAAAAAATATTATTGACATCAGAGTCAGCCTGACATGGTATAGACCTATGTGCGTACGATTGGCTAATATGCTTTCCAGGTGAAAACGTTGAACTCCTAAGGTGTCACTTGGATGAGGTCGGAAGAGGTTTTTTAACATTGTCCCTCTAACACCCAAGTTAATAGCCCACGATAGATACGTATAATCGTAAGTGATGAAAAGTAATATACTATGATCGTACTAAAAATGAGCTTTTGTACTTATCATAGAGATACAAGATAGCTCTTAATTACTTCTAATAATCTCCTCTTGATATTTTCTCCACACGAGCGAGCGATAGAAGAAAGATAGTCTATAATTGGACCCTTATTCTCGATTTTTTAGTCTAAACATAGCATGGAGACCGCATATTATTCTCGCTGTCTCTTCCTTTCTGCAAGGATCCAACTTGTATGTTTGAAATCATATTGCGTAGCCAAAGGAATCATAATCAATGATGAAGAAATGGGCAGTGATCCTCATCGCGTAAATTTTGGTGTATTCGGCACTCCTCGATCCTTACGCAGCGTTGGCGTGACAAATAGGCCCTATAGCTCGGCCCATTTTGCTCAAAATAAGCCCAAGAAGCAACTTCGCTCGCTTTCGTCACCTCATCTCATCTCACAAGTTCTCTTATCACGGCCTCTTGATAAGGCTTCATCCCGCTACCCCTCTGACATCAGTTTGATCTATCCGCTAGCTCGACCATGGGCACCGCCGCGCTCCTCCACCCTCTGCTCTCTCTTCCCACACCCTCTCCTCGCATCCCCAAGCCACGCGTTTGCCTGTCCTCTTCATTCCTCCCATTCGCCTCCATCTCTAGGGCTCCTCCGCTGGCGTTTGGTTCTGCAACGATTCGTCGGTGCAAGGAATCCAGGGCGGCTGTTCCCAAAGCGAGCTCGGAAGAAGAGGGAGCGGTGGGAGATCTTGAGGCTGGCCCAGAGGAAGAGGGAGCCCCGGGAAACGAGACGGCGGAGGAGAACTCCGAGGATTCTGAGGCGGAAGCCGAGGAGAAGCCTCCCAGGAGACCGATAATTAAGCTCGGGGATGTAATGGGGGTAAAGTTCCAGTCTTTTCCCCCTCTCTTATTTTCTTCTTCGTTTTGTGATCGATCAAATGGCTGTTCTGCTTTGGCTAAGAGCTCGTTGATTGGTGTGTTCCGATGGGTCTTGAGTTGGCAGATTCTGAACAAGAGGGCAATTGAGGCCTCGGAGAAGGAAAGGCCCGTGCCGGACATCAGGACCGGCGATATCGTAGAGATTAAACTGGTAAAGCTTAGCTCTTGTACGTTAACTTCTACTATCATTTCAAGCTTGTTGTTGGCTTCAGTCATGCGGCAACATTGACAGGAAGTCCCGGAGAATAGGCGTCGAGCGTCCATTTATAAGGGTATAGTTATTTCGAAGCAAAATGCAGGTATTCACACCACAATCCGTATCAGGAGAATTATAGCTGGCGTCGGGGTCGAGATTGTTTTCCCAGTGTAAGTTGTTTCCCCTTGAATTCCATTTTGTCATTGGTTCCAAACGTGTTAGCTTTGTATGCGCCCATTGCTGGAAGAATGGGGAAGATGCATTTTCTTACTCATGACAGTGAAGCTATAATGTAATTAAACTTGTTATCAGAGAGTAACCACGAGGTTCTATCTTTAAAAAGATTATTAAATGCTTAGAATTGTTTAAATTAACCTGTTAATAGATTCCTTTATTTTTCTTTTGAGATTGATACAAAGGTCATAACCGAAGAGCAAAGATGCATGTCTGTTGTTATGTATGATCTGTTATATTTAGTTTCTGAGGAACCTGTCTGTCTTTGGTGGTAAAACTAGTGTTCTGTATTTTTAGATTGTCGGTTTCACTGGATGACTCGACTCTATGGGATCAAGTTACTTAAGCCTGCTGAACCTAACCTATAATATTGTTTTTTGTTCCCGCATGAAATGCAGTAGCTATTAACTCGTGGAGTGATAGCAACTTTTACCCGGAACATGACACACTGTTTTTTGGGAAATGGGTTTCATCATTTTTCATAATGTGTGATAAATAGGATGACCGCTTAATGGAACTATACTAATACATTAGAAAACTTCAGTTTTAGGGTTGCGGAAGACAACAAATTCCATGTCTCTCATGATATTATATTGAGAATGTGGTGATAAAGACTCGTTGGAAAAAAGGAACATAGTTAAGACTCCTGATGCAAGAATATTATGGTTTGTTCATACCTGAAAAAAAAATTGCTGGGACCGATGAAGATGTACTTCTCTAGTAGATCCATAGCATCAATGAAGCGGTTTTTGAAATGGCTCTATGTTAACACTGCTCTATGTTGTATTCTTCAACCTGATCACGAGGGGATTCTAGAAATTTCTGCCTAATGTTTATTTGTTGAATGCCACCTTGATTACTTAGAACGGTACATTCAAATTTTATTTTTCCTTGGTTCTTCATTCTTTCAGTTAGGACAATCTGGTTTGTGCATCAACTCTATTATCCCTTTGATGTTTCTTGTTGTGGTCAGCTATGTTTTTGTCGATATACGAGAATCTGACTGGTTTTTCAGATCTTCTCATCCTTTTATGGGACAACCACACAATTACAATAGGAACTTTCCATCAGTCTGACAGGAAGTCTTGCTTCGAGAGGACCAGAAGAGTTCCTTTTTTCTTCCTACTAGATGATAGCTTTTTATGATGTTTTAAATCGTCTTTTTCGGTTTTGTTCTATTTCATAGTTGTTGACTTGGTGAAGTCGATGAATGCGTCACATTCGTCCCCATGTGTCCATGAGTGACTGCAAATCCATCGAGAACAATCATTGGGAAGCTTTAAACATAAATCCTGCAACAAATTTTTAAGAAACTTGCTGACTAGGTCTTTGCCAGCCTTTGATTTTCCTCTTGCACATTTGATTGTATTTGTTATGCTATGTACTATGTAGTTGTAGTATATCCAGCATTGCGACAAATGCAAAAGAAACAGTTTCTAATCCTTGTTTCTGTTTCAGGTACTCACCTAACATCAAGGAGATCAAAGTTGTGAGCCACAGGAAGGTACGAAGGGCAAGGCTGTACTACTTGAGGGACAAGCTTCCTCGTCTTTCAACCTTCAAGTAAATGGCCATAACACCGTGTTGCGTTCCAGCTGCAGACTATTACCCATACCCTTTGGATGAGGCAGTCTAACTATCTGCCATTGTAAAAGGTTACAGAATCCTAAATTTCCCAGTTCTTCTTCAATTCCTTTGGAACTTGATTTTTGTCATGTCCTCCGATGCTGCATTCTAGGCTTTTAATGTTCAGCACCAAAGAATGGAGAATCTGACGTACTGATACACTTGTATTTCCAATTCGTTTCTCTTGTTTATCATTACTATTATGCTGGTTGTGAAATCCTGTTTCTGATCTCTTTTGACAATAGAAATTATGACAATATTACATCAAAAGTTATTGTTACTTTTGTTTTCTTTTTTAGGTATCGTCTCATGGTTTTCCACTTCATCTTTTCTATGACAGTATAAAACATGGATTTTGCTGCTTCTTTTTCTAGTGGTGCGACTGAGATCTTTATCTTTAATCGCAAGAAACATATTTTGTTATAGATCTTTGTGTGATGCGTTTTAATTCCATGAATGGCGACAATTTCCTCCACCGCTGCATCAAGAGAATGAACGAGGACCAAAAGTGTTGCATTGGAAGGGAACAGCTAAAAGCAAGAAAAGGGCAACAAAGGTTGATTCGTGTGTAACAAAACTAGTTGTCATGTGAAAGGAGAACACGATAAGTCTCTTTTCACAATCAGTGCGCATGCAGAATTTAAACTGGGTTAGATCTATTATGACAAACATGTCCCGTAAGCAAGTGGCAAAGCCTGACATGTCTCAAAAATACCCAGAAAAATCTTCTCATTATGCTTAAGCTAATATGTAAGACTCTCATCACGGGGAGGATCAGTACAAGCAATCTCAGGGGGTACAAGTATGCTTCGAGTACAGAAACACACGGATTGCAAAGGAGAACAGACATGTAAAAACACTGATAGCAATTGGGTCAGATCTGACTAATTTCACCAACACAGAAACATATGGTGATAAAGCTGCAGAAAAGAAAATTCTAGTCTACGATCGAGAGCACCAAAGTAATAATTATGCCAGGCAGGTGTAGCAGTGAAAATGCAGACAGCAAATAGCTCTAACGAGCAAAAAAAAGAGTTGGAAGTGGGAATCCACAACCATATTATGACAATCTCTCAAGTTGACTCACCAACTTGGTTAACCAAGGAAAAGTCAAAACTTAAACTCAGAAGCAATACATCATCTCTACTCGTAAATCCAAGGGTGGAGGTTGCTCTGCCACTGAGCAATGCCTTCAGGAAACCACAAAGCGATCTCCTTCCTTGCACTCTCAATCGAATCACTCCCATGAATGACATTCCTGAATAAAAGCAAAATGTTAGGTGACTTTTACATGTTAAATTTACAAGTCATGAAAACTATTGCCATTCGATTCTCGACAGCATTAGATCAAATAAAAAAAGTACTGCAACATATCCTCTTCTGGAAAAGAAGAAACATATGATAAGAGAAGCATCAAAACAGCTTCTCAAAGCATAGTGACTTTTTTTTCTTTTACAAAATATACCTTTAACTAATGTACTTCTATCCAGCAACCGAGAGTGAGAGTCTAATTATATAACTTTCTTTCTAAATCACAAGAGGAAACAGGTAGCAACCAACATGGCATCACCGATACGAAAATAACAAGCACTGGAATCTTACCGTGCATGTCATACACAAGGAGCTTAAGCACATTTAAAATACAAGTTTGAACATATATATTGAAGACCTACACAATTTCGTTTGTTGGATTCAATAGATGCCTTTCATATATGTCTTTTCACGTTAATGAACTCATCATTTCCCTATTTTGCAAATCTTGGCTGCCTTTCTATCCTAGCCCCCTCCTCTATGATCTTGAGGGCTTGACCTCTTTAAACATGTAGAATTCTGACCTCCAATGGCATCGATCACAACACAGAGCCACCACTTTTAACATATCTAGTTAATCTTGCCCTTTCACTTGGCTCCAATCGAGAAGCAGAGACATGGCATTTTCACTTAGCACTAAAGAGATGGGAAACTATGACATGTAAACCATGTCATTTCGGTCACTTGAGTATGTAAAGCCAAAATTAACTAGCCACAGTCCAGCCAAACATCCTACTCTAAGAAATTTCTTCCGGAGGAAGCCAATCATACATGGTCAACAAAAGAATAGAATGATTGCAAATTCTTATTTGATCACTTATTAGGGAGAGAAATAGGCAGCATCCTAGAATGCACTTGATGCTGCTAAAGCTGAGGCATCTTCTCCTTGTTTCATAACATTAGACTTATGGCTTTGATACTGGATCTTGATAGACAAAGGAAATTAACCCAATTAAAGCTATTTATGCTTCATTCAGACGACAAAGACAAAAAGGACAGATAGATCACCTGCCCATCACAATCGCATAATCCCCACGGATGGTTCCGGGGGAGGAATCCGACGGGTTGGTGGCACCAATGATCTTGCGGCCAGTGACAACCACATTCTGCCCCTCCCACACCATGGCAACCACGGGGCCGGAGATGATGTACTCCACCAGCCCAGGAAAGAAGGGCTTCGCGGAGAGATCAGCATAGTGCGTCTGGGCGAAGGAGCGATCCACGTTCATCATCTTCAATCCTGATTGATCCATAGCACCGAAACACACCCCCAAAAAAAATTAATAATCTATCTTTTCTACTCCAAGGTACCGCCCAATAACACAGGAGAGCCAAAGTCCTCACCTTTCAAGTAGAAACCCTTCTTCTCGAACCGGCTAATGATTTCCCCAACCTGATGTAGGAACCGAAGTACAAGTCATTACTTACCGATCTACGATTGGATTACACTAAGAGAGAGAGAGAGAGGGAGAGAGAGATCTACAAGGCCTCGTTGCACGCCGTCGGGCTTGATCATGATGAAGGTCTGCTCCATCTCTGAGCCGCGTTGGTTTCCTTCCTCGCTCCTCGACGCCGCAAACAAGGACCCTAATCGTTTAAGCCAGAAACACCTCTTGTATAGAGAGCGAGCAACGGGAGATTAAAGGACGAACTAAATAATGAATAACGCAACCCACAGATGTGGCAGGAAGCATTTGCATCTTTACAAGAAAACTCCAGAAGCACATCGGTTCAACCAATGACTCGAGAGAGAAACGACCCGCACGCCGCGGAATAGAATCACACCATTATCGGTGTTGGTTTAATATCGTGGGAATGGAATCCGCCGTTAAAATATCAATGTAGAAATGGAATATTCCGCGGGATGTTCCTCGCCTTCCGTTGCAATGCGTACACCTCAGCGGTCACGCGTCGGGCTTCAAATTGGTGCGTTCATTGCAAATCGGCAAAGCCAACGTGGTCGAGATTGGTGGCACCTTTTTCTTTCGACCCAAAAGATATCTTCGAAGTGGGTCCCAAAAGAAAACCGCATGACGTAAGCACGGTCAGTGGGTCGGGTTGGGTTTCTTAATTTTCTTTTTATTATATTATTGTTCTATGAAATAGAGAAGTTTTTGGTTTGTGGTCCGATCAAGAGCTTGGAGGAGGAATCATGGAGTCGGTAGGTATCTCAGCTGCTTTGTGTCACGGGAACAACCATTATTTCACGATGAGGAGTACTTTGTAGAGAATTAGACGAATAATCGATAGCAAATTATGCAGGGTTTGTCAGGAAGGACGATATGTAATGGTCAAGCCTGTGAGTTTGAGACGCTAAGGTAGCAGCATCAAAGAGCAAGAGAGAGGGAATGGTGGATGCAAGGGAAGGAAGAGATGATGAACTCCTCTCCAACAACGACAACAGACTTCTGCTAAAAATCAGGAGGCTTTGTCCGCAAATTGATCATCCACTATTCACCTCAAATGATGAGAAAATAGGCGACCCATCTCACTGTACTCATCGAGCTTGAGAACTTCTTTTACGCTGCATTAGTTCCCTGGAATATTTAAGTTGTTCTATATCATGGTTATGCCACATTCTAAAGCAGGCATCAAGAATAGCTGAATGCTAAGCCTGAAGACTTTGTCCAACTTCATAGTCTCTGCATTGCATTTGTTACTCCTCGATGTAATTGCATGAATCATGATTTCTTGCTCCTCGATCGTCTTCTTTCTTCTTTCTATGTTTACCGAGAATTGCTCGGAGGCACAATTGGGTTCCAGACTTACAAGTTCAAAAGGCCAAGTTCTATTTACCTTTGGCCTTTTGTGCGGCTAAACTTGATATAGATTTACCTCGAGAAACTCATATACATCGTGGGAATCATATAACCTCTAAAATTTCACCTCTTTGATTAAAACTTGTCATAAAACTATAAAACTTTGAGTTCTTCGCTACTGCAATCACCGAAGATTTTTTCTATTAATATAAATTAAATTATCATAAATAATATATTATTTTATTTAAATTATTAACTTTATTATTTATATAGTATGATTAAGAAAATGAATAAAATTATTTTTCTTAATATATTAATTTCTTAACCAATTAATTAAATTATTATTGATTTATTTTCTAATAAATGATATAATTTTTAGAAAGTAAATAATTTAAATTTTATTTTTTATGTATGAACCATAAGAAATAAATTAATGTAAAAATAAAATAAATTTAAATTTAAAATAAATATTAAATTATCTTTTATCTTTCAAGAAGAGCTCATCTTGTATAAAGAGGCTTCCCTTAATAGGATCCTGAGAAATAGGATCATCTACTTTTATTTATATTTTAAAATATTTGATATCAAAATTATTATAATTTGTATGGTGTATAATAATATTTTAATTTTAAAGTTTTATGATTAATAAATAGTAATTATTGGATTTTGATGTTAGAAAGATTAGTTAATTTAATATTAATAAATAGTTCTAATTTATTTAATTAGACATATTTATGTTTCAAGTAATTTTATATATATATATATATATATATTTGTATGATTTAATTAGTTTTAAATTTAGAATCAGTAATTTAAATTATTTAATTTATAAAAAAGATCAAGGTTAATTATTATTTTTATAATTATTTTAAAATATTTTTAAAAATATTAATATTTAATTTAATAAGATGAGTCAAATTATGTCTATCTTGAGATAAGTTGATTGGCTAGACCAGCTCAGTAGCCAATACAACCTTACCAATGTGGCTAGATATAACCTAACCCATATATGCGACTAAGCATAATCCAACCTATGCGTCAAGCGCAACCTAATTCAATGATAAGACTTAATCCAACTTGTGAGTGGGGATCAATTTATCCCTCGAAGTTGGGCTCGCTCAGTTATGCAATTGGCGTTAGACGTGTCATTCATCACCTATCTATCCAAACTATTATATTTTAGCCCAATCTATTATTTGAGATAAACATATGCAATACATATGATCCATCCAAAATTCAGATGGCTATATAATCTAATTTGATTTAGTATGCGTTAGTACTATATGATATAATCTAATTTTCTTTCCCTTAGTTTGAGCTAATTCAAGCTCACATGACCTAATTGAAACTAATCAAATCTAAATTAGACTAATATAAGATGATTCCAAATCGATTCTATAGGGATTTGAGCTTGGTTCAGCTTGGTTCAAGTTAATTAGATTATTTCTATTAGGATTCTGATTTATTAAAGACTATTAAGAGATTTTATGATTCATATCTTTATAATTTTATGAATTTAAAAGTTTTATATAATTGTGTCATTTGAAAATGATTAATAATTTTTTATTTTTTTTATATTAAGTTGATGATATGGATATGATTATTATCAGATTGTATGTGACTAAGATTAAATTGGAAATACAACTTGTAAAAAGAGTTAGGTGACCTTTTATCATATATTAAATATGATCTAATAGGTCATGTTTAAATATTATCATATATTAAACATGATCTATAAGATTAAATCTATCAATGGACATAATCTAATAGGTCATATATTAAATATGATCTTTTATAATATTTTATCATATTACTTATTGAATGAATGGAAGAAAGTAAATGAATGATCATGATTGTTTATGTATATCTATCGAGAACAAATAGGACAATTCCCTTCAGAGATTAATAAATTATATGGTTAAATAATTTTTTTATTTATTATTAAGACAAACATGATGGCAGATACCACTCCATCCATTATTAGGAGTGTGAAATGAGTTATCTTTATTCGCTTTTGGGATGTCTTGCATATAACTAATTTATGACTTTATTTACGGCATAAAAATTATTATTATTTTTCTATATATGAGTTTCATAGTAAATTAATATCTTATTATTTTATATTAAATTATTGATATATATATATATATATTATTAGCATTGAAAATTATTTTTATGGATTTTCAAACATTCCCACCCTAAAAAAAAAAAAAAATTATGTATTTTTATCCTATATTTATTCTCAGGATAACCTAATAGATCTACTATCCTGTGGAAAAGATTTTTTTCATCACTTGTGATTCTATCAGAAAGATATAATTTTTAATTAAAATATTTAATTATATAAAAATAAAAAAATAAAAAATAAAAAGTATATAAATAATAAATAATAAGATGATAATTTATTTTTTTTATAAATCTGTGATGATAATTAAAAAGTCAATCGGGGCCCATTTGGTTGGAGCTGTCTCATATCTAACATTCTTCCCATCTAAGTGTTTTTGAATCAGGTATATTTACAAAAGCTGATTGGTAGATCATATAAGATAAAACTATCTGTATATTTAATGTTCAGAAACACACACACACACACACAAACGATTGCTTATGTTAACTTCATGCCTAAAGGAGGTGGCTAGATCAGATGAGATGAAGTTGTCAGTATCTTTAATGTTCAGAAATATAGAATCATCAGATAAAAGTTATTTCGAAGTTTGCTTCATAGAATTTGTAGGTTGATTGTGTTCTTTAATCATTAGGGTTTCTTCTCTCCTACTCTAAACCCACCTATTCTAATATTAAGTTAAGCCACACCCCATTTCATGCGATATAAATAATCACAAGAACTAACTTTTCTTTGATTTGTTAGGTGGGGAGGTAACTTCCAACTCCATTCATTTATATCTCGACTGAATCTCAAATGACTTGAACCTTACTCAACATCATTTACTCATCTAAACCTAACTCATTCCAAACAAGTTTTCGAGCAGGCAGACAGGTTCAGAACGAGGACTGTCATCTACTCGAGGTTGGCCTTTAAACGGACTCCCCATTGGACCAGCAGAACTTGACCGATTCCAAACGAAAGGGCACAGAGAAACAGATAAATAGAACGCAAAGTCTGGCTGTCAAAATCTTTCTTTAGGAGCACAAGTGGTGATGGGTTGAATCAGCTTAAACACTATCTTAATTCGCAGAGGAGAATAATAGTATTATTAGTTATGAGCCTGTGATGCTGCTCCTGCGGTACAATTAGGAAGAAAACGAAGCTTAAGCCTGTATATGTATATATCCATTGATCTACGAATGTATGGCTTTAAAGTCAACAGACATATCTTGTCACCATCTTGAGCTCATTTGGGAAGTAAGATAAGATAACCCCAACCAGCAAAAGTGTTGGCATCAGAAAAAGTGGTGAGTGGAAGTTGAAGCGATGGCCAAGTAAATATCAGGAGAAAACCCTAAAATTGTTACTGAATTCCTAATGTACCTCACGTACATGCCTTTTAAATTTGTCCAGAATCTATTATAAATATTTATAATATATTATATGGAGCAGTGTCTAACATATGATCTTATAATTTAATATTTCTCAAAAACTAATTTATATCTATTAAATATTAAATATAAAATAAAAATAATATTTTTGATAATAGAAAAAATAAAATAATATGCATCTAATGCAATAGTAATTTTATCGAATAGATGTAGAGTGACATCACCAATAGCCACTATAGTAATTTTTGTTCCATTGCTCCGGTTTATATCGTCACTCGTCAATCTCCTATATTTTGTTTTGTCAGAACCCGTAATGAATTATATATATGATAAACACTACTAATATTCAATACTCATACGTTATTATAAGCGTCTTTGCAAAAACAAATGGGTGTTGAGGATTTGACAAGAAATAATAATGATTATAATATAAGTTTTTATTATTATATTATTTTATCTAGGTATTTCTTTTTTTTTTTTTCCCTTCTCCCATCGATGGTCTTGTCTAATTTTTCGATCAAATAACCAAATATATCGTATGTCAATGTTTTGATATCATATCGATCTTGCTAGTGAAACACGTTGACCGGCAATAATATAAAACTAATAGAGGATCATATTTACTGCAACGAATTATTCCAGGTTCGATTGCTGGTGTTACGTTTGGGGATTCGATGCTGCTATTTCCCAAATGATCGTGACATAATTATTTAAAATATTTATATTTACCTGTGATTATTATGGATGTTTTCGTAGATCAAGGGATGCCCACTGTTCCAATCGCCCAGATGAACTAACTGCATGTGGTGCACGTTTACTTTGCTGGAGCACCGAAAAGATCATGGCATTAGATGCAGTTAATCTTTTGATCATGCGAGCGATTCCTTCCAGCAAATGTATACATTTTATCCTTCTAGATTTTGATCCCTGCATAATCAATCTCGAACTTTATATATATATATATATATATATATATATATATATATATTATTGTGATGCATCGATCCGAGATCTGTCCAATTTGTCTGAACCCAATCTCAATCTAAAGGTCCGATCGGATCGAATTGCTGACCGGAAACACGGCCATCGATTGCTTCTGTTAAAGATGGCTTGGGATTCTCGCTTTCCACATCCATCCATTCATGTTGTTAGCAAAAGATGCTTTCGATGCCATCAAGAGAGAAAAGAGATGGAAAAAACATTTTACGCACTAAAGCATCTCAATGCCCAACAGGTTTGTACCTGCTAAAAAATATTTGTTTTAGATACTATATGTGGTATATTTTTAGGAATGGAAACATGTTTAATAAGCACCCACACACACACACACACACCACCCCAAACCCAAACCCAAAGGCAGAGGAGGAGGAGGATAGAGGGGGAGGTCACAGTGGACAAATAAAAGAGCAAGGCAAGGCAAGAAAAAGAAGGCCTCCTTCCTCCCTACCTGTTCACCTCCGCTCCTTTTTCCCTCACCATTAATTTGGTTGCCCAATGGACTCCTCCTTCCGATTGGATTGTACAGATTCCAACCTACACACCCATCCCACCTTGTAAAATTTCCCCTTTTCCTCTCCATCCTTCCATTTACTCTCCACCTCTGTCCTCCTTCTTTCCTCCCTTTCCCCTCCTTCCCCACCTCTCTCTCTCTCTCTTTATCTCCTCTTTCTTTGGTCTTCTGGGCTGAATAGAAGAATTCTGCAACTTTATGCTGGTGGTGGCTATTGAAAAGGGGGGTTGTACTTTGGTTTTACTATGTCCGGAGTCTTTTGAGGACTCTCAGTGATATTGGTTTGGGGACTGCAAGAAGATGCCATGGAACTCTCTTTAATTTAGCATAAATTCTCACATAAAGAACAGTTTTTTCCCCCTCCTCTCTTTCTTTTTGCTGTGTTGATTTTTATTGGGATCTAAAGGGAAGGGGAAACAAGGGTTACGAATGGGAAAGCAAGGACCTTGCCACCATTGTGGAGTTACAAGTGAGCTCTTGTTCATGTTCATGAGCTATTGTGGATCTTTGCCTTGCCTCTCTGATTTCTTTCGTCCTTCTCTCTTTCGTTATTTTGGTTTATTCTTTTTTCATGGTTTAATTTCTTAGAATTAACAATTTGTTCCAGGACAGAAGTCTAATTACGCTTTCATGATTGTTATCTTCTGGTTATTGTTCTCATTAATTTGCTTGCCTTCAGATCCCAGGCCGGAAAAATATTGAAGGCATTCTGTGATGCAGACGCTTCTTGTTATCGTTCTGAATCGATGGGTTATTGGCGTGTTTTTTTCTCTTCTGTTGTTCGGTTTGCATGTTCTTCTTGGTCCGTGCCTTGCTTAGTTAGGTGGTGGAAAGATTGACTTCGTCGTATGTGACATTACCAGAATCTACTTATAGTCCGTGCTTCATTCTATTTCATTTTGCCTTTATATTTATGATCTGAAAACCTCAGATAAGACCTGCTTATCTTTGTAGTTTCTGTTGTCTCGCTATCACTTGCAAAATATTTGTCCCGGATTAAAGGAGTTGAAGCAGTGACTGTGAGACATTTTAGAGAAATTCCAGTGATCCGCAACGAGAATAAAAAAATTGCAGAGGCCTTGATTTTCCTTCTGCCTGTCTCGGTAGTCGGTAAAAAGAGAAATCAACATCCACTTGTTTGGAGTGATTTTCTTTGGAGATCCACCTGTCCCTAGATTGGGAATCCATGGAAAATTTGAACTTAGAACGATAGAATGTTTGTGTTATGTTTGATCTGTTGAAATTGGTTTCCTTTTCTGTTGATCATGTAGGCTTCACAATGAAGTGTTTAATCGCTGACTATTATTGGGAGATTCCTCTTCATAATGAAGTGTTTAATCGCTGACTATTATTGGGAGATTCAATATCATGCTATTGGGGCCTGCTGCTTTCTTATAGGACTCATTCCTCATGTACATTCTAATTTCGGATGTATCCTAAAACGAAATTTGAATTACATATTTCCATTAATTCTCAACTTCGAGAGAATGTAATTTTAAGGAGAAAAACTAGCAAGGATCTTTTGGGAGAGCTGGTGTATTTCTAGGTTTACATTTACATTCCACACTCATCTCCAATGATTTTGTCTCATGTAGTTTTTACCTCTTGGAACGCCAGTTTTCTTGACCTCAAAGCTTTTTTACTTGGACTAATTCTTATTCCATTGTTAGAATGTTCTTTGATGCTCCCAGCCATACTATATTTTCACTGGTCGCTTATAAAAGTTTCATTCGTGACTTACAAGCATTTGCTTATTTCCAGTAGCAAATCATATTCATTGTTCCATTCTCTTGTGATCTTTACCTTTCTCTAGAGCACCCATCATCAGGAGTTGTTTTTAGAATTTCAGGTCGATAGTGATGTGTCAATTGGTATTATCTATGTGGTTTTTGTTATGCTTCTTCTTTAATAAGTCTTGGTTTTGTGTCAGATAATCAAGTCGTGCCATGTTGGTCCATATGGAATATGGATTATAAGAGACATTCCATATAAGTTATAAAAGATACTCATTGGTTAACAAAAATATCTGTTCTTAATTATTGTTTAAGCATTATCCAAAAAAGAGACAATAAAAAATGGGAATCTGGAGACAATCCAAAGGAGATGGGCTTAGATGGTACCTATAGATTAGGCTGAGGAGGTCATCATTTAAAAAGGGTTTATCACATTGGTTATGGTTTTATTGTATCATTGTGTTCTAATTCTGATCAAACTGCTTAGGTATATAGTACATTATGCTGCTTGCACAAGAGTTTGGCTTTTGAAAAGACAGGATGCAACATGATTCAAAAGTTCCTACTTTTGTTACTCTTGAAGTTTCCTATGTCCTTTTGTGGACATGAAAGACTTGGTTTTTGTTCATTTAGTAACACAATAATTTTACACATTTTCATTCATTAGCTTATTACATTTTTCTTCCTTGTTTTCTCTTTTGCTCATTTAAAAGGCTATAATTGTTTCAGTTAAGGAATTACATTTGTGTGCCACTATTCTATTTGACATATATAAACTACATGACCTGTGTTTTCTATGCAATCATACGGTATCTGAAGCTAAATGTTGAATAGGTACCCCTCTCTGGCGGAATGGACCACCTGAAAAGCCAGTTTTATGCAATGCATGTGGTTCCAGGTGGAGAACCAAGGGTTCATTGACAAACTATGTACCACTGCATGCTCGTGAAGTTTTTGATTCGGATGAGTTAAAAGTTCCAAAAATCAAAAGTGTCCCCATCAAACCCAAAAATGAGAAGTTGCAAAAGATACAACAAGGCGATCATAAATTGGAAAGTGAATGTGAAATGCAGTATTGTGACCAGAACTTCCACAAGATTGTAGAGGGAGATATAAGCAATCGATCCAGCTCTGGGTCAGCCATTTCAGGTTCAGACAGCTGTTTACATTTTGGCACCAATGATGCAAGTGACCTAACAGGTTATTATTGTTTTTGTTTATCAGACACCTTAGACTTGTTTGAGGAGATCTCAGAAACACCTTATTATTTGAATGTCAGATTACATTGGTAGAGAATTTTGGAAAGAGTGATGTTGTTCTATTGACCTTGAGATATTCAAAGTCAGAATTTTAGACATCACTTTTACTAATATTTTATTTACAATCACGTATAATACCTTTTTTTATAGCTAAACTTGAGGTTCATCAGAGGTGTCAACTATATGTAGATGAGTTTTAGTTGATATGACATTTATTGTTCTGAATGTACCATCTATATAGTGACAAAACAGTGTGTGTGTGCATGTGTGTGTGTGTGTGTGTATTTATGTATTGACTAATCAGTCACCTAATTCATGTCATCTCTGATGCATTGCATTCCATGACAAAGAGTTGTCTTTTTTTTTCTTTGTATCATATTTTGACATCATAAATCCCTTTCAGATGGTTGTGTGGCTAAGAAAATATTTTTTATCTTGAGAATTAAAGTGTTTTTACAATATTAATTATTTCTACTCTGATTTTTTTTTCCTTTACAAATCTCAAGAAGTGATCTAATTATATTATGATAGTCCTTTTTTGATCATCAAGTTGTCCATTTAATTCCTTGGAAATGAGTCACCTCTTATATTAGCTGCAGATTAGCTGCTTAACCAAATTAGAACAATCAATTAGCATTGAATGAAAATAAACTGGTCAGAACCAGTGGGCACTTTTAACTTTGGAGTCAGTTACTGATTCAGTATGTCGATTTATAAAGTGCATCCTTCTCCCTTCTGCATTTATAATGCTAGGTTTAAGTTATTAAGCATATTTGATATTTTAAGGAAATAGACTCGCATATTCAAGTGGTACACGAAGATGAACTTGGATGCTCCAAGTTCAACTACACTGGGTTATGAATTTTTGAAATGTTTTATCTTTCTTCTAATGCTATTATGTGTTGAGGATATTATGCCTGTATACTTTTGACATTCGAGTGACTAATTGCAAACTTGCTGATAAACATGAAAATATTGTTCATTTGTAGATCTGAGTGATCATAATATGGTGGTTCAGCCATTTTACAGCTAATAAATGATAAAATTTTGGATCAGCTATGATTTAACCCAGTTTTCGTTTACCGATGAATATATAACGCAGCAGACATGGTTGATCTACTGTGGGCAGGGATCTCAAGTATATTAATTGGTGAGGTCAACAATTTAAATCTCAGACCACTACCAACTTTGGCAACCAGTTGGACCAGTATAATTCTACTCTACCGTAACAGTTATACCAATTTATCAAGTCTGGTTGAGAAAAAAATAATAAAAAATATATATCGACTGGTGCCAACCTATATGGTCCAATACGGGTCCTTGGTTGGACTAGTAAGTATCGATTTGAACCTCCCCATAGGCCTGTAGAACCGAAAGTTGATTCCTTAAATGAGGGCCTGAGGCTGACATTTTCTTGTCTTTACTTCTTTCACCTCTTGATATGGTTAGATCACATCCGTCTTTATGTTATGTAGTGAGTCAACTTTCATTCAAGATGACTGAGGTGGTCAAGTCCAACACCTTGTGGTGGCTGTCCTTCAATAAAAGACCATCTAGAAATAAGGCAAAGAAACATTAGGACGAAGTGAATGATTGGGTAATATTGCTGTTCAAACCTTCTAGTGAAATTTGTCAAAGTTTTTTTTTGTAAATTTTTCTGAGTTTCTTATAATAGCTAGCTTCCCTGCACATTCCTTCTTGAAGTGAACGTACTTGGTTTGGAAGCTAAAGTTCAAGTTTTGACCATCATAAGTTCACAGTATGCATCTTATTCCAAGCTTGATTTTTTATACTAGTTTTGTCTGTGTTACTGTAATTGCTCCCATCATTTTTATATAATGTGTGGTGAGATATATGTGGACACTGAATTGCTTTAGTCACATGAGAATTTGGGAACATTCAAATTGATTGACAACAACAAAGGATCAAATTTAACTTTCAGTTTCCACCGTTGCGAGCCTCTTACTTGTTGATGCTATATTAGGCACTCACTCACCATGCATTGTCATTCAGTAATTTTTCTGTTTGTTTTTCAGGTTCAGTGCAGTCAAACGTATGTGATTCAATAGCACCATCTAAGAAGATATTTATGACTCGTCCTAAACTTTCTGTAGAAAAGCTCACAAAGGACCTATATTCCATTTTGCATGAAGAACAAGCTTCTAATCTGTCCAGATCCTCAGAAGATGATCTACTTTATGAAAGTGGAACTGCACTTGGCTCTTTTGAGATCGGGTATGGAGGTGTACTCATTAAACATCCAAATTCAGAATCAGTAGACGAGGAATCAGAAGCTAGCTCATTTCCAGTAGATAAATCATATATTATGAATGAAGGTTATTCAGGTTTGTCATACTTTCCTGTAAATATTGAAAGCAAAGGCACAAGCCTTCTAAATTCTGGTACCGACACAATGAAATCTACAACAGAAATGGCCCAAGACAGTGCCAAAAGGTACTTTCTTGCTTGCAGAACAACAAGACAATGATATATGCTTATCTCTGAACAATGCATTTTAGGCTTGAATTAACTGGATTTTGAAATTTCATGCTTTGTCTGTCTTTGCCAGGGTTAAAATTTCGACTGAAAAGTTAAATATCCTGCAAGATAGAGTTTCTTCCCTAAGTTCTGCAGACTTGAATGTAAGAATGTGGTTCTTTATGTCTTTTAATGGGGTGCCTCATAGTATGTTGTCTCTTGTGACATTCTACACTGCTGAGATCTGATTGGACCATTTTACCTTTGTAGGTTATCATTAACTTTGAGAGTTTCATGAAATATCTGACACATGACGAACAGCAATTGTTGATGAAATATCTACCATCTATAGACAATGTCAAACCTCCTGAAAGGTCTGTTGAATTCATGCTTATGGCTTTATTATTTTAGTGAGGTAAAGTTGCTCTTCAGTTTTCATACCATCTTGTTATTGACGTGGCAGCCTCAAAAGCATGTTTACCAGTCCCCAGTTCTTGGAGACATTATCTTACTTCCAGCAACTGCTTCAAGAAGGAACTTTTGATCTCTCAATGTCCGGAGCAGATGCTGAACAGCGTAGGACTTTAAATAGGCTTGTGTCACTAAATTGTACAAAGTTTCAGTGGTTAGACCAGTATCAGAAAGTAAAGGTAAAACGAATTATCCATATGAGTACAAAGCTGCTGAGAATTTAGTATGACTCAAATATTTGAGTCTTAAAGACTGACATGGTTTGTTCTGACTGATATTTCACCTTAATTGCTGTAGGATGCACCCTCTAAGAAGATAAAAGGAGGAAATGGAATATCAAGCAGACAAAGACGTCCTGGTCTTTCCATTTCAGCATCCCTAAAAAGGCATCATGACAGGCAAAATCAGAGCTATTCAGGTTTGGTTCTTTGATGTTTTTGCTGAAAAGAAAAACCATGTTGGAATGGTGAACATCATTTTGCTTATGCATTTTAGTCTCATACCTGGAGTATCTTCTGTTTGTACTTGGAAATTTTCACTTTCATGATTAACTCTCTTAAAAAAGCTTTAGTTTATCAAACCGCTGGACAAATTACAGTTCTTTGCTAAGACTAGTTCGAGGCATAAATGTATAAAAAATGGGTCATGGTGAACTAAACAATGAACTTGTCTCTCTCAGTATAATTGATGGTTGTCCTCTCAATTTCAGAGATGAAAAGCACCATGAGAAGCCCTAAAAGAGTGTGCAGATCAGGGTGCACAAATCCTCCTTCAAGATGTTTTAGTCAGCCAAATTCTAGTTTAATTACCAGAGAAGCTGGTGACATGGGGGACTTTGTCGACCATGAAGGTGCATGCTTCAGCCCGAGAAGAATTTTTGCATCCCCTCCCGATAGGAGCTCCATGCAGTTCATTGCTGACAGTTCTGAAGGTGATGTGCTTCTGGATGTGCCTTCTGGTGTATCATTTCCTGAAGCAGAACTCTTGTACGATCCATGGGAACAGAAAACAAGCCAAATTGGTTCGCCAACAATGAGTGGAGTGGAAGCTTCTGTTCTCCCATCTTCGAGTTTCGCCAATAAATAGTCTTGAAAAGGCACTGATAACAGAGTAATGTGTAGCCAACTTGCTTACTTCCCTTTGGATATAACTGAAGGACCGGTGCCTGAATGATGAGTGTAACAGTCTTGCTCTTTCCCCCTTTGGGTATAACTGAAGTCTATGTTTTGGAGTATGCTGAGAACTGGCAATTGATGACTTTTGTGCTGGCTTGGCCTTGTTTCTTTCTTGTATAGCTTGGCAAGATGGTTGTAACATAACTCGAGAGTAAAGGAGGAACATGTACAAACAGTAAAGGGGTGGAGTTGCAGAATTTATATGTATTGCCATTAAAATTCAGGAGTGCACTGTGCTTTGCGGCTGTTGGATGCACACAAAGTCAGTAGCGTTGGCTTGTGCGATCTACTCTTGCAATGTTTCTTGAAGCGGTTGAGATTGGTTGGTGTATGTACATAGGTGGTGTCGTTCTTTGTTGTTTACAAGATTACCTTTTCTCTTGTGCCGTAGCGCGTCTTCTAGTACAGGTTGAGTTTTTTTTTTTTTTTTTTTTTTTCGGGCACCTTGAGAATCATTCATCTTGACCCGTGGGTCCTCTAGCGCAGGTTGAGTTTTCTTGACTCATGTCTCGAGCGTCATTTGTTTTGATTCTCCGTCGTAATGGGTTCTCTAGCGCAGGTTGAGTTTTGTTGACTCACGTGCCTTGGGTGCCATTCGCCCTAACCGTTTGTTGTAGCTGGTCTTCTAGCACAGATCGAGTTTTATTTACTCATTTTGTCTCTTTTCTCCGGTGGAGTCCTCATCGGTTGAGGTGTTGAATCTTAGATTTTGATGATAAAATCAATTGGTAAATTGTTTGATCTAATCTATATGATAAAAAAAGTGTACAAAATTAACTACGATAGCGAAAGTCAAAATCGAAAATTCATTGGGAGTTCGAGAGTTTGTCGAAAGTCCAAAGGTTCGTCGGAAGTACCGTTGGAATTGGTCGAGAAGTAAAGGAGCTTGTCAAAGAAGCTCGTCGGAACTCACCAAGAAAATCATCATTAAGTCCAAGAGCTTGCCGGGACTCCATTGGAAGATTGTCAAAAGATCGTCGGAAGTCTGTTGGAAGATCATTGGAAGAAACCTAGACTTACCAGACTTGTTTTGTTCAGTGTATGCCTTAAAAATCAAAGTTAGCACATAATTAGAGTTAGGATTGAGAGGTAATCCTACTAACTCAATTAGAGGCCAACTGGGCCCAAAACATGGCTAAGTTGGGCCGGATAGAAAACCCACTCGGCCACTTGGAGCCTTGCCAAGTGGTGGCACCGCCCAGGGTGGGCAGTGGAACCGCTTGAGACTCAGCCTGCTAGGAGGTCTGGGTGATGGTACCATTAGTAATTAATGCTATCACGCGATGGTACCGCTAGAGCTTAGTCTCTGAGACTTTGTCATGCGGTAGTACCGCTAGATTGGGCGGTGGTACCGTCCAATAATAGCGGTGGTACCGTCAGTATCCTGAAAACCGGGGATGTGATACTTTTTGGCTCTAATTCTGAAGCCAATTGAGGGCTATAAATACCCCTTCTCAGTTGGTAAATCACAGAGAAATGATAAGAACTGACATGAAATAATAGTGAAATAGCTTGCAAAAGTTGAGAGTTCATCTCCATCGTTTCTAAGCGTAAAAGTTTATAAAAGGAGAGTGAGCCACTTGTGAAAGTTCTATAAAGGGGTGATTGATCTTTGCAAAGATCAATAGTGAAAATCAGTAACCTCATTGGAGGAGGTGTCGGTAGTGGACGTAGGTCGGACGACCGAACCACTATAAAATTGGTATGTTTTCTTCTTGGTGCGTACTTTATTTTTACTATATTCTACTTTACTTCATTCTAAATTGTCCAATCCCCTCCTTTCTACTCACTTACAAACTTATTCTAGTCAAACATCTTTTTAAAATGATTTTCGTCGAACTAGAACTAAGAGTTTTATCGCATGTGAAGTTTTTCAAACTTATTTAAATTTGTTATTTTATCTGCTGCACTAATTCCTCTCTCTTAGTGTCGTTCTTGATCATAACAATTGGTATCAGAGCTAGGTCACTCTCATTTTGGTTTGAAACCCAAGAAAGATGAAGTTTGCTGGCAACCACGAGGGTAACTCAATCACACATCCACTCATATTCAATATGATGGATTACATTTATTGGAAAACTAGAATACGGATTTTTTCTAATTTTTATGGATTTTGAGTTATAAAACATCGTGTAAAATGGCTTTCAAAAGTATTTTCTTTCGATGAACGATTGGAATGAATTGGAGAAGAAGACTTTCTCTTTAAATGCTAAGGCTTTGAATGCCTTGTTTTACGTTTTAGATAAAAATGAGTTCAATCGAGTGTTTATTTATGAAATGACTTTTAATATTTGATGCACACTCGAAATCACTCACGAAGGCACTAATAGAGTAAAGGAGTCCAAAATAAATCTTTGTCTATACTTGTAAATTGTTCTGGATGAAACCAAGTGAGACCATTAGAGACATGTACCCCTAGTTTTCGGACGTCGTCAACGGTCTAAAAGCACTTGGTCAAAGTTTTTCTAACATTGAACTTGTTAATAAAATATTGAGATACATTCCAAAAAGTTAAGACCCTAAAGTAATGATCATTCAAGAGGCCAAAGAATTGAATAATTTCCCTCTCGAAGAATTTATCGAGTCGTTAATGACTTATGAGATGACTTGTAATACTTATTAAGAGCTTAAGAACAATATTCCAAAAAATAGGAAGGATATGACACTAAGAACTCATGAAGACCACTTAAAAGGAAGTTCAAGTGATGAGAATTATGATAATGATTTAGCATTATTGACAAGAAAATTTAAAAAAATTATAAAAATAAATAAATCTAAATATGACATAAAATAAAATTGAACCCAAAAAAGAATAAGTTATACGCTACGAATGCAAGAAACTGGGACATTTCAAAAGTGAATATCCCTAAGTGAAGAAGAAATAATCAAAGAAGAAAGCGCTCAAAGCAACGTAGGATGATTCGAGCAATTCCGAAGATGAAGAACAAAGTAACAAGGAAATTACCAACTATGTAATAATGGCTATCATATATGAGGTAAGTAGTTCATTAGATGCAAATTTATCTTTCAATGAGCCGTTAAGTATTTTTCATGATTTGTTCGATGAATGTAGAATAATGAGCAAAAAGTATAATTCTTTGAAAAAGGAGCATGCCCTTTTAAATAATAAATTTGAAAAACTTGAGCATGATAATCCTTTATTGCCAATGTGAACACTTAGAGGCACTTGAGAAGGAAAACTTACTACTCAAAGAAACTCTATAAAAGTTTAAGATTGGTAGCAAGTCCTTGAACATGATCCTTGCCAATAAGGGTCATGTTCATAAAAGAGGTAGAATTGGATTTATGAGTAGCTCTCATCAAAATCTAATCACTTTTGTTAAAGACCCTACCTTGCATGTATCACCCCGTACCAAATGTAACTTTTATTATAAACTCGGATATGTTGTTTATAAATATCCGTTTAAGAGATATAGTTCACATAAGTTAATTTGAGTCCCTAAAGGAATATTAAATAACTCAATACAAAATGATAAGTTGGGTAGATCTATTTATGAGGAACCCAAGGTCAAATGGGTACATAAAAGAAAACCTCATTTCTTATAGATATATTTACAATCACAAACTAGGAGCAAAAATGATATTTTGATAGTGGATGCTCAAGGCTTATCACCGAAGATCCAAAATACTTCGTAAAGCTCTTTAGCCAAAATAATAAAGGAAATATCATTAGAATTAGAACTATCAGTAACAAAATAATTTTAAATAAAGATGTTTTATATTCAATGAAATCATGCTTAATGATTTAATGATATAATTTAAAATCCTATATTTTGAAATTATGTGCTACACATTTGATCTTGAAGATTTTTTTTGGTTTTCATTTTTTATTTGGCATAAAAGATAAATGTATGCTTAGTATAAAATAAATCACATAAATTAAAACACAAAAAAGGGGAATGCATTATTCTTGAAAATGTCTATATTCCTAAAATCTTATCAAATTTTTAGTGAATCTATTTATGTCACTTTGAATCTCTTGAAAGTGACTTCGATGATTTAACGATTTGAATTTAAATAAGTTTTATCCTAATCATGATATTGACATTTCGATATTTGATCCTTGAGTTTTTGATAAACCCTTCAATTAAAAATGGTTTATGTAGTGTCTTTCGGTGTTAAATAATGATGCATGATTTTTTTATGAAATAATAGAGCATACTTAGCTATCCTTAATCTTATAGGAAATTATCTACATTGCTTCCATTAGGTTTTTCAAAAGGAGGGGGTGATGATAACTTTGGATTTGTTGAGATGATATATAGTTATTTACAACTTGAGTTGTACCCTACATGAAATAATCTTCTTATTTCTTGAAGATATTCTTCAATACAAATCTTGATTCTTTCACCTCATTTCTTTTTAAGCTCTTCACAAAACTCTTCTCGCATGATTCTGCCCTCCATCAACTAAGGAAATGAGTTATACGAATAAACTATAATATATCATTTTTTTGATGTTTGTGACTTGAATTGTATTATAAAATTTCTTATATTTATGATTTGTATGATTGAATCATTAATGCACATGGATAGAAAAAAGTTGGCCTACTCATTTTAAAAGTGTTGTGAAGCTTGCATTTTCAATAATAAAAAAAGTGATGACTTGAATGCTAAATTTAGGATTAGTAAACATTAGCTTGAATATCTTTGGATATTGACTTGAATGGTTAGCACATCTAGAATGCTAAAAATAACTGCTAGGTTGTCAATGGTCAAAAGTTGCAGCTTGAAGATAGAAGGGAGTGCACCAGCGATAGCACCACTGGATTGGCGATGGCACCGCCAAAGCACACTGCCCGTAGGTGGTAGCACCACCCAATTAGCGGTACCACCGCCCGTAACTCTCCCCTATAAAATCTCTTTTAGGGCCGACGGTAGAACTGCCCCCAACTGTCTCTACACCCCTCTAAACCTCTCTATACCCCCTATTCCTCTTATTATCCCTCTAGAAACTCAAGAAAACTCTCATCCTTTGTAAATCTAAAGATCAATCTCAACTTTTCAAGAGATCAATATAAGGGTAATCCTCAAAACCTTTCTCTCATTTCATTGATAGATCTTGCTTCTTATAGTTTTCTCATTGATAACATATGTAGTCTCATTGCATTTAGAAGATCCTCAAGGGATAAAGGAAAGAGGAGAGTAGATGAAACCTATGATTCTATCCTCTTCGATTCCCCTCAACATGCCCTTAAATTCTCAACCTTTGAGTCTAGAAGTGTTCATAAGGGAAAATATATAGATCTAGAAGAATTGAGTAATTTAGAACCAATTCAATGGTTTGCCAACTTAGATGTCCTTCCAATCCTCCAAATAAGTGAACCCATTTATCCTAGACTTGTTCGTTTGTTTTACAACAACTTACATATGGATGAAAATGATAGGGTGTTCAATTATCTCTTAGGACATCACATACCCATCACAGATAGTGTAATTTACAACCTTATAGGAATTCTTGAAAAAAGAAAAGGTTGCTACTTTAGAGGACAATAAAATATTGAATTAGTTGAGATTACATATTCTAATGTATTAGGCACTATCTTTGGTAATCCACATCTATCTACTGTTCTAAAAAGTTGTGAATATTTACTGGATATAGAAAAGATAGAAAAAGTATATCTAGAACATGTCAATTCTTAGGTCATGCGCTTGTTACATTATATACAATCGAAGCTGAATATATAACAGTTGGTGCATATTGTGCACAAGTTATATGGATGAAAAATATATTAGAAGATTATAGCATTCATCTTAAGAATATTTTCATAAAATGTGATAATACAAGTGCAATATGGTTAACAAAAAATCTTATTCAACACTCTAGAACTAAACATATTGATATTATAATGATATATCTTTAGAGTTTATTGATACGAAACATCAATTAGCCAATATCTTTATAAAACCTTTAAATGAAGAACAATTTGATTTCATTAGAAGAGAATTAGGGATGTTAAACCATCTGAATGCATGAGTTTGTTGTATATATTTTCCAAAATTTCTTGATTTTTCATAATTAAAGCTTTTATGAATTTATTCCATTTTCCTTGGTATCAAATTTACTTCATATTCTTGCTCCATCACTTAATACTTTTTGATATACTTAGTCCCTTCACTCATGGATTTTTGGATTAATGACTTGATCTTTTATCAATTCTTATGAATCCTTCTTCCTTCTATTTACAAGAAAATTTATTTAATTTATGAAGTTTTATTTTATTCATGGATTTTTGATCCTTTACGATGAAACCCCTCTCTTTGCTATAGTAGAAGCTTTATTTAATGAAACTTAACTTTCATGAATCTGGTTGTTGATTTCTTATGGAGAATGAATTCCTCCCTTACTCTTTTTTCTCCTCTCCTTATTTTTATGATAAAGGAAGAAAGAAACTTGCATATCTCAAGAAGAACCAAAAAGCTTTTGTATATCTAAAACAAAAATGCTAGTTTCAAAAATCAAAAGTAGTTATCATGCAAAGTTTTTACTTAACTTATTATTTTTGCTAGCTTGGATAAATTGGTGTAGAATTTACTTGAATAATGTTTTTTAAAACACTTGCATTGTTGAATGGTTCTCCTTTTTTTTTTTGTTGATGACAAAGGGGGAGAAATGTGACAAATTGATGACAACTTGGCATTATGAATGTTTGATATAATATGTAAAATGTATCATTTCGTAATGCTTGAATGTATTACGAATGCTTGAAATATGATTGGTATTGTCAAATACATCACAAATACTTAAAAAATATCAAAATGTATCATATATGCATCGTATCGTATGTATCATAGATACTTGAAATGTATCATGAATACTTGAAACACGTCTTTATATGGCATGGATACTTAAAAATATTTTATTATTAAAATTATGCTTGATTTCGTATCAAAATGATAAATGTCTATCGTTATGATGAGGTATCAAACTTATCATGCTTAATTTCCCACTTCCAATTTGTATTATGCCTCGGATTGATGAATTGTCATCTTTTATCAAACTTGAAATTTGAATCTTGTTAAATTTCATATTTGAAATTTGTATCATACTTGAAAATGATCATTCGATATTGGAATTGAAAATAGATGTAATGACATTATTTTTATTATGATAAATATGTGGTATTATATTTTAAGATAGTAAAATATGATTAGTATCATGATGTGCATATCAATAAGTTTAAATATATATAACTTATTGGTTTGATGCTTGAATTCAAAGATCTTGAATTCAAGAGTGTCTTTTCTCAAGTATGACATATAGATAAGGGGAGTTAAGGTTAACTCCTTCATCAATTGATTGTCATCTTCAAAAAGGGAAAGATTGTTGAATCTCGGATTTTGATTATGAAATCAATTGGTAAATTATTTGATCTAATATGTTAAGAAAAGTTTATAGGATTAACTACGATAGTGATCAATACATAAAGCAAAACGAAGTGCCGGAGTCAAGATCAAGAATTCGTTGGGAGTTCGAGAGTTTGTTAGAAGTCCGGAGGTTCGTCGAAAGTGCCATTGGAATTGATCGAGAAGTCAAGGAGCTTGCCAAAGAAACTCATTAGAACTCGTCAAGAAGATTATCGTGAAGTCTAAGAGCTTACCGGAAGTCTGCTAGAAGATTATCTAGAGATCGTCGGAAGTCCGCCGAAAGATCACCTGAAGCTCGCTAGAAGAAACCTAGACTTACCAGACTTGTTTTGTTTAGTGTATGTCTTAAAAATCAAAGTTAACACATAATTGAAGTTTAGATTGGGAGATAATCCCACTAACTCAGTTAGGGGCCAAATGGGCCCAAAACATGATTGAGTTAGGTCGTATGGAAGGCCCACTCAACCACTTGGAGCCTTGATAAGCAGTGGAACTGCTTGAAGCTAAGCCTCATAAGAGATCTGGGTGGTGGTACCATCGACAATTAATGATGCCAGGTGGTGGTATCGCTAGAGCACAGTCTCCGAGACTCTGTCATGCGGTACTGCTACTAGACTAGGTGATGGTACTGCCCAATGTCAGTCTACAAGTGATGGTACCGCCCAATAATGATGGTAGTACTGCTAGTACCTCAAAAATCGAGGATGTGACATTTTTTAGCCCCAATTCTGAAGTCAATTGAGGGCTATAAATATCCCTTACTTCTCAGCTGGTAAAGCATAGAGAAATAATAAGAATTGAACTGAAACTATAGTGAAATAGCTTGCAAAAGTTGAGAGTACACCTCCGTTATTTCTAAGTGTAAAAGTTTATAAAAGGAGAGTTAGTGGAAACCGGTGATCTTATGGAGGAGGTGTTAGTGGATGTCGATCAAACGACCGAATCACTATAAAATTACCATGTTCTCTTCTTAGTAAGTACTTTACTTTTGCTGTATTATACTTCACTTCATTCCAAACTATCAAATCCCCTCCTCTCTATTCACTTACAAACTTATTCGAGTCAACGTCTTTTCAAAATGGTTTTTTGAACTAAGAGTCTCATTGCATGAAGTTTTCCGAAATTATTTAAATTTATCATTTTTATTCGCTACACTAATTCACCCCCTCCTCTTAGTGTCATTCTTGATCCTAACATGAGGATATTTTAGTAAGCCATTTTCTTTTATCTGTAAAAAAAACTTCAGTCTTGATCAGGTTCAAGGGGGTCGATTCAGACCTCGGGAGAGGCAGGTTAGGTTGTTTATTTTTCCTTTATCGTGGTGACATTGGGGTGGGGGCAGATTGTGGTTGCTTCGACCTCGATCTCTTATGAGGCTTTCCACACTTGCCTAAGACCATTATATCGGTGGCAATGGACTGATTGGCTCTTTAAAGTATCTCGGGGATCATCCTCGGTGTCCTCTTTACTAATGATCAGAAGAGGCAGGTGGGCCTTAGTCCCATCATAAAGGACTGGATCATGAGTGATGGGTGAGCATTATCCATGCCTTGGATCTCATTCATGAATTGAGTGATGAAGTCCGAAAATGTCTCCTCATTGCCTTGTTTAAACTCGAGAATCATTACTGTCGATGGCCTCGAGTGCATATTCCCAAGAAAGTGGAGCTCGAACTCTTTTATAATTTAAGCAAAGGAGCTAATGGAGAGTGACCTTAAATGAGTGCATCACTCTTTTGTTGAGCCTCTTAAAGTGGTTAGGAAGGCGCAACATATTGGGGCATCCATAGTACAATGATATTTGAGCTTGAAAGATGTGATATACTCCATTGGGTTAGTAGTGCCATTAAAGGCCTCCAACGATGGGAGGTGAAATTTTATCGGGATTGAATCCTCTTGGATGTCCTAGATAAATAGTGATTGACCCTAGGTAGGGTTAACCTACTCACTCTTGGATTATTGAAAGTCTCGATGCATCTCTTTTAAGCATCGATCCATTTGCTGTAGTTGGATCGTAAGAGAGTTGTCGGTTGAATCGATAGAGTGGGTCTTAGATTCAAGTGGAGTAGAGCAGTGGTGGGCGGCTTATTGAACTTCAGAATTGAGGAGCAGGGCACTTGCTCGGTCGGTGATTCGGTGGG
The DNA here is from genome assembly GCA_900464855.2 of Musa schizocarpa. Lineage (NCBI taxonomy): Eukaryota > Viridiplantae > Streptophyta > Magnoliopsida > Zingiberales > Musaceae > Musa > Musa schizocarpa. Next base: position 13,293,110 of record LS990922.1, read on the forward strand.
CCTCGGATGCCCTTGAGAGGCTAGCAACTTATCGGGTGGGGAGACCCCAACGGATGTCGATGCCAGTAGTTATCGAGTTGCCGACCATGACATCACTTGTTGGGCTAGACGAGGTAGAAGAAGGGCAACAACCTAGGTAAGGTTGGTTAGTGCTTGCACTTGCTAGGTAAGGTTTAAGAATGCCTCAGCAGAGATGAGTAGATGGCCCGGTGGCACTCCTAGGGGTAAGAGTGTCAGGTCATTGAACGAACACTAGTATCGCATCAATATTTGTGCCGAAATGGATGCATCTATGTGAGGAAATGGTGGCTACTGTTTTGTCTAAGCAAAAGTGTTATGAGTCGAGGGCAAAACATCCTCACCTGGGCATTTAATGATAGGTTCAACTTATGGATGCTCCTGCGTTATTAGGCCCTCCTTTCAACACCAAAATATTAAGAGAAAATATCGTTGATATCCTTGGCAGTCCAACATGACTCGGATCCATATGTATAGAGTGAAAAGTGCCGTCTCAAATCAGAAGGGGCTTCTTGAATCGATTCCTCCTATGCTTAAATTAGTCTTGAGATCAATTTCTATAGATCTATGTTCTACTATTTCGAACTAGAGTTGATCTAACATCATAGAGATAGAATATTTTTATGAAGATTTCATAGTGGATGCAGTGAAGATTTCATAGTGGATGCAGTTTATAATCGTCCGAGCTTATCCTTGGACTCTCATGAATATTTTCATAAATATTCTGTAGAAGAGATATCTTATAATAATCATCTCGAATTACTCTTTGGACTCCTGATCGCACGAGCAAACGAGGGGTAGGTTGGGCTTTTTCTTCCGCGGATCTTAGTGCATGACGGATGACGACCGATTATGTATTATATATATATATATATATATATATATATATATATATAAATAAAGTAAGGCACTTAAATTACTGATTACGTGGGTGGCCATCGCGATATTGTGATATATATTATATAGTTCCTGACCACCACGAATTACGTGGGTGGCCACTTGCTCGCTTCCTCTCCTCACAAAACACCAAAAAAGAATGAGAAGATTGCCGCCTCTTTAACAAGAATTAGACACCAAAGAAAGAGGAAAGGCAAAAGAGGGCAAAGAGATGCTCTGTTCCGGTGGAATAGTGAGACCCCCCTCGAAGCCGCTCGTCCCTCGCCATCCGAGCTGGAGATTCGCTCCGACGAGTAAGATCCAGAGGCAACAGCCGCCGGCGATCTTGAGGTGGACGCCGAGGGCCTCGGGAGACGCCGATGCTGCTGTCCCTTCTTCCTCCTCGGTCGACACGGCCGGCCCCGGTGATTTGGCCGAGAAAAACCCCGCAGGGTATTCTTCTCAAGTCTTTGTTTTCTAGGTTAAGACCGAGCTGACTTTGATGTTTGCGATTGCGTCGACATCATCGTTCGCTGAATTCTTGGTTTTATTTGATTCGAGACTGTTGTTTTTCTTCATAACCTAACCAGTTTGGCGATGTCACCCTCCTGTGACTATTAGGAGACATGAAAAAAGCCGTTTGATTTTTCTAGGCGAGGTAATCAGGTCATGTTTGCTGAATGATTTGAAGTCAATGCTCCTTCTTAAAACAGCCTAGTGTACCAGTGTTGTCGTCTTTATGAATTCCTTTTGGATTCCGTCATATGTGTATGAAATAATCCTCGTATGTTGCCATGTAATAAAGCATGCTTTGATGTGGATAATATCCAAACTATTGCAGTTCATGTACATTCTTTCTCCTTATGTTGATTTATTATGCCATTTTTCTACAAATGCAGCTTTTGTATAATCGAAGGACCTGAAACAGTTCAGGATTTTGCAAAAATGGAATTGCAAGAAATCCAAGACAACATCAAAAGTCGTCGAAATAAGATCTTTTTGCACATGGAGGAGGTGAGTTTTTCTTGATCTACTAAGCACATATGAAATTAGATGAATGGTATCATATTTGTTAGCTTATATTAGACGTCAGTGAAATTATATCAGAAATGGTTTCGTGAGTGCCCCTTTGTAAAATATATCAGACTTTGCTGATTTATAGTAAATTATATCAGAAATGGTTTCATGAGTGTCTCCTGATTGGCTCATAGATTAATCAAGGATTTAGTATCACGTGCAAATAAAAATATATCACAATATTTACTAGATCAAATATTAAAGTCACTTGGATTGAATTTAAGTGATCCATTTAAAAAAATAATATTGAGAAATCAGAAGGATTATCCATCAAAGGGAGGTTATATGGCCTTATCTATACCTTCTTGTTCTTGCATCCGAATGATCTCTTCCTTGTTCAGCACAGAAGAAGCCCAGAAGTTCATCTAAGAGGCAATATGCATTTTAGCTCTGTCATACTTAGTCAACTCGGTTTTAAGATCAACCAAATGGGGAAAAAAATATAATACCTATTGGGAAAAATACAGATTGTCTTGTCCTTATGTACCTTTGAAACTTTACTGTCAGGAATACTTGCTGCTTATGCAAAAGAAGATACAGATGAACCCTGAAGTACTTGACGGCAGTTTGCCCTGATGATGTGAGGAAATTAAAAGATTTATAGCACAGACATAGATCCTATGCTATCCACCTGATACTTTGTCGTGGTGTAACATATACTCATTCTGTAAACAATCATTTTTGTGCATGACTTCATAGATAAGATCAGTAGATTAACATATGCTGCAAGTCTCCAGGAGTGAGTGCCTAACCTAATCCAGTAAGTTGTGTAGTATATTGCAAATTATAGTTCGCTTGTCCTGACAATTTGCTTCTTCAACAATTCCTTTTGACCTTTTGCAGGTTCGCAGGCTAAGGATACAACAGAGAATAAAAAATGCTGAACTAGGAATTTTTAACGAGAAGCAAGAAAATGAACTTCCTGACTTCCCTTCATTCATACCCTTTCTGCCTCCCTTGGTAATTGTTTATGAATCATTGGGTTTATTTAATATCTACTTTAGTCTCTGAAAATATGCAAGTCTTTTACGAACTGTATTGGAATCAGACACCAGCAAATCTGAAGGTGTACTATGCTACATGCTTCACTGTCATTGGGGGGATCATCATCTTTGGTGGCCTTCTTGCACCTACTGTAAGTCTCCTCAAAATTACTTGTTGTTACTATTGATTTTCAAGCTTGGCAAAATAAATAGAAAGAAACATGAATATGCCATGATAATGATAGTCTCTGCTATCAGTTTATCTACTCATCGCTGATTACATGATAATGAAGTGTGCAAAACTGTAAAGAAATACCATTACATGATCATATTTTAGTCAATTTTCATCAAAAATTGAGTGATGAGACACATAAAAACATTCACTTGTCAGACAAACTTGGAATTACTAACTATCAAAGGGATTTAAATTATCAAATTTTTGTAGACCTCAGCTCTTAGTGCATTTGACAGTTGCCATTTGTTAGTTCACTTGTCCACATAAACAACATGTATCCGAGAAAAAGATTTGTTGCAGTCATGATAATTGCTTATCTAGATTAACCTGATTTCGGTTTGCGTGGTGCGAGGAAAAGGCGATGTACCTCTCGATTAGATATAGTTTCTTCACTTGTAACTTCACGTGCATCTATGAAGCCAAGTCTAATATGCATAGTTTACATATATGTTGTGTGTTAACATGCATATCCATATCCCATAAAAATACATGTTAAGATTCATGCAAATATGGGTACCTTACTTCTGTAATTAAAATATCTAACCAACTTATCTTTAATGTTTCATCCATTCTACCAGGTTTTGTGCCACAATATCTTACTTTGGTGCAAGTTTCTCACTTTCCATAAATGCTCCTGCTTCCTGGAACGATTTGAGATGCACTGTATTTTTGCAGGAAACCTTCATGGTTAAGCTGTTCTTAGTGACAAACAAAACCATATACAGATCAAATATGGGCTTTCTGATTTATAAGTGAGTTAACATATTAAAAAGGAAGATCTTATGAACTAACTAATAATTTATGGCCTAAATTTCAGTATTAGGGTTGTTTTTGACTGCTTGCGATTGTGAGTTCTTAATTGAGGAGAGCTGAAGCATCTCTAGATTATACATCACAACTAATTGTCTAGAATTGAGATAATTCAGGAGAGTTCTCTGCTTCTTAGCTTTAATATGGGTTTGTTATCTGTCTTGAAGCATATGAGCAGAAATCACAACTGTGTCTTGTGCAAGTAGAAGTGATATATGCCATATTTTCATCTGTAAATACACTTGTTCTGGTGGACACACATCAACACTTCTTGAAACATGAACTTTCTCCTGTTTCCATTTAATATTTGATTCTATTATGGCTATACATTGACCTGGTAACTTTTTTTTCCCTTCTCTCTCTTTCCAGCTGGAGCTCAAGTTGGGACTAGGGGGAACATCTTATGCAGATTTTATACGTAGTATGCATTTGCCAATGCAACTAAGGTACTGTCTTGGCTGTGATGCACTTAGGATAAAAGATGAACTATACTGGTTTGCTCACTGTCATTTGGCACAGGAGTTTCTTTGAGAGTTCGACCATCAAGTTTATAACTGTGACATGTTTTTAACCTGTTGAAGCAGCTTGTTAATTATAATTTCTAAGTCCAAAGGTGATCTGTTCTACCACTTTTACTATAAGAATGATTTCTTTATGTTTTTGATCTACCTATAAGTTGTTGATCTAATAGGTAGCACTTGCTACACTTTTTGACTTCGTAGTTCATTAAGTTCCTCAATAATTATGACTATATCTGTTCTGGACAAATATGGTTATATAATTTAATATCCATTTGATATTCATATCCACTGATTAAAAGTGGATATGAATATGAATATTTCCAATATTTAATCCTTACCCAACCATTATTTGTCACTACTTTAGGGGCTTTGAATAATTCAAACCTATCGTATTTCTTTAGTAGGTGGGCTACTTGGGCATGGTTGGTAAAACTCCAAATATTGGCATGAGCAGTATTTCTGAGACTGTGTTGTGGATACTTTGATGCGGGAGTGATTGGAACCATCGTTGTATAGTACAGTTGTCTTGTGCCATCCTTAGGAAAATGTCTCAAAGTCAAAATTTGAAACTTAAAAAATGATGGCACTCAAGAAAATAGATAACATTTGAAATGGTATATTATTTTTATAATATATAACAGGCTACCCAGTTATCAGTTCAGCATTCAGATTGTTACCATCATTAGATTGAACCATACCCCCAAAACATATTATACGAGCCTATGAGTTAGATTTCCAGATAATTGGCATTGCAATTTGTTATAATGCCTTACATTCTTGAAGGATGCTGATCTCTCTTAAATGCAACTGAAACTTTGGGATACGAAGTGTTGATAGTTTTTTTAAAAAATAATGTATTTATTGCATATGTTGCTTGTTATTTTCCTCTTTTGTAAAATTGAAAGTGCCATTTTGTTTTGGTGAATTCGAGAGCCTGACATGTTCTCTTAGTTTAGTTTGTTCGGGCAATAAACAGAATACCAACTATCACCTCTTCATGTATGCAAAGCATAAATTTTTTCTTTATTACTCCTGGTTTTTTCTTGTAAAGAACATTCCTTAATCAGCATTTTTAACTTTTTTGAGCGAATGATGTTAAAGGCATTATTATAGTATGCTTTTGCATTATTTGCCAATTTTTTGGGTTGTATATTCATTTCTCACTGGATATTTGCATAATGATTTGCAGTCAGGTCGATCCAATAGTAGCATCCTTCTCAGGTGGAGCGGTAGGAGTTATATCAGCTTTAATGATTGTTGAGATCAACAATGTCCAACAACAGGAGCAAAAGCGTTGCAGATACTGTTTAGGCACTGGTAATCTTCAAGATCCTAAGCTTTCACTTGAAATTTATTAATTTATATCATTTTAATTACATAAAATTTGTGATCTATTATTTATTGTTATTGTACACTCATATCATCTCTTATTCTTCTGCTGTGATGTTGAAGGGGTTTAGGTTTTAGGGTTATAGACAAGATGGACTGGTGGTGTGGGAAATGGTAACCTCAACCGAGGAGAAAAGGGGAGAAGAGAGAAATTGATAGTTTTGTGTAGAATCAAGAATCCAGAAGCTTGCTTCTTTTGCTTATTATGGTATTCTTCCTTTGAGGTCGATAGCCATATATTAAATGCCTTGATTGCTGGATGAAATATGCTTCGAGCAGTGACAATGCTAGTTGAATAGCAATTATATCTTATAACATTATGGTATGCGTGCTAGCCAAAATGAAGAAAATTCTTTGATTCAGAATCAGTTGATTTGTATGTCGATGATAACTTATTCATGTTACGCAGAAACCATTGTACTTATATTGATCGATTGAGTACTAAACCAAACAGTCTTTTTTCCTGCTTAACAGCTTATGAAATACTCTAATGGAAGGATTGTTAGCCTTGATAACAATCTTTGATTTAGAGTTCAAATGGAATTTACTATCCAAGGCAGGCGAACAGGTTGCCCGTGTTTCCCATGTATTCTATCTGATAAATTTATTCGTATCACATGCAGGTTATCTTGCATGTGCTCGCTGTTCAAGCACAGGAGCTGTTGTTTTAATTCAGTCTGTCGCCACAGTCAATGATGGTGATCAGCCTTTATCGTCGCCTCGAACAGAGAGGTGCTCGAATTGTTCAGGTTCAGGGAAGGTGAGATATAATGATGCAAATTGGCAGTTTTATGGATCCTGTTTGTTGTCTTATATGTTCTGTGAACTAACAATAATCCACCACTCTGCAACTACTTACTGAGACTAAAATTTTTTATTGCTATTACCAGAAAATTCATTTTTTTCCCCATTCTATGCCTGTTTTTCTACAGCTCTCAGATCAATAGATGGCTGGCCTTGTTGCTTGTCTTTGCCAATGTCACAAGAACTCATGCTAGGTGGCTTGTTTGCAGGTTATGTGTCCGACGTGTCTCTGCACAGGGATGGCTATGGCCAGTGAGCATGACCCACGGATCGATCCATTCGATTAGATCATGCAGGTCTCTTGTCAGTTCGGATTTCTGTGCATGGTTTCAGTTAGCAGTTTCTAAATTCACCAGCGGATTGGTTGGGCCGGTTGTATGTTTCTTCTTCGAAGCATTCCTCCTACATAACACCCGCAGTCCATATGTAATGTATACAGGCAAAAAAGAGAAGCTTCGTTGAGAAAGAATGGGGAAGCTAACCGAGGTCCCTCCCTGAATGCTGGAACTCCGTGATTATATTACGTTGCAGATGGGTAAAACATTAGAGACTTGTTTAAAGCGCGTAAGATGATGACCAATGATGTACAGAATAATGCTGACGTGTCTTGCGGTCGGACTGCGCGAAAAGACGTACTTGTCATATAATAATAATTGGTTCTAAAGGACATTATATATATGTCTATCCATATATATATATATGTATATATATGTTTTTACTCGCAGGTCAAAGTGAGATTGTGATTTATCATGTGAAAAATCAACATATGAATGGAAATAAAATATGATCGAAATGTCTGGCCCCAGATGGGTGAGCTTGGTCAGTGCTCAAGTTCGCAAAGTATTTTGAGAGCATGTGTCTGCCTTAATGCCTTCACTGTGAGCTCAAGTGGCATGTTAAATTAATCGTCAAAGAATATTAGCGTTACATTGTTATGCTCGTCGTTCATTACAATATTCTCACATATGCCGTAATAATAATTATATATATATATATATATATATATATCTATATAAAATAAGTGGTAGGAAATGTGCTTACCAATTTGTGGCCATATGGATCCAAACCAATCTCATGTACTTTTGGTCCCGGCAAGAAAAAACCCAACACCTCGCTCACCGTAGGCGTGGAGCCCAATCCGGCCCATTTCTGTCGTCTCACGTGCACGTGCGAGGGATGCACGTGCAAATACCATTTGAGGGTATTGAAGTTGGACACAGTGGACAGAGTGGTCATTGACCGATTTATCGAGCAACGCAACCTAAACCCCGTCGCCCCCTTCCATTTACCACAGCTTCCAAAACCCTTCTTTCTCAGATCCATCTTACTGCCAGGTATGGCGGCGGAGCCCGAAAACAGTGCCGGAAACGAAACCTCCGCCGAAGCCGAGACCAAGGCAGAGGTGCCATCCTCCCCCGCCGCGGAGGCCGAGACCGAGGAGAACGACGCTGCCGCCGAGGAGGATGAGGAGGAGGAAGAGGAGGATGAGGAGGAGGAGGCGGCGGAGGACGAGTCTCCTCCCGCCGAGGCTGCCCCGACGGCGCAGGGTGGCGGCGTGGAAGTCAAGAAGTGGCCCGGGTGGCCCGGAGACAACGTGTTCCGCCTCGTAGTGCCCGTTCTGAAGGTGGGGAGCATCATCGGCCGCAAGGGGGAGCTCATCAAGAAGCTCTGCGAGGAGACCAAGGCTCGCGTTCGGATCCTTGAAGGGCCCATCGGCGTCAGTGATCGCATTGTTAGTCTTTCGCCCCTTGTTTTAGGGTTTCTTTTAACGATGTTTTCTTCCTGTCGATCTATAACTTTTTTCTGTCTAGCATCTGATTGACTTCTTAGTTTGCGAAAGAATGGTTCTTTCTTTGATGACTGAAAGATTTGAAGTTGATAGTTGGAATTACGAACCCAAGTTCCTAAATTTGTGTTAATCTCACAAAATAACAGGACGAAAGGAAAATAGTGGCTTTTATTTGCCAACTTTTGTGAAGGTGACTGTTTTAAAAGGCTTCATTGGGTAACCGCAGGTTTGAAAATTGGGGCATTTCACCATAATGATTGTCTTATGAACTTTCAACTGAAGTCCCATGTGTGTGTTTATGTAGAAGGCTTCATTGGGTAACCGCAGGTTTGAAAATTGGGGCATTTCACCATAATGATTGTCTTATGAACTTTCAACTGAAGTCCCATGCGTGTGTTTATGTAGAAGGCTTCATTGGGTAACCGCAGGTTTGAAAATTGGGGCATTTCACCATAATGATTGTCTTATGAACTTTCAACTAAAGTCCCGTGTGTGTGTAGAAGGCTTCATTGGGTAACCCCAGGTTTGAAAACTGGGGCATTTCACCATAATGATTGTCTTGTGAACTTTCAACTGAAGTCCCATGTGTGTGTTTATGTAGAAGGCTTCATTGGGTAACTGCAGGTTTGAAAATTGGGGCATTTCACCATAATGATTGTCTTATGAACTTTCAACTGAAGTCCCATGCCTGTGTTTATGTAGAAGGCTTCATTGGGTAACCGCAGGTTTGAAAATTGGGGCATTTCACCATAATGATTGTCTTATGAACTTTCAATTAAAGTCCCGTGTGTGTGTAGAAGGCTTCATTGGGTAACCCCAGGTTTGAAAACTGGGGCATTTCACCATAATGATTGTCTTATGAACTTTCAACTAAAGTCCCGTGTTTGTGTGTGTGTGTGTTATGAAATTGGGGAAATTGGGGCATTTCACCATAATGATGTGCTTACTTGGTTGATATTAGTATGTAACATTGGAGATCTTGGAAGTTGACACTGATGGAGATTAAGAATTTCCATGTTTGTTCCTTCTTCTCTCTCTCTCTCCTCTAACAACACATATGTATCTATGTCTACAAAACAAATGTAGACATAGAGTGGAGGCAAAAATTTCAGCGTTCATGATAAGAGAGGAAATAGAGTGGAGGCAAAATTTTCAGAAAATCATAATTTGATGTGGTTAAGAACTTTTGAGGCTGCTGCTTCTCTCTTTTTCTACATATGTAATACATATATATGTATGTCCATACTAAAGTTAGATATGTATACAATGTATAGAATACACCAAAACAACAACAAAGCTGTAAGTTCTAACTATTTAGGATCGGCTACATGGATCTTTTTCGCTATTGAGAATGAAATACACAAAAGAAAGAGCTCAAATTTGAGCTGTCGTAAGAACAGAAATAAAATTCATGCAACTTTCTGAATCATGATAGCATTTAGTGGAGTGCTTATATAAGGCAGATTTTGTATAGCACATCAACTTAAGTTGCTGCATTGGGGCATGCACATGCAAGGTGTCCAAGGCCTAGACGGTTTTACCAGAAAGCAGCAAACTTCTTACCTTTATGTTTTTCTGTTGCACCTTTGTATGGTTGAAGAATCATAGAGATCCTTGCTTTGTGATGCAAGGGTATGTTTAAAGAACTTTTAGGATATTATTCTTAGATCCTACAATTTGTGTGCAATGTGTTGTATGTGCCCTGGGCAATCATCTACTTGAAGATTGTTCACATTTCATAAATCCTTTTAACTAATGGAGATATTAAACCTGTGAAATATTGAAAAGGTTCTCAACATGTTTTAGTTCATTAAGTTTGTTGGTTCAATATGTAGATTTATCTGTATTGTTATCTAGGCCATTTTATCTTGTATCTACCATGCATGGGCTTTTTTTTTGTTGTTTGGTTGTTTGAAATTGAGATACTTGTTTTCCTTTTTCATGTTCAGGTTCTGATATCTGGTAAAGAAGAACCAGAAGCTGAGATATCCCCAGCTATGGATGCTGTGCTAAGAATCTTCAAACGTGTTAATGGTATTTCAGATAGCAGCTCAAACTCAGGATCTGTTCCTGGTACATGTTCAGTCCGATTGTTGGTGGCCTCATCACAAGCTGTGAATTTGATCGGGAAGAAAGGTGAAGCAATAAGGTCTATTCAAGAGAGTAGTAATGCCACTGTGCGGGTTCTATCAGGTATGTGCTTCTATGTCCTTACATAATTGGTGACAAGAAACTGAAATTTGGATTATCTGTTCTTTTGGTTGATATTTGCCTGGTAAACTAATTTTGCTTAATCATATCTGGTTTCTATTTCTGCTTAATACGATTACTAGGATCTTTATGCCAACTTAAGAGCACATGATAAATCTGAAACTCTTTTCTTTTGCTCTCAAAGAATGAGATGTGTTGTGTTGAATTGTGTTGACGAACTTGAATGATATCTCACTTGTAGGCTTGTGGGGTAAATAGCTGACTTTTGGACAGTGACCAAAATTTGACCATCCATATGGACAAATATCTTAATGAATGATACAGCCATTGAGAAGTATATGAGTCTCTGATCTGAAACTATAATAGTTCCTGGTCTTGTAGTTGCTATACCCAAATAGCAGTTTACTAGGCCTACATGCTGTGAAGCTGCCTTTCTATGTGGAGCCAGGTAGATACCTGAGTTCACTCAAAAAGGCTTGACAATGTCTAGATGGAAAGTCGATAAATAAAAGCATGAATTTTATGCCATGTCAGGATCTCACTTTTTTTTGTATTTAGTTCTATGTTATCTGTGTTTAACTTTTTTTTCAATATTTTTTTAAATCGGGAACATCCGACTAGAATAATTCAATATAATTCTTAACTAATATACACATGTGTTGCTGGTGACTGATTATGCTAAGAGAATCAGTTTCCTTTTCACCCATATAACAAGCTGTCGAATAGGCTTAAAGTTTTGAATGGATCAACCATATGCAAAAAATGTGCCACTCAACTGATATGTAACAACTATTTTTCTATTCACATGACATTTTGGGATATATTAATTTACCAAAGATAACTATTTTTATTAGTATGCAATATATCGAAAACACATGGCATCTGATTCTTTTATTGCATAGGCGAGTTGCCATTTTATGCTGCTCCAGATGAAAGAATTGTAGAAATACAGGGTGAATCATTGAAGGTCCTCAAAGCCCTTGAAGCAGTTACTGGGCATCTCAGGAAGTTTTTGGTTGATCACAGTGTACTTCCTTTGTTTGAGAAGAGTGTAAGACTTTCTTCAAATGCTTGAACTTTAACTTTATTTACAATGTGTGCCATGCCAACTAGATGTTTATTAATAATCGGTATCACTTTCCAATATTTTGTTAGTATAATACACCAGTTACACAAGACAGGCCAGTTGACACATGGGGTGAAAACACTCAATCTTATAGCCACGGCGTGCAACAGTCTGCAATTGGCAATGACTATGGTCTTCCTTTGAAGAGAGATTCCTTTTTTATTGATCGTGAATCTCAATTAGACTCACAAATACCACGTAGCGGACTGGCATTATATGGACAGGATCCTGCTGTCTCTGGTTTACGTTCTTCGGCGCTCGGGCGCACTGGCAGTGCTTTAGAGGTACTTGATCCATCATCCCTTACTGTCACTGCAAGATTGTTAGAATTTTTTTTACGTTCTTGCATGCTTGTTTTGTGGATTTAGTCTTTATATGCATGATTGCTAAGAGTTTCAAAACATGAATAGGGATATAACAAGCATGCCTAGGAATGTTTTTAGTTATCTTTGATGACATGTGCCTTATGCACTTTATGTTTTTTAGGCATCGTAGATAATTGAAAAAGAAACCGGATCAAATTATTTGCTGATTCATTGCTCTGTTCAGATGGAGAAATATTAGTTGTCGACCATTTACCTTCGGAGGAATAATCTACAGATTCAATATCTAATGTCATCGAAGCATTTCAATTGTGGATTTATATTTTCTTACATTAGATGAGTACTATACATATTGCTAAATCAAGAACTTGCCTAGAAGATAAAAGATGTTGTGATCAATATGTTATGTCCTTGCCTACTCAAGTACCTCTGTTAGTTCCTACATCAATATTGTAGAACAGCTTCTTGGTTCTTAGCCAAAAACTTGTGGTAAAAGAAAATTGATTACTCTTTTTTTTTTTGAACTTATTGAAGTTCAGTTTGACAACATATACAGTGTTCAATAAGATTCTCCTAGAAGCTTTTTTGGCTCAGAAAACCATTGGCCATGGTTAAAAAGTAAAACAAACAGCAAGTGCCTGAAGTTGCATAATATTTTTACCCATTGTTCTAAGTACGAAGAAAATATGTGATAGATTTTTGTATTATTGCTTCAGAAATCATCTGATTGAGCCTGTTTTGTATTTGCGATATTGTTGAACTATATTTTGATCTGATTTGCCGATGCAGGTCACACAGAAAATGCAAATTCCACTTACATATGCGGAAGATATTATTGGTATAGGAGGGGGCAATATAGCATACATAAGACGTACCAGTGGAGCAGTAATTACTGTTCAAGAGACCAGAGGATTGCCCGATGAGATAACTGTTGAAATGAAGGGCACAACGGCACAGGTTCATGTTGCTCGACAGCTCGTTCAGGTAGCTTGCCCATGATTTTCCCCTGCCTTTTCCCTCCTCATGGATGATGGAGGGATAACACTGCTGCTTTTCTCTCAACAATGACCTTGTTGCATTCTTCTATCCTCTGCAGGAGTTCATCACGGGGCGTAGAGAACCTGTGTCAAGCAACTATGGTGGTGTTGATACAGGATTGAGATCGAGTTACTCACAGTTGGCGAGTACAGCATACCCATCCTCATCTTATGCATCACATTCCTACGGTGGATATGGTTCGTCTGGACTAGGAGGGTATGGTGGATATAGGCCTTGAGAAAGAGCCTCCTGCTGCTTGCACAAAAGCACCTTGTATGTCACTTAAGAAGAATCTGTTGGGAGTTTATGTTTCTTGATCAGATTCAGTAATAGCTAAATATTAGTCTGTATGAGGTTCTCCACATGATCCAACAGTAACTGCATCTTTGTTTTTAATCTTCGGTTGGCTGCTAATTGTGGTGTGTGTGTGGTGCCATTCTGCTAGTGTAAATTTACTACCTGCATGGCAAGAAGACCCATTAAAGGTCTTGCATCCATGCAACGTTGGCTCTCGATTCTGGTTCAAGAGAAGGTTACTTTGATCGGTAGGAAAGGAGAGGTGCATTCTAAATATTATACTTTTTGATTTGTGCCGCACTCTAATTCCGCAATCTTGCTATCGATAGGTTCCATACTAAATATTTGGAATGTAGTGTATGAATCTGCCTCTTTCTTATATGGTCATGATAAAATATCTACACCTTTGCACCGAAGAGATCGTATACTGCATATAGAACAGAACATATATTTGCGAAAACAAAATAAGATGGGCAAACTCGTCAGAGATTCCTGCTTCGGACTCTGGTTCGGAATCGAGTGGCACATGTTGTGATTTCACATGGTGAGAAATTGTGGCTCGACGTTGCGATGCTCGGAACAACTGTTCCACGAGTGGTTCTACTAATTAAGATCGGACGCCACCTTATCTTTCCTTCGGCTCTCTTTCATTGTACAACACCTGCAAAATCGAAAAGGGGCATAGCTGCTGTCTATTCTGCCATGGTTCGCGAAGGAAAAAAAAACAGAGTACCAGGGTGTGTGTACCTTATCAATTATGCCATATTCAACAGCTTCATGAGGAGTCAAGTACTTTGGTCGCCTGATGTCTTCACTGATCTTCCAGGGAGGTTCTCCTGTGTGGAATGAGTAGAGACAAATCTAACGATGCAACTGAGTTAGCACCACCGACAAGGGACCAAGATGCAATATATATTAAAAGCAGAATGAAACAAGAAGCAAGAAAGTGTCAATGATAGATGAGATAAAGACTACTCCCAAGAAATTGGATACCAGGTCCAAGATGACATTGAATGCTTAATACCAGTTCAAAATCCTACACTAGATTTATGTTCTCCGGCGGGCAGAAGGGCTGCCCCCTCTACAAAGTATACCACAAAGTGATATATGTAGCAAATGCATATGGAGATTAAGAAGCTATCACATGAAACCCTTTGGTTGGGACTGCCAATCAGCCTTTCTTTCTCTCTTTTTTTTTTTTTAGCTTTGCACGTATTGTCACGGACTTAGCTGGTTTTGCCTAAGTCGTGCGGCACCCTTGCGTGTCCATCCGCAAAGGTCAACCTCCCCGAAACCTCCCATGGTCCCTTAGGTCCCACAAAAGAGAAAACATGACAGAGAAAAGGCCTCACTCGGGATCCACAAGCAAACATCTCCGAAAAACACTTTATAGACAATGCAAATTACAAACATACTTTACAAGCTCTGAACAGTTGCACAACAAAGGGTAAAATGATCCATTACAGACCGACAATCTCTCACACGTGTCCACATGACACAACCTTTATTTACAAGCCTAAAGTGGCCACCGACCCAACTAAAATGGGACTATCAAGCCTTCGACCGTCCCCTACATACTGTACAAAGCATGGACATACTAAAAGATACGGACATACATAAGCATTACATCAAACACCCTGTTTAAAAGTTTGTCCGTGACATTCTCCCCCACTTATTCCTTCGACGTCCTCGTCGAAGCCTAACTGTCGATTTCTTGCAACTCCTTGCCTCTGGCTGAGTCTTCAATCTTCGCTCCGTACCAATGTCGTCCCTTGGCTCCCAACCTGCTCTCCACTATTGTTTTCGAAGTCGTCGAACCTTTTGATCCGCCATGCCGCTTCAACTCACCAATGACTCGACTCGGTGTGGGGTTGGTGAGTTGTGTTGATCCTTGTTGATTCCTACCGGATCCTTCAAATGAAGGAAAAGACCATCCTTCTTTGCGCTTGATCTCTCAAATGCCTCATCTTTTGCTTGAACTTGGTGGATGCTTGTTGAAGCTTTTAACGAGCATCGTCTCTGAAACTTTCGAAGATTTGGGTCCTTCCTCCACAAAATTTGCTTTCATTGACTCTTCTTTCACTTAGTTGTCACATCCAAGTAGGTTAGCATCACTTCCGCTTTTCGATTGACATTTTCGTTGGGAAATGAAAGCGGACAATCTACTCTCGATAACACTTATCACCATTTGGTGAGGATTTGACAACTATTGTCTTCCATTATCTTGAAGGGTCTTTGAACTTTTTGCAGAGCTCCTCTTTGGATAGATAAGAGAATTGGGGTATTTTCGGTTTAGCCCATTCTCTTAAGGGTTGAGAAGGCAAAGGTTACTTGACTTCGCCCGCCTCCACGAGGTTGTACTCCATGCATCGAGGTGGTTCTCGGCCTTCGCCGCTCTTTGCTCACACTTCAAGCACTTGAAGTGTTTGCACTCCTGCGTTGAGTTAGCTCTTTGTGATTCACCTTCTCAATGCCATTGAAACGGAACGCGGGAAGTTTTCACCCCAACTTGGAGTAATTCTCTAATAGGTTTGGTCGCCTATGGGATTGTACCGCGTCTTCTCCATCAACTCTGCCAGCCTACTCCCCGAGTAGTGGCGAAGGTCCAAAGACTGCAGATGTCGACTACTTCGCCGTTCCTTGGTCGTGCACTCTTGCATGACCCAAAGTCCTTCACTTTCGGGGCTATCTTGATGAGAAACTCATTGACACCGGTCTTCGAAGTTCCTTGGCCTCGCCCTTGACCTTGTTCGGTACTTGGAGTTTGCCTCTACATGCTCTATCTCCTCGGCCCCTTTCACGACCAAGCTCTCCCTCCATGAGCAAGGGATCAATGACTTTTCGCGGAAGTCCCGCCTCTGCGGTACCATACCATGGCGCTGCCATGCCCATGGCACTACTATCCGATTGACTCGCATCTGCGATCCCTTTTCTTCACAATCAATAGACATGCCTCGTGGTACTCCTCGAGAATCCACCTCCATTCTAAGCGATGCTTGATTTTGGGTAACTAAGTCCCTCGGACTCGTGTCGCTTCCTCGCCCCTTTTCGACCCCTCGCTTCAACACCTCTGTGTTCTCCGGCGACACCCTTTGGTCGATGGACAAACGGCGCAACTCCCATGCACGGCCTCTGCCATCATGTTGTAGGGTTTGACCGATTGTTCTCCTTAGCTTCCTTGGTAGCAACGTTCACTTACTCGACCTTATCCCTCGACTTGTCGGGCTCCTTAAGCGAATATGAGCTCTCGGGCGATCCAACTCTCCGGTTGCCCGATCATACATTGTATGATCAAGTCCCTCCCATGGGACTCGCGATACTTGCATTGAACTTTTCCCTTGGTGGAACCACGGCCCCCCATATCTTTGATGACCAAGGCTTTCATCCGATGCAAAATTCGATGTATGTACGCGGAAGACCTTCCTCTGCGGTACCATGGCCTTCACTCCTTGAATCCATAGCCCTTCTTGCCGTCGTGTTGTTCACCGAAGTGGAGCTTTCGGTAGCTCCGATCATACCTCCGTATGATCTAGTCCCTCACGAGGCTAGGTTGTGTGAATCGCGTTGCCGCGAACGTTTCCACCACGATCCGGCGATCATCGTCGCCTCCCTCGATGACATCTCTATTGCATTTCGATCCTTGTGGGATGAACTCGAATTGTGAACCCTTCATGTGTGGCCTCTACCAATACATCACAAGGTCTCTTCCACCTTCGATTTTGTTCGCTCCTTTGGCAATCGACCTTCATTCACCCACTCTTGGGTCACACCACGATGAAGCACCGCTCTAGGACGATCCGTTAGCCTAGTAGCTCCCAAAGTCCCCGACTTATTTGCAATTAGTGCACCATTGTGCGGATCCGGGCCTCTACCCTTACCAAAGACAATCTTATTTGCGCACCACCTCCTTTATAGCAACTTGAATGACAACACGTGGTATATTCTTCAAGAGTACCCGCCTCTGCGTCCTCTTGCCCCGTGCTAAGGCCTTCTCGATCTCAAACCGCCTCATGAAATTGAGTCGCCTTTTAGTTCCTCCATCAAATGCTCCTCCAGAGATAAAGTGCATGCGCCGGAAGCTCCCCTTCGTCTTTGGCACCACGCAAGATGAGTCCGCTCCGACGAATGAATGACCCATGGAACAACATGATCCTTCTCTTGCCTATGCAAGAGTTCATGTCCTTGACCTCTGTCCAAGGAAAGCACTATGCCTACGGTCCATGTTCCATCTTCTATCTTTGGCTCCCTTCATGCGGCTTGGGTGCCGCCAAGTTACACCCAAGTTGCTCGGCTCCTCGTTTTTGCATTGAGTCGATGGTGGCCCTCGCCCACCATTCCACGGGTCGACCCTCCTCGAGTCGATCTTCATATCGACTCCAAGTGTGCCTTCATTTGTGTTGCTTTTGGGTCGCTCCCCACTTGATCTCTGCATGAATGCATTCTCTCAAGCGAGATCGTCGCGACGACTCCTCGCCGCTTACTTTCGATCCATTGAGCTTCATGAAGTTGTTGTTTGTTGAGGTACTCCTCCTCAACTTGTGAGGTCCATCCCCATGATTCTCTCTTCGGAGAGCGGGACTTATCCCTCCGGATAAGCTTGTCGTTGGAGCAAACATCTCTTCATTTCGGAGACCACCATCCCCTTGGACTACTCCAATCTGGTTGAACAAAGCGTGCATTGTTTTGCCTCTTGCAAAACACACTTGCTAGATTGCGACTCCGCGTCAATCTGAGGCCTTTGCACCCTCAAGGCCTAGCAACATCTTTGAACTAGTTTGCACCATTCAAACATCCTGGGACGTATCCTTTGCAGATGCCAAGAGAAAGTTTCAATGCTCCATGGCGTCGAAGTTTTGGTCACCTTGGGATGATTACGAACATTCCGTCGTCCGATACAAGCCCGTGTATGAGTACCAAATTCTTCGAGCTAGCAATTCCCTCACCTCGCGTGAAGCCAGATAACTCTTTTGGTCGTTGAGCAACAACTCATTCCACCTTGGATGGTCTCGTCCTTTACCAAACGCCTCGCTTGCCTTGAGCACCATCAAGTATAGTTGTCGCGTTGGAAGTAGCTCAAACTCGACCATCGACCTTTGTGCGCTTCACATTCTTCCAAGCTTATGCGTTTCTAATTGGTGCCTCTTTGCGGCGAAGGGTTATTATTCCTCGAATGCCAATCTCGGGATGGCTCCTCGGCGACTCCTCTTCCCTACATCTCCATGCCCATTTTCCCCAAACGAAGGATGGCGTGTCTTTGACCCGCCTCCTCAGCTTGACCCATTAGGTCCCCACGTTTGTATGCTAAGTGTTTCTATGAGTGCTTATCCGGCTTTGATACCATCATCGTCGCGGACTTATTTGTTTTTGCTTTAAGTCGTGCGACACCCTTGCGTGTCCGTCCAAAGGTCGACCTCCCCCGAAGCCTCCCATAGTCCCTTAGGTCCCACAAAAGAGAGAACGGGACGGAAAAGGGCCACTTTCGGGATCCACAAGCAAACATCTCCTAAAAAACACTTTATAGACAATGCAAATTACAAAAGCGGACTTTACAAGCTCTCGAGCGGTCAGACAACAAAGGGTAAAATGGTCCATTATAGACCGACAATCTCTCACACGTGCCCACATGACACAACCTTTATTTACAAGCCTAAAGCGGCCACCGACCCAACTAAAATGAGACTATCAAGCCTTCGGCCGTCCCCTACATGCTGTACAAAGCATGGACATATCAAAAGACACATTACATCAAACACCCTGTTTAAAAGTTTGTCCGTGACAGTATGTCACATCGTTATCGTAGAAGACCTAATGTCGAATTTGTAGACAAGCAAGGCTGATCATCATATTCTATAGGACAATTAATACAGTATCTGGATTTGTGACAATCTAAATATTTTCCGTTATATGTTTTTGAGAACTTCAAATTGAAGAACGTGCAACAACACTTATCAGATATTCGCTAAACCAAATGTCCTGTCAACATAAAGCGAACTATACCCTTCGGCCAAAGGCAATTTACAAGGTGCTATTTCAGCATATAATGTAAGCAAAATACAGGCTCAAGTTAACAATTTTCTTACCAACTCAAAGTTTGTGTCTCTTACTATTTTCCTTACAGAATCGGTATCTTCTTCTTGACATTGAGCAGCATGCTGCCAATCAGAGGAGATTGATATCATGTGATAAAAAATATCAAGAAGCCCTCCCAAAAAAAAGTAGGAAAAAATAACAAAAAAGCCTGATAAATATTGTACCCTCCGGATCATTATTCTCGATGATGGCAAAGCAGCACGATGTCCTTTAGTACCAGCAGCCAAAAGTAGAGCAGCTTCTCCCCAAGCATTGCCAACGCAAAGTGTGAAAATAGGTGGTTTAACGAATCTTGTATCACGGAGAAACTTGTTAAACCATAAAACAAAGAAGACTTTAATTAACATTCAAAGTCCTCAATAATAACAAATTATCTATCAGCTCATTATGAGTTAAAGAAGAATTATGAGACAGATAAAGAAAAATCAAATGCAATTTTAAATGGTCAAACTAGATCATGCTCTCACCATCCAACTTCCAATTTAAACACTCTACACCTTGACCACCTACATGGGCCCATCTACATCGAATCTCATTTGGTTCATAAAAGGAACTTGGAGTTGCTATTGAAAAATAAATTTTCTTGAAATTTTCACCCTCGACAGTCGTCTACTTTTGTGCCAATCAAATCTTAGTCATTTTTTCAAGGATTTTTCAGCAAATGTCCAAATTTCTCTTTTGAATTTAACATCTTTTGTGGTGATTTCCATCACCATACCATTTTGTACACAAGCTCATGATCAATCATTTTTTCAAGGATATTTTAGCAAATATTCCTATTTCCCTTAACCTCCTAACCTCCCTCCCTCTACAAGGTAAGGTATATAAGAACACTAGGAAAGACCTGCTTCAGATAGGTGCACTGTATCATGGCAAAATCATCAGATTAGTTTCAAATCTTGCATGTACTTGGCTGACCTCATAACATCATAGATCGCAAAAGCCTCTGTGACAGACGGCAGTTTCTCTCCAACCTGCAAAGAGAAATTTTATATCAGTTAATGCACCGACCACTTAAGAAACACCACAAATGGCAACTTCTAACAAAAAGAATTCTGTCAACAATGATTTCGAGTGCGTTTGCTAATTCCCATGCCAAACTTGAAGAAATAATCTTTGTAACAGGTAACAGATTACTCCTTCTGCCTATAGACAAAAGGGGTTGTCAATAACAATCATAATTCTCAAATACTTTGTGTTACTAATTTAGATCATCTTATCTGGATAACAGACCGAGTAAGACCACATCAACCATATGCAAATATTTAATCACTGAATAACTAAAAAGAAGGACAAGTGCTACAATGAACTAAATGCCAAATATTAACAAAGGTGCATGTATACAGGGTTCGGGGAAGGTCAACTGACATGGTCTTGGTCTTACCCCTGCCTGCAAGCAAGAAGGCTATGTTATTTCCATGGCTCAAACCTTGGTCTCCCAAATCGTAAAAGAGCAACATGCCAGCCCTTGCGCACATAAATTCTCAATTTGACTTTTGTTCAATCATCCATCGGCCCTTCATGTCTCGATAGCAAGAGCCAAAGCCTTGTACCACCATTTTATTAATGCATCCACACATATGTCTCTTTTTGATAATGTCATAATCCATAAAGACTTGATACGATGAATGTTTAACACCATTTAAAGTCTGATGTGGATGCAGGTCAGATGGATCGCGTCAAAATAAGCCAACACGTAAATCAATCTGGATAACACATTATCAAATAGAAAGCTACAAGGCCTTACAATAATCAATATATGCTCTCTTGGTCCATATGAGGTTATATATTTTGTATATGTTCGCCATATGAATGAATAATAAATACATGTTCATCGTATGATAAGAGCATTAAGAAAGGGTTCTTGACCTTGGCAGCGCCAGCCGAGTTTATGTAAAGATTAATGGGCTGCACAGCATCCTCGTACTGAAGGTAAAGAAACTCTGCCAGGATGAGCTCCGTAACGGATGGGACGAGCGGCATGCCCAAGTATACGATCCGATTCTTGTACAAGGAAGACGCCAAATCTGGAGGCGGCGGCTCCCGAGCGTCATCTCTTCTAAAAGGGACGAGCTATCGACAAAAAATAGTCATACGCTTATGCAGGGGATAATCCACGGGTAGAAATTGCTTGAGCCGAATTCTAATCAGGTTTCCATCACAATCACTGATCGAGCAATTGATGGAGGAACAAGCACATCAAAACCCTAAACGATCAATCTAGCGCCTGATTCCAACAATTAGGAACAGAGTTGTATAGGCAGGCATGCATGCGTTAGCATATAGACTTGACCAATGGCAACCAAAAATCAACCGAGGCGAAAACGCGTAGCAAGAAACAAACATCAAAACAAGGAAGGGTTCAAGAATCTA
Source organism: Musa schizocarpa (assembly GCA_900464855.2). Taxonomy (NCBI): domain Eukaryota; kingdom Viridiplantae; phylum Streptophyta; class Magnoliopsida; order Zingiberales; family Musaceae; genus Musa; species Musa schizocarpa. Next base: position 13,315,070 of record LS990922.1, read on the forward strand.
AGACCGAGAGCAAGATCGATACCATCGAAGCGGAGAGGCAGCATTTCCGGGCAAAGGAGGCGGGCGAGGACGGACAACATAGCGAGGGCTTGGAGATCTTGTACCTCAAGAAATCGCCGGGAAGTCTACTTCCGGCAACGAAGCCACCCGTGGAGCGGAGAGAAGGAGAAGCGGCGAGAACGAATGCCATTTTGGGTTCCGGTGCTCCTCCTCTCCCTCTCCCTCCACTAACCTCATTATATTGTTGACCAAAGTCAACCATCTCTTCGCTTCTCCCAAAATAAAAATTAATATATAAGATTAAATAAATAAATATTCATGAAATAATGTGACAAAAAGAATGATTTTTTTTGTGCATCAGATGATAAAGTATATTTTGGATTTAACTGTTGAACACTTTACTGGAGGGCTCGGCCTATCTCGATATCCAACTCAATCGATAGAAGACTCCTGATATCGATCTGTGAATTAAACCGTGAGTCATCACTGATACCAACCGCATTATGTGAACTATAGATTGACATTTACGACCACAAATGCATCGCTTTCATCATCAATGAAGAGCTAATTATTGCTACACCGCTTCGAGTAATCCTCCCAGTTCATTCGCTTGCATGACTGACGAAGTAGTACGTATATGATCTACAAAAAGAAGACCATGACTTGGGTTTCGTTAATTTCTCATAAGATATGTTAATTTTTGAAGAAAACAACTGTAGCTCGGTCAAGCACTTTGGAGTCTCCATCCCACAAATATCTAATTTCTCATAGGACTTTGTTGTTGTAAATTGAACCCAAATTAGTTACGAGTGGAACTTGTTGTTGTAAATCCGTCCAGCGCGACATGAAGCAGAAACCAGATGAAGTCCACCTCCGGTGCTGTGGCTCCGAACAATTCAATCCTTACTGTTCTCAGCAAGTTTAGGGACAAATTCTCAACTTCACAAAACTTCCCTCCGTCAACATCCAATTTCTTCAAGCAGTACTATAGCTGGATGAAAAGAAAATAATTTATGTAATGTATAGACGTGTTAAGATCACTATCATATGAAGCCAAGGCAAAAGGCATGCATGAAGTTTCATGGAGCTTGCAGGGTGAGGAGGAGCTTGTCTTCCTGTGTTTGGTGATGCCCAGAGTATCTAGCTGAGGGCAGCAGCGAAGCATCCGTGAGGTTTCTGAAAGCCTCTAGTCGCGCAAGCCAGTCGTAGATTAGTCGGATTAGACGCAAAGAACACGTAATCGAAGATCACAACTCCATGGTTTATTCTCTGGCTATTACTTTGTCGACGGCGGAAAGGTCGTGGGTCGACGGCGGGCGGCCTCATCCATAGACGAACGTCGGCCAAGGCTAGAAAGTTCCAAGTTCTAGATATCGAACTGCTCCACCCTGCAATCATCCCATCTCAAGCTTCGCAGCCTGGGAGCCGAGATCTTGAAGGACGTAGCCGAGCATCCCATCCGACAGAAGCTACTTTGCACCACGAGACGCGTGAGCTGCGGCCCCATCATGCTCAGTTTGATGAGGCCTCGACATGCTCTGAGGTCAAAAGACTCGAGGCGAGGGCAACCGACGGCGAGAACTTCCGGCTGGTAGCAATTGGACCTGTCCCAGACCTCGAGATCGGGGCAGCAAGAAGAGACTATGCCGCCCGACGAGTTGCGGTCCGTGAGCACCAGGTATCTCATGTCTAGCTTCTTGAGCGCCGCCATCCTCGATGGAGTAGGCCAATGAGGCGCCACAAGCGGCGCATTCAGGACCAGCTCCGTCAACGGTGAGCAGGTGAAGATGGAGTCGGGCAGATCCATATCGACATACCAGCGATTGTAGCATGGTCGGATTGGAAATTTAATGAACAGAGGAAACGATTTGATACCTAATGTGATCACCAATTCTACATGACAGTTATCGTAAGTTGTATTACCTGACTTTTGGCGATATGATATACCAAAAATACATGCAAGGCGATGATGGTTCCACAGTAATTTCAAAAAGATATAGAGCTGTGTTCTCCAACAATACACATCATAAACGAATAGTCAGATGAATATTCATTGGCATGATGCTATCTATGAAGCGCAGTAATTATTACATAGAAAATACAAGTGCGTGAAATGTTCTAACCTTAATTTCCTAAAAGTATGAAATGAAATAAAATTTCTCAAAACAGAAGATTGACCTTTCTTCAAGCACTTTAGATATCCGGATCTTAAGACACCTACAAATCCCATCTGTACTCCTCTATACCTTTTTACCCGAGGGTAAAATTCAAAGTTAATGCAGATTATAATTCATGTACTCCAACCATTTCCTTCTACTCGAGTCGCCTTCATGTACCCGTCTCGGTAGCCACTGAAGCTCACAATTATGTTGTCAGTGATCAGCCAGGAAAAATGGTAATTGTTCTTCCACATTAATGTCCCAATATACACACGGATACTCGACCAAGATTGCCAGAAGCATCCAGGATAACAGTACTCGGACATATTTAAGATATATAATCAGGCGTGTGTACAAACATGATCATGAACTATTTCATTATCTACCTGCTGTCCTTTCACAAGAGTTAGAAGAATAAATGAAAGAAAAGAAGGATCTGGCTAACATTCTCATCTCCCGCTTCCTTTTTATTTTATGGTTCAGAGAGAGGGAAGCTCTATATTAGGAACAAATGAACCATACATCAAAAAGTTCAAAAAAATGAGACAGTTGCTACTTTTGATGAATGCCCTTGCTGACTCCAATAGGATAGGTGAGGTGGAATGCCAAACTCTTTCATTCCTCCTAAAGTCCAGGAATGGACTCGAGGTTGTATTTTGCTGGTGCTGTGTCTTCACCGTCCTTGCTCTCTTGTGGCTCCGGGTTCCTAATGGGTCCCAGAGTATGCAAATAAGAGTAGGACGTGTTTGCATTGGGGGACGGGCTCGGATTGCTTATTCTGCTTGCAAGAAACCTCCGGATGAGTCCCCTCAGAAATGGAGCCATAGTGTCTGGTTCATTTTCCAGGTAGAACATGATACCCCCCATGCACAAACAAAAAAGAGCAACCTGCCATTCCAGTTATATTGTGCTGCATGAGTAACAATTTGTTCATTCTTAAGAAACATACTAGAATTACAACTATCAGTGAAGTTCGGACTTAAAATACCTCTGCGTTCTTAATATGAGGAAGGAAATGACGGTTTACTGAAATGTACCATAAAGAATCCACAGCTCTTGGAAGCACATAAAGGGCCAATTCCGCTCTTCTAGCTTTCTTTTCTATAAGAACAGAAAGAGCAGCTATTGCACCAGAAATCCAGTAAACAAGTTTGTGATCTTTACTCGCAACTTTTCGGTGTAAACAAACAACAGCCTTGTATCATCCAAGACAATGATTACGTACTAAATCAATAATCAGGAAAAAAAAACTCAATTAAGAATAACTACCTGGAAGAGTCCTACAAAAGCAGACAAGAATGATGTTGAGCGCACAGCACCCAGAACAGCACGCCAAGATGTCCAAGCAGGAGACTCCAAGAACTATTGTTTTATTCAATAGAGAGATTTGCATGCCAAATAAATGTAAAAGATCAATCTAATTGGCTATAATATGAAAGAGACTTTGGTACTGATATTCATGCATATAATTTATTGAGTTAAATCACAAATTATAGATTAGACACCATAAGCTAATAAAGCATATGATCACAAGGAAGCTATTGTAGGTGTCCTCTGCATACAAAAAAATTCTCCTCAGTCCCAAATAATTAAAGAGAACTCTAGCTGAGAACACTGAGAAATTGATAATCCTCTACAGAATGAAATAAAAGTTCATGGTCAAGACAAGACTACTCAGAAGATTTACACAATGCAGCCACTTATTATTCCACTTTAATGGTGTCAGAATCTACATTATCAATCATAGGCTAGGATCAAGCAAGCAAGAATATCTTCTCATTAAATAAAATTGGTATGGTTAGGAGTTGTCTGATGAGAGCATATCAGAAATGTGATAAACATTGAAGCCAAAATGAAATGAGAAGCCATCATTAGAAACACAAAATCTTGCTTAGATGCAAATCTAGCTACGTACTTCACAATGAACTCAATACAGGAAAGAAGAATTTCTAGGGGACTTACATCTGCCCAAACTGTCTCTGATAATGTGTCAAACTAACCATTTTACTTTCCAAGTGCATTCTAGCATGATTATAGTGATTAACTAGAAGCTTCAACGCTAGATTTTGAAAGATCATGCACCTTTGAGCAGCCATAATTCTTCTGATGCAATGACTATATTGTCCAAATTTTCAATAAACTCAGAGCTTATAACTTATGGTGAGAATATATAACCAAGTTCCAGTGTCCATAACAGTGTCAAACATAATGCGACACAACGGATACTGTATGTTCAAAATAAAGGATGCTTATTGGAACCTGATAATGAAATTTAAAAGAAAAAATCCGCATACCAAATGCACAAAAAGTATAACTAATTACAAGAGTTTGAAATGATCAAGAAAATTAAAAAGGATCAATCTATTATACTCCATCTAAAAGTTTGAAAGGACAAGACTCAAAATTAGCTTTCCCCAATAAAGCATGTGTGCTTGCTTTCTCCAAAGCATAGCCTATATACCTAGACATCGATATATAAACATCAGTTCCATCTACTACCTCAAGGATAAACATTGACTCAAGTATATGTTATACTAAACCACAAGATATCCACAACATGGTTTTAGTCAGTCTCTCAAGATGCATTATTGCTGAAGATTCCCAAGACTATAATCCATTAAAGTCTCATACTTCTTAGTTTAATTACAAGCCAGAAGGGCTGAGGTTATTGTAACTAAATAAAAGGTCAACAATAACAGGCTTCTTAAAAATCTTATACAGAAAAAGCAGATGACCCATATATGTGAACTTTCAGATAATACTAGATAAATGCAATATGTGTCAGGTTTATCAAGCACACAAATACTTTCTCACGTATACATTTTGAAACCACCATACACAAGATTCAAGCAAGGACACTAGATGCCTTATCTGGAATGGAAACTGAAATCGATAGTTTTCAGCATCACTAACATGGTTTAATTTGCAACAGCCACTACTACTGAGTGTGTCTAGGATAATTTCCCACAAATACGTGCAGTATATAGTGATTGAAACCATTTAAGTGCAGTACCTTTTGTAGCCGAAGAACAACAAATGGTACAAACGTCAGTGAGAAATAAAGAGGGAATGTTTTCCTAAATGTTTCTGATGCAGCAGTGCCGTTGTGAACTAGGCAAGACTCTGTGTCGGGATGTATTACTGAACAGGGAACAATGGAAGGATATTCCATCAAGTTCATAGAGCTGAACTCCTTTTTGTTTGATAAGTATGCTGATAGAGAAACAAGATCCATAGGGCCACCTCTACAACATTCCCTAACTGCCTTGTACACGGGCTCTGCTACTGGTCCAGTTTTCTGTATAAAATCTTGGTATGATTTGGGCAAGCTCTCAGGTCTCATTACAAAGGCATACATAACCTGAAAACAAGTAAATCCATTCAGTAGATGATTATTTAATTAAATTATATTTCACAAATGAGAAAACATTAACCAAAATCATTGGATGATACTCCTTGTAGGAAAAGGAAAGCAGATATGAATGGGAAGCATAAAATAAAAAGTAAAAAATTAAATTGTAGCCAAAGCAGCAAGTTTACTCGACCATCTAATTCACAAAGATCTGCTAGTGTTACCACTACATGGGATGCTTAGTTCATTAAATGTTAGTTACATCAAAGAATTGCACGAAATGTAAATAAAGCAGCAACTTGAACATTTATGCAGTCAGGATGCAAATACTGTACGGATCCATGTTCCAGCGCTAGTCTATGAGAGAACGATATATCAGAGAAGATATAACCATGCCATATTTTTTTAAACCTTAACAAAATTCTGATTGCAGATTCAGTAACAATAAGAAGTAGAGGAAATATTATCTTTTTTAAAATGCATGAATTTTGGATGAATTATTGAGAGAATCCATTCTGTGTCACTCTGGTTCCATTATTAGTTCTATTTTTTCATTTAATCTCTTATCTCCTTGTTTTATCTCTTACCTAATCTTTAACCTGCCTATTCATTAGGTCATATTGCAAGTTTACTCAACAGCTTACTGCAATCATTTACTAATCAACAATCCTGCAACAAGTATTAGATTCCTCAATTTATTGATTATCTAATTTTCTATTTAGCTGTGATCACTTCATGAATAAAAATCACTTCCAGAGTCTTAATAGTTAATACTGCAACTATATTGTTCCAACAAAAAATCTAGTCAAATATATCACCACTCAGTTATAACAGCAGTCACAACCTACTATATACTGCAGTCAGATCTTGCAAATCCTGCACTAGTCTGCTTACACTTTGCATACAAACTATGGAAGACGGCATAAGCATGTTTCTTGTTGCAAATGATTAGTCATTTTGGTGGACCAAGGTTTTTAATCTGATTGTACTGATCATACAGTTCAGCATTTATGAGTCCAATGGCCAACAGGTGTGTTCACTGGATGGATTCTCCCAGTCTGGTTTCATATCACATGTATCATTCAGTAAAGTTATTTTAGCAGGTATACCACCTGATAAAGTAAATGGTAACTAGTTGTACCTAGCAATAGTACCAGTCCTGTTGCTTCCTTTATTTTTATTTTTGAAACTCCCAATATCTGACATGTATCAGCTGTTTTTCTTCTCTCTTTTTCTTCGACCTTCACCTTCCCCTCGTTGATGTCATTGCTACCTCCTCAATGATGCCCAGTGCTCTTTATATCTCTTTCTCCATTCACTTTTACTTCTCCAGGCAGTATCGGTTGGTTTCAACACTGGATATGTCCAGGCACCTACTGGTTCGGTCACCAATCAATATTGGCACCGGTCTGAGATTTTAATCCATGTATTGGAACATGCACAAGGGTGCAAAAAGTAAACATGTTCTTGTGCTTTTACATCTGTTACTAAAAAAATAATTTGTAAACAATAAGGTGTAGCTTCAATAGAAGATAATAAGATAGAGTCAATTAAGATTGTGCGAACATATGCTAAGAAAACCTATAGACGCTATAGTTATAAGACATAAAGCAATTAGTATCATGGTGCACAAAGAGATAGAGAGTGAAACCTAAGAAGACTTCATTTGAAACTATAAATAAAGATCTAAATGCTTTTAATTAACTTAGGATATTACTTATTACGGAATTCAATGACAGCAAAAAATGCATGCAGCTGATCCCAAAACATTGGAACATTACAAGATAATTGTTTACTTAAGATGGTAGAACAAAGAAAAGAAAATGGTAGCCATTTAGCAGGTATTTAAATGCTCTCATTCTTGGTGTCATTTTCTGAGTATATATTTCAAATGTAAACACTTTAGGTATGTCCCATATGCATACTCAGACCATAGCTATACCAATTACTAATCATTAAAAAGCCTAAATAAGTAAATAAAAAAATTATTTGTTGCTAAAGAATCATGTTATATCCTCATTATCAGTATAAATTCAAACATATATTTGCTCAACTTTATCAAAAGCACACACTCAAGTGAAGTAGAGAGTTCATGCTAAGGTTTAATCACCTGGGCGCACGCCAAAGAAAAGAGCAAAGAGTCTCCATGTCTCCAGTGACTTCCCCAAAGATGAAACTTATTCTTCGATTTGGCTGAGTTATAGGCACACTGCCAAAATAAGCTGATGATTAGAAGTTAAAAGAATCAATATGAAATCATTTGTTAAGAACTACCTGTGCAAGCCTAGCTAAAAGATATAAAGCAAGAGTACGCCTTCGACTTGGATCATCCAATGCCAATATGGATAACCCTGCCACTGAACCCGCTAGTATTCTGATCCATCATGAGCTCCAAGTCATTAATATGGTTGAGCAATCAAGTAAAAAAGTAATAATTAAGCAATTTGTGTCAGTATGTGAGGCATTGAATCTCAATGAACTTACGCATTAAATCGTGTCTCTTTCTTCCTAAACTTCCTCAAGAAGCACCTAAGAGCATGGTAAGAACCAGTAAAACCACCAAAAAGCAATCCAACACGGCAAGCTTCTTCTCTTACAATCAAATCTTTCTCTGAAACAAGTTGCTGCACAGCAAAATAAACATTAAGAATCTATTAATAAATTTTTTTCTTTACATTCATCTAAATTGTTGCAAAGTATCCAAAAAATTTGCCTTTGACAATTACACTATAGGAAACAATAAGTGGAGCTTTCACTATCTTGAATAAGATCTCACAGAATATATGAGATAGCATGCAATGTCACAGCCAATCTCAGAGACAACATGCTACTTTACAATATCAACTCCTAACTTGAATTTGCATCAAGTGCTCATGTAGAGATTATAAAACTTTTTATTATATCAGAAAAAAACACACACCTTTGCTAGAAAAAGAGCGACTATACAATGGCATGCAATCACATTACACGGCATATGCACTTAGCATGTCTAGTACAAAATCTTAAAGGAAAAAAGAAAATGATGTCTTTTAGTTCCAATAGCGCATGTTGAATGTGTTACACCTAAGGGCTAAATTGTATCTCAACCTATGAGACTCTTCTTCATCCAATACATCCATCATGATTGGAATCCATAAAAATCTCAAATATTTGTCCACCAGAAGCTTGTCAGTTATTACAAAGGATTTCCTCCTATTCTGTAAGTACCATAACTGATAACTAGCAAAAACCTTTCCATTCACCTAGATCATGGCAAAAAAGTCTTGCAAAATGCAGCATAAAAGCATAAACATACATGTGATGCTGTCAGTGCTGCATATGCTTATACAGTCTCCATAAGCATCCACTGAATATTGGCAAGCAGGTTTAGCCAGATATGTCCATATCTGATGGGTCATCTGATGGTCAAGAGATGGGTTATCTGATGGTTAAGGTAGTCGTTGAAATTTGTCTGGCTTCTGTCCTTATACATTTTCTTTCATACGTTAAATATGAAATCATGATGATCATCGTCATGGATGCAACGGTCTAAGCCTTTCATTAAATGATAAGGCAATGGAGGCACTCTCCCCCACTCAGGTTCCTCCAACTTCATTTTTTCTCAGGTCAAGGGACAATTTGCCACTTAAGCCTCATCCTGCACCCTCTCCATCTACTTTTCTCCTTTGCTCTCTCATTACTGGCCAACTTTCCACATGAGTTTCTCTTCAATTTTCATCACACCTTCACTTTAAATCTTAGACTGCTCCACTGCCTCTTCTCACTCCCAAAAATTTTTATAGTAAGCAAGAAAGAGATATGGAAGTGACAAAATAATCAGAAATAAGACATCTGTTCAGCTCTTTTTTGAATCATCTGTATAGATGCTTCCTAGAATACAAACATCAGCTGCTTGCACTCCACCAAACAGCAACCAAACAATGAAAAATTCTCCTCCTTGGACATGATCACAGACATACCAGGTGTGGATCACACTGATTTACAATTCTCCTAAGACCAATATCCATTGCAATTATTAATCCTTACAGCAGAGGAAAGCAAGTTTTAGAAATTAGATCAGATGACCTATCAGATCAGTCCAGCACTAATATACTGGGGAGGATAGTGACCTGTACAGACTGGTATTATCAAATAAAATAATAAAACATCAACTGTATATGTACCATATCAAGCTATACATTTCAATATCAGTATTTGGTCAGAGTCGTCAGACTGTTTAATACTGAACATGTACCAGTCTGGCTGATATTTAAACATTGGCACAAAGATTTTTGTGCTAGTATAATCCACCGGCTCCTGAAAACATTTGCATTTGCCTCCAATTAACTAGCCTCTGAAATCACATGCCACGAAACCTACTCCTTTCCAGCAATATTAAACAATACTACGATCACTTATATGCAGTGGGTCAGCCATCTTTACTACAATGCAATACAATCCCATTAAGTTGCAGGTTGTCCTTAATCTCCTAAAGTCAAAATTCAAATGGTTAACATTCTACCCCTTGCTGCAAGCTTTCTTCCCGAGCTCAAATTTAATTTCTTCCAGAGAAAATTGCTAAGGCACAGATCAGGATCCTCCTACTCTCTTTCTCTTTGAGCAGACTGAAACAACTTAGGGTCAAGAGCTTCAGTTGGCTTCGATGCAATAAAGAAAGCAAAATCCAATCCTGCCCAAACCTCTTCCAAAACTAGACAGCAAAATGTAGCAGGCCGTGCAGTGTTGAACGCTCCTCCACATCTGAGACAAACACTTCAAAGCACTGACCATTTCCTGATTGCAGAACATCATGGGCCAAATGCCATGGTGAAACTTTAATTTTGTCTGGCACCTGTCGCTTCTACAACTGATTTCAAAAATTCATTCCGAACCCACTGCAAGATTCGGCACCTGCATTTTTCCTTCTATCTCACCCTGCACAAAATTCGCAGGTTTCTCCACCATATCAGACTAAGGTCCTGTAGTAGTTTTTAGCAGTGCAACTTCTATCCCTTTTGTAATGCCAAATCAGCTTGCCTTCTCTTCTACTGTCTATAGTATATTGCAGATTGCCTAGGCTTCATGGTGCCAAACATAGCTCTTGTCACCTCCTCTTCCTAAAAAGTTGTCGCAGATCAATCAAGCTGCTTACCTTCTAGGGTGGGTGGCAAAATGACCGGTTGGGTGGGGTTGTCAGGCGGAAATGCATGTGTATGTTGAAATGTCAAGTAAAACTTGCCCCTTAAAGCTTAGTTAAGGAGTGAATACCGTATGCTGCCTTTTTCAATCACAATTTATCCCACTTTGGCAAAATAACAAGCACGGAATGTGATAGAACCCCAGAGGAATTCTATATATATTGATCTTTGAGGGGGATCAACCCTTGGAATGCTATAGGGGTTCCACCCTTCTAGAAGGCGGCCATATAACTACAATTGTAGATAGATCTTATTCCCAAAGAGATGGAGGCTACATGTTTATATAGGGCTCCAAACCCTAGCCCTAGGTGCTGCTTCCTAAGTGAGTTACCCCTTTTGCCCTCAACCCTAATCGACCAGCCCAGTAAAAGGGGGCGACGGCTAGGAAGCCCAAAGACCCAAATAAAAACCCTAGCCACTCTTCTTTATAGGATAGAGACGGCTAGGTGAGATTTATTACAATCTCACAGGGTTTTATTAGCTGCTTCTTGGTTGAGCATATGACACAACCCTACTAGGGTCCTATCAAGCCCCCCCCTCTCCAAATCAGCCTTGTCTTCAAGGCTGAGGTTCCATGAACTCAGGGAACCGGGTCTTCAGCTCCTCATATGATTCTCATGTGGCGTCTTCGAGTGGTAAATTATTCTAATGCACTAGTACTTCAGTAGAGGGACGTCAGCGACACATCACGATTTTGTGATCGAGGATGACTTGTGGTGGTTGGGCTTGAATATCTCCATCATCAGTGGTGTTTGGCAGTTGGATCTAGGGTGACTCGTGTTCTCTCAACTTGGGCTTCAAGCATGACACGTGAAAGACAGGGTGAATTTTAGCATCCTCAGGAAATTTAAGTCTGTACGCCACGGCTCCAATACACTCTGTGATTTGATAGGACCCATAAAAACGTGGGGATAGCTTCATGGAGGCTCGTGTGTTAATGGAGAGTTGCTTGTATGGTCAGAGGCTTAAGATAAACCTAATCTCCCATCGAAAATTCTCTTTTTGGCCGTGGTGTGTAAAACTTCTTCGCTTTCATTCGGCTCGAGCGATAGAGAGATTATCCTTTAGCATTTGTGGGAGTTTGTCCCTAATTAATTAAATCTTGGTCGACTGATCTACCTTGGCGAACCAATTACATACTTTGGAATCACGAGAGCCGACCATTCAAGATTTCATATGGGACACATTTTGTAGATGAATAATATGTAGTATTATACCATCATTCGGCCCAGGGAAGCCATTTCACCCACTCCTTTGGCCGGTCACTAGCGAAACATCGAAGGTACGTCTCTAAACACCTGTTCACCACCTCTGTTTGGTCGTTAGTTTGTGGATGATATGCTATGCTCATCTTGAGTTTGGTGTCTTGTAATAGAAATAACTCGGTCCAAAATTTACTAGTGAAGATTCTGTCACAATCACTTACAATGGACCTTGGCATCCCATGCAGTTTAACAACATTTTCTATAAAAATCTAAGCAATACTAGCAGTAGTGTAGGGATTTCGCACAACACAAAAATAAGCATATTTCACAAGTCGATCAACCACCACGAGGATTGTGCTTTTACCTCTCGAAGGTGACAGCCCTTTAATGAAGTCTATGGAGATGTCAGTCCACACCGAGTTCGATATGGGTAGTGGTTGTAGCTTCTCTGAACTCACCACTATTTCACCCTTTTGCTGTTGACACACATCACATTATGCCACATATTCAAAAATAATTTTTTTCATTCCTCTCCAATAAAAAATTTGCTTCACTCTTTTGTAGGTTATCAGAAATCCGAAGTGCCATGTTGAAGGTGTAGAGTGCATTTTGTGCAGGATGATTTTGATATAAGGGGAGTCCGGTATAAGCACAATGCGACCTTTGTAGCGCAGATCCCTCGAATCCCAAGTGTAGTAAGATATTACGCTTGGATCCTCTTCCAATTTTTTTATGATGTTACTGATCTCTGAATCCTTCTTTCATTCCTCCCTAAAGTTCTCGAGGAAGCCGATGGTAGGAAGGAAGATCGCTGAAATTTTAGCTTGCTCAGGTAGCCATGAGAGTGTATTTGCAACAACGTTCTCTTTCCCTTTTTTGTAAAAAAATTCATAATCAAATCTCAAAAGTTTAGTTACCCATTTTTGCTGCTTAGGGGATGATATCTTCTGCTCCAAAAAGTACTTGAGCCTTCTATAGTCGGTTTTAATTTGCAATCGTCGGCCGATCAGGTAGGGTCTCCACCTCGTTATTGCATGCACAATGCATCTCTTTATCATATATTGACATTTTTTTATGGGAGAGAGACAACGCCTTATTGGTGTATATGAGTGGTCGACCGTCTTGTATGAGAACGGCTCCAATTCCGACTCCAGATGCATCAGCCTTAATAATGAAGGGTCGGTTGAAATCTAGTAGCGCTAGCACCGTAGTCGTCGTCACGGTTGTCTTAAGTTTGTCGAATGCAGTAGAGGCTTTGTCCGACCATTGGAAGGCGTCTTTTTTTAGTAGAGAAGTGAGGGGTACACTGATCTTCCCATAGCCCTTTACAAATTTTCGGTAGTAGCCCGTTAGTCCAAGAAACCCACGCAGTAATTTCATGTTTGTAGGTTTCGGCCAGCCCTGCATTGTTTCAATTTTTGTTGGGTCTACCATCACTCCTGATATTATGTGCCCAAGATACTCTACATTTTGTTGAAGAAAATCGCACTTTGGTTGCTTAACAAAAAGGGTATTCTCCTGAATGATCGTCAAAACAACCTGTAAATGCTGAAAGTGAGTCTCAAGAGAAGGGCTGTAAATGAGAATATCATCAAAAAATACCAACACAAATTTACGAAGAAAGCTCCGAAAAAGATCGTTCACGAGACTTTGGAAGGTTGAAGGAGCATTAGTGAGTCCAAAAAGCATTACCAAGAATTCATAATGGCCGTTATATGTGCGAAATGTAATTTTTGGAATGTCGTCTTCACATACCCGAATTTGGTAGTAACCAGATCGGAGGTCCAACTTCGTAAAGACTCGAGCTCCTTTTAACTAATCAAGAAGCTCATCCACCACTGGTATTGGGTACTTGTCCTTGGCAGTAATGCCATTTAAAGCTCGATAGTCGATGCACATCCACCAAGTTCCGTCCTTCTTGCGTACAAGTAGCACTGGTGAGGAATAAGGGTAGCAACTTGGCCGAATCACCCCTATTTCAAGCATCTCCTTTACAATCTTTTCAATTTCATCCTTCTGGAGGTGAGGATAACGGTACGACCAAGTGTTCGCTGGTGGTTTGCGCGAAAGAATTGAAATCCGATGGTCATGTTGCCGAGTAGGAGGAAGACCACGCGGTTCAGCAAAAATGTCGACAAATTCAGCAAGGAATTGGGCGAGATTTTAATCTTCAATTTATATTTTCTTCCCCTCTGGTTGCTGTTGGAGATGCATAAAAAAGCCACCGTTTACCTTGTGTAAAACTTTCTCCATTCGTTGGGTTAAAACGATGGTTATGTTGCTTCCGCACTTCCCACGTAGGTTGATCTATTTACCTATGCAGTAGAATTTCATAATTAATTTGGAAAAGTTCAAAGAGATGTCACATAACGTCGTCAACCATTCTATGCCAAACACAACCTCATAATCATCAATTGGTAGGAGGAAGAAGTCGGCGACAATTTCTTGGTCTTGCAATCAAGGTTCGCCATACCGATGTGTACGCCCGTGACGGGGTAAAAAGACGCATCGGTCCGAGAGGAGGTCGATGACGCGGACCGCCCTCTACACAGGCGGTACACCAAAATAAGCTCAGTATCGGCGGTAACGGCCGAATTTCGACCGCGGTACCATCGGCATCTATCGGTATCGGTCGAAATCGACCGTTGCGCCGATACCATTTCAGAAGCGGTCGAAATCGATCGTTACCACTATAAGAAATCTTCTGATTGCTTCAACGGTCAAATTGACCGTTGGAGCGATTTTCCTCCTATTTAAACTAATCTTCTCCCCCTATTTCACGGACAACAACATCTAGTGGTTGCGAACGTAATTGGTCAACGTTTGCATTGATTCATAACGAAAGTCCCAAATGACTCTCCTATGACGGTTAGAGAAACTAGTATATGTCCATTATAACATGCGGCTAAAAATTACGATATCTTTGAGTTGGATAAGGAGCCGGAGGAACAGATATTGATCCCATTGACCTCCAATTCTACAACGAAGATTGAGCCAATGTTAGATTGGGTTGAAGCAAACAGAGAACCAAGAGGATCCTCTACTTGATGAGGCGGGAGATCCTCAGCGTCCTTCACGTTTTATCACCGAGGCAATAGAAGAAGAAGCACAACCCCAACAGGTAGAAAATCCCCCTCGATTACAACATGGTATGAGTCAAACTGCTCGAGGAACTACCGATACCCAACGGTCACACTCGTCCGCCCAACGTACAAAGGCAAAGGGGAAGGCAATAGCATCAGTTGCATCGTTGGAAAGAATCGAGTCGGGCGACGAGACACCTTCACAATCACATTCTCTTTCTTGTTGGTCTAGAGACACGACAAAGACAACACGGACAAAGATGCCTCAACGGATGATGGCGGTGATACTGGGGCGTCGTTGGTCTCGTCTCTGCACAACTTGAGGGTGGTGAATGGGCCGAGGAGCAATATTTTTACACATGCCACTCAAGATTCAGATCATGGAACTTCGACAAGGTACTCGGTCAAGTTTATGCGCGGAAGGGAAAGGAGAAGGGAAGGGGAAGGGAAAGTGGATGAATATGAACAAATCGACGAGCATACATGATATAGACACGAAAGAGACTCATCGTATTCACAAACCATCGATATGAAGAATCATATGGGCAACAACGGTATGGTGATAGTTGGTCATTCTTCTCGAGCAAATGACATGATACGAACAACACCAATATATGCCTCAAGAGTCGCCGGACAAATATGATTTATGACGATCAATCCACGATCGATTACCACATTGATGCATCAATGGCATACGGCGGTATCAATACACTATGTCATGGGATCAATTTCATGATTGGGTCCAACAAACGTATCATATTGAAATGTATCGGATCGAGGACCCCCGATCCACCACCCGTGGAGGCTCGTCGTTCGTTTTGGTGGTAGAATTAACAATCGGTATATCTAGATATATGATTATTTAATTCATTTGAATTTTAGAGTTTATATCAGAACAAAATAGTCTAACAATTCAACCCGATTTTTCTATAGATATTTCAATCTATAATTTGAAAATACGAACCTCGAACAAGACTACCCTCAAAGCTCAAAAAAAGATATGTGATCTTATTTTTACCTAATTTATATTGATTTTGCTAAACTTATACTATTACTATATTTATTTGTAACTTGAAAAACTCTATCCTAACTTTTTTTTTAATTTTCGGGTATTTTCGGAGGGATAAATCGGTGAAATCAGGTGTACCGCTTCGGTACACCTCAGATATCGCCGCTTCGATGCAGACCGATTGCATCGCAGAAAGCCAAGAATTAAAAACACGGATTTGAGTGCGGTTCGTGAACCTTGCTTTTGCAATAATAGTTTCACTGCGGGCATCTTTGGTCGCACTTTAGGATTCTCGCCGGCGACCTTTACGTCGAACTTGCTACAACCTTCGAGCAGCGCCATCCGAAAGCAAAGAACCTTATTGTTTAGGAAGTTATTAGTCTTTGCGGGTGTCGATGAGAACAACGATCGATTGTTGTTTAAGAAGGCCTCAACTTTCATCGTTTCGGGTTTAAGTAGCCGACTAGCGCGTGTACCATAAAGTCGGTCGGTTGTGGCTCTTCTTCCACATCTTCTTCTTCATGTTCAAGACTCTCTTCTAGATGTTCAATGACCTCTTCTACTGGTCCAATCATAAGAAGTCTCCCTTTTTTACAGCGATGCTCGCGGCTTCACGGCTCGTCGCAATGCTAATATAACCCCTTCGCAGATCGCTCCCGAAGCTCTTCTCTTGTCAACTTTTATGGTGCAAGGGCCAGGCTGACAATAGGGGGGCTGAGGGCTTCGGTATTGTTGGTCGGGGAGCGACCCTAGTTCTCCAGGCTTCATGGTTCAATCGCTCCTCTTGAAGTCGTGCGAAAGAGATAGCTGCCATAAGCATTTACAATTGTCGCGCTTTAACTTCTCCCCGAATCTCCGGCTTCAAGCCCTCAATGAAGGTCCCCAATAGTTGTTTTTCAGACAAATCACGAGTTTGATTAAATAACCTTTAAAACCTGGTACTCCAGAATGGTGAAGGTTTGACGGATCTTTGCTAGTTTTCCGTCAATGTTCTCGTAATCGGTTGGTCCGAAGCGGATTAACAGTCTTTCTTTGAATTATCGCCATGAGAGGACTCCATGAGTGTGTTCAAACCAGTTAAACCATTGTACGACATCCCCTTCAAGATGTATAGCCGTAATTTCCACCATAGATGCGTCCGCGGTTTTGTGGTACCGAAAATATCGCTCCGCGCGCGAGATCCAACCAATCGGGTCTCCTTCCCATCTAGGGAAGTCCACCCTCATGCGTGGATAGTAGGGATCGGTCACAGAGCCTCCCCTCTCTTGGAAGTCATCTCTTCGGTCAGAGTTCTCTCCTTGATGTGATTTCTTCGGGCTTGATGGTTAGCCCAAACTGAGTTCGGTAAAAAGAGTTTGAATCTTATCCTCCATTCGGGTCTCGAAGGCTTCGAATTTAGCATTGATTGCCTCCTCAGATGCCATAGTATATGCCTCCAAATCTGTAATGTTAAAATCTCTCTTTTGTTGTCGAGTTAAAGATATGTATTGGTTGAGAGAAGTGTTTGCGGTTTAAGCTTGTTTTGTGGTTGTTATGTAAGAGCAGAATTGTCGTCGAAGAAACAACGGTTTCAAGACGAAATTTCTAGCAAAAACTGATAGATTTAAGGAGGGATTTTGACAGCAAAATCTCGATTTATATAACAGCAATGATGACAAATTTGATCAAAAAGATTTCGACAGTATAACAATAAGGAAATCGATGTAAGTTGCGATAGCAGAATTCTCGTCGAAAAATTCAATTTCACAACGAAATTTCTAACAGAAACCGAGAGATTTGAGGAGGAAATTTGACAGCAAAATCTCGGTTTAGATAACAACAATGATGACAAATTTGATCAAGAAGATTTCGGTAATATAACAGTGAGGAAATCGGTGCAAGTTACGATAGCAGAATTCTTGTCGAAAAATTCCAACAGTTTGCGACGAAAATTTACAACAATACAAGAACATTTTAGAGATGAATTCCTCAATAGATCAATCTTAGATGGAAGCCAAGACGATCTATGAAGCGTATAAGAAATTTCGTTAAAAAATGATAACAAATAGATCGATTTAAAGGCAACAATATGCGGCTGAAATTTTCTGTAGCAATCCTTTGTTCGCAAAGATGATAACTTTTACAACGAAATGAATTCGTAGTATAAGATAGATAAAAAGACTTCTTTTTGGTATTTTGAATGAAAAATTATGTATTGGTGATAGGAAAATATCATATCTCTGATGCAATTGGAGGTAACGACAATAGATTGATTTGATCTACGACAAAATATGATGGGTTACATGCTTATATAGGGCTCCAAACCTTAGCCCTAGGGACTGCTTCTTAAGTGAGTTACCCTTAACCCTAACCGATCAACCTAGTAAAAAGGGACGACGGCTAAAAAGCTCAAAGGCTCAAATATAAACACTAGACACTTTTCTTTATAGGATAGAGACGACTAAGTGGGGTTTATTACAATCTCAGAGTTTTATTAACTGCTTCTTGGATGAGTAAGACCCAACCCTGCGAGAGTCATATGAGAATGCTCACAATCTACTAATACAAAAAACTCACCGAGAAGGATTATCAGAGATAAAAGAGAGAAAATTACCTTGAGGTCCAGAATAGAGGAGTAAGATTGACGCCGCGCGAGTTTAAAGGCCCGGAGGAGGATACCAATCCCAACCCTAACGCCATACGAGAGCAGGAAGCTCTGGCACAGGTTCCCGATGGCGTGGGCGATGCAGGACTCATCGGCGTGGTCGCAGCAGGGTTTCCCGTCACCGAATGAATCATCCCGGCTGGCGTGGTGGTGGCGCTGCAACTCCTCGATCGCCTCCCTCAGCCTCTCCTCCGCCTCCCGGAGCCGGCGCGCCCGCCGCTTCCGAGGAGACGCTTCCGCCCGGGTGCGGCGAAGGAGGCCGATCGGGCCCGGCGGCGGCGGCCCGGCGGGGCGGAGGGGCGGGGGGCAGCGGCATGGCATCCGGCGGCGGGGGCCGATGCACGGTTTTGTATCGAGTTCTTGACGGAGTTGATAAAAGCCGAGACGGAAGAGGGCGCGCGTGCTCTGCGGCTTACAAGATGCAAATAATCCCATAATAATATTTCTGCAACGCATTGATCTTCCGTTCGATTATTCGGGCTTTATATCGAACGGTCATAAGCCCTCGCTACGGTCTGATGTGGTGCGGTGATGCTCTGGTTAAGGAAACATACAAATTTCCGGTTTTTTTTTGCATTATCAATTCCTATTTTAGCGAAAAGTTGATGTCATGTCAATTCCTATCATCGAACGGCTTGGAAATGTTGTTTCTCAGGTAAGCTATACACATCTCCACGCGTATGTCGTGCAGAGGTTGCTCCAGAAACGTAACGAAATATCAAGTTTGCACGTATGCCAAACTTTCGATATCGTATCCTAACTTTAACACGTAGATAGGAAATATATTAATGATAAATGATAGATAACCATCATATAAAAATTATTATAAATATATCTGTATGAACAAAAGTCTAAGACATTATTATAAATTTATCTATATAAACAGTGTGGATAAAAGAGGGACGTTGGGATAAGTTATAGATTGTTTTAAATATAAAAGCTAATCCTTGGTACTATACTAAGATGTCTTTTTTAAAAAAACTCGACACTTTATCATTAACAAGAGTATTGGAGAGATTGGATTGAGAAATTTCCTCCAACATTGGTCTTAATGCAGGTGGTACCTTGGAAGCTCGACACTTTATCTCAAAATCACCTTAGTCACCACCTTGAACACTCTTGCGCCCTCAGATTTGGACAACATCGAGTTATCTTAAATGTCGATGATGATTTTCCTTAACATTTTTCTTACTAGAAGAAGAGTTTAATGTCGCAGGAACGTTTGCATGTCAATCCTCCAAATGAATGCTCCAATAAGGAGACCCTACCTTTGACCGATAGCACTTTTACTCAAGAGGACAATTATCATTTTTCTCACACGTGGACGTGTTGACTTCAACACAAACGCTAGTACGGTATTGATGTCTATTCAATGACATAGGCCTCTTGCTTGTATGGATAACCTCGAGCCACCGACTTGTCTCCCATCAAGGTGTTCCTAAACCCATCCAATTGGTGTACACATAACGAACATGATACAAGATATCACTTTGCTCTTGCCTTAGCTAGCCTAATAAGCAACACCACTATCACAATTATGATCAATATCTCAACTGCCATTGGCATCGGTGCTCGTTGGGATCCCCCTGCCTAATGCAGTGCCAGCATCTCAAGATCGCCTAAGGCTCTTGGAACTACTAGTCAAGGGAGTGCTCCACTCTCCAACTATGGAATTCAACGTAGTACTGCACCATCGCTCCGCTATTCAACGTAGTACTGCACCATCGCTCCGCTTTGCTCGAATTCGAGACCCAATCAATAAATTCGATGGATGACTCCTTAAGAATCCAACAACGGCAATTGGACCAATACTTAGAAGAGATGTGATGAGAGTTCTAGCAATCTAGAGGAGCAAGTTGATCAATCCCCATTCACTTAGAACATTTGGGGAGGAGCCAATGTTAGGACCAGGGGTGGTGGGGGTGAATTAGTGCTTTCGTAAAAACCTCAACGATTCAAAAATCTTGTTTGATAAAATTATATCAGAAAGATGAGTTTAACTTGAAAGCATTCGTAAGCATAGTGAATAAGTAAATTAGTTTGCAATATGAATAAAAGTGTAAAGTAAATACAAACCAGATTTATAGTGGTTCGATCGTTGTGACCTACATCCACTCCCGATTCTTCTTCACTCGAGGCCATCGGCTTCTACTACTGGTTTTCCTTTAATGAGCAAAAACCAACTATCCTCTTATAACTCTTTCTCCTTTTTATAGGTTCAAGAGAGAACCTTTACACTTCTCTCTTTTATACTTAGGTCTCACTTCTCCCTTTAGAAGAACTTTTAAAGACTACGAAGAAATGACTCTATACTAAGAGAGATTTATAACTTTTTTCATAAGGATTCTTTCCCCTTTTTCTACTCGATTATTGCTTATCCATATAGGAATAGTTGGGATATTTATAGACCCAAAAATGACTTCAAAATTGAAGCAAAAAAATATCTTATCTTGGGTTTCCCAAGTCCTAACGGTACTATCGCCTATGCTGGGTGGTACTACCGCCTACAGCATTGACACTGGGCGGTACCATCGCTTAGTCTGACGGTACCACCGCTTGACACAATCTTGTAGACTGTGTCTGGGTGGTACTACCGCCAGACCTTACTACAAAACATTGAATGAGCCAAACAACAAGCCCAATTTAGCCCTAATTCGGGCCCAATTGGCCTCTAATTGAGTTGGTATTATTTTATCCCAAAATTGACTCAATTAGTCTTAAACTAACTTTCGATCTAGACACACAATTACAAGCATGAATCCTATGTTGTCCAAAGATATCATTGGTTCATCCAACGATTTATCCGATCCTTGATTGCATCATTCTCTCCTTTGGCATATTGCCCCAATCGACATGTTGACTCCGTAACTTCCAATCTCCTTGGTGCAATATTGATCCTTGATTTCGATGCCCAAACTCATGACACGAAGCCTTTTGCCCGATACGTCGACCGATCCTTACGCCCGACATCCAATCTTCGACATGTTCTACTCTAGCCTAATGTCCTATTCCTTATTCTTTAATTGATTTACCTTTTCTGATTGAAGTTAGACCTACGTCACTCAAACGTAGATTAGATCGTAAACTCATTAATTGATTTTATTATCAAAATCTGAGATTCAATAATCTCCCCTTTTTTTATGATGACAATCAATTGATGATGGAGTTTAAACTAAACTCCCCCTATCAATATGTTATATTGAAATGAACCTTGAATTCAAATTGAATTCAAGTCAAAACAATTTTAATCATGATTCACATCATATGCAATATATCATATACATCATAAAATCATGAGTATTACATACATAATCATAATTTCAAAATATTAGAGTGCATCATGATGTATGATTCAAATCATCATTCTACCTTCTCCCCCTTTGTCATCAACAAAAAGAAGAAAAGTGCAACTAACAAATTTTTAATTATGCAAGCTAGTAAGATAGGAAGTTTTGCATCATGTAAGCTAGCAAGTTTTAGAGATGTGCAAGTTTATCATGTTTGCTTTTCTTTGTGATGTTCAAGCTAGCAAGTTTTTGAAAAAGAATGCAAGATAATAAATAACAAGTTTTACATCCTTTTAGAACATGCAAGCTAGCAAGTTTTAGAGATGTGTAAGTTTAACAATTCTTTGCTTCTTGAGATGAGCAAGATAGCAGTTTTGATTTTCTTAAGATTGTAAGCTAGCAATTCTTGCTTCTCTTTTAAGATAAGTTTACAAGTTTTGTTTCTTCTTGAATTGTGAAAGCTAGTAAATATTTCTCCTCCTTTGTCATTGTAAAAAAGAATGGAAGGTTACAATAGTGCAAAACTTTTTCCATTACATCATTTTTCAAATCATCACATGAAATATATCAAGAAAAAATAACTTGGTGATAAGATATACAATTCATGAAAATAAATTATGAATATCAAGAGAAAAATTATGATTCTTTTGGATAAGTCAAATGGCAAAAAGAAAGAATAATAGTAAACGATCTTGATTCATAAAAAAAATCTCAAGTATCAAATATCGAGAAATCAAGATCATGATTTGTATAATAACTCATTAAAATTCATATCATCAAAATCACTTTCATAATTCAAAAAATTCATAATAACATAAATAGATTTATTGATCTCTTGAGATGCTAGCGATTTTCTTTCTCTCTTTATTATTGCAAATAAGAAAGAAGAAGAGAAAAATTATATAATGGTGCAACTCATTTCCCTTTATATCAATGCTCTACTTATAACATAAGGTTTATAACCATAAATACAAAGGAATTATATATAATGAAAATCATGTCATGAAAGATAATATCAAAGATCATATGAATACCAAAAGATATGATTTATTTTAACAAATATCTTCTTAAATAATCAAAAAGAATTCTTAGAAGATCAAATAGTAAGGAAAATCTTAAGTCATGAATTCTGAAAATGATATTCTCTTTAGTAAATAGTGAATAGAATCAAAGGAGACCAAATACGATATCTTGATCCACATAAAATGAATCTCAATTCATTAATGTTGAGAATTGTTGAGAAGAAACCTGTTAAAGCGAAATAATTCTTTCCCCTCTTTGTGTATCAAAATGGGTTCCTCATCAAAATACCAACTTGATATCAAAATGCTAAATCAACCAGCACAGCATAAACAATAGAGCAATAAATCAATCACACAGTGAGACCAAATCTTTTTAACGTAGAAAACCCAATGTGGGAAAAACCACGGGACCGTAGTCCACCTCTAACTTCCACTATCAATAATAATGATAACAGGTTTACAGTAGGTCTTCTCTAGAATAACTAGAGGATCAGAATAACATCAAGATCATAAATCTTGGCTCAAGAATAGCATATCTTCATCACATAGGATGGATCTCCTCAAAAGAGAATTCTAGGTCTCACGAAGTGGATATCGTAGGAAAATACCTTAGAGAGGGTAAACTGCAGATCAACACCGTTAGGATTGTAGAGTTTGCTGTAAGGATTCTCCACATAAAATTTGGGCCGAAACTGACAACGTTTGGCCACCGATCGTTAAGCAGAAAAACTCAGAAACCTTACTTTCTCTCTCCTCTTTTCTCTGCACGCCGCACGCTGCACACTCACTGTGCACGCTGCACGCTTACTGTACACACTGCACTCTCACTCAATTTTTTCCTTTCTCTCTTGATTTCTTTGATTTGTTTATTTGGGCTCAATAGGCCCAATTGTCCAAGCCCACATATGGGCTGGACCCAACAATTCTCCCCTCCAGCTCATATGGTGAGCTGTACCAAGCCCGCTCTTCGCCTACATGCTTCAAGCTTCTCCTTAGACAAAGACTTTGTCAACATATCTGAACCATTCTCATTGGTATACACCTTTTCCAACTGTAATTCTTTTCATCTCAAGCACATCACTTAATCCAATGATATCTTACATCAATATGCTTGGATCTAGAATGATATGTTGAATTCTTGGAGAGGTGAATGGACGCTCGACTATCACGAAGAAAAGCAATATATACTTCCTGTTTCAAGCCCAATTCTGTAGAAACTTTTTCATCCATAAAGTTTCCTTACTGTGCTTCGATGCTTGCTATGTATTCTGCTTACGTGGTTGATAGAGCAACACACTTCGTAACTTAGGCGCCAAGAGACTGCTCCTCCTGCAAATGTCATCAAGAATCACGAAGTGGACTTCTGGAATTAGTATCACCTGCCATGTGCGCATCGTGTAGCCTTCTAACACGGGTTCATCTTTGCGCCAAAACATAAACACAACCTGGAAGTACCTCTTAGATATCTTAATATCCATTTCATTTTTTGCCTTAATGTTCCTTTCCGAGGATTTGAGAGAAATCAACTAACAACTCCAACTGCATGAGCTATATCTGGCCTAGTACAAACCATAGCATACATCAAACTGCCTACTGCAGATGAGTAAGGCACTCTGGATATTTCTTCTTTTTCTTTCTCACTTGTAGGACATTGTTTTGAACTCAGCTTGAAATGACTTGCAAGTGGAGAACAAACTGCTTTGGCTTTACTCATATTGAATCTTTCAAGAACCTTTTCAATGTAAGTCTCCTAAGATAGCTAAATCTTTCTTTTCTTCCTATCACGAAGAATCTTCATGCCAAGTATTTGTCTCACCGATCCTAAGTCTTTCATGGCAAAAGACTTACTTAGCTCTCTTTTAAGCTTTTCAATTTTTCCAACATCATGGCCAACAATCAATATATCATCAACATATAGCAGTAAAATAATAAAATCATCATATGAAAATTTCTTCATAAACACACAATGATCAGATGTGGTTCTATCATACCCTTGGCTCATCATAAAGGAATCAAACTTCTTGTACCATTGTCTAGGTGCCTGTTTGAGTCCATATAAGCTTTTTCCTAAGCTTACATACCAGATTTTCTTTTCCCTTGACTTTGAAACCTTACGGTTGCTCCATGTAAATTTCTTCTTCTAAGTCACCATGAAGAAATGCTTTGTTTTTACATCAAGTTGCTCAACTTCTAAATTCAAATGGGCACCAAAACCAAGAACAACTGGGATGAGGACATTTTTCACAATGGGAGAAAATATTTCTTCAAAGTCAATACCTTTCTTCCGATTTGAATCCTTTCACAACTAGTCGGTGCCTTGTATCTTTGTTGTGAGCTATTATTTTCAGTCTTGATTTATAAACCCACTTATTCTTGAGAGCTTTCTTCTCTTTCGGTGACTTTACCAAGTCATAGGTGTGGTTCTCAAGCAAGGATCTCATCTCTTCTTGCATGGCTTTAACCCACTTATTCTTATTCTCATGTAGAATAGCTTCTTGGTAAGTTTCTGGCTCTCCCCCGTCAGTAAGTATAACATACTCATGTGGAGGATATCTCGGTAGAGGGTTGTCGCTCTTTAGTGGATCTTCTCAATGGAATCTCAAGTGGTGGTGGAGGTGCACATTAGGTTGGTTCAACATCATCAATTTGTAGGTGTATCATCACTAGTATTATCACCACAATCTTCTTGTTTATCTCCCCATGATCATCATGAACTTCTGGTGAAGGAACTGGACCCAAACTCAAGGAATATAAGCAGAGATTTTTGGCTTCTCAATATTATCACCATCATCAAACAATTGATCTTCAAGAAACACAACATCTTTGCTTCTAATAATCTTCTTGTTCACTGGATCCCATAATCTGTACCCAAACTCTTCATGACCATATCCCAAGAAGATACATGCTTTTGTCTTATTATCAAGCTTGTACCTCTCATCTTTGGGAATATGAACAAATGCTTTACACCCAAAGACTCTCAAATGATTATAAGATATATCTTTTCCTCTCCATACTCTCTCCGGAACATCACCTTGCGGAGGAACCGATGGAGAAAGATTTATCGGTCAATTGTAGTTCTCATAGCCTCCCCAAAATGACTTTGGTAACTTGGCGTGGGAAAGCATACACCTAATCCTTTCTTCAATGGTTACATTCATCCTTTCGCCACACCGATTCTGGCGAGGAGTTTTAGGGCTGTTTTCTCAAGCCCGATACCATGGAACCGCAATAATTCTCAAAAGGACCCCTGTACTCGCCACCATTATCTGATCGAACACACTTTAGCTTTCTGCCAGTTTCTCTTTCAACATTGACATGAAACTCCTTGAAAGCATCGAGTACCTGGTCTTTAGATTTCAAAGCAAAAGCCCACACTTTTCTAGAATGATCATCAATAAAAGTAACAAAATAAAGAGCACCTCCAAGAGTTCTAGATTGCATAGTATAAACATCAGTATGAACTAAATCAATAACATCAGATCTTCTAGATGATGGATATGTCTGAAATGCAACTCTATGTGTTTTTCCAGCTAAGCAATGATCACAAGATTTAAGAGATGTACCTTGCAACTCTGGTAAGAACTGCTTTCTAGCAAGAGTTTGAAGTCCCTTCTCGCTGATATGTCCAAGCCTCTTATGCCAAAGATCTATACTTTCACCTTTTTGAATTGCATTAATCTCTCCTTTGTGTAGCTTAGCTTCCATGACATAAAAAGAGTTAATCTTCTTTTCTTTTGCCACAATTAGAGAACCTTTAGTGAGTTTCCATTTACTATTACCAAAATAATGTGCAAAGCCCTCATCATCAAGTCTACCTGTAGATATCAAGTTAAGACAAATATCTGGAACATGCCTTACATCTTTGAGTATTAATTTGCTCCCAATACTGGTTTCCAAGCAAATATCTCCAATACCCACAATCTTAGATGTACCACTGTTTCCTATTCTGACATTACCAAAATCACCAGTAGTGTAAGATCTAAAGAAATCACCATGAGAAGTGACATGAAATGAAGCACCAGAGTCAATTACCCAATTACTGTCCTGAGCTACAAGGCTAACACAACCTTCATCACAGACAATAGTGATATTACCTTCAGCAGTAATTGTATTAGTCTCTTTCTCATTTTTCTTCATTTCATTCTGTTCTCGCTTCCAAAACCTACACTCTTTCTTCATGTGACCTGGCCTGTTACAGTGAAAACATTTGATATCTCTTCTAGACTTAGATCTTCCTCTATATCCATGTGGATTTCTGCTATGACTTCTTCCACGTCTTTCTTGTTTTTCAATAACAAATGCCCCAGAAGAAGATTCACCCTGTTCTTTCCTTCTGGCATCTTCATTTAGCAAACTATCTTTAACCATATCTATAGTTAGAGTCCCCTCTGGCGTGGAGTTACAAATAGTCACCACATACGTTTCCCAACTTTCTAGTAAAGAGCTGAGAAGTAATAATCCCTGCATCTCATCATCTATATTCATTTTCATAGCAACCAACTTGTTTGCAAGACTCTGAAATAGGCTTATGTGCTCAACAATATTACCACCACCATCTTTATACTTCAAATTTACAAGCCTTCTGAGGAGAGAAATTCTATTTCCCACAGTCTTTTTCGCAAAAAGGTTTTCTAATCTTTGCCATACAACATCAGCTCTGGTTTCATCTGAAATATGCTCATGCAAGTTTATATCCATCCATCTTCTAATATAGGCAATAGCTTTTCTATGTTGAACTTCTCATTCTTCATCATCCATAGTAGAAGATTTATCTTTAACCTTGATGGGCTTATACAAATCTTTGCAATAAAGCAAATCTTCCATCATACGCCTCCAAGTGGAATAATTTGATGAGTTCAATTTAATCATACCATCTGACTGCTCCATTTCAATCACACAAGAAAACTAGCACCAAACAACCTGTTGCTCTGATACCACTTGTTGAGAAGAAACCTGTTAAAGCGGAATAATTCTTTCCCCTCTTTGTGTATCAAAATGGGTTCCTCATCAAAATACTAACTTGATATCAAAATGCTAAATCAACCAGCACAGCATAAACAATAGAGCAATAAATCAATCACACAGTAAGACCAAATCTTTTTAACGTGGAAAACCCAATGTGGGAAAAACCACGGGACCGTAGTCCATCTCTAACTTCCACTATCAATAATAATGATAACAGGTTTACAGTAGGTCTTCTCTAGAATAACTAGAGGATCAGAATAACATTAAGATCATAGATCTTGGCTCAAGAATAGCATATCTTCATTACATAGATATCCTCAAAAGAGAATTCTAGGTCTCACGGAGTAGATATCGTAGGAAAGTACTTGAGAGAGGGTAAACTGCAAATCAATACCGTTAGGATTGTAGAATTTGCTGCAAGGATTCTCCACATAAAATTTGGGCCAAAACTGACATCGTTTGGCCACCGATCGTCAAGCAGAAAAACTCAGAAACCTTACTTTCTCTCTCTATTTCTCTGCACGCCGCACGCTGCACGCTGCACGCTCACTGTACACACTGCACTCTCACTCAATTTTTCCCTTTCTCTCTTGATTTCTTTGATTTGTTGATTTGGGCTCAATAGGCCCAATTGTCCAAGTCCACATATGGGTTGGACCCAACAAGAATCAAGATTCGTTTGGATAAATCTTCTCTCAGAAGATAAAATCACATGAGAACTAAGTGATTCATATAAAATACATCTTATGGCGAATAAATATGAAAATATGAAAATCAAATATCAAATACAAAGTCATCATGAAAATCATTTTTCTTTCATTTAGGATATTTATTAAAAGTAAAGTAGATTGATTCATATAAGATTAAAATTAGCTAAAGTTCTTTTAGTTCCAAATTTTGTGATTGATTTCATGCTCTAGTCTTTCATACAAAAGCCATGCATCATCATTTAAAATCAAAAAGCAATACGAAAATCATAAAGATACATATTGTTGCTTCTTAAAACATTTATAGGATTAATCTTATTAGGTATATAAACATTATATTTAAATCTAACATTTGTTCCTTTATCATAAAAGATACAATTTTTATGATCATTTTTTTTAAATCACTAGAAAGAGAAGCATGATCCCCCTTTTATTTTATATATATATATATATATATATATATTATTTTTTACTAATTAATTTAAAAGTAACTCATTAAAAGCATCAAGTAATTTCATAGTAAAGTAAAGGGGTTTCGAGCGAGTCATTTACCTCATCGTCGAGAGGCACCAAGGCATAATTTACCAATTTGTCTTTATTGGTTTGCTCATTGTCTTCGGATGTACTCAATTTGTCCCATGTCGCCTTGAATGCCTTTTTTTTTTTTTTTTTGACAACTTCTTATTTTTAAGTTCATTTTTATTTTTTGATTCTTTTTTTATGAAATTTTTAAATTTTGTTTTTAGGAGATCAAGTTCATCATCACTTGAGCTTTCGCTAGAGTGGTCTTCTTTTGTTCTAAGTGCAAAATCCTTCTAGCTCTTTGGAAGGTTATTCTCAAGTTCATCATGTGCCATACAAGTAATTTTGTAGGTCATAAAAAACCCAATAAATTCTTCGAGTGGAAAGTTATTCAAGTCCTTGGCTTCTTGAATTATAATTACTTTAGGATCTCAATATTTTAGAAGGGATCTTAATATGTTATTAACAAGTTCAAAATTTTAAAAAACTTTTACCAACTACTTTTAGACCATTGACGACATCCGTAAACCGGGTGTATATGTCTCCAATGGTCTCGCTTGGTTTTATACGAAATAATTCATAACTATGAACCAAAAGATTGATTTTTGACTCCTTAATCCTACTTGTGCCTTCATGTGTGATTTCAAATATGTGCTAAATCTCATAAGTCGTTTTACAAATAGAAACTTGATTGAATTCATTTTTATCCGAAGAACAAAATAAAGTATTCATAGTTTTGGCATTCAAAGAGAAAGTTTCTTCTCCAAATCATTCCATTCATTCATCGGAAGAGAAGACTTTTAAAATCCATTTTCAATGATATTTCATAACTAAAAATTTATAGAAATTAGAAAAATCCTCATTCTAGTTTTCCAATACGTGTAATCCATTCTATTGAATATGAGAGGATGTGTGATATAATGACCCTCTTGATTACTAACAACAACCATCTTAATTGAGTTTTAATCTAAGTCGAGAGTAACCTTACTCTGATACCAATTGTTAGCACCAAGTCGACACTTAGAGGAGGGGAGGGGGCGGGAGGTGAATTAGTACTTTCATAAAATCCTCAACGATTCAAAAATCTCATTTGATAAAATTGTATTGGAAAGATGAGTTTAACTTGAAAACGTTCATAAGTGTAGTGAATAAGTAAATTAGTTTGCAATATAAATGAAAAGCATAAAGTAAATGTAAACCAAATTTATAGTGGTTCAATTGTCATGATCTACATCTACTCCTGATTTCTCTTCACTCGAGGCCACCGGCTTCCACTACCGGTTTTCCTTTAATGGGCGAAGACCAACTATCCTCTTACAACTCTTTCTCCTTTTCATAAGTTCAGGTGAGAACCTTTACACTTCTCTATTTTACACTTAGACCTCACTTCTCCCTTTAGAAGAACTTCTAAATACTAGGAAGATGTGACTCTATACTAAGAAAGATTTATAACTTTTTTAACAAGGATTCTTTCTCCCTTTTTCAACTCAATTCTTACTTATCCATGCTGAAATATATGGGTATTTATAGACCCAAAAATAGCTTCAAAATTGGAGCAAAAAAAGGTCTCATCTTAGGTTTCTTGGGTCCTAATGATACCACCGCCTGTGCTGGGTGGTACCATTGTCAGACCTTGCTACAAGAATTGAATGAGCTAAATAACAAGCCTAATTCAACCCTGATTCAGGTTCAATTGGCCCATAATTGAGTTGGCATTATTTCATCCCAAAATCGACTCAATTAGTCCTAAATTAACTTGATCTAGACACACAATTACAAGCATGAATCCTATATTATCTGGCATGCCATTAGTTCATCTGATGCTTCATCCGATCATTCGGCCCGATGCCCGAACTCATGCCATGAAGCTTTCTGTCGATACGTCGATCGATCCCTTGGCCCGACGTCAAATCTTCTAACATGTTCCACTATGGCCCAACATCTGATTCCTCATACTTTAATTGATTTGTCTTTTCTGATCAAAGTTAGTCTTACGTCACTCAAAATGTAGATTAGATCGTAAACTCATTAATTGATTTCATTATCAAAATCCGAGATTCAATAGCCGATCCCGACGAACTTCTGCCTCCCATCGTTAGAGGCCTTTGATGACAGTACTGACCCAATAAGGCATATTACTATCTTCCACATCCAAATGTTGTTATACGGCACCTCGGACACCCTAATATGCCATGCCTTCCTAATAACACTAAGAGGCCTAACATGAGAATATTACACTTGCTTGAAGTCGCTCTCAGTCAGCTCCTTTGCTTAGCTTGTAAAGGAGTTTAAGATCTACTTCCTTAGGAATGTGTGCTTGAGACCATCAACGATAATACTTCTTAGACTTAGACAAAGAGAGGAAATTTTTTTTTTTTTGACTTCGTCGCTCAATTTACTAACGAGATCCAAGTCATGCAAGAAGCCCATCTATCGCTTATGATACAAGCCTTCATTACTAACGAGATCCGAGTCATGCAAGAAGCCCATCCATCGCTTATGATATAGGCCTTCACAATTAGGCTTAAGCCCTCTGACTTTTTTTTTTTTTATCATTGGTGGAGAGGCTATTAAATCTTGAATTTTGATGATGAAATTAATTGATGAGTTTATAGACTGATATGAGTTTATGATAAGAAATGTAGGAGAAACTTCGATTATAGACTTGAGCCATCGAAAGATAAATTATTGAAGTAGGAGAATCAAACGCTGGGCTAAAGAGCATCATGTTAGAGATTGGACGTAAGGTCGAAGGATGGACTTCATGCCATGAGTTCAGGCATCGGACCAGAAGGATCGGGTATTACGCGAAGAAGATCGAATGTTGTAGAAGGTCAACATACTAATAGATCGGGCAATACATCGAGGGAAAGAAAAATGTGTTAGAGGTTCGAACTGTTAGGACCATATTGACACTAGGGGGGGGGGGGGGGGTGAATTAGTGGTTGCATAAAATTACGTCGATTCAGAAAATTTTATTCGATAAAGCTCGTATCGGAAAGATATTTAATTTGAAAATATTCGTAAGCATAGTGAATAAGTAAATTAGTTTGTAATAAGAATTCAAAGTATAAAGTAAATGTAAATTGATTTATAGTGGTTCGGTTGTCATGACTTAAGTCCACTTCTAATTTCTCTTTACTCAAGGCTATCGGCTTCCACTACTGATCTTCTTTCTAACAGACGGAGATCAACTACTCTTATAACTCTCTCTCCTTTTCATAGGTTTATGAGAGAACCTTTACACCTCTCTCTTTTACACTTAGACCTCACTTCTCCCTTTAGAAGAACTTTCTAAAAATCAGGAAGAAGTAACTTACACTTCAAGAGAGATTAAAATTCATTTTCACAAGGATTCTTTCCCAATTTCTACTCTCTTTCTTGCTACCTCAAGCACAAAAGAGTGGGGTATTTATAGACCCCAAATGACTTTAAAAATGGAGCAAAAAAGTGTCACATCCCTTATTTTAAGGGTACTGGCGATACCACCACCAGTACTTAGCAATACCATCGCTTGCCAGTCTGACACTATGCAGTACCATCGCCCAATCTAGTGGTTCCATCGCTTGACATACTAACACTAGGTGGTATCACCGCCTGACAGCCTTAGAGATTGGGCTTTTAACTTTTCCATATCATAGGCGGTTCCATTGCTAGTTTGGTAGTGCCACTATCAGTTTGGCGGTGCCACTACCTGACCTAACTTTTGGATCACTGAATGAGCTTTCCTCTTGGACTAAAACAATCTCAATTTAGGCCTAGTTGGCTCATAATTGAGTTAGCATGATTACACCAAAAACTAACTCAATTAGCCCCCTAAATTACTTCGATCTCAATAAATGATTACATGCATGAATCCTCTATTGTCCGACATATCATTAGTTCATCAAGCGTTTCGTCTGATCCTTCGGTGCATCGTCCTCTCCTTCGGCATATTACCTAATTAGCATGTAAACCTTTTGCAACATTTGATCTCCTTGGCGCAATATCTGATCCTTCGGCTCGATGCCCGAACTCATGGGAGAAAGTACTTCTATTAGCACATCGACCGATCCTCGAGCCCGATGTCCAATCTTCTAATATGTTCACTTTGGCCCAATGCCCGATTCTTCCTTCTTTAATCGATTTGCCTTTTCTGATCGAAAATAATTCTGTGCCACTCAAATGCACATTATATTATAACTTTATCAATTGATTTCATCATCAAAATCCAGGATTTAACAATCTCCTCCTTTTTGACGATGACAACCAATTGATGATGAAGTTTAAACTAAACTCCCCATATCAATATGTCATATTAAAAGAAACTTTGAATTCAAAAAATCATGAGAATTTCATGCATAATTTTAAATTATCAAGGTACATCACTATTGAATCTCGTATTTTGATGATGAAACTAATTGATAAGTGTTTATGATTTGATCTGTGTTTTGAGTGACGCAGGATGCTTCGATTAGGATAAGATAATTAAAGTAGGAAGAATCATTTTAGGTCGGAAGAAAATATGTAAGAAGATTGGACGTCGAGTCGGAGGATTGGTCGACGTATCGACATAAGGCTTCGGGCCATGGATTCGGGTATCGAGCCAAGAAGAGCAGATATTGTGCCAATAATAATAGAGTTGCGGAGGTCAATTGGCTGATTGGGCAATAGGCCGCAAGAGAGGATGATGCGACGAAAAATCGGACGAAGCGTCGATGGACCAATGACATGCCGGACAACATGATTCATGCTTAGCAATAATTGTGTAGATTGAAGTGTGTTTTATGTGTGCAGGATTAACTAAGATAGAAAGACATAAAGCAAAATGAAGTCCTAGAGTCAAGAACGAGATTTCGTTGGGAGTTAGAGAGTTCGTCGAAAGTACAGACATTCATCAAAAGTTCTACCGGAATTGATCGAGAAGTCCTAGAGCTTGCCAAAGAAGCTCATCGGAACTCGCTAAGAAGATCTTCATGAAGTCCAGGAGCTTGATGGGAGTCTACCGAAACATTGTTGAGAGATCGTCGGAAGTTCACCGGAAGATCACCGGAAGAAATCGAACTTATTTTTCTTAGAATATGTCTTAGGAATCGTAGTTAGCACATAATTAGAGTGTGATTTAGGAGGTAATCCCATCAACTTTGTTAGGGGCCAATTGGGCCCAAAATTAGGTTGGCTTGGGCCAGATTCAAGGCCCAACCAATATGTTAAAAGCCCAGCTGGTGGTAGCACCACCAGGTCCGACGGTGGCACCGCCTGGGAAATAAGACCCCAAAAATTCTGGACGGTGGTACCGCCTAGTGTAGTTTTAGTGTCATACTGACACAAGTGGTGGTACCACCTATACCTGGGAAACCTGGGATAAGACTTTTTTAGGCTCTAAGTTTGAATCAACTTGAAGCCTATAAATACCCCTCTCATCCTTGGTTAAGACACAAGCATAGAGAATTTAAAAAGGGAAAAACGCTGTTCTAATCTTTTGTGAGAATCTGAGTATTAGAATAGTTTGAGAGTGGAGTGAGTGCTTGTGAAGATTGTCTCCTAAACCTGTGAAAATGAGAAGAGGGGTGTCAGAAGGAGTTTGATCTTTGCATATTAAAGGAAGATGGATAGTGGATTCCGGTGGCCTCGACGAAAGAGGAATCAGTAGAGTTGATGTAGGTCACGACAATCGAACCACTATAAAAATCTGATTTATCTTTTCTTTTATGTAATTTATCCTACTGCAAACCTTCTTACTTTCTTACTGCTTTCAATACGTTTACGAATACACTTTCAAGTTAACATCTTCCGAAATCGATTTTTAACGTATGAAGAATTTTTCAGAACCGACGTTTTTACCGCTGCACTAATTCACCCTCCCCTCTTAGTGCCGACTCGTTCCTAACAATCACATGATTCAAATCATCATAACTTCTCCTTTAACATAAATTAATTACTATAAATGATGTATTGCTTTATTATTAACTTCTATGTTTGTGTATTATAGTTAAGGAGATAATTAAATTTGATTTTCTTAATCATATGGATAAGTTAGGAATTATACTAATCAATCAAAGTACTAATTAATTTATTTCCTAATGAATGATTTGATTTTTAGAAAGTAAATAGTTTACATTCCATTTTCATGTGTGAACTATAAGAAATGAATATTATATTTATTTCTTTGTATGAAAAAGTAAAATAAAAATAAATTAAAAATTAAATTAAATTATTACTTATCGGGAAGATCTCATCTTCTCATATATAAAGAGGACTACTCCTCCCTCATTCCTCACAAAGCCTAATAATTAGAGGATTAAGGAGAGGACTTTCTGAGGAGATGATATCGAGGAAAGGATAGCTGAAGAGAGGTAGGATTTTTTTTTAATTAACTTTGATTTACATTTTGAAATCTTGATGTTGAGATTGTTATAATTTTATGATGCATAATGATGTTTTAATTTTAAAATTTCATGATTAGTAAATAATGACAATTAATTTGTGGTGTTAGAATGATTATTTGATTTATATTGATCTCTTAAGCTTAAGTGAATTTTAATATTGATTTAATTATTAAAATTCTTATTTTTGGATTAGCATAATAGTTCTAATTTATTTAATTAGATATATCTATGTTTCAAGAATTATGTGTGAATTTTTATAATGTAATTAGTTTTAAATTTAAGATCATGAATTAAAATATTTAATTAATAGATTTAAATTATTCTTTAATAATTTTATATATTGAAATCTAATTTGATAAGAGGAGTCTAATTGGGGTCTGACTTTAGTCAAGTTAATCTATCAAATCGGATCAACTCAACCCATGTGTTCATGTATGACCTAGCCCATGTGGCCAAGTACAACATAACCTATATGACTCGGCATGACCCAGCCTATTTGGCCAAGTAGGAGCCAGCTCATGTGACTAGGTATGACCCAACTCATGTGGCCAAGCATGATCCAACCCATAAGACTAGGTACGATCTAGTCCATGTGGCCATGTATGACCCAACCAATGTGGCCAAACACGAGCCAGCTCATGAGGCTAGGTATGACCAAATCCATGTGGTCAAGTATGACCCCAACTCATGTGTCTAAGTGTGACTAACTCATGAGCCAAGCATGGCTTAGTTTAGTAGTAAGGCTCAGCCCAACTTATAAGTGAGGCTTATCTAGTCCATGAAGTTAAGCTTGCCCAACTATGCGATTGGCATTAGACACATCGTCGCTCCTCTATCTAGCTCGTTGTACCTCAACTCAACCTATTACTTGGAACAAGCATATGCAGCGCATGTGACCCATTCAAAACTCAAGTGGGTTGGTTCAGTTTGGGCTAGCATTATATGATATAATCCAATTTCCTCTCCCTTTATTGGTTTGAACTCATTAATTGACTAAATAAAATACGTTCGATAAGTTAAAATCGATTTAGAGTGATTCAAGAATAACTTGACTAATTCAAACCTACTTGACCTAATTGAGATCAATCAAATCTAAATTAGATGATGATTCCAGACCAGTTCTATAAGGATTTAAGATTGGTTTTGTTAGGTCATAATCGAATTAAGTTTGGTTTAAGTTAATTGAGCTATTCCAATTAGGGTTTTCGTTGATTGTGGACTGTTGAGACATTGATGATTTATGCATTTATAATTTGATGAACTTAAAGGTTTTATCTGAAGATATCATTTGAAAATGATTATTGATTTTCTATTTTTCTTAAGTTTATGATATTTATATGATTTGTGGGCTCATTACAGTGCAGTGCTACCAATGAACATAGTCTAGCATATTTACATCAAGTATGATCTCTCATAATATTTAATCATATTGATTTCTTAATGTATGTGTGAGTGAATGGATGAGTGTAAATGAATGATCTTGAATGTTTATGATGATGATGTTGATGATAATGATGACTTGGCACTTCTTACAAGAAAATTTTAAAGTTTTTTAAAATGGAACAAACCAAAACAAGATACTAAGAATAAAAATAAACCCAAAAAGGACACAATGATATGCTATGAATGTAAGAAGCCGAGATACTTCAAAAATAAATATCCCTAAGTGAAAAAGAAGCTACAAAAAAAAACGAAGATGCTTAAAGTAATTTGGGACGATTAAGTGCATTCGAATATGAGGAGTTAACCAACAAAGAAGAAGTTGCATTAATGACCTTTAACAACGAGGTATGTAACTCAAATGAATCTTCCTTATCTTATGATGAATTATTCAATGTATTTAATGATGTATTTGATGATTTTAAATTAGTTAGTAAAAAATATAAACTGTGAAAAAAGGATCATGCTTCTCTTGCTAGTAAATTTAAAAAATTTAAAAATGAGTATGATGATTGTATGTTAGCTCCTTGCACTAAGTGTGAAAAGTTAGATTCACTTGAGAAAGAAAATATTTTACTACAAGAAACATAAAAAAAAATTAAAATATTTAATATATCTTTAAACATTATCTTTGCTAATAAGGGTTATGTTCATAGAAAGGAAGGAATTGGATTTGTGAGTAACATTCAACAAAGGCCAACTATCTTTGTTAAAGGACCCACATTACATATTTCACCCACAAATAAATGTAATTTTTATGGTAGATTCGGACATTTTGCCTATAGATGTTCTTTTAAAAGGTATAGTCTATACAAATTAGTTTGGATTCCTAAAGGAACCATGAATAACTCAATGTCAATAGTAAGATAGATAGAGCTATTTATGAGGGGCCTAAAGTTAAATGGGTACCTAACATAAAACCCCCTTTCTTGTAGATATGTTTATAAACAAAAGCTAGGAGCAAGAACCTTGATAATGAATACTCAAGACATATGACTTGAGATCTAACACACTTATCTAGGCTCACTAGCCAAGACGAAGGATATGTCACATTCGAAGATAACAACAAAGGAAAAATTATTGGCAAAGGAACCATAGGTAATAAGTCAAACCTCTTGATTAAAGATGTATTATTAGTAGATGGGTTAAAACATAATCTACTAAGCATTAGTCAATTATGTGATAAAGGATATATCATCAAATTTGAATCTAATGCTTGGATAATTGAAATACCACACAAAAATAGATCTATGATTGTCTTTAAAAATAACAATATATATACTATTGACATTGATGATTTTTGTAATGAAACATGTTTTTCGGCTTTAAACGATGATGCATATTTTAGCATAGGAGAATAGGTCATGCTAGTATGAAACTAATCTCTCAAATCTCAACTAGAGAACTTGTAAGAGGAATGCCTAGCATTAAGTTTATTAAAGACAAAGTTTATGATGCATATCAATTAGAAAATAAATAAAAAGTAGTTTTAAATTAAAAAAATAAATAAACACCTCTAGCCCACTACAATTAATCCATATGGATTTATTTGGACCAATTGATATAACAAGTCTAGGAGGTAGTTAATACGGTTTTATAATTGTTGATGACTATAGTAGATATACTCGGACATATTTCTTGGCACACAAAAGTGATTACTTTAAATACTTTTTAAAATTTTATAAACTTGTTCAAAATGAAAAGAGTTTTATGATTTCATCTATTCATAGTGATCATAGTGATGAGTTTTAAAACTATAATTTTTAAAATTTTTGTAAGTCAAATAGGTACAACTATAATTTCTCTACTCCAAGAAATCCGCAACAAAATAGAGTAGTTAAGAGAAAAAAATAGTAGCTTACAAGAGATGGCAAGAACCATATTAAACGAACATAACCTACTTAAATATTTTTAAGCCAAAGCTGTTAACACGGCATGCTATGTCATAAACAAGGTTCTCATATGTAAATATTTTATTTTAAATAAAAAAGATCCCTCGGGAAAATTTGATACAAAGGTATCTTTCTTGGATATTCCTCTATTTCTAAAGTTTTTTGTGTTTTCAATATGAGAACTTTAGTTATCGAGGAATATATTCATGTTATTTTTATTGAGGTTTCTATATTTAAGAAAAATAATTTTGATAATGATCTTGATTTTGATGCTTTAAATTTGAATGAAAACTCCCTCACACCTCCTAACCAACTTGGATGCATCTTCTTCCGAAGAATACTTACCTAATGAATGAAAGTATGTAGATGCTCATCCTAAGGAGCTAATCATTGGAGATACATCAAAAGGTGTTCAAACTCGCTCTTCATTTAAAATTTTTATGCTAATGCTATATTTTTGTCTCAAATTAAACCAAAATACATTGACAAAGCCTTAAAAAATGATTCATGGGTTATTGTAATGCAAGAGGAGTTCAATCAATTTAAAAAAAATGAGGTATGAAAGCTTGTTCCTAGACCTAGTAACAATTTAGTAATTGGTACTAAATGAGTCTTTAGCAATAAGCAAGATGAACTTGGTATCATGGTTAAAAACAAGGTTAGATTAGTGACGAAAGGTTTCAACCAAGAAAAATATATCTATTATAAAGAAATCTTCACTCTTATGGCTAGACTTGAAGCCATAAGGATTCTCTTTATCTATGCATGTTGTAATAATTTGAAGTTATTTCAAATAGATGTCAAAAGTGCTTTTCTAAATGACTTTATTTTCCAAGAAGTTTATGTTAAGCAATCACTCGGATTTGAAAATGCTCTCTTTCTTAACCATGTTTTAAGTTATCTAAGGCTCTCTATAGGTTAAAACAAGCCCCTAGGGCTTGGTATGAAAGGTTTAGTTCTTTCCTTATTCAAAATAATTTTATGAAAGATAAGGTTGATACTACATTATTTATTAAATATTTTAAAAATAATTTTTTTATTGTTTAAATTTATGTTGATAATATCATTTTTGACTCTTCAAATGAATCTTTGTGTGAATCATTTGCCAAAAGTATGAGCCAAGAATTTGAAATGAGCCTAATGAGTGAATTAAATTCTTCTTAAGATTATAAATTAAGTAATTAAGTGATGAAACTTTTATTAGTCAACTAAGTATGTTTTAGATCTATTAAAACTGTTTAATATGCATAGTACTAAGGTTATTAATACACCAATGAGTACTTCCACAAAGATGGATATGGACCATGATGGAGAAAATTTTGATCAAAAGACTTATAGAGGTATGATAGATAGTTTACTATACCTCACATCAATTAGACTAGACATTATGTTTAGTATTTGACTTTGCACTAGATTTTAATCTAATACCAAACAATCCTATTATAAAGCAGTTAAGAGGATTTTTAGATATTTAAGAGGAACCCCTAACCTAGGATTATGGTATCCAAAATCAAAAAAATTTGAATTAATTACTTATGTCGATGTTGATTTTGTTGTATGTAGAATAGATAGAAAATACACATTTGAAACATATCAACTCTTAGGTCATGCACTTGTTTCTTGGTCTTCCAAGAAATAAAATTCTATTGCATTATCTACAGTTGAATATGTAGTAGTAGGTGCATGTTGTGCACAAGTTATTTGGATGAAAAATACTTTAGAAGACTAACTTTATTTGAAAAATATTTCTATAAAATATGATAATACTAGTGTCATTTTCTTAATAAAGAATCTCATTCAATATTCTAGAACTAAACACATTGATATTATGCATCATTTTATTAGAAATCATGTTAATAATCATGATATATCTCTAAAATTTATTGATACAAAACATCAATTAGCTAATATTTTTATGAAACTATTGAATGAGGAATAATTTAATTTTATTAGAAGAGAATTAGGTATGCTAAATCTTCTTAATGCATGAGTTCTTTTTATACTTTTTTGGATTTCTTGATTTTTTATAACTTGAGTTTTTCTTTTTAAATCGAGATCATTTCCTATCATTCCTTCTTCACACAATTTACAAAAGAAGAAATTTGATTCATGGACTTTTGATATACTTGATCTTTTATGTGATGATCATTTTCTATGAATCCTTCCCCTTTCTATTTACGAAAGTAAAACTTTGATTCATGGACTTTTGATACTTTTGACTTGATTCTTTATATGATGAATGAATTCTTCCCCTTTTTTTTTCTTCTTATTTTTTATGATAAAGGAGAGAAAGAAACTTGCTAGCATCTCAAGAAAAGCAAAAATGCTAGCTTGCACATCTCAAGAGAACCAAAAGTGCTTACACATCTAAAGAGAAGTGCTAGCTTGCCCATTTCAAGCAGCAAAAGTTGCTACCTTGTGCATCTCAAAAAGCAAAAATTTTGCTTAACTTCACATCTCAAAACTTACTAGCTTGTATGTTCTAACTTGCTAGCTTTTCTCCTTTTTGTTGATGACAAAAATGATTGAAAGTTTTAATATTTTGATATTATGTATGTTATGCCCAAAGTGATGTTGATTTATTTTTGGTTTCATGCATGAAGTGATGATGAGTTGTAATGTTTTGAAACTATGTTGCACAATGTATAAAATTTTTATATGATGCATATGATCAAAATTGTTTCACTTGAATTCAAAAGTTATTTTTCCTTTTGAATTCAAGTTTGTCTTGTTTCGATATGGCATATAGATAGGGAGAGTTAAGGTTCTCTCCATCATCAATTGATTGTCATCATAAAAAAGGGAGAGATTATTGAATCTTGAATTTTGATAATGAAATCAATTGATTTATGACCTAATCCATATGCTGAGAAAAGTGATGTAGGACTAACTACGATCATGAAAAAGTAAAATAATTAAAGAATCGGATGTTGGGCCAAGCTAAAGATTAAGCATCGGGCCGGAAGAATCAGATAATAGATTAAGAACGGATGGATCGAGCATTACGCAGAAGGTTCGGACGATGCACCGAAAGCTCGTCAATAGCTCGTTAAGAGTTTGTCGGAAGTTCAGATAAATAATTAACATACTAGACAACTAAGATTGCTTGTATTATAATTATTTTAGTCTTAATTATCATAATTAGATATCAATTTGAGTTAGTTTGGGGAGTAATCATATTAACTCAGTTAGGGACTAATTTGGCCTGAATCAGGGTTAAATTGGGCCATATGGATGGCCCATTCAGTTACCTAAAGCCACATCAAGCAGTGTAATTGCCTGAGGCTCAGCCTCTCAGGTATTGTCTGGGCGGTGGTACCGCTCGGTGGTACCATCGATAATTAATGCTATCAGGTGGTGGTATCTGTTGAATCTCGGATTTTGATGATGAA
The DNA here is from genome assembly GCA_900464855.2 of Musa schizocarpa. Taxonomy (NCBI): domain Eukaryota; kingdom Viridiplantae; phylum Streptophyta; class Magnoliopsida; order Zingiberales; family Musaceae; genus Musa; species Musa schizocarpa. The sequence continues at coordinate 13,357,294 of LS990922.1, forward strand.
ATTAATTGATGAGTTTATGATCTAATCTATATTTTGAGTGACATAGGAGTAATTTCGATTAGAAAAGATAAATTGATTAAAGCAAGAGGAATCAAACGTTGGGCCGAAGTGAAATATATTAGGAGATTGGACGTTGAGCCGAAGGATCGATCGACATATTGGTAGAAGAACTTCGTGCCATAAGTTTAGGCATCAGGTCGAAGGATCAGACTGTATTAATCAATGGTACTGCCTAGTGTCAGGTGGTGGTACCGCCAGACTAGGCGATGACACTGCCTAGTGTCAGTGTTGTAGGTAGTGGTACTGCCAAGACCCAGGAAACCTATGATGAGACAGTTTTGGCACCAAATTTAAATCTATTTGAGGCCTATAAATACCCCACTCATCCCTTCTTAGTTCACACACAAATTGAAAACAAAAAAGTGTGGAAACTCTACTGTAATTCCTTGAGAATTCCCCGCTAGCTTTAAGTTTTGGTTTTAGTTTAAGAGAGGGGTGATAGGCTTATAAAGGTTGTCTCCTGAACCTATGAAAAAGAAAAAAGTTATAAGATGGTAGTTAGTCTTTTCCCATTAAAGGAAGACCGTTAGTGTACACTGATGGCCTCAACGGAAGAGGAATCGGGAGTCGACGTAAGTCACGATGACCGAACCACTATAAATCTAGTGTGCACTCTCTTTCTACTCTTCATTACTCTTGTTCTCTATTTTAATTGCTTATTACATTTACTTCAAGTGAAGCACACTTTCGATATTATTTCGGATACAGCCTTTATTGAAACGATTTTTCTAAATCATTGATGTTTTTATCATAAACACTAACTCACCCCCCCTCTTAGTGCCGATTTTGGTCCTAATAGTATCGCTAGAGCCCAGTCTCCAAGGCTTTATTAGGCGGTAGTACTGCTAGTTGTCAGGGGATCAAGGGGTAGTATTGCCCAATACTAGTTGTGGTACCACTAATACCCTAAAAACCCGGATGAGATACTTTTTTACTCTATTTTGAAATCATTTAGGGCCTATAAATACTCAAATCCTTCCTGCTTGTAAATGCACAAAAAGTGAACAAAACCTTATGATCTAAGTGAGAAAAAGCTATTGTAATATCTTAAGAGTTTCCCTCCTCTTCTTTAAGTATAATTTTTATTTAAGAGAGGGCTGAGAGAATAGTAAAGGTTTTCTCCTAAACTTGTAAAAAGGAGAATAGAGTTGTAAGATGGTCGATTGAAAGAAAATCAATAGTGAAAGCTGGTGACCTCAATGGAGGAGGAATCGGGAGTGGACGTAAGTCATGATGATCGAACCATTATAAAATTAGTGTGCCTTTTCTTCTTTGTCTTTTTCTTTATATTGCTTATTGATTTGGCTGCTCACTCTATTTCTCACTTTCTCTAAGTTTAAATATATTTTCAATATAATTTTATTGAATGGAGTTTTTAAATTGTTGATATTTTTATGTAAGCATTAATTCACCCCCTTAGTGCCGATTTCGATCCTAATAGAAACTACATATGATATTTGGCACACACTCGAAGTCACAAATGAAAGCACAAGTAGAGTTAAAGAGTCTAAAGTTAATTTTTTAGTATATAATCAAGCAAAACTATTGAAGACATATACACCCATTTTACGGATATTGTCAATGGTTTAAAAGCATTTAATAAAAGTTTTTCTAACATTAAACTTGTAAATAAAATACTAAGATCCCTTCCAAAAAATTGGGATCCAAAAGTAATCGTAATACAAGAAGCAAAAGACCTAAATAATTTTTTGCTTGAAGAACTTATCGGGTCTTTAATGACCTATGAAATAACATATTTGACATATAACAAATATTTAGACAACCTTCCAAAGAATAAGATGGTTATTGCACTTAGAACCAAAGAAGATCACTCGAGCGAGGGCTCTAGTGAAGATGACATAGAACTACTTACAAAAAAATTTAAAAACTTTATGAAAAAGAACAAGACTAAATTAAAACAAGAATCTAAAAATGAACTCAAAAAGGATACAACCATTTGCTATGAATGCAAGAAGTCACAACACTCCAAAGATGAGTGTACAAACTAAAGAAGAAGTTGCCAAAGAGGAAGAAAGCATTTAAGATGACATGGGATGAATCAAATATATTCAAAGATAAGGAGTAAACCAACAAAGGCGAGATGACAGACTACACCTTAATGGCTCTCAACGATGAGGTAAGTAACTCAAATGAATCTTATTTACCTTACAATGAATTACTTAATGCATTTCATGATTTGTTTGATGAATGTAAATTAGCTGGTAAAAAATATAAATGATTAAAAAAGGATCACACTTCTCTTTCTAATGAATTTAAAAATTTAAAAAATAAGTATGATAAATGCTTGTTAACCCCTTGCATTAAGTGTGAAGAATTAGATTCACTTAAGAAAGAAAATATAGTATTACAATAAACGTTAGAAAAAATTGAAATTGGTAGCAAATTATTAAACATGATTCTTGCCAATAAGTGTCATGTTCATAGAAAAGAAGGAATCGATTTTGTGAGTAGCAACACTCAACAAAAACCGACTTTATTTGTTAAAGGACCCATATTGCATATTGCTCCTAAGGTTAAGTGTAATTTTTGTGATAGACATAGTCATTTGGCAAATAAATGTCCATTCAAAAAGTATGGTTCACATAAATTAGTTTAAGTTTCTAAATGAACCATAAATAACATTATGCTAAAAGACAAGATAGATAGATCTAACTATGAGGGACCCAAAGTTAAATTGGTACCTAGAATAAACCTATCCTTCTTGTAGATATCTCTAAAATAAAAAACTATGAGCAAAAGATGATATTTTGATTATGTATGCTCAATGCATATGACTAGAGATCTAAAACTCTTTACAAAACTCACTAGTCGAAATAATAATAATAGAAGAAAGATAATTTGAATTAGAATTATTAGTAATAAATCTTTTGATTGAAAATATTTTATTATTTAATGTGTTATAAATCTTTTCAAGTCTTTTGATCTTGATGATTTTTGTGATGAAACCATGTTTTATTATGATGTTTTATTGATCTTGATGATTTTTGTGATTGTCATGACGAATCTTATATTTTAAACATGATGCATGGTTTTGACATAAAAAACTTGGGTATATTTGTATGAAATCAATCATATGAATTGAAACAACTAAAAAAGAGGAAAATATTTTTCTTGAAATTTTCTCAATCCCTATCTTATCGAGTTTTCAAAAAGAGATTGATGAATCTATTTGTATCATTTTTTTTATGAATCTCTTGAACTATGAAAATGATTTTGATAATTTGATGATTTGAATTTGAATGATATTTTTCAAATTGAATTATGAACTTTCTTTTGATTTCTCAAAATTATAACTTGAGATTTTTTTATGAATCAAGATTATTTACTATGATTCTTTCTTTTCGCTATTTGACTTATCCAAATAAACCATGATATATCACTTGACTTCTTGATGTTTACAACTTATGTTTTATTATGTACAACTCGTTTGTATATATGATTGTATACCTTTTATCATGATTTAAAAATTGATGTAAAGGGAAAATAATTGTAACTTTATATTCTTTCCTACTTTTTAATAATGACAAAGGGGAAGAAAGACTTGCTAGCTTGCAAGGAAAAGCAAAATTGCTAACTTGCACATTGCAAAAGAAAGCAAATTTGCTAGCTTGTACAATTTAAAGAAAAACAAGTGCTAGCGTGTGCATATCTCAAGAAAAGCAAAATTTGCTAAACTTTCATATCTCAAAAAGCAAAAATTTTACTAATTTTCTTATCTTAAAAACTTGGTAACTTACATATTCTAAAATAATGATGTAAAACTTGCTAAATTACTAGCTTGCTAGTTGCACTTTTCTCTTTTTTTTTTATAACAAAGGGAGAGAAGTTGTCACATCCCAGATTTATAAAAAAATAATAAATCAGTATTTTATTATCCATGATTTACATAATAAACTCTCTCCTTTTTTTTTTCCTTCATTCTTGAATTCAAATCCTTATTTTTACAATAGTAAATGTTATATTAATTAGAAAAAGGATGACATCTTCTTGGTAGGGTCATAAGTCTCTTCCACCCAAGCTTCAGATCTATTACAAAGTAGTAGATTACTCTAAAAATAAATATAAGATAAAAACAAATCAACAACCACACATGCGGGTAGGAACCTTGAAAAAATCATAAAAATAATCTTTAATATTCATGTAATATAAATAAATATTAATAATTCAATAAGAAATGATAATATATCGATTCATCATAAAACTTATGCATTAGAAAATCGATAATGATTTCTTTCATAATAAATAAAATCATGCATCAGCCACATGCAACACATACATAATAACTAGATAACAAAGGCGTACATCACACTTGATGGTGCACTCTCCCAACAGCGGATGGAGAGGAATATTTCACCGGATGGATTCCTCCCAACAGCGGATAGAGATAATCCATATCGCACTCCTAATAGCGGATGGAGTGGTATCCCTCACTTACCCAAATGGGGACACGTTTCTCCCAACAACGAACCATCACATCTAATGGTCCGCTAATCCCCGAAGGGAATCGCCATACTTGCCCTCGGTAGGGATACATAAACATTCATGATTATTCATTTACACTCATCTATTCACTCACGCATGCATTAAGAAATCAATATGATTAAATATTATGAGAGGCCATACTTGATGTAAATATGCTAGACTATATTCATTGGTAGCACCGCACTATAATGAGCCCATAACTCCTTTCACAGGTTGCACTTCCAATATAAACTACTAGCCTAGTTGCATCTACTACATGATAACAATCATATCAATATTATAAACTTAAGAAAAATAAAAAATAATAATTATTTTTAAATGATATCTTCAGATAAAACCTTTAAGTTCATCAAATCATAAATATATGAAACATCAATCTCTCAATAGTCCTCAATCAACCAAAATCGTAATTGGAATAGCTCAATTAACTTAAACCAAACTTAATTCGATTATAACCTAATAAAACCAACCTTAAATCCTTATAGAACTGGTTTGGAATCACCCTAGACTGGTCTAATTTAGATTTGATTAATCTTGATTAGGTCAAGTAGATTTGAATTAGTCAAGTTAGTTTGGAATCACCCCAAACAAGTTTTAACTAATCAAACCTGTTTGATTTAGTCAATTAAGAGAGAGGAAGTTGGGCTATGTCAAATAATGCTAGCCCAAACCGATCCAACCCACTTAAGTCTTGGATGGGTTACGTGCGCATGCGTATTCCAAGTAATAGGTTGAGTTGAGGTACAACGGGCTAGATAGAGGAGCGACGATGTGTCTAATGCCAATTGCATAGCTAGGCAGACTTAACTTCATGGACTAGACTAAGCCTCACTTATAAGTTGGGCTGAGTCTTACCATTGAACTAGGCCATGCTTGGCTCGTGAGTTGGTTATACCTAGACATATGAGTTGGGGTTGTACCTAACTATATGGATTAAGTCGTACCTGTTAGGAACGAGTCGACACTAAGAGGGGGGGGGGGGGTGGTGAATTAGTGTAGCGGTAAAAACGTTAGTTCTGAAAATTCTTTCGTATGTTGAAAACGAATTTCGGAAACTTGAAAGCATATGCGAGTGTAGGCATAGTAAAAGCATAGTAAAGAGGAGAGGCAATTTGCTATAAAACTAAAGTGCTCAATGGAAACATAAACCATATTTTTATAGTGGTTAGTGGTTGGTCGTCGTGACCTACATCTACTCAGTAGATTCCTCTTCCATCGAGGCCACCTAAGCATCTATTATCGGTCTTTCTTCAATAGGCTAAGACCAACCACCTTTTACAACTCGATTCTCCTTTTACCGGGTTTAAGAGATAACTCTTACACCCCCACTTACTCATCTCTCAAACTATTTTAACACTTAGAACTTTGAGAGGAGTTTCACACACAATTGCAACAGAGTTTTCTTTTTTTTTTTTGCTCTCAATTGTGTGTTTCTTAACCAGTGACGAGAGGGGTATTTATAGGCTTCAAGTTGATTCAAACTTGGAGCCTAAAAATATCTCATCACGGGTTTCCCGAGTATGGGCGGTACCACTGCTTGTGCTGGGCGATACCACTACCTGACATCCTGACACTGGATGGTACCACCGCCTAACAGAGCTCGAAGACCGAGCTCTGGCGGTACCATCGTTGGCAGCATTTACTGCCAGCGGTACCACCGCCCAAACCACCTGGGAGACTGAGTCTCCTAAGCGGTGCCACTACTAGCCAGGCTTTCAGCATCCTGGTTGGGCCTTGAATCCGGCCCAAACCAACCCAACTTCGGGCATAATTGGCCCCTAACAGAGTTGATGAGATTACCTCCCAATCCCAACTCTAATTATGTGCTAAGTACGATTCCTAAGATATATTCTAAGCAAAATAAGTTTGGTTTCTTCTGGCAAGCTTCTGGCGAACTTTCGACGATCTCTTGGCAATGTTCCGGTGGACTCCCAGCAAGCTCCTGGACTTCACAACAATCTTCTTGGCGAGTTCTGATGAGATTATTTGGCAAGCTCCTGGACTTCTCGGTTAGTTCCGACAGAACTTCCAACGAACGTCCGGACTTCCGACGAACTCTCGAACTCCCAACGAAATCACGTTCTTGACTTCGGGACTTCATTTTGCTTTATGCCTTGCTATTATAGTTAATCTTGCATATATAAAAATATACTACGATCTAGACAATTATTACTAAGCATGAATCATGTCATTCGGTATGTCATTGGTCCATCGACGCTTTGTTCGATTCTTGTCGTCTATTGCCCAATCGATCAGTTGACCTTCATAACTTTGATATCCTTGGCGCAATATCTGCTCTTTTTGGCTCGATGCCCGAATCTATGGCCCGAAGCCTTCTGTCGTTACGTCGACCGATCCTTTGGTCCAACGTCTAATCTTCTGACATGTTTTCCTCCGGCCCAATATGATTCTTCTTGCTTTAATTGTCTCTACCTGATCGAAGCATCCTGTGACACTCAAAACGTAGATCAAATCATAAACACTTATCAATTGGTTTTATCATCAAAATATGAGATTCAACAGTACCTAGCCACATGAGCTTGCCCATGCTTGGCTGGGTTATATATGGCCATGTGAACTATATCGTACCTAGCCACATGGGTTAGGTCATGCTTGGCCACATGGGTTGGGTCGTACTTTGCCATAGGAGCTGGCTCCTACCTGGCCATACAGGTTGGATCATACAGAGTTACATGGGCTAGGTTGTACTTGGCCACATGGGCTAGGTCATACATGAACACATAGGTTGAGTTGATCCGATTTAACAAATCAACTTGACTTAAGTCAGACCTTAATTAGACTCTGTTAGGAACAAGTCGACAATAAGAGAGGGGGGGGGGGTGGTGAGAAGGGGTGGATTAGTACAATGGATAAAAACGTCGATTTCCAAAAATCCTTCGTTCATTGAAAACCGATCTCAGAAGATAACTTGAAAGTGTATGGAAGCGTAATGAAAGTAAAACAGTTTCAGTAAAGGTAAATTACATAAAAGAAATGCAAACCAGATTTTTATAGTGGTTCAGTCGTCGTGACCTACGTCCACTCCCGATTCCTCTTCAATGGGCGAAGACCAACTACCCTTTTACACCCCTCTTCTCCTTTTTACAGGTTTAGGAGCCAATTTTTTACAAGCACTCACTCCTTTTTAAATAGAATTCTAAACTTAGAATTAGAGGAAGGGATCTCTCAAGTAATTACTATAGTGTTTTCTCACTTTTAAATTCTCTGTGCTTGTATATGTTAACCAGGGATGAGAGGCATATTTATAGGCCTCAAGTGGATTCAAACTTGGAGCCTAAAAATGTCTCATCCCTAGTTTTCGGGGTACTAGCAGTACCACCGCTTTTGTTAGGTAGTACCACCACCTGTAGCACTGACACTGGGTGGTACCACCACCTGACAGTCTCTCGAAGACTGTGTCTGGGTAGTACCACCACCCAGACAATAGTACCATTACCTGACATAGTCTCGGAGACTATGCCACGACGATTCCACTTGTTGGGTCATTGTTTGGGTCTTTCACTTGGCTTAATATAGCCCAAACTTGGGCCCAACTAGCCCCTAATTGAGTTGGCCCAATTCTAACCCAATTATGTGCTAAATACGAATTTTAAGGCATACACTAAGCTAAATAAGTCCGGTAAGTCTAGGTTTCTTCTAGCGAGCTTCCAGCGATCTACCGATGAACTTCTAACGATCTCTCGACAATGTTCCAGCGGACTTCCAACAAGCTCTTAGACTTCACAACAATCTTCTTGGTGAGTTCTGATAAGCTTCTTTGGCAAGCTCATGGACTTCTCGGTCAATTCCATCAAAACTTCCGATAGACTCTCGAACTCCCAATAAAATCTCGTTCTTGATTTTGGGACTTCATTTTACTTTATGCCTTGATCTCTATCGTAGTTGATCCTGCACACTTAAAACTTATTTCGATCTGGACAATTAGTACTAAGTTAATCAAATGTTGTCCAGCATGTCATTGGTTTATCGCTGCCTCATATGATTTTTCGACGCATCATCCTCTCTTGCTGCCTATTGCCCAATCGACTAGTTAACCTCCGTAACTCCGATTTTCTTAGCATAATTTTCGCTCTTCTTGGCCTGATGCCCAATCCCATGGCTCGAGGTCTTTTGTCGATACGTCGACTGATCCTCCGGCTCGACGTCCAATCTTCTTATATGTTCCACTCCAGCCCAACATGGTTCTTCCCGCTTTAATTATCTCTCCCTGATTGAAGCTTCCTGCGTCACTCAAAATACAGATAAAATCATAAACACTATCAATTTGTTTCATCATCAAAATCTGAGATTCAATAATCTCCTCCTTTTTTATGATGACAACTAATTGATGACAGAGTTAACCTTAACTCCCCCTATCAATATGCCATATTGATAAAACCTTGAATTCAAGTTGAATTCAAGTCAAAATAATATTTCATCATGAATATTTATAATATAAAATCATGCATAATCAAAATTTTAATACATCATTCCATGCATGATCATCAATATAACTTCTCTCCCTTTGTCATCGATAAAAAGGAGCAGTGCAACTAGCAAGTTTTAGAGATATGCAAGTTTTATAATATACAAGCTAGTAAATTTATTATCACTTTAGAACATGTATAATCATGAAATCATCATTAATTTTAAAGATGTGCAAGATTGTAAATTTTGCAGGTTTGTATTTTTGCTTCTTAAGATAGGCAAGCTAGCAATTTTTTATGATGTTCAAGATAGCAAGTTATTTTTTCACTTTTGAGAAGTGTAAGCTATCAATTTTGCTTCTACTTGAGATGTATAAGCTAGTAATTCTTGCTTCTATTTTGAGTTGGGCAAGCTAGTAAGTTTTAGATATGCAAACTAGTAAGATAGCAAGTTTTACATTAAGCAAGCTAACAAATTTTGCATCAGGCAAGCTAGTGAGTTCTTTCTCCCCCTTTGTCATTGTCAAAAAGAAGGGAATAATATAATTTTGTAAATTTTTTCCCTTTACATCAATTTTCACATCATGACAAAGATAAATTATCATTCTTAATTCAATATGATTGTGCATCAATATAGTTTCAAATTAAAACATACACAATTTCAAAACCTAACATTTCATCCTTATTTCATGCATGATATAAAAAATAAATCATCACTATGGGCATATCATACATAATACTCAAGCATTCATGATATATCATTTTAGGCATAACATTCATGATGCTAAGACATTAAAATTTTTAAGCATTTATCACTTCATGATTGTTGGTACTAAATATTCATTATTTATTTTCTCTCCTTTTGTCATTAACAAAAAGAAGAATCATTCAACAATACAAGTGTTTAAAAGCATGTCAAGTAAGTTTTACACCAATTTATCCAAGCTAGCAAAAATGTGAAGTTAAGCAAAAACTTTGCCTAAAAAATGAGAGGCTTGCATTTTTGCTTAAAAGATTTTTGGTTCTTCTTAGCAAGTTTCTTTCTTCCTTTGTCATAAAGTATAAAGAAGAGGAAGAAGAGTGAGGGAGAAATTCATTCTAAAAAAAAAAAAATCAAGAACCAAATTCATGAAAAGATTTAAACCAAGTCAAATCTATAATAAATGAGTTTCATTGAATCAAACTTTTATTTTAGCAAAGAGAAAAAATTCATTAAAAAGATCAAGATGTCCATACAAAATCAAATCCCTATTCTTACAAATGATCATCACATACTAAAAGTCCATGGATAAAAATTTTTCTTTCATGAGAAGTGTGAGGAAAAATTCATGGGAAATGATCATTAAATGAAGGATAAAAAATCCATGAATAAAACTTCATAAATCAAATCACTTTTCTTGTAAATGGAAGGAAGAAGGATTCAAAAGAATTAATTAAGTCATTAATCCAAAAATTCTTAAATAAAGGTTCTTCTTTTGCAAATAGAAAGATGATCTCGATTTAAAATGAAAATTCAAGTTATGAAGAACGGAGAAATCTGAAAAAGGAATTTGTTAGGACCCTTTTTCTAAGCTTTTGAATAATATTTATTGAGTCTGTTTAGTCCAGTTGTTTATTGAGTCGGTGTGGTTCAGTTAGAGTCAAGTAGAGGTTTATTTAATATTTATTTATTATTAGAGTTCAAGTCCTGATGGATTCTGGGTGAAACTCTATAAATAGGGATGTAACTGCTTCTATTCTGTCTTTTGACAAACCCTAGGAGACCGATCCCCTCGAAGTGATCAAGGAGGGTCGATCCCCTCGAAGTGATCAAGGAGGGTCGATCCCCTCGAAGCGATTAAAGAGGTCAATCCCCTCGAAGTGATCAAGGAGGGCCGATCCCCTCGAAGCGATTAAAGAGGTCGATCCCCTCGAAGTGATCATTATCATCCCCATTTCTCCCCTTTCTTTGATGATAAGACTTTAGGGTCTTATCATTTGGTATCAAAGCCTACGATAAGACTTTAGGGTCTTATCATTCGGTATCAGAGTAATGATCCATAGTGCAACCCGCCGCAACGTTGCTTCCCTTCTTCCCCACCACCACTACAAGGCAACTCTTTCTTCATCGTTGTCATTTGTTTCCCGGTTTGTTATTTTGTTTCCCCGCCCCGACCTCGACCACCGCTAGAGACCTCCTCGTTGCCTCATCTCGTTCAAAAAAAAAAAAAAAAAGAAAAAAAAAAGAAAAGAAGAAACACGAGGAAGAAGAAAGCGCGACCACCCCCGCGTCCCCGCTTCCGCCCTGCCACCCCGCCCATTGCTGCTCTCGGCCCTAATCCACCATCGCCGCTTTCCGTGCGCGACCACCACCGCCGTTGTTCCCCGGCCGGAGGCGACGCTGCTAGCATCCATCCCTAGCCGTTACTACCGCCACCCGCCTCCCTTGCGTCGTCATAGCGCGGCCGCTTGACTCTCCTCCTCGACGATCGTTGGTGGCGCTTCTCCCAACCTTGCCACCATCACGCCTCTCCACCGCGAACCCTAGCCGTGCCCCCCCCTTGGGTCGCGCAGCGGTACTTTGTTGTCATAGCCCCCGTTGTAAGCGGTTGCGAAAACAGAGTTCCTCTGTTGCCACAACCCCTCGTTGATCGCACCCACGCCTCCACCGGTAGCGCCACCTCTAGCACTCCTCTTCCCCTCCGGCGTCGTCGCCGCCCAACCGACCCATCACCATTGCTGGGACCCGTCGCGACTATATCGCAAGACGCCTCCTAGTACCGATCCTCCTTGCTATGCATCTTTTGTAACCGAAGCGGGGGCAATCACGGGCAACTCACATCGCCGCCCTTGTTTCCGGTCATTGCGTCGCCTCAAGCGCCGTCGCCGTTGCCTTCCAACCATTTGCTCCCCTATCGCGACGATCGCCGCTCGCCTCCCGGCCGCTACTCCGCTTCGCTTCCCGGTCATTGCTCCCCCTTGCTCTGTGATCCGTGGTGGTGATCGAAATAGGCGATTTACCACCGTCGCAGTCGCGGGTCCCCTTCTTTGTCGAAGTCGCGGATCCCCTTCTTCTTTGTGAACGCCGGTTGCCACCACCGTCGCCATCGCTGCTCGGCGTTAACGACGACGCTGGCGCTCACCGCCCACGCCACGACCCTGCTGCATCCTTCTCCACCGCCGTCGTTGCGCTCCGACCAGCAACGACGCCTGGCCGCCACCACCGCAGACCTTCACCTCAACCCCTCGATTTGCACCGCGTTTGCTGAGCCCCCCTTGCTCTACATCTTTTTTCTTTGCTGCCGGTTTGCCACCACTTCGACCTCAACTCCCCGGCCGCTTCAACGCCACCTTCCTCTTGTTACGCGCTTCTTCATTTTACGGTTGTTGGTTGCCATCACACCGACCCTCAACCCGACTACTTCGGCGATTGCTTCCTTGGGTCACAATAGTCACAATCGTCGCCTTTTAGCCTCGGCTCTCATCTCATCTGGTGACAAAAAACACGGGGTAGCAACTCTTCCTCCATCGCAACCACCATAGCGGCAAGTCCTGCCGGCACGCGCCCTAACCACACCACCATCTGCGCCTCCCGACCCTTAGCGAAGCCGATCCATCCCGAATGGCGACTACAACAAGCATTGTTGCCTCTCACCGGCGCCTCCTTTCAGCAGGTGGTGAAATGAGAGCAACGCCGCTTGCCTTCCATTTCGCGGCCGTCGCGACCATCGCAGTGGTGAGCCCTTGGCGGGTGCCGGTAGCACCACCATCGTTGCCTCCAAGCCCTCAAAGAATAACGATCCCTCTATCGGTGACCCGCAACAAAGCATCGTTGCCTCCCACGCGACGATCACAGCTACATCCCCGCATCCTCGCAGCAACCCTTCATTCCCATAGGGTTGCCACCGACTGCATCACAACAGCAACACCGAATAGGGCAGTGATTGATGCCCTTGACCAACACCAAAAATAAGAGTTGAGATTACAGATTTGTAGTCTTACGAAATGGCCACCGATAACTCAGCGAAAGCACAAATGGAAGCATTGAAAATTAGAAATGAGAACCGGTTACAAAAAGTACTTAATGATTTCAAAAAGGACTTACTGGGGAGCCTTAGTAAATTTCAACAAGGTGGGAGCTCAAGTTCTACATTGCACAGATCTGGAAATATTAGAAAAGGGCTCCAAGATTTAGACAATCTACTCGTACATGAAGGTGGATGGATAGCTCGCCAAAATTTGTCAGACTTCTACAGTGTTGGAATATCATAGTAGGTTTGAAAGATTATCAAATCAAGCTAGAGATTGGTCGGAACGACAACTTCTAGATACATTTATTGAAGGGCTTATTCCAGAGATTCAGTGTGAAGTTAAGGCTCGTCAACCCCGCACTATGATAGTTGCGATCTCATTCGCACATCTACATGAGAAAAAAATCAACAGGGAAAATCATGGAAATAGAAGTGACAACAACCAGATGATTAGTAAGCCGTTGGCCCCATCTATTCCCAACCAAAGTCTTGACACCCGAAGACTAACCCAAGAAGAACTCAATGAAATATTAGCAAAGGGTTTGTATTATGATGAAAAGTGGAGTATGGAGCAGCAATGTAAACAAGGGAAACATATGATGATTGAGCCAATTAGAGAGGAATCGAAAAGCGGGAACCAAAAAGCGTAAGAGTTGGACTCGATCATGAAGGTATAAATTCTAATGAAGATGTTGGACCTACCATACATACAATGCATGCATTAGCCGACTACTCTAACCATGAAACTATGGAAGTTGGCGAAACTCTGGAACAATGATCTATTATAGTTTTGATTGATCTTGGTAGCACTAACAATTTTATGGACGGTGAGATTTGTTGACCGATTGGCCCACCACATTGAAGACTATGCGATTTGAAGTAAAGATCGTTGATGGACGGATTTTCACTTGTGATAGCAAAGGTTCAAAGATAAAATTGATTATCTGAGGCCAAAAAGTTTCATGCAACGATTACGACAATCGAAAAGACCAGACCTATTGCTTACACTATCAAAAACTAGAGACCATACTTACTTGATCAATGGGTTGTGATGCGTTGCAGATAGTCTATGGCTAAAGTACTGAAAGAGAAGCTCCCCGAGATTGATGCTGCTCAGCCTTGAGGACAAGGCTGATTTGAAGAGGGAGGAACTGTTAGGACCCTTTTTCTAAGCTTTTGAATAATGTTTATTGAGTCTGTTTAGTCCAATTGTTTATTGAGTCAGTTTGGTTCAGTTATAGTCGTAAAGGTTTATTTAATATTTATTTATTATTAGAGTTCAAGTCCTGATGGACTCTAAGTGAAACTCTATAAATAGGGATGTAATTGCTTCTATTCTGTCTTTTGACAAACCCTAGGAGGCCGATCCCCTCGAAGTGATCAAGGAGGGTCGATCCCCTCGAAGTGATCAAGGAGGGCTGATCCCCTCGAAGCGATCAAGGAGGCCGATCCCCTCGAAGCGATCATTATCATCCCCATTTCTCCCCTTTCTTCGATGATAAGACTTTAGGGTCTTATCATTTGGTATCAGAGCCTACGATACGACTTTAGAGTCTTATCAGAATTCATACATTTGGAAGATTTAGTATGCCTAATTCTCTTCTAATAAAATCAAGTCATTCCTCGTTCAATTTCAAATCGTCAAATCATCAAAATCATTTTTCAAGAGATTTATTAAAACTAACATAAATAGATTCATTTATCTCTTTTTGAAAAATCGATAAAGTAGAGAAAAAGAAAATTTTCAATGAGAAAGCTTTCCTCCTTTTTAGTGTTTCAATTCGATTGATTTTATATAAGTATGCTCAAGAAAACCATCCATCATGTTTAAAACCGAAAGACAAAGAACAATAAATCATAAATCATAAATATCACCAAGACTTCAATTCATCATGCATAATTAAATCATTAAGCATGGTACTAAGACTTTTAACATTTTTATTACATCTTACATCATTATGCATCATTAAATCATGATTTTATTAAACATAGAGCATTTTCAATTACAATCAAAATCAAAAAGCAATACGAAAATCATCAAGACACATATTATTACTTCTTAAAACATATATAAAATTAAAATATTAGGTGTATAAGCATTAGATTTAAATCTAATATTTTGTTCCTTTATCATAAAACATGTAATTGTCATTATCATTATGAAAATTAGCTAGAAAAAGAAAAGCATGATCCCCTTTTATTTATTTATTTAATTTTTTTTACTAACTAATTTAAAAACAACATACAAAATGCATCAAGTAATTTTAAAATAAACTAAGGAGGTTTCATTTGTGTTTTTTATCTCATTGTTGAGAGTCACCAAAGCGAAGTTTATTGTTTCATCTTTATCGGTTTGCTCCTCTTCTTCAGATGCACTCGTTTCGTTCCAAATCACTTTGAGTGCTCTCTTCTTCTTTGGCAACTTCTTTTTAAGTTTTTTTTATTCTTTAATTCTTGTTTAATGAATTTTTTTAATTGACTTATGAGAAGTTCAAGGTCATCATCATCATTACTTGAGTTATCACTCAAGTGGTATTCTATTGTTCGAAGTGTCAAATCCTTCCTGTTATTTAGAATGTTGTTCTTAAGCTCTTCATGAGCGTTGCAAGTAATCTTATAGGTCATTAACGACCTAATAAGTTCTTTGAGAGAAAAATTATTCAAATCCTTGGCCTCTTGAATGACTGTTACTTTAGGGCCTAGGGTCCCAACTCTTTGGAAGGGATCTCAATATTTTGTTAATGAGTTCAAAGTTAGAAAAACTTTTACAAAGCGCTTTTAGACCATTGACCGCATCCGTAAACCGGGTGTATATGTCTCCAATGGTCTCACTTGGTTCTATCCGAAATAATTCAAAATTATGCGTCAAAACATTGATTTTCTAATCTTTAACTTTACTAGTACCTTCGTGTGTGATTTCAAGTGTATGCCAAAAATCGAAAGCCGTTTCACAAATAGAAACATGATTACTCATTTTTGCTCAAAGTACAAAATAGAGCATTCATATCTCTAGCATTCAAAGAAAAAGTTTTCTTCTTCAAATCATTCCATTCGTTCATTGGAGTAGAAGACTTTTGAAAACCACTTTCGATAATATTCTATAAATTCAAATCTATTGAAAGCAAGAAAACTCTCATTTGAGTTTTCCAATAAGTGTAGTCTGCCCCATTGAACATGGGAAGACGAAAGATAGAAAAGCCCTCTTAAAAGCTGAAAAGAGTCATTTCTCTTGGGTGTTAAATCAAGTGAGAAATAATGTGGCTCTGATACCAACTATTAGGAATCAGTCGACACTAAGAAGGTGGGGTGAATTAGTGCAGCGGATAAAAATGTCGATTTCGAAAAATCCTTCATTCGTTGAAAACCAATCTCGGAAGATAAATTGAAAGTGTATGGAAGCATAATGAAAGTAAAATAATTTGTAGTAAAGATAAATTGCACAAAAGAAATACAAACCAGATTTTTATAGTGGTTCGGTTGTCGTAACCTACATCCACTCCCGATTCCTCTTCACTCGAGGCCACCGGCTTCCACTACCGGTTTTCCTTCAATGGGCAAAGACCAACTACCATTTTACACCCCTCTTCTCCTTTTCACAAGTTTAGGAGATAACTTTTTACAAGCACTCACTTCTCTCTAAACAGAATTCTAAACTTAGAATTAGAGGGGATCTCTCAAGTAATTACTATAGCATTTTCTCATTTTTAAATTCTATGTGCTTGTATATGTTAACCACGAATAAGACTTCATAAATCGAAACCATTTCTCATTAAAAATTTACAAAAGTGAAATCCGTGAGAGATGCATTTGTCAATGAATTCCATGAGTAAAGTTATTAAATGTATCAAAAATCATTAAGTGATGGAGCGAGGGTATGAAGCAAATTTGATACCAAGTTAAGAGGAAGATAAAACAAAATAAATTCATGAAAGTTCCATTCATAAGATGAATTAAGAGGAAGATAGTCTGGAAAATAAATATAATAAACTCATGTATTCGGACAATTTAACATCCCTAACTCTCTTCTAATAAAATTAAATTATTCTTCATTTAAAGGTTTTGTAAATATATAGGCTAATTGATGTTTTGTATTAATAAACTCTAAAGATATATCATGGTTATTAACATGATCTCTTATGAAATGATGCATAATGTCAATATGTTTAGTTCTAGAGTGTTGAATATGATTTTTTGTGAAACATATTGCACTCATGTTATCACATTTTATGAGAATATTCTTAAGGTGAATCTTATAATCTTCTAATGTATTTTTCATCCATACAACTTATGCACAACATACATTAGCCGCTATGTATTCGTCTTTGGTTGTAGATAGTGCAACCGAGTTTTGTTTCTTAGAAGACTAAGAGACAAGTGCATGACCTAAGAATTTATATATTCCAGATGTGCTTTTTCTATCTATTCCACATCTAGCAAAATCCACATCAGCATAAGCAATTAATTCAAAGTTTTCAGATTTTGGATACCATAATCCTATATTAGTGGTTTCTTTAAAATATCTAAGAATTCTTTCAACTGCTTTAAGATGAGATAGCTTAGGATTAGATTGAAACCTAGTACAAAGTTCTATGCTAAATATGATCACTAGTCTAGTTGTGGTGAAGTAAAGTAAACTACCTATCATACCCCTATAAGTTTTTTGATCAAAACTTACTCCACTTTCGTCAATGTCTAACTTAGTGGAGATACTCAAAAGAGTATTGATAGCCTTTGAAGTATTCATATTAAACCGTTTTTAGTAAGTCTAATGCATATTTTGTTTGACTAAGAAAAATACCATCACTAAGTTGTTTGATTTGTAAGCCTAAAAAGAAAGTTAGTTCACCCATTAAACTCATTTCAAACTCTTGGCTCATACTTTTGGTAAACGATTCACATAAGGATTTATTTGTAAAACAAAAAATAATATCATCAACATAAATTTAAAAATAAAAAAATTATTTTCAAAATTTTTAATAAACAATGTAGTCTCGACCTTGCTCTTAGAGAAATTATTTTGGATAAGAAAGGAGCTAAGTCTCTCAAACCAGGCCTTTGGTGCTTGTTTAAATCTATAGAGAGCTTTAGTCAATTTAAACATATGATTCAGTAAATTATCATTCTCAAATCCTGGAGGTTGTTCAACATAAACTTCTTTTGAAATAAAGTCATTTAAGAAAGTACTTTTAACATCCATTTGAAATAACTTAAAATTATTACTACTAGCATAGGCAAGGAGCATCCTTATAGTTTCTAATCTTGCCACAAAAGCGAAGGTTTTTTTATAATCGATACATTCTTCTTGGTTGAAACCCTTGGCTACTAATCTAGCCTTGTTTCTAATCACGAAACAAAATTCATCTTGCTTGTTTCTAAAGACCCATTTAATACTAAAAACTAAATGGTCATTTGGCCTCAAAACAAGCTTCCACACCTTGTTTCTCTCAAATTGGTTCATCTCTTCTTACATTATGATAACCCATGAATTATCTTTCAAGACTTCGTCAATGCATTTTAGTTCAATTTGAGAAAGAAAAGCGGCGTTGACACAAAAATTCTTAAGAGAAGAACGAGTTTGAACCCCTTTTGATGTGTCTCATATGATTAGCTCCTTAGGATGAGCATCTACATACTCCAATTCCTTGGGTAAGGATGTTTCAGAAGAAGATATATCCAAAGTTGCTAGTTGGATGAGAGGATTCATTTATATTCAAAGCATCAAAATTAAGATTATCAGCAAACTCATTTTTCTTAAATTCAGAAACTTCATTAAAGACAACGTGAATAAACTCTTCTATAACCAAAATTCTTTTGTTAAAGATACAAAAGACTTTAGAAATAGAAGAATAGCCAAGAAAAATCCCTTCATCAGATTTTGCATCAAACTTTCCTAAGGCATCTTTTTTATTTAAGATAAAACATTTACAATCGAAAACTTTAAAGTACGAAACATTAGGTTTTTTATCATTCCATAATTCATCACTTAAAATTTTAAAATTCATCACCGTGAACACTCCGAACTCCGAATTGATGAAATCATAAAGCCTTTTTCATTTTGAACAAGTTTACAAAACTTAGAGAAATACCTAAATCAATCACTTTGTATGCCAAGAAGTATGTCCAAGTATATCTACTATAATCGTCCACAATTACAAAGGCGTATTTGTTACCTCCGAGGCTTGATGTATCAATTGGTTCAAACAATTTCATATCGATCAATTGTAATGGTCAAAAGGTGCTTATTTGATTCTTTGGTTTGAAATTACCTTTTATTTATTTTCCTAGTTGACATGCATCACACACATTATCTTTAACAAACTTAATGTTATGAATACCTCTTACAAGTTCTTCGGATGAGATTTGAGAGATTAGTTTCATGCTAGCTTGACCTAATCTCCTATGCCAAAGCCAAGCATCATTATTTAAAACAGAAAAATATATTTCATTACAAAGATCATCAATGTCAATAGTATATATATTATTTTATTTTAGGACAATCATAGAGGTGTTTTTGTGTGGTTGTTCAATAATATAAGCATTGGATTCAAATATAATGATATATCTTTTATCACATAATTGACTAATGCTCAAAAGATTATGCTTTAAGCTATCAACCAACAATACATCTTTAATCAAAATGTTGGATTTGTTACCTATGGTTCCTTTGCTAATGATTTTACTCTTGTTGTCTCCGAAGGTGATATACCCTTTGTCTAGGCTAGTGAGCTTAGAGAATTTAGATGGATCTCTAGTCATATGCCTTGAGTAGCACTATCAAGATACCATCTCTTATTCCTAGCTTGTGATGGTAAACATTTCTACAAAAAAAGGTGATTTTTAGGTATCCATTTGACCTTGGGTGCCTCAAAAATCGATCGACATAACTTATCATTTTGCATGGAGTTCTTTATGGTTCCTTTAGGAACGCAAATCAATTTGTGTGGACTACATCTCTTAAACGGATATTTATAAGTAATATGTCTAAATTTGCAACAAAAGTTGCATTTGTTTCGGGGTGAAATATGCAAAGTTAGGCCTTTAACAAAGATGGTTGGATTTTTATGTGTTACTCACAAAACTGATTCTATCTCTTCTATAAACACAATTCTTACTTGCAAAAATCATGTTTAAGGATTTGCTACCTATTTTAAAATTTTCTAATGTTTTATGTAGTTGCAAATTCTCGTTTAGGCATTTCTAATTCATCACCTTTTGTGCAATGAGCAAACTATCATCATGCTCAATTTTTAATCTATCAAAATCACTAACAAAAGAAGTATGCTCTTTTTTCAATAGTTTATTCTTTTTATTACATTCATTAAATAAATCATGAAAATCACTTAATAATTCATCAAAAGATAAATGAGCTTCGATCGAGTTACTTACCTCGTCGCCATATGCCATCAATGCATAGTGAGCATCTTACTCTTTGTTGGTTGGCTCATCTTCTTCGGATGCACTCGAGTCGTCCCAAGTTTCTTTAAATGCTTTCTTCTTTGGTTGCTTCTTCTTCACTTGGGGATATTCATTTTTGAAATGTCCCGACTTCTTACATTTGTAGCATATAACTTGTTCTTTCTTGGGTTCAAATTTATTTTTAGTGTCATTTTTAATTTATTTTTATGAATTTTTTAAACCTTCTTGTTAAGAGTGCCAAGTTATCATCAAAGTCCTCAACACTTAAACTTTCTTTCAAGTGGTCTTCATGAGTTCTTAGTGATATATCCTTCCTGTTCTTTGGAAGGTTGTTCTCAAGCTCTTCATGAGTGTTGCAAGTCATCTCATAGGTCATTAATGACCCGATAAGTTCTTTGAGACAGAAGTTATTCAAATCCTTGGCCTCTTGAATGATCGTTACTTTAGGGTCCTAACTCTTTGACTCTTTGGAAGGGATCTCAAGATTTTATTAACAAGTTCATGTTAAATCTTGGATTTTGCTGATGAAACCAATTGATAAGTGTTTGTGATTTGATCTGCGTTTTGAGTGACACAGGATGCTTCGATCAGGGAGAGACAATTAAAGCAGGAAGAATCATGTTAGTGTTGAATCTCATATTTTGATGATGAAACTACTTGATATATGTTTATGATTTAATCTGCGTTTTGAGTGACGCAGGATGCATCGATCAGGATGAGACAATTAAAACAGGAAAATCATGTTGTGCCGAAGGAACATGTCAGAAGATTGGACGTCGGGCCGGTGGATCGGTCGACGTATCGACAGAAGGCTTCCGTGGACTCGGGCATTAGGCCAAGAAGGGCAGGTATTGTGCCAAGGATATCAGAGTTGCGGAGTCAACTGGCCGATTGGGCAATAGGCTGCAGGAGAGGACGATGCGCCGAAGAATCAAACGAAGCGTCGAGGGACCAATGACATGCCGGACAACTTGGTTAATTGCTTAGGATTAATTGTCTCGATCGAAGTTTTGTTTTAAGTGTGCAGGATTAACTACGATGAAAGTTAGACATGCAGCAGGAGTTGCGCCGGAGTCAAGACAATGATCACATTGGGAGTTCGAGAGTTCGACGGAAGTTCGGACAGTCGTCGGAGGTTCTGCGGGAACAAATCCGAAAAGTCCAGTAGCTTGCCAAAAGAAGCTCGTCGGAACTCGCCAAGTGGATCGTCGCAAGTCCAAGAGTTTGTCGGTAGTCCGCAGGAGCATCACCGAGGGTTCATTGGATGATCGACGGAAGTTCGCCGGAAACTCATCGGAAGAAGCGATTGACGCACCGGAGCAAGCTGCAGGGATTGTCTTAGGATTTATCGTAGTTAGCACAATGATTAAGTTGGAAATGGGAGGTGATCCCATTAGCTTAATCTTGGGGCAATTGGGCCCCTGAAAAACCCAAATTGGGCCGAATGGATCAACCCATTCGGACCCTGATTGCTGTGGGAGGTGCAACCGCCCAAGCCGAGGAGGTAGCACCGCTAGGCTAAGTCTCCCAAGGAGACTGGGGCGGGCAACCCACCCACCCGGGAGGAGGTGGCACCGCTTGGGGCTCGATCTCCGGCGAGGCTGGGTGCAACCGCCCGACGAGAGGTAGCACCGCCCGAGCTCAATCTTCGAGCTCTCGGCGGCGGTGCAACCGCCCTTGATCAAGAGGTGCAACCTTTGAGCTCGGTCTTGAGCTCTGGCAGGAGGTGCAACCAACCCCCGGACAGAGGTGGTACTGCCTAGAGGCTCGATCTTGAAGCTCTGCCGGCGGTGCGGCTGCCTGATCAGGAGGGCAACCGCACCGATCCCGAATTCGAGGAATTGACAGTTTGAGCTCCAAATTTGAACTGGGTTGGGGCCTATAAATACCCCACCCATTCAAAGCCCTGAAAAAGAGCAGATATACAATCAAATCTTGATCTTTTTTTCTCGTGATTTTTTAGAGCTCAAAATTGTTGTAAAGGCCAAAAGTTTTCCTCCCTCTGTTCTTCAAAGTTTTGAGTTGTAAAGAGAGGAGAGAAAATTTCTGTAAAGGGTTGTCTCCTAAGCCCGTCAAAAGGAGTGAAAACTGTAAAGGGTGGTTGGCCTTCACCTATTGAAGGAAGGCCTCTAGTTGACGTCGGTGACCTCGTCGGTGGAGGAAGCCAAAAGTGAAGTAGGTCAAGATTGTAGAACCACTCTAAATCTCGGTTTGCATTTACTTTGAGCATATTATCTTTTTATGCAAACCTCCTCTGAAGCTTCTACGCTTTCTGCGCATGTATATCGATCGGGTTTCAAGCTTTGCACTTTCCGAATCGGCGTTTAGGCGTAAATCTACTTTTTTAAATACGATCATCATATTCGAGATTACGTTTACGTTTTGATTTTTACCATAAGCGCAAACTGCCGTTATACCCTTGCTTAAACAAACATCTCGCCTAATCAAGTGATTTCTGAATCGGCATTTAGACATAAATCGGTTTCTTCATACGAACGTCGTATTTCGGTTTGCGCTTATATTCGGTTTTCATCATAAGCGCAGAAGCGCCTTCATAGATTGACTTTAACATCATCTTGCTTGATCTTAAGTTAAAGTAATCTTAGAATTGGCTTTCAAACAAAAAAATTTTTTTATCATTCGAACGCAGTTTCGTTTTAATGTCATGAAAGTTTTCCCTTTGCACTAATTCACCCCTCTTAGTGCTCTTGATCCTAACAATTGGTATCGAGCCGGTTTTTTCTCATTTTGGATTTACACCGAGAGAAATGACTCTTCATGGCTTTCAAGAGGGTTTTTTTGGTCTTTCGATCCAACCGTTGTTTAACGGATTGGACTATACTTATTGGAAAACTCGAATGAGAGTTTTCTTGATTTCTACGAATTTAGATTTATGGAATATCATTGAAAACGGTTTTCAACTTCCCTCTAAACCGATGAACGAATGGTCGGATTTGGAGAAGAAGTATTTTTCTTTAAACACAAAGGCTATGAATGCCTTATTTTGCGCTTTGGACAAAAATGAATTCAATCGGATTTCTACGTGCGAAACGACTTTTGACATTTGGCGAACACTTGAAATCACGCACGAGGGAACTAGTAGAGTCAAAGACTCGAAAGTTATCTTTTTATTGCATGATTTTGAGCTTTTCCGAATGCAACCAAGCGAGACTATAGGCGACATATACACTCGTTTCACGGATGTCGTCAATAGTTTAAGAGCTCTTGGAAAATGTTTTTCGGATTTTGAACTCGTAAACAAGATTTTGCGTTCTCTTTCTAAGAAGTGGGATTCAAAAGTAACTGCAATACAAGAACCTAAAAACCTAAACAACTTGCCACTTGAAGAACTAATTGGTTCGTTGATGACATATGAAATGGTGCACAATGCACATGATGAACATGTTGAACACAATCACCTTCCAAAGAACAGGAAGGATTTGGAATTGCGGACAAATAAATGCCACTTGAGCGATGACTTAAGTGATGAGGACAATGATGAACTTGAACTTCGAACACTAAATCTTAATAAGTTTATTAAACAAAAATCTAAAATAGACAATGAACTTGAACGAAAGAAGAGGCCAAAGAAGAGGAAGGCAACCAAGGATGAATCAAGAACTTCCAAAGGTGAAACGACGAATTGGGCTTTGACGGGCTTCGACTACAAGGTAAGTAACTCAACTCTCTTGAATTATTTCGAAATTACATGATGCTCTTCATAATACATTTTCTTTTTAATATAGAATTAATTTTCTTGAAAATTACATGTTAAAAAAATATATATATATATATGATGAAAATGCAAAATTTATGATCATGCTAGTAATTTTGAAAATAATCATGAAAAATACATATTTTATGATAAACAAACAAAATGATTGAAAATATGAAATCATGCTTGATGATATAATGATATTTTGATACCATGATTTTATTCTATGCATGAGATTTTAAAAATCATGTTTATTGGTTTTATAATTATGGATGATGAATCTTGCGATTTTCGATTTTCACGGTAATGAAAGTGCCTTATTGATCTTTGTCATAATAAAACTTGCACTTTCGATTTTAAAACATGCTGTCTGGCTTCTGATGGTTATCAAGAGATGGGTTATCTGATGGTTAAGGTAGTCGTTGAAATTTGTCTGGCTTCTGTACTTATACATTTTCTTTCATACGTTAAATATGAAATCATGATGATCATCGTCATGGATGCAACGGTCTAAGCCTTTCATTAAATGATAAGGCAATGGAGGCACTCTCCCCCACTCAGGTTCCTCCAACTTCATTTTTTCTCATGTCAAGGGACAATTTGCCACTTAAGCCTCATCCTGCACCCTCTCCATCTACTTTTCTCCTTTGCTCTCTCATTACTGGCCAACTTTCCACATGAGTTTCTCTTCAATTTTCATCACACCTTCACTTTAAATCTTAGACTGCTCCACTGCCTCTTCTCACTCCCAAAAATTTTTATAGTAAGCAAGAAAGAGATATGGAAGTGACAAAATAATCAGAAATAAGACATCTGTTCAGCTCTTTTTTGAATCATCTGTATAGATGCTTCCTAGAATACAAACATCAGCTGCTTGCACTCCACCAAACAGCAACCAAACAATGAAAAATTCTCCTCCTTGGACATGATCACAGACATACCAGGTGTGGATCACACTGATTTACAATTCTCCTAAGACCAATATCCATTGCAATTATTAATCCTTACAGCAGAGGAAAGCAAGTTTTAGAAATTAGATCAGATGACCTATCAGATCAGTCCAGCACTAATATACTGGGGAGGATAGTGACCTGTACAGACTGGTATTATCAAATAAAATAATAAAACATCAACTGTATATGTACCATATCAAGCTATACATTTCAATATCAGTATTTGGTCAGAGTCGTCAGACTGTTTAATACTGAACATGTACCAGTCTGGCTGATATTTAAACATTGGCACAAAGATTTTTGTGCTAGTATAATCCACCGGCTCCTGAAAACATTTGCATTTGCCTCCAATTAACTAGCCTCTGAAATCACATGCCACGAAACCTACTCCTTTCCAGCAATATTAAACAATACTACCATCACTTATATGCAGTGGGTCAGCCATCTTTACTACAATGCAATACAATCCCATTAAGTTGCAGGTTGTCCTTAATCTCCTAAAGTCAAAATTCAAATGGTTAACATTCTACCCCTTGCTGCAAGCTTTCTTCCCGAGCTCAAATTTAATTTCTTCCAGAGAAAATTGCTAAGGCACAGATCAGGATCCTCCTACTCTCTTTCTCTTTGAGCAGACTGAAACAACTTAGGGTCAAGAGCTTCAGTTGGCTTCGATGCAATAAAGAAAGCAAAATCCAATCCTGCCCAAACCTCTTCCAAAACTAGACAGCAAAATGTAGCAGGCTGTGCAGTGTTGAACGCTCCTCCACATCTGAGACAAACACTTCAAAGCACTGACCATTTCCTGATTGCAGAACATCATGGGCCAAATGCCATGGTGAAACTTTAATTTTGTCTGGCACCTGTAGCTTCTACAACTGATTTCAAAAATTCATTCCCAACCGGCACCTGCATTTTTCCTTCTATCTCACCCTGCACAAAATTCGCAGGTTTCTCCACCATATCAGACTAAGGTCCTGTAGTAGTTTTTAGCAGTGCAACTTCTATCCCTTTTGTAATGCCAAATCAGCTTGCCTTCTCTTCTACTGTCTATAGTATATTGCAGATTGCCTAGGCTTCATGGTGCCAAACATAGCTCTTGTCACCTCCTCTTCCTAAAAAGTTGTCGCAGATCAATCAAGCTGCTTACCTTCTAGGGTGGGTGGCAAAATGACCGGTTGGGTGGGGTTGTCAGGTGGAAATGCATGTGTATGTTGAAATGTCAAGTAAAACTTGCCCGGAATTCTATATATATTGATCTTTGAGGGGGATCAACCCTTGGAACACTATAGGGGTTCCACCCTTCTAGAAGGCGGCCATATAACTGCAATTGTAGATAGATCTTATTCCCAAAGAGATGGAGGCTACATGTTTATATAGGGCTCCAAACCCTAGCCCTAGGTGCTATTTCCTAAGTGAGTTACCCCTTTTGCCCTCAACCCTAATCGACCAGCCCAGTAAAAGGTGGCGACGGCTAGGAAGCCCAAAAACCCAAATATAAACCCTAGCCACTCTTCTTTATAGGATAGAGGTGGCTAGGTGAGATTTATTACAATCTCACAGGGTTTTATTAGCTGCTTCTTGGTTGAGCATATGACACAACCCTGCTAGGGTCCTATCAAGCCCCCCCCTCTCCAAATCAGCCTTGTCTTCAAGGCTGAGGTTCCATGAACTCAGGGAACCGGGTCTTCAGCTCCTCATATGATTCTCATGTGGCGTCTTCGAGTGGTAAATTATTCCAATGCACTAGTACTTCAGTAGAGGGACGTCAGCGACACATCACGATTTTGTGATCGAGGATGACTTGTGGTGGTTGGGCTTGAATATCTCCATCATCAGTGGTGTTTGGCAGTTGGATCTAGGGTGACTCGTGTTCTCTCAACTTGGGCTTCAAGCATGACACGTGAAAGACAGGGTGAATTTTAGCATCCTCAGGAAATTTAAGTCTGTACGCCACGACTCCAATACACTCTGTGATTTGATAGGACCCATAAAAACGTGGGGATAGCTTCATGGAGGCTCGTGTGTTAATGGAGAGTTGCTTGTATGGCTGTAGGCGAAGATAAACCTAATCTCCTACTGAAAATTCTCTTTCGCTTCGTCGTGTGTCGGCTTGCTGCTTCATTCTG
Organism: Musa schizocarpa; assembly: GCA_900464855.2. Lineage (NCBI taxonomy): Eukaryota > Viridiplantae > Streptophyta > Magnoliopsida > Zingiberales > Musaceae > Musa > Musa schizocarpa. The sequence continues at coordinate 13,384,504 of LS990922.1, forward strand.
GCTTGAGCGATAGAGAGATTATCCTTTAGCAGCTGTGGGAGTTTGTCCCTGTTAATTAAATCTTGGTCGACCTGATCTACCTTGGCCGAACCAATTACATACTTTGGAATCACAGGAGCCGACCGACCATACAGTACTTCATATGGGGCACATTTTGTAGATGAATAATATGTAGTATTATACCATCATTCGGCCTAGGGAAGCCATTTCACCCACTCCTTTGGCCGGTCACTAGCGAAACATCGAAGGTACGTCTCTAAACACCTGTTCACCACCTCTGTTTGGTCGTTAGTTTGTGGATGATATGCTATGCTCATCTTGAGTTTGGTGTCTTGTAATAGAAATAACTCGGTCCAAAATTTACTAGTGAAGATTCTGTCACAATCACTTACAATGGACCTTGGCATCCCATGCAGTTTAACAACATTTTCTATAAAAATCTAAGCAATACTAGCAGTAGTGTAGGGATTTCGCACAACACAAAAATGAGCATATTTCACAAGTCGATCAACCACCACGAGGATTGTGCTTTTACCTCTGGAAGGTGACAGCCCTTTAATGAAGTCTATGGAGATGTCAGTCCACACCGAGTTCGATATGGGTAGTGGTTGTAGCTTCTCTGAACTCACCACTATTTCACCCTTTTGCTGTTGACACACATCACATTATGCCACATATTCAAAAATAATTTTTTTCATTCCTCTCCAATAAAAAATTTGCTTCATTCTTTTGTAGGTTATCAGAAATCCGAAGTGCCATGTTGAAGGTGTAGAGTGCATTTTGTGCAGGATGATTTTGATATAAGGGGAGTCCGGTATAAGCACAATGCGACCTTTGTAGCGCAGATCCCTCGAATCCCAAGTGTAGTAAGATATTACGCTTGGATCCTCTTCCAATTTTTTTATGATGTTACTGATCTCTGAATCCTTCTTTCATTCCTCCCTAAAGTTCTCGAGGAAGCCGGTGGTAGGAAGGGAGATGGCTGAAATTTTAGCTTGCTTAGGTAGCCATGAGAGTGTATTTGCAACAACGTTCTCTTTCCCTTTTTTGTAAAAAAATTCATAATCAAATCTCAAAAGTTTAGTTACCCATTTTTGCTGCTTAGGGGATGATATCTTCTGCTCCAAAAGGTACTTGAGCCTTCTATAGTCGGTTTTAATTTACAATCGTCGGCCGATCAGGTAGGGTCTCCACCTCGTTATTGCATGCACAATGGCGAGCATCTCTTTATCATATATTGACATTTTTTTATGGGAGAGAGACAACGCCTTATTGGTGTATACGAGTGGTCGACCGTCTTGTATGAGAACGGCTCCAATTCCGACTCCAGATGCATCAGCCTCAATAATGAAGGGTCGGTTGAAATCTAGTAGCGCTAGCACCGTAGTCGTCGTCACGGTTGTCTTAAGTTTGTCGAATGCAGTAGAGGCTTTGTCCGACCATTGGAAGGCGTCTTTTTTCAGTAGAGAAGTGAGGGGTACACTGATCTTCCCATAGCCCTTTACAAATTTTCGGTAGTAGCTCGTTAGTCCAAGAAACCCGCGCAGTAATTTCATGATTGTAGGTTTCGGCCAGCCCTGCATTGTTTCAATTTTTGTTGGGTCTACCATCACTCCTGATATTATGTGCCCAAGATACTCTACATTTTGTTGAAGAAAATCGCACTTTAGTTGCTTAACAAAAAGGGTATTCTCCTGAATGATCGTCAAAACAACCTGTAAATGCTGAAAGTGAGTCTCAAGAGAAGGGCTGTAAATGAGAATATCATCAAAAAATACCAACACAAATTTACGAAGAAAGCTCCGAAAAAGATCGTTCACGAGACTTTGGAAGGTTGAAGGAGCATTAGTGAGTCCAAAAAACATTACCAAGAATTCATAATGGCCGTTATATGTGCGAAATGTAATTTTTGGAATGTCGTCTTCACATACCCGAATTTGGTAGTAACCAGATCGGAGGTCCAACTTCGTAAAGACTCGAGCTCCTTTTAACTAATCAAGAAGTTCATCCACCACTGGTATTGGGTACTTGTCCTTGGCAGTAATGCCATTTAAAGCTCGATAGTCGATGCACATCCACCAAGTTCCGTCCTTCTTGCGTACAAGTAGGTGAGGAATAAGGGTAGCAACTTGGCCGAATCACCCCTATTTCAAGCATCTCCTTTACAATCTTTTCAATTTCATCCTTCTGGAGGTGAGGATAACGGTACGACCAAGTGTTCGCTGGTGGTTTGCACGGAAGAATTGAAATCCGATGGTCATGTTGTCGAGTAGGAGGAAGACCACGCGGTTCAGCAAAAATGTCGACAAATTCAGCAAGGAATTGGGCGAGATTTTAATCTTCAATTTATATTTTCTTCCCCTCTGGTTGCTGTTGGAGATGCATAAAAAAACCACCGTTTACCTTGTGTAAAACTTTCTCCATTCGTTGGGTTAAAACGATGGTTACGTTGCTTCCGCGCTTCCCACGTAGGTTGATCTGTTTACCTATGCAGTAGAATTTCATAATTAATTTGGAAAAGTTCAAAGAGATGTCACATAGCGTCGTCAGCCATTCTATGCCAAACACAACCTCATAATCATCAATTGGTAGGAGGAAGAAGTCGGCGACAATTTCTTGGTCTTGCAATAATAGTTTCACCTGCGGGGATCTTTGGTCGCACTTTAGGATTCTGCCGTCGGTGACCTTTACGTCGAACTTGCTACAACCTTCGATGTGAAGCGCCATCCGAGCAGCAACCTTATTGTTTAGGAAGTTATTAGTGCTGCCCGTGTCGATGAGAACAGCGATCGATTGTTGTTTAAGAAGGCCTCCAACTTTCATCGTTTGCGGGTTTAAGTAGCCGACTAGCGCGTGTACCATAAAGTCGGTCGGTTGTGGCTCTTCTTCCACATCTTCTTCTTCATGTTCAAGACTCTCTTCTAGATGTTCAATGACCTCTTCTACTGGTCCAATCATAAGAAGTCTCCCTTTTTTACAGCGATGCTCGCGGCTTCACGGCTCGTCGCAATGCTAATATAACCCCTTCGCAGATCGCTCCCGAAGCTCTTCTCTTGTCAACTTTTATGGTGCAAGGGCCAGGCTGACAATAGGGGGGCTGAGGGCTTCGGTATTGTTGGTCGGGGAGCGACCCTAGTTCTCCAGGCTTCATGGTTCAATCGCTCCTCTTGAAGTCGTGCGAAAGAGATAGCTGCCATAAGCATGTACGATTGTCGCGCTTTAACTTCTCCCCGAATCTCCGGCTTCAAGCCCTCAATGAAGGTCCCCAATAGTTGTTTTTCAGACAAATCACAAGTTTGATTAAATAACCTTTAAAACCTGGTACTCCAGAATGGTGAAGGTTTGACGGATCTTTGCTAGTTGTCCGTCAATGTTCTCGTAATCGGTTGGTCCGAAGCGGATTAACAGTCTTTCTTTGAATTATCGCCATGAGAGGACTCCATGAGTGTGTTCAAACCAGTTAAACCATTGTACGACATCCCCTTCAAGATGTATAGCCATAACTTCCACCATAGATGCGTCCGCGGTTTTGTGGTACCGAAAATATCGCTCCGCGCGCGAGATCCAACCAATCGGGTCTCCTTCCCATCTAGGGAAGTCCACCCTCATGCGTGGATAGTAGGGATCGATCACAGAGCCTCCCCTCTCTTGGAAGTCATCTCTTCGGTCAGAGTTCTCTCCTTGATGTGATTTCTTCGGGCTCGATGGTTAGCCCAAACTGAGTTCGGTAAAAAGAGTTTGAATCTTATCCTCCATTCGGGTCTCGAAGGCTTCGAATTTAGCATTGATTGTCTTCTCAGATGCCATAGTATATGCCTCCAAATCTGTAATGTTAAAATCTCTCTTTTGTTGTCGAGTTAAAGATATGTATTGGTTGAGAGAAGTGTTTGCGGTTTAAGCTTGTTTTGTGGTTGTTATGTAAGAGCAGAATTGTCGTCGAAGAAACAACGGTTTCAAGACGAAATTTCTAGCAAAAACCGATAGATTTAAGGAGGGATTTTGACAGCAAAATCTCGATTTATATAACAGCAATGATGACAAATTTGATCAAAAAGATTTCGACAGTATAACAACAAGGAAATCGATGTAAGTTGCGATAGCAGAATTCTCGTCGAAAAATTCAATTTCATAACGAAATTTCCAACAGAAACCGAGAGATTTGAGGAGAAAATTTGACAGCAAAATCTCGGTTTAGATAACAACAATGATGACAAATTTGATCAAGAAGATTTCGGTAATATAACAGTGAGGAAATCGGTGCAAGTTACGATAGCAGAATTCTTGTCGAAAAATTCCAACAGTTTGCGACGAAAATTTACAACAATACAAGAACATTTTAGAGATGAATTCCTCGATAGATCAATCTTAGATGGAAGCCAAGACGATCTATGAAGCGTATAAGAAATTTCGTTCAAAAATGATAACAAATAGATCGATTTAAAGGCAACAATATGCGGCTGAAATTTTTTGTAGCAATCCTTCGTTTGCAAAGATGATAACTTTTACAACGAAATGAATTCGTAGTATAAGATAGATAAAAAAACTTCTTTTTGGTATTTTGAATGAAAAATTATGTATTGGTGATAGGAAAATATCATATCTCTGATGCAATTGGAGGTAACGACAATAGATTGATTTGATCTACGACAAAATATGATGGGTTACATGCTTATATAGGGCTCCAAACCTTAGCCCTAGGGACTGCTTCTTAAGTGAGTTACCCTTAACCCTAACCGATCAACCTAGTAAAAAGGGACGACGGCTAAAAAGCTCAAAGGCTCAAATATAAACACTAGACACTTTTCTTTATAGGATAGAGACGACTAAGTGGGGTTTATTACAATCTCAGAGTTTTATTAACTGCTTCTTGGATGAGTAAGACCCAACCCTGCGAGAGTCATATGAGAATGCTCACAATCTACTAATACAAAAAACTCACCGAGAAGGATTATCAGAGATAAAAGAGAGAAAATTACCTTGAGGTCCAGAATAGAGGAGTAAGATTGACGCCGCGCGAGTTTAAAGGCCCGGAGGAGGATACCAATCCCAACCCTAACGCCATACGAGAGCAGGAAGCTCTGGCACAGGTTCCCGATGGCGTGGGCGATGCAGGACTCATCGGCGTGGTCGCAGCAGGGTTTCCCGTCACCGAATGAATCATCCCGGCTGGCGTGGTGGTGGCGCTGCAACTCCTCGATCGCCTCCCTCAGCCTCTCCTCCGCCTCCCGGAGCCGGCGCTCCGCCGCTTCCGAGGAGACGCTTCCGCCCGGGTGCGGCGAAGGAGGCCGATCGGGCCCGGCGGCGGCGGAGGGGGCGGAGGGGGGCAGCGGCATGGCATCCGGCGGCGGGGGCCGATGCACGGTTTTGTATCGAGTTCTTGACGGAGTTGATAAAAGCCGAGACGGAAGAGGGCGCGCGTGCTCTGCGGCTTACAAGATGCAAATAATCCCATAATAATATTTCTGCAACGCATTGATCTTCCGTTCGATTATTCGGGCTTTATATCGAACGGTCATAAGCCCTCGCTACGGTCTGATGTGGTGCGGTGATGCTCTGGTTAAGGAAACATACAAATTTCCGGTTTTTTTTTGCATTATCAATTCCTATTTTAGCGAAAAGTTGATGTCATGTCAATTCCTATCATCGAACGGCTTGGAAATGTTGTTTCTCAGGTAAGCTATACACATCTCCACGCGTATGTCGTGCAGAGGTTGCTCCAGAAACGTAACGAAATATCAAGTTTGCACGTATGCCAAACTTTCGATATCGTATCCTAACTTTAACACGTAGATAGGAAATATATTAATGATAAATGATAGATAACCATCATATAAAAATTATTATAAATATATCTGTATGAACAAAAGTCTAAGACATTATTATAAATTTATCTATATAAACAGTGTGGATAAAAGAGGGACGTTGGGATAAGTTATAGATTGTTTTAAATATAAAAGCTAATCCTTGGTACTATACTAAGATGTCTTTTTTAAAAAAACTCGACACTTTATCATTAACAAGAGTATTGGAGAGATTGGATTGAGAAATTTCCTCCAACATTGGTCTTAATGCAGGTGGTACCTTGGAAGCTCGACACTTTATCTCAAAATCACCTTAGTCACCACCTTGAACACTCTTGCGCCCTCAGATTTGGACAACATCGAGTTATCTTAAATGTCGATGATGATTTTCCTTAACATTTTTCTTACTAGAAGAAGAGTTTAATGTCGCAGGAACGTTTGCATGTCAATCCTCCAAATGAATGCTCCAATAAGGAGACCCTACCTTTGACCGATAGCACTTTTACTCAAGAGGACAATTATCATTTTTCTCACACGTGGACGTGTTGACTTCAACACAAACGCTAGTACGGTATTGATGTCTATTCAATGACATAGGCCTCTTGCTTGTATGGATAACCTCGAGCCACCGACTTGTCTCCCATCAAGGTGTTCCTAAACCCATCCAATTGGTGTACACATAACGAACATGATACAAGATATCACTTTGCTCTTGCCTTAGCTAGCCTAATAAGCAACACCACTATCACAATTATGATCAATATCTCAACTGCCATTGGCATCGGTGCTCGTTGGGATCCCCCTGCCTAATGCAGTGCCAGCATCTCAAGATCGCCTAAGGCTCTTGGAACTACTAGTCAAGGGAGTGCTCCACTCTCCAACTATGGAATTCAACGTAGTACTGCACCATCGCTCCGCTATTCAACGTAGTACTGCACCATCGCTCCGCGGAGCCAATGTTAGGACCGGGGTGGAGGGTGAATTAGTGCTTTCGTAAAAACCTCAACGATTCAAAAATCTTGTTTGATAAAATTATATCAGAAAGATGAGTTTAACTTGAAAGCATTCGTAAGCATAGTGAATAAGTAAATTAGTTTGCAATATGAATAAAAGTGTAAAGTAAATACAAACCAGATTTATAGTGGTTCGATCGTTGTGACCTACATCCACTCCCGATTCTTCTTCACTCGAGGCCATCGGCTTCTACTACCGGTTTTCCTTTAATGAGCAAAAACCAACTACCCTCTTATAACTCTTTCTCCTTTTTATAGGTTCAAGAGAGAACCTTTACACTTCTCTCTTTTATACTTAGGTCTCACTTCTCCCTTTAGAAGAACTTTTAAAGACTACGAAGAAATGACTCTATACTAAGAGAGATTTATAACTTTTTTCATAAGGATTCTTTCCCCTTTTTCTACTCGATTATTGCTTATCCATATAGGAATAGTTGGGATATTTATAGACCCAAAAATGACTTCAAAATTGAAGCAAAAAAATATCTTATCTTGGGTTTCCCAAGTCCTAACGGTACTATCGCCTATGCTGGGTGGTACTACCGCCTACAGCATTGACACTGGGCGGTACCATCGCTTAGTCTGACGGTACCACCGCTTGACACAATCTTGTAGACTGTGTCTGGGTGGTACTACCGCCAGACCTTACTACAAAACATTGAATGAGCCAAACAACAAGCCCAATTTAGCCCTAATTCAGGCCCAATTGGCCTCTAATTGAGTTGGTATTATTTTATCCCAAAATTGACTCAATTAGTCTTAAACTAACTCGATCTAGACACACAATTACAAGCATGAATCCTATGTTGTCCAGTATGTCATTGGTTCATCCAACGATTTATCCGATCCTTCGGTGCATCATTCTCTCCTTTGGCATATTGCCCAATCGACATGTTGACTCCCGTAACTTCCAATCTCCTTGGTGCAATATTCGATCCTTCGGCTCGATGCCCAAACTCATGACACGAAGCCTTTTGCCGATACATCGATCGATCCTTCTGCCCGACATCCAATCTTCTGACATGTTCTACTCTAGCCTAATGTCCTATTCCTTCTTCTTTAATTGATTTACCTTTTCTGATTGAAGTTAGACCTACGTCACTCAAACGTAGATTAGATCGTAAACTCATTAATTGATTTTATTATCAAAATCTGAGATTCAATAATCTCCCCTTTTTTTATGATGATAATCAATTGATGATGGAGTTTAAACTAAACTCCCCCTATCAATATGTTATATTGAAATGAACCTTGAATTCAAATTGAATTCAAGTCAAAACAATTTTAATCATGATTCACATCATATGCAATACATCATATACATCATAAAATCATGAGTATTACATACATAATCATAATTTCAAAATATTAGAGTGCATCATATCATGTATGATTCAAATCATCATTCTACCTTCTCCCCCTTTGTCATCAACAAAAAGAAGAAAAGTACAACTAACAAATTTTTAATTATGCAAGCTAGTAAGATAGGAAGTTTTGCATCATGTAAGCTAGCAAGTTTTAGAGATGTGCAAGTTTATCATGTTTGCTTTTCTTTGTGATGTTCAAGCTAGCAAGTTTTTGAAAAAGAATGCAAGATAATAAATAGCAAGTTTTACATCATTTTAGAACATGCAAGCTAGCAAGTTTTAGAGATGTGTAAGTTTAACAATTCTTTGCTTCTTGAGATGAGCAAGATAGCAGTTTTGATTTTCTTAAGATTGCAAGCTAGCAATTCTTGCTTCTCTTTTAAGATAAGTTTACAAGTTTTGTTTCTTCTTGAATTGTGAAAGCTAGTAAATATTTCTCCTCCTTTGTCATTGTAAAAAAGAATGGGAGGTTACAATAGTGCAAAACTTTTTCCATTACATCATTTTTCAAATCATCACATGAAATATATCAAGAAAAAATAATTTGGTGATAAGATATACAATTCATGAAAATAAATTATGAATATCAAGAGAAAAATTATGATTCTTTTGGATAAGTCAAATGGCAAAAAGAAAGAATAATAGTAAACGATCTTGATTCATAAAAAAAATCTCAAGTATCAAATATCGAGAAATCAAGATCATGATTTGTATAATAACTCATTAAAATTCATATCATCAAAATCACTTTCATAATTCAAAAAATTCATAATAACATAAATAGATTTATTGATCTCTTGAGATGCTAGCGATTTTCTTTCTCCCTTTATTATTGCAAATAAGAAAGAAGAAGAGAAAAATTATATAATGGTGCAACTCATTTCCCTTTATATCAATGCTCTATTTATAACATAAGGTTTATAACCATAAATACAAAGGAATTATATATAATGAAAATCATGTCATGAAAGATAATATCAAAGATCATATGAATACCAAAAGATATGATTTATTTTAACAAATATCTTCTTAAATAATCAAAAAGAATTCTTAGAAGATCAAATAGTAAGGAAAATATTAAGTCATGAATTCTGAAAATGATATTCTCTTTAGTAAATAGTGAATAGAATAAGGAGACCAAATACGATATCTTGATCCACATAAAATGAATCTCAATTCATTAATGTTGAGAATTGTTGAGAAGAAACCACATAAAGTTTAAATAATTCTTTCCCTCTTTGTGTATCAAAATGGGTTCTCATCAAAATACCAACTTGATATCAAAATGCTAAATCAACCAAAGACAAAGATAAACAATAGAGCAATAAATCAATCACACAGTGAGACCAAATCTTTTTAACGTGGAAAACCCAATGTGGGAAAAACCACGGGACCGTAGTCCACCTCTAACTTCCACTATCAATAATAATGATAACAGGTTTACAGTAGGTCTTCTCTAGAATAACTAGATGATCAGAATAACATCAAGATCATAGATCTTGGCTCAAGAATAGCATATCTTCATCACATAGGATGGATCTCTTCAAAAGAGAATTCTAGGTCTCACGGAGTAGATATCATAGGAAAGTACCTTAGAAAGGGTAAACTACAGATCAACACCGTTAGGATTGTAGAGTTTTTGTAAGGATTCTCCACATAAAACCAAATAAACTTACAACGTTTGGCCACCGATCGTCAAAAAAAAAACTCGTAAACCTTTCTCTCTCTCTTTTTTTTCAGACGCCAAGACGCCAGCACACACTTCATCACTGCACGCTGCACGCCATCGCACACACTGCACTCTCACTCAATTTTTCTTTTCTCTTGATTTCTTTGATTTGTTGATTTGGGCTCAATAGGCCTAATTGTCCAAGCCCACATATGTAATTTTGGACCCAACAATTCTCCCCCCCTCCACTCATATGGTGGGTCGTACCAAGCCAGCTCTTCGCCTACATGCTTCAAGCTTCTCCTTAGACAAAGACTTTTGTCAACATATCTGAACCATTCTCATTGGTATGCATCTTTTTCAACTGTAATTCTTTTCATCTCAAGCACATCACTTAATCCAATGATATCTTACATCAATATGCTTGGATCTAGAATGATATGTTGAATTCTTGAGAGAGGTGAATGACCTTTCGACTATCACAAGTAAACAAGATATACTTCCTGTTTCAAGCCCAATTCTGTAGAAACTTTTTTTTCATCCATAAAGTTTTCCTTACAAGCTTCAAAGAATCGCTATGTATTCCTTTCGTGGTTGATAGAGCAACACACTTTCAGAACTTAGATCGCCAAGAGATCAAGCTCTCCTGCAAATGTCATCAAGAATCCCAAGTGGACTTCTTGGAATTAGTATCACCTACTATGTTCCGCATCTCTGTAGCCTTCTAAACACAGGTTCATCAATGCCAAAACATAAACACAACCTAGAAGTACCTCTTAGATATCTTAATATCCATTTCATCGCCGCCTCAATGTTCCTTTCGTGATTTGAGAGAAATCGCTAACAACTCAACCGCATGAGCTATATCCCACCTAGTACAAACCATAGCATACATCAAACCGCCTACGGGATTGAGTAAGGCACTCTGGATATTTCTTCTTTTTTCTTTCTCACTTGTAGGACATTGTTTTGAACTCGGCTTGAAATGACTTGCAAAAGGAGAACAAACGCTTTGGCTTTACTCATATTGAATCTTTCAAGAACCTTTTCAATGTAAGTCTCCCCGAGATAGCCAAATCTTTCTTTTCTTCCTATCACGAAGAATCTTCATGCCAAGTATTTGTCTCATAGATCCTAAGTCTTTTCATGGCAAAAGACTTACTTAGCTCTCTTTTAAGCTTTTCAATTTTTTCCAACATCATGGCCAACAATCAACATATCATCAACATATAGCAAGTAAAATAATAAAATCATCATCCTGAAAATTTCTTCATAAACACACAATGATCAGATGTGGTTCTATCATACCCTTGGCTCATCATAAAGGAATCAAACTTCTTGTACCATTGTCTAGGTGCCTGTTTGAGTCCATATAAGCTTTTCCTAAGCTTACATACCAGATTTTCTTTTCCCTTGACTTTGAAACCTTCTGGTTGCTCCATGTAAATTTCTTCTTCTAAGTCACCATGAAGAAATGCTATTTTTACATCAAGTTGCTCAACTTCTAAATTCAAGCGGGCAGCCAAACCAAGAACAACTCGGATAGAGGACATTTTCACAACCGGAGAAAATATTTCTTCAAAGTCAATACCTTTCTTCTGACTGAATCCTTTCACAACTAGTCGTGCCTTGTATCTTTGTTGTGAGCTATTATTTTCAGTCTTCAATTTATAAACCCACTTATTCTTGAGAGCTTTCTTCTCTTTCGGCAGCTTTACCAAGTCATAGGTGTGGTTCTCAAGCAAGGATCTCATCTCTTCTTGCATGGCTTTAACCCACTTATTCTTATTCTCATGTAGAATAGCTTCTTGGTAAGTTTCTAGCTCTCCCCCGTCAGTAAGCATAACATACTCATGTGGAGGATATCTGGTAGAGGGTTGTCGCTCTCTAGTGGATCTTCTCAATGGAATCTCAACTGGTGGTGGAGGTGCCTGTTCAGTTGGTTCAACATCATCAACTGTAGGTGTATCATCACTAGTATTATCACCATAATCTTCTTGTTTATCTCCCCCATGATCATCATGAACTACAGGTGAAGGAACTGGACCCAAACTCCAAGGAATATAAACAGAGGTTTCTGGCTTCTCAACATTATCACCATCATCAAACAATTGATCTTCAAGAAACACAACATCTCTGCTTCTAATAATCTTCTTGTTCACTGGATCCCATAATCTGTACCCAAACTCTTCATGACCATATCCCAAGAAGATACATGCTTTTGCCTTATTATCATGCTTGTACCTCTCATCTTTGAGAATATGAACAAATGCTTTACACCCAAAGACTCTCAAATGATTATAAGATATATCTTTTCCTCTTCATACTCTCTCTGGAACATCACCTTGCAGAGGAACTGATGGAGAAAGATTTATCAGGTCAACTGTAGTTCTCATAGCCTCCCCCCAAAATGACTTTGGTAACTTGGTGTGGGAAAGCATACACCTAATCCTTTCTTCAATGGTTCTCGTTTCATCCTTTTCGCCACACCGCTGGCTGAGGAGTTTTAGGAACTGTTTTCTCAAGCCCGATACCATGGAACCCGCAATAATTCTCAAAAGGACCCCGTACTGCCACTATTATCCGATCGAACACACTTTAGCTTTCGCTGGGTTTCTCTTTCAACATTGACATAAAACTCCTTGAAAGCATCGAAAGTACTGGTCTTTAGATTTCAAAGCAAAAGCCCACACTTTTTTAGAATGGTCATCAATAAAAAGTAACAAAATAAAGAGCACCTCCAAGAGTTCTAGTTTACATAGTACAAACATCAATTATGAACTAAATCAATAACATCGGATCTTCTAGATGATGGATATGTCTCAAATGCAACTCTATGTGTTTTTCCAGCCTAAGCAATGATCACAAGATTTAAGAGATGTACCTTGCAACTCTGGTAAGAACTGCTTTCTAGCAAGAGTTTGAAGTCCCTTCTCATTTGATATGTCCAAGCCTCTTATGCCAAAGATCTATACTTTCACCTTTTTGAATTGCATTAATCTCTCCTTTGTGTAGCTTAGCTTCCATGACATAAAAAGAGTTAATCTTCTTTTCTTTTGCCACAATTAGAAAACCTTTAGTGAGTTTCCATTTACTATTACCAAAATAATGTGCAAAGCCCTCATCATCAAGTCTACCTGTAGATATCAAGTTAAGACGAATATCTGGAACATGCTTTACATCTTTGAGTATTAATTTGCTCCCAATACTGGTCTCCAAGCAAATATCTCCAATACGCACAATCTTAGATATACCACTGTTTCCTATTCTGACATTACCAAAATCACCAGTAGTGTAAGATCTAAAGAAATCACCATGAGAAGTGACATGAAATGAAGCACCAGAGTCAATTACCCAATTACTGTCCTGAGCTACAAGGCTAACACAACCTTTATCACAGACAATAGTGATATTACCTTCAGCAGTAATTGTATTAGTCTCTTTCTCATTTTTCTTCATTTCATTCTGTTCTCGCTTCCAAAACCTACACTCTTTCTTCATGTGACCTGGCCTGTTATAGTGAAAACATTTGATATCTCTTCTAGACTTAGATCTTCCTCTATATCCATGTGGATTTCTGCTATGACTTCTTCCACGTCTTTCTTGTTTTTCAGTAACAAATGCCCCAGAAGAATATTCACCCTGTTCTTTCCTTCTGGCATCTTCATTTAGCAAACTGTCTTTAACCATATCTATAGTTAGAGTCCCCTCTGGCGTGGAGTTACAAATAGTCACCACATACGTTTCCCAACTTTCTGGTAAAGAGCTGAGAAGTAATAATCCCTGCATCTCATCATCTATATTCATTTTTATAGCAACCAACTTGTTTGCAAGACTCTGAAATAGGCTTATGTGCTCAACAATGTTACCACCACCATCTTTATACTTCAAATTTACAAGCCTTCTGAGGAGAGAAATTCTATTTCCCACAGTCTTTTTCGCAAAAAGGTTTTCTAACCTTTGCCATACAATATCAGCTCTGGTTTCATCTGAAATATGCTCATGCAAGTTTATATCCATCCATCTTCTAATATAGGCAATAGCTTTTCTATGTTGAACTTCTCATTCTTCATCATCCTTAGTAGAAGATTTATCTTTAACCTTGATGGGCTTATACAAATCTTTGCAATAAAGCAAATCTTCCATCATATGCCTCCAAGTGGAATAATTTGATGAGTTCAATTTAATCATACCATCTGACTGCTCCATTTCAATCACACAAGAAAACTAGCACCAAACAACCTGTTGCTCTGATACCACTTGTTGAGAAGAAACCTTTTAAAGCGGAATAATTCTTTCCCCTCTTTGTGTATCAAAATGGGTTCCTCATCAAAATACCAACTTGATATCAAAATGCTAAATCAACTAGCATAGCATAAACAATAGAGCAATAAATCAATCACACAGTGAGACCAAATCTTTTTAACGTGGAAAACCCAATGTGGGAAAAACCACGGGACCGTAGTCCACCTCTAACTTCCACTATCAATAATAATGATAACAGGTTTACAGTAGGTCTTCTCTAGAATAACTAGAGGATCAGAATAACTTTAAGATCATAGATCTTGGCTCAAGAATAGCATATCTTCATCACATAGATCTCCTCAAAAGAGAATTCTAGGTCTCATGGACTGGATATCATAGGAAAGTACCTTAGAGAGGTTAAACTGCAAATCAATACCGTTAGGATTGTAGAGTTTTCTGTAAGGATTCTCCACATAAAATTTGGGCCGAAACTGACAACGTTTGACTATCGATCGTCAAGCAGAAAAACTCAGAAACCTTACTTTCTCTCTCTATTTCTCTCTCCTCTTTTCTCTGCACGCCGCACGCTGCACGCTGCACGCTCACTGTGCACACTGCACTCTCACTCAATTTTTCCCTTTCTCAATAGGCCCAATTGTCCAAGCCCACATATGGGCTGGACCCAACAAGAATCAAGATTCGTTTGGATAAATCTTCTCTCAGAAGATAAAATCACATGAGAACTAAGTGATTCATATAAAATACATCTTATGGCGAATAAATATGAAAATAAATTATGAAAATATGAAAATCAAATATCAAATACAAAGTCATCGTGAAAATCATTTTTCTTTCATTTGGGATATTTATTAAAAGTAAAGTAGATTGATTCATATAAGATTAAAATTAGCTAAAGTTCTTTTAGTTCCAAATTTTGTGATTGATTTCATGCTCTAGTCTTTCATACAAAAGCCATGCATCATCATTTAAAATCAAAAAGCAATACGAAAATCATAAAGATACATATTGTTGCTTCTTAAAACATTTATAGGATTAATCTTATTAGGTATACAAACATTATATTTAAATCTAACATTTGTTCCTTTATCATAAAAGATACAATTTTTATGATCATTTTTTTTAAATCACTAGATATATATATTAGAGAAGCATGATCCCCCTTTTATTATATATATATATATATATATATATATATATATATATATATATTATTTTTTACTAATTAATTTAAAAGCAACTCATTAAAAGCATCAAGTAATTTCATAGTAAAGTAAAGGGGTTTCGAGCGAGTCATTTACCTCATCGTCGAGAGGCACCAAGGCATAATTTACCAATTTGTCTTTATTGGTTTGCTCATTGTCTTCGGATGTACTCAATTTGTCCCATGTCATCTTGAATGCTTTTTTTTTTTTTTACAACTTCTTATTTTTAAGTTCATTTTTATTTTTTGATTCTTTTTTTATGAAATTTTTAAATTTTATTTTTAGGAGATCAAGTTCATCATCACTTGAGCTTTCGCTAGAGTGGTCTTCTTTTGTTCTAAGTGCAAAATCCTTCTAGCTCTTTGGAAGGTTATTCTCAAGTTCATCATGTGCCATACAAGTAATTTTATAGGTCATAAAAAACCCAATAAATTCTTCGAGTGGAAAGTTGTTCAAGTCCTTGGCTTCTTGAATTATAATTACTTTAGGATCTCAATATTTTAGAAGGGATCTTAATATGTTGTTAACAAGTTCAAAATTTAAAAAAACTTTTACCAACTACTTTTAGACCATTGACGACATCCGTAAACCGGGTGTATATGTCTCCAATGGTCTTGCTTGGTTTTATACGAAATAATTCATAACTATGAACAAAAAGATTGATTTTTGACTCCTTAATCCTACTTGTGCCTTCATGTGTGATTTTAAATATGTGCTAAATCTCATAAGTCGTTTTACAAATAGAAACTTGATTGAATTCATTTTTATCCGAAGAACAAAATAAAGTATTCATAGTTTTGGCATTCAAAGAGAAAGTTTCTTCTCCAAATCATTCCATTCATTCATCGGAAGAGAAGACTTTTAAAATCCATTTTCAATATATTTCATAACTAAAAATCTATAGAAATTAGAAAAATCCTCATTCTAGTTTTCCAATACGTGTAATCCATTCTATTGAATATGAGAGGATGTGTGATATAATGACCCTCTTGATTACTGACAACAACCATCTTAATTGAGTTTTAATCTAAGTCGAGAGTAACCTTACTCTGATACCAATTGTTAGCACCAAGTCGACACTTAGAGGAGGGGAGGGGGCGGGAGGTGAATTAGTACTTTCATAAAATCCTCAACGATTCAAAAATCTCATTTGATAAAATTGTATTGGAAAGATGAGTTTAACTTGAAAACGTTCATAAGTGTAGTGAATAAGTAAATTAGTTTACAATATAAATGAAAAGCATAAAGTAAATGTAAACCAAATTTATAGTGGTTCAATTGTCATGATCTACATCTACTCCTGATTTCTCTTCACTCGAGGCCACCGGCTTCCACTACCGGTTTTCATTTAATGGGCGAAGACCAACTATCCTCTTATAACTCTTTCTCCTTTTCATAAGTTCAGGTGAGAACCTTTACACTTCTCTATTTTACACTTAGACCTCACTTCTCCCTTTAGAAGAACTTCTAAATACTAGGAAGATGTGACTCTATACTAATAAAGATTTATAACTTTTTTTACAAGGATTCTTTCTCCCTTTTTCAACTCAATTCATACTTATCCATGCTGAAATATATGGGTATTTATAGACCCAAAAATAGCTTCAAAATTGGAGCAAAAAAAGGTCTCATCTTAGGTTTCTCGGGTCCTAATGATACCACCGCCTGTGCTGGGTGGTACCACCGTCAGACCTTGCTACAAGAATTGAATGAGCTAAATAACAAGCCTAATTCAACCCTGATTCAGGTTCAATTGGCCCATAATTGAGTTGGCATTATTTCATCCCAAAATCGACTCAATTAGTCCTAAATTAACTTGATCTAGACACACAATTACAAGCATGAATCCTATATTATCCGGCATGCCATTAGTTCATCTGATGCTTCATCCGATCATTCGGCCCGATGCCCGAACTCATGCCATGAAGCTTTCTGTCGATACGTCGATCGATCCCTTGGCCCGACGTCAAATCTTCTAACATGTTCCACTATGGCCCAACATCTGATTCCTCATACTTTAATTGATTTGTCTTTTCTGATCAAAGTTAGTCTTACGTCACTCAAAATGTAGATTAGATCGTAAACTCATTAATTGATTTCATTATCAAAATCCGAGATTCAATAGCTTCATCCCGACGAACCGCCTCCCATCGTTAGAGGCCGTTGATGACAAGATCTTGACCCAATAAGGCATATTACTATCTTCCACATCCAAATGTTGTTATACGGTACCTCGGACACCCTAATATGCCATGCCTTCCTAATAACACTAAGAGGCCTAACATGAGAATATTACACTTGCTTGAAGTCGCTCTCAGTCAGCTCCTTTGCTTAGCTTGTAAAGGAGTTTAAGATCTACTTCCTTAGGAATGTGTGCTTGAGACCATCAGCGATAATACTTCTTAGACTTAGACAAAGAGAGGAAATTTTTTTTTTTTTGACTTCGTCGCTCAATTTACTAACGAGATCCAAGTCATGCAAGAAGCCCATCTATCGCTTATGATACAAGCCTTCATTACTAACGAGATCCGAGTCATGCAAGAAGCCCATCCATCGCTTATGATATAGGCCTTCACAATTAGGCTTAAGCCCTCTGACTTTTTTTTTTTTATCATTGGTGGAGAGGCTATTAAATCTTAAATTTTGATGATGAAATTAATTGATGAGTTTATAGACTGATATGAGTTTATGATAAGAAATGTAGGAGAAACTTCGATTATAGACTTGAGCCATCGAAAGATAAATTATTGAAGTAGGAGAATCAAATGCTAGGCTAAAGAGCATCATGTTAGAGATTGGACGTAAGGTCGAAGGATGGACTTCATGCCATGAGTTCAGGCATCGGACCAGAAGGATCGGGTATTACGCGAAGAAGATCGAATGTTGTAGAAGGTCAACATACTAATAGATCGGGCAATACATCGAGGGAAAGAAAAATGTGTTAGAGGTTCGAACTGTTAGGACCATATTGACACTAAGAGGGGGGGGGGGGGGGGGGGGGTGAATTAGTGATTGCATAAAATTACGTCGATTCAGAAAATTTTATTCGATAAAGCTCGTATCGGAAAGATATTTAATTTGAAAATATTCGTAAGCATAGTGAATAAGTAAATTAGTTTGTAATAAGAATTCAAAGTATAAAGTAAATGTAAATTGATTTATAGTGGTTGGTTGTCATGACTTAAGTCCACTTCTAATTTCTCTTTACTCAAGGCTATCGGCTTCCACTCTTGATCTTCTTTCTAATGCGGAGATCAACTACTTTTATCTCTCTCCTTTTCATAGGTTTATGAGAGAACCTTTACACCTCTCTCTTTTACACTTAGACCTCACTTCTCCCTTTAGAAGAACTTTCTAAAAATCAGGAAGAAGTAACTTACACTTCAAGAGAGATTAAAATTCATTTTCACAAGGATTCTTTCCCAATTTCTACTCTCTTTCTTGCTACCTCAAGCACAAAAGAGTGGGGTATTTATAGACCCCAAATGACTTTAAAAATGGAGCAAAAAAGTGTCACATCCCTTATTTTAAGGGTACTGGCGATACCACCACCAGTACTTAGCAATATCATCGCTTGCCAGTCTGACACTATGCAGTACCATCGCCCAATCTAGTGGTTCCATCGCTTGACATACTAACACTAGGTGGTATCACCGCCTGACAGCCTTAGAGACTGGGCTTTTAACTTTTCCATATCATAGGCGGTTCCATTGCTAGTTTGGTAGTGCCACTATCAGTTTGGCGGTGCCACTACCTGACCTAACTTTTGGATCACTGAATGAGCTTTCCTCTTGGACTAAAACAATCTCAATTTAGGCCTAGTTGGCTCATAATTGAGTTAGCATGATTACACCAAAAACTAACTCAATTAGCCCCCTAAATTACTTCGATCTCAATAAATGATTACATGCATGAATCCTCTATTGTCCGACATATCATTAGTTCATCAAGCGTTTCGTCTGATCCTTCGGTGCATCGTCCTCTCCTTCGGCATATTACCTAATTAGCATGTAAACCTTTTGCAACATTTGATCTCCTTGGCGCAATATCTGATCCTTCGGCTCGATGCCCGAACTCATGGGAGAAAGTACTTCTATTAGCACATCGACCGATCCTCGAGCCCGATGTCCAATCTTCTAATATGTTCACTTTGGCCCAATGCCCGATTCTTCCTTCTTTAATCGATTTGCCTTTTCTGATCGAAAATAGTTCTGTGCCACTCAAATGCACATTATATTATAACTTTATCAATTGATTTCATCATCAAAATCCAGGATTTAACAATCTCCTCCTTTTTGACGATGACAACCAATTGATGATGAAGTTTAAACTAAACTCCCCATATCAATATGTCATATTAAAAGAAACTTTGAATTCAAAAAATCATGAGAATTTCATGCATAATTTTAAATTATCAAGGTACATCACTATTGAATCTCGTATTTTGATGATGAAACTAATTGATAAGTGTTTATGATTTGATCTGTGTTTTGAGTGACGCAGGATGCTTCGATTAGGATAAGATAATTAAAGTAGGAAGAATCATTTTAGGTCGGAAGAAAATATGTAAGAAGATTGGACGTCGAGTCGGAGGATTGGTCGACGTATCGACATAAGGCTTCGGGCCATGGATTCGGGTATCGAGCCAAGAAGAGCAGATATTGTGCCAATAATATTAGAGTTGCGGAGGTCAATTGGCTGATTGGGCAATAGGCCGCAAGAGAGGATGATGCGACGAAAAATCGGACGAAGCATCGATGGACCAATGACATGCCGGACAACATGATTCATGCTTAGCAATAATTGTGTAGATTGAAGTGTGTTTTATGTGCGCAGGATTAACTAAGATAGAAAGACATAAAGCAAAATGAAGTCCCAGAGTCAAGAACGAGATTTCGTTGGGAGTTAGAGAG
This sequence comes from Musa schizocarpa, assembly GCA_900464855.2. Lineage (NCBI taxonomy): Eukaryota > Viridiplantae > Streptophyta > Magnoliopsida > Zingiberales > Musaceae > Musa > Musa schizocarpa. The sequence continues at coordinate 13,404,735 of LS990922.1, forward strand.
TTCGTCGAAAGCCCGGACATTCATCAAAAGTTCTACCGGAATTGATCGAGAAGTCCTAGAGCTTGCCAAAGAAGCTCATCGGAACTCGCTAAGAAGATCTTCATGAAGTCCAGGAGCTTGATGGGAGTCTACCGAAACATTGTTGAGAGATCGTCGGAAGTTCACCGGAAGATCACCGGAAGAAATCGAACTTATTTTTCTTAGAATATGTCTTAGGAATCGTAGTTAGCACATAATTAGAGTGTGATTTAGGAGGTAATCCCATCAACTTTGTTAGGGGCCAATTGGGCCCAAAATTAGGTTGGCTTGGGCCAGATTCAAGGCCCAACCAATATGTTAAAAGCCCAGCTGGTGGTAGCACCACCAGGTCCGACGGTGGCACCGCCTGGGAAATAAGACCCCAAAAATTCTGGACGGTGGTACCGCCTAGTGTAGTATTAGTGTCATACTGACACAAGTGGTGGTACCACCTATACCTGGGAAACCTGGGATAAGACTTTTTTAGGCTCTAAGTTTGAATCAACTTGAAGCCTATAAATACCCCTCTCATCCTTGGTTAAGACACAAGCATAGAGAATTTAAAAAGGGAAAAACGCTGTTCTAATCTTTTGTGAGAATCTGAGTATTAGAATAGTTTGAGAGAGGAGTGAGTGCTTGTGAAGATTGTCTCCTAAACCTGTGAAAATGAGAAGAGGGGTGTCAGAAGGAGTTTGATCTTTGCATATTAAAGGAAGATGGATAGTGGATTCCGGTGGCCTCGACGAAAGAGGAATCAGTAGAGTTGATGTAGGTCACGACAATCGAACCACTATAAAAATCTGATTTATCTTTTCTTTTATGTAATTTATCCTACTGCAAACCTTCTTACTTTCTTACTGCTTTCATACGCTTTTTTGAATAACTTTCAAGTTAACATCTTAGAAATCGATTTTTAGCATTATGAAGAATTTTTTGAAGAAGCGTTTTTTTTCTGCATTTGCACTAATTCACCCTCCCCTCTTAGTGCTGACTCGTTCCTAACAATCACATGATTCAAATCATCATAACTTCTCCTTTAACATAAATTAATTACTATAAATGATGTATTGCTTTATTATTAACTTCTATGTTTGTGTATTATAGTTAAGGAGATAATTAAATTTGATTTTCTTAATCATATGGATAAGTTAGGAATTATACTAATCAATCAAAGTACTAATTAATTTATTTCCTAATGAATGATTTGATTTTTTAGAAAGTAAATAGTTTACATTCCATTTTCATGTGTGAACTATAAGAAATGAATATTATATTTATTTCTTTGTATGAAAAAAGTAAAATAAAAATAAATTAAAAAAATTAAATTAAATTATTACTTATCGGGAAGATCTCATCTTCTCATATATATAAAGAGGACTACTCCTCCCTCATTCCTCCACAAAGCCCTAATAATTAGAGGATTAAGGAGAGGACTTTACGAGGAGATGATATCGAGGAAAGGATACCAATTTGAGAGGTAGGATTTTTTTTTAATTAACTTTGATTTACATTTTGAAATCTTGATGTTGAGATTGTTATAATTTTATGATGCATAATGATGTTTTTAATTTTAAAATTTCATGATTAGTAAATAATGACAATTAATTTGTGGTGTTAGAATGATTATTTGATTTATATTGATCTCTTAAGCTTAAGTGAATTTTAATATTGATTTAATTATTAAAATTCTTATTTTTGGATTAGCATAATAGTTCTAATTTATTTAATTAGATATATCTATGTTTCAAGAATTATGTGTGAATTTTTATAATGTAATTAGTTTTAAATTTAAGATCATGAATTAAAATATTTAATTAATAGATTTAAATTATTATTTAATAATTTTATATATTGAAATCTAATTTGATAAGAGGAGTCTAATTGGGATCTGACTTTAGTCAAGTTAATCTATCAAATCGGATCAACTCAACCCATGTGTTCATGTATGACCTAGCCCATGTGGCCAAGTACAACATAACCTATATGATTTCGGCATGACCCAAACCCTATTTGGCCAAGTAGGAGCCACTCATGTGACTAGGTATGACCCAACTCATGTGGCCAAGCATGACCCAACCCATAAGACTAGGTACGATCTAGTCCATGTGGCCATGTATGACCCAACCAATGTGGCCAAACACACAGCCACTCTCATGAGGCTAGGTATGACCAAATCCATGTGGTCAAGTATGACCCCAACTCATGTGTCTAAGTGTGACTAACTCATGAGCCAAGCATGGCTTAGTTTAGTAGTAAGGCTCAGCCCAACTTATAAGTGAGGCTTATCTAGTCCATGAAGTTAAGCTTGCCCAACTATGCGATTGGCATTAGACACATTATTGCGCTCCTCTATCTAGCTTCGTTGTACCTCAACTCAACCTATTACTTGGAACAAGCATATGCAGCGCATGTGACCCATTCAAAACTCAAGTGGGTTGGTTCAGTTTGGGCTAGCATTATATGATATAATCCAATTTCCTCTCCCTTTATTGGTTTGAACTCATTAATTGACTAAATAAAATACGTTCGATAAGTTAAAATCGATTTAGGGTGATTCAAGAATAACTTGACTAATTCAAACCTACTTGACCTAATTGAGATCAATCAAATCTAAATTAGATGATGATTCCAGACCAGTTCTATAAGGATTTAAGATTGGTTTTGTTAGGTCATAATCGAATTAAGTTTGGTTTAAGTTAATTGAGCTATTCCAATTAGGGTTTTCGTTGATTGTGGACTGTTGAGACATTGATGATTTATGCATTTATAATTTGATGAACTTAAAGGTTTTATCTGAAGATATCATTTGAAAATGATTATTGATTTTCTATTTTTCTTAAGTTTATGATATTTATATGATTTGTGGGCTCATTACGCTACCAATGAACATAGTCTAGCATATTTACATCAAGTATGATCTCTCATAATATTTAATCATATTGATTTCTTAATGTATGTGTGAGTGAATGGATGAGTGTAAATGAATGATCTTGAATGTTTATGATGATGATGTTGATGATAATGATGACTTGGCACTTCTTACAAGAAAATTTTAAAGTTTTTTAAAATGGAACAAACCAAAACAAGATACTAAGAAAAAAAATAAACCAAAAAAGGACACAATGATATGCTATGAATGTAAGAAGTCGAGATACTTCAAAAATAAATATCCCTAAGTGAAAAAGAAGCTACAAAAAAAAACGAAGATGCTTAAAGTAATTTGGGACGATTAAGTGCATTCGAATATGAGGAGTTAACCAACAAAGAAGAAGTTGCATTAATGACCTTTAACAACGAGGTATGTAACTCAAATGAATCTTCCTTATCTTATGATGAATTATTCAATGTATTTAATGATGTATTTGATGATTTTAAATTAGTTAGTAAAAAATATAAACTGTGAAAAAAAGGATCATGCTTCTCTTGCTAGTAAATTTAAAAAATTTAAAATGAGTATGATGATTGTATGTTAGCTCCTTGCACTAAGTGTGAAAAGTTAGATTCACTTGAGAAAGAAAAATTTTACTACAAGAAACACAAAAAAAAAATTAAAATATTTAATATATCTTTAAACATTATCTTTGCTAATAAGGGTTATGTTCATAGAAAGGAAGGAATTGGATTTGTGAGTAACATTCAACAAAGGCCAACTATCTTTGTTAAAGGACCCACATTACATATTTCACCCACAAATAAATGTAATTTTTATGGTAGATTCGGACATTTTGCCTATAGATGTTCTTTTAAAAGGTATAGTCTATACAAATTAGTTTGGATTCCTAAAGGAACCATGAATAACTCAATGTCAATAGTAAGATAGATAGAGCTATTTATGAGGGGCCTAAAGTTAAATGGGTACCTAACATAAAACCCCCTTTCTTGTAGATATGTTTATAAACAAAAGCTAGGAGCAAGAACCTTGATAATGAATACTCAAGACATATGACTTGAGATCTAACACACTTCTCTAGGCTCACTAGCCAAGACGAAAGGATATGTCACATTGAAGATAACAACAAAAAAAAAAATTATTGGCAAAGGAACCATAGGTAATAAGTCAAACCTCTTGATTAAAGATGTATTATTAGTAGATGGGTTAAAACATAATCTACTAAGCATTAGTCAATTATGTGATAAAGGATATATCATCAAATTTGAATCTAATGCTTGGATAATTGAAATACCACACAAAAATAGATCTATGATTGTCTTTAAAAATAACAATATATATACTATTGACATTGATGATTTTTGTAATGAAACATGTTTTTCGGCTTTAAACGATGATGCATATTTTAGCATAGGAGACTAGGTCATGCTAGTATGAAACTAATCTCTCAAATCTCAACTAGAGAACTTGTAAGAGGAATGCCTAGCATTAAGTTTATTAAAGACAAAGTTTATGATGCATATCAATTAGAAAATAAATAAAAAGTAGTTTTAAATTAAAAAAATAAATAAACACCTCTAGCCCACTACAATTAATCCATATGGATTTATTTGGACCAATTGATATAACAAGTCTAGGAGGTAGTTAATACGGTTTTATAATTGTTGATGACTATAGTAGATATACTCAGACATATTTCTTGGCACACAAAAGTGATTACTTTAAATACTTTTTAAAATTTTATAAACTTGTTCAAAATGAAAAGGGTTTTATGATTTCATCTATTCATAGTGATCATAGTGATGAGTTTTAAAACTATAATTTTTAAAATTTTTGTAAGTCAAATAGGTACAACTATAATTTCTCTACTCCAAGAAATCCGCAACAAAATGGAGTAGTTAAGAGAAAAAATAGTAGCTTACAAGAGATGGCAAGAACCATATTAAACGAACATAACCTACTTAAATATTTTTAAGCCAAAGCTGTTAACACGGCATGCTATGTCATAAACAAGGTTCTCATATGTAAATATTTTATTTTAAATAAAAAAGATCCCTCGGGAAAATTTGATACAAAGGTATCTTTCTTGGATATTCCTCTATTTCTAAAGTTTTTTGTGTTTTCAATATGAGAACTTTAGTTATCGAGGAATATATTCATGTTATTTTTATTGAGGTTTCTATATTTAAGAAAAATAATTTTGATAATGATCTTGATTTTGATGCTTTAAATTTGAATGAAAACTCCCTCATACCTCCTAACCAACTTGGATGCATCTTCTTCCGAAGAATACTTACCTAATGAATGAAAGTATGTAGATGCTCATCCTAAGGAGCTAATCATTGGAGATACATCAAAAGGTGTTCAAACTCGCTCTTCATTTAAAATTTTTATGCTAATGCTATATTTTTGTCTCAAATTAAACCAAAATACATTGACAAAGCCTTAAAAAATGATTCATGGGTTATTGTAATGCAAGAGGAGTTCAATCAATTTAAAAAAAATGAGGTATGAAAGCTTGTTCCTAGACCTAGTAACAATTTAGTAATTGGTACTAAATGAGTCTTTAGCAATAAGCAAGATGAACTTGGTATCATGGTTAAAAACAAGGCTAGATTAGTGACGAAAGGTTTCAACCAAGAAAAATATATCTATTATAAAGAAATCTTCACTCTTATGGCTAGACTTGAAGTCATAAGGATTCTCTTTGTCTATGCATGTTGTAATAATTTGAAGTTATTTCAAATAGATGTCAAAAGTGCTTTTCTAAATGACTTTATTTTCCAAGAAGTTTATGTTAAGCAATCACTCGGATTTGAAAATGCTGTCTTTCTTAACCATGTTTTAAGTTATCTAAGGCTCTCTATAGGTTAAAACAAGCCCCTAGGGCTTGGTATGAAAGGTTTAGTTCTTTCCTTATTCAAAATAATTTTATGAAAGATAAGGTTGATACTACATTATTTATTAAATATTTAAAAAAATAATTTTTTATTGTTTAAATTTATGTTGATAATATCATTTTTTGACTCTTCAAATGAATCTTTGTGTGAATCATTTGCCAAAAGTATGAGCCAAGAATTTGAAATGAGCCTAATGAGTGAATTAAATTCTTCTTAAGATTATAAATTAAGTAATTAAGTGATGAAACTTTTATTAGTCAACTAAGTATGTTTTAGATCTATTAAAACTGTTTAATATGCATAGTACTAAGGTTATTAATACACCAATGAGTACTTCCACAAAGATGGATATGGACCATGATGGAGAAAATTTTGATCAAAAGACTTATAGAGGTATGATAGATAGTTTACTATACCTCACATCAATTAGACTAGACATTATGTTTAGTATTGGACTTTGCACTAGATTTTAATCTAATCCCAAACAATCCTATTATAAAGCAGTTAAGAGGATTTTTAGATATTTAAGAGGAACCCCTAACCTAGGATTATGGTATCCAAAATCAAAAAAATTTGAATTAATTACTTATGTCGATGTTGATTTTGTTGTATGTAGAATAGATAGAAAATACACATTTGAAACATATCAACTCTTAGGTCATGCACTTGTTTCTTGGTCTTCCAAGAAATAAAATTCTATTGCATTATCTACAGTTGAATATGTAGCAGTAGGTGCATGTTGTGCACAAGTTATTTGGATGAAAAATACTTTAGAAGACTAACTTTATTTGAAAAATATTTTATAAAATATGATAATACTAGTGTCATTTTCTTAATAAAGAATCTCATTCAATATTCTAGAACTAAACACATTGATATTATGCATCATTTTATTAGAAATCATGTTAATAATCATGATATATCTCTAAAATTTATTGATACAAAACATCAATTAGCTAATATTTTTATGAAACTATTGAATGAGGAATAATTTAATTTTATTAGAAGAGAATTAGGTATGCTAAATCTTCTTAATGCATGAGTTCTTTTTATACTTTTTTGGATTTCTTGATTTTTTATAACTTGAGTTTTTCTTTTTAAATCGAGATCATTTCCTATCATTCCTTCTTCACACAATTTACAAAAGAAGAAATTTGATTCATGGACTTTTGATATACTTGATCTTTTATGTGATGATCATTTTCTATGAATCCTTCCCCTTTCTATTTAAAAGTAAAACTTTGATTCATGGACTTTTGATACTTTTGACTTGATTCTTTATATGATGAATGAATTCTTCCCCTTTTTTTTTCTTCTTATTTTTTATGATAAAGGAGAGAAAGAAACTTGCTAGCATCTCAAGAAAAGCAAAAATGCTAGCTTGCACATCTCAAGAGAACCAAAAGTGCTTACACATCTAAAGAGAAGTGCTAGCTTGCCCATTTCAAGCAGCAAAAGTTGCTACCTTGTGCATCTCAAAAAGCAAAAATTTTGCTTAACTTCACATCTCAAAACTTACTAGCTTGTATGTTCTAACTTGCTAGCTTTTCTCTTTTTTGTTGATGACAAAAATGATTGAAAGTTTTAATATTTTGATATTATGTATGTTATGCCCAAAGTGATGTTGATTTATTTTTGGTTTCATGCATGAAGTGATGATGAGTTGTAATGTTTTGAAACTATGTTGCACAATGTATAAAATTTTTATATGATGCATATGTTCAAAATTGTTTCACTTGAATTCAAAAGTTATTTTTCCTTTTGAATTCAAGTTTGTCTTGTTTCGATATGGCATAGAGATAGGGAGAGTTAAGGTTTTTCTCCATCATCAATTGATTGTCATCAAAAAAAGGAGAGATTATTGAATCTTGAATTTTGATAATGAAATCAATTGATTTTATGACCTAATCCATATCTTTGAGAAAAGTGATGTAGGACTAACTACGATCATGAAAAAAAGTAAAATAATTAAAGAATCGGATGTTGGGCCAAGCTAAAAGATTAAGCATGGGGCGGAAGAATCAGATAATAGATTAAGAACGGATGGATCGAGCATTACGCAGAAGGTTCGGACGATGCACCGAAAGCTCGTCAATAGCTCGTTAAGAGTTTGTCGGAAGTTCAGATAAATAATTAACATACTAGACAACTAAGATTGCTTGTATTATAATTATTTTAGTCTTAATTATCATAATTAGATATCAATTTGAGTTAGTTTGGGGAGTAATCATATTAACTCAGTTAGGGACTAATTTGGCCTGAATCAGGGTTAAATTGGGCCATATAGATGGCCCATTCAGTTACCTAGAGCCACATCAAGCAGTGTAATTTTAGGAGATTGGACGTTGAGCCGAAGGATCGATCGACATATTGGTAGAAGAACTTCGTGCCATAAGTTTAGGCATCAGGTCGAAGGATCAGACTGTGTTAATCAATGGTACTGCCTAGTGTCAGGTGGTGGTACCGCCAGACTGAGCGATGACACTGCCTAGTGTCAGTGTTGTAGGTAGTGGTACTGCCAAGACCCAGGAAACCTATTATGAGACAGTTTTGGCACCAAATTTAAATCTATTTGAGGCCTATAAATACCCCACTCATCCCTTCTTAGTTCACACACAAATTGAAAACAAAAAAGTGTGGAAACTCTACTGTAATTCCTTGAGAATTCCCCGCTAGCTTTAAGTTTTGGTTTTAGTTTAAGAGAGGGGTGATAGGCTTATAAAGGTTGTCTCCTGAACCTATGAAAAAGAAAAAAGTTATAAGATGGTAGTTAGTCTTTTCCCATTAAAGGAAGACCGTTAGTATACACTGATGGCCTCAACGGAAGAGGAATCGGGAGTCGACGTAAGTCACGATGACCGAACCACTATAAATCTAGTGTGCACTCTCTTTCTACTCTTCATTACTCTTGTTTCTCTATTTTAATTGCTTATTACATTTACTTCAAGTGAAACACACTTCGATATTATTTGGATATGCCCTTTGAAACGATTTTTCTAAATCATTGATGTTTTTATCATAAACACTAACTCACCCCCCCTCTTAGTGCCGATTTTGGTCCTAATAGTATCGCTAGAGCCCAGTCTCCAAGGCTTTATTAGGCGGTAGTACTGCTAGTTGTCAGGGGATCAAGGGGTAGTATTGCCCAATACTAGTGGTGGTACCACTAATACCCTAAAAACCCGGATGAGATACTTTTTTACTCTATTTTGAAATCATTTAGGGCCTATAAATACTCAAATCCTTCCTGCTTGTAAATGCACAAAAAGTGAACAAAACCTTATGATCTAAGTGAGAAAAAGCTATTGTAATATCTTAAGAGTTTCCCTCCTCTTCTTTAAGTATAATTTTTATTTAAGAGAGGGCTGAGAGAATAGTAAAGGTTTTCTCCTAAACTTGTAAAAAGGAGAATAGAGTTGTAAGAGGGTCGATTGAAAGAAAATCAATAGTGAAAGCTGGTGACCTCAATGGAGGAGGAATCGGGAGTGGACGTAAGTCATGATAATCGAACCATTATAAAATTAGTGTGCCTTTTCTTCTTTGTCTTTTTCTTTATATTGCTTATTGATTTGGCTGCTCACTCTATTTCTCACTTTCTCTAAGTTTAAATATATTTTCAATATAATTTTATTGAATGAAGTTTTTAAATTGTTGATATTTTTATGTAAGCATTAATTCACCCCCTTAGTGCCGATTTCGATCCTAATAGAAACTACATATGATATTTGGCACACACTCGAAGTCACAAATGAAAGCACAAGTAGAGTTAAAGAGTCTAAAGTTAATTTTTTAGTATATAATCAAGCAAAACTATTGAAGACATATACACCCATTTTACGGATATTGTCAATGGTTTAAAAGCATTTAATAAAAGTTTTTCTAACATTAAACTTGTAAATAAAATACTAAGATCACTTCTAAAAAAATTGGGATCCAAAAGTAATCAGTAAACAAGAAGCAAAAGACCTAAATAATTTTTTTGCTTGAAGAACTTATGGGTCTTTAATGACCTATGAAATAACATATTTGACATATAACAAATATTTAGACAACCTTCCAAAGAATAAGATGGTTATTGCACTTAGAACCAAAAAGAAGATCTTTCGAAAGGGGCTCTAGTGAAGATGACATAGAACTACTTACAAAAAAAAAAATTTAAAAACTTTATGAAAAAGAACAAGACTAAATTAAAACAAGAATCTAAAAATGAACTCAAAAAGGATACAACCATTTGCTATGAATGCAAAGAAGTCACAACACTCCAAAGATGAGTGTATAAAAACTAAAGAAGAAGTTGCCAAAAGGAAAAAAGCATTTAAGATGACATGGGATGAATCAAAATATATTCAAAGATAAGGAGTAAAACCAACAAAAGGCGGAGATGACAGACTACACCTTAATGGCTCTCAACGATGAGGTAAAGTAACTCAAATGAATCTTATTTACCTTTACAATGAATTACTTAATGCATTTCATGATTTGTTTGATGAATGTAAATTAGCTGGTAAAAAATATAAATGATTAAAAAGGATCACACTTCTCTTTCTAATGAATTTAAAAATTAAAAAATAAGTATGATAAATGCTTGTTAACCCCTTGCATTAAGTGTGAAGAATTAGATTCACTTAAGAAAGAAAATATAGTATTACAATAAACGTTAGAAAAAATTGAAATTGGTAGCAAATTATTAAACATGATTCTTGCCAATAAGTGTCATGTTCATAGAAAAGAAGGAATCGATTTTGTGAGTAGCAACACTCAACAAAAACCGACTTTATTTGTTAAAGGACCCATATTGCATATTGCTCCTAAGGTTAAGTGTAATTTTTGTGATAGACATAGTCATTTGGCAAATAAATGTCCATTCAAAAAGTATGGCTCACATAAATTAGTTTAAGTTTCTAAATGAACCATAAATAACATTATGCTAAAAGACAAGATAGATAGATCTAACCATGAGGGACCCAAAGTTAAATTGGTACCTAGAATAAACCTATCCTTCTTGTAGATATCTCTAAAATCAAAAACTATGAGCAAAAGATGATATTTTGATTATGTATGCTCAATGCATATGACTAGAGATCTAAAACTCTTTACAAAACTCACTAGTCGAAATAATAATAATAAAAGAAAGATAATTTGAATTAGAATTATTAGTAATAAATCTTTTGATTGAAAATATTTTATTATTTAATGTGTGATAAATCTTTTCAAGTCTTTTGATCTTGATGATTTTTGTGATGAAACCATGTTTTATTATGATGTTTTATTGATCTTGATGATTTTTGTGATTGTCATGACGAATCTTATATTTTAAACATGATGCATAGTTTTGACATAAAAAACTTGGGTATATTTGTATGAAATCAATCATATGAATTGAAACAAATAAAAAAGAGGAAAATATTTTTCTTGAAATTTTCTCAATCCCTATCTTATCGAGTTTTCAAAAAGAGATTGATGAATCTATTTGTATCATTTTTTTTATGAATCTCTTGAACTATGAAAATGATTTTGATAATTTGATGATTTGAATTTGAATGAGATTTTTCAAATTGAATTATGAACTTTCTTTTGATTTCTCAAAATTATAACTTGAGATTTTTTTATGAATCAAGATTATTTACTATGATTCTTTCTTTTCGCTATTTGACTTATCCAAATAAACCATGATATATCACTTGACTTCTTGATGTTTACAACTTATGTTTTATTATGTACAACTCGTTTGTATATATGATTGTATACCTTTTATCATGATTTAAAAATTGATGTAAAGGGAAAATAATTGTAACTTTATATTCTTTCCTACTTTTTGATAATGACAAAGGGGAAGAAAGACTTGCTAGCTTGCAAGGAAAAGCAAAATTGCTAACTTGCACATTGCAAAAGAAAGCAAAATTGCTAGCTTGTACAATTTAAAGAAAAACAAGTGCTAGCGTGTGCATATCTCAAGAGAAGCAAAATTGGCTAAACTTTCATATCTCAAAAAGCAAAAATTTTACTAATTTTCTTATCTTAAAAACTTGGTAACTTACATATTCTAAAATAATGATGTAAAACTTGCTAAATTACTAGCTTGCTAGTTGCACTTTTCTCTTTTTTTTTTATGACAAAGGGAGAGAAGTTGTCACATCCCAGATTTATAAAAAGAATAATAAATCAGTATTTTATTATCCATGATTTACATAATAAACTCTCTCCTTTTTTTTTTTTCCTTCATTCTTGAATTCAAATCCTTATTTTTACAATAGTAAATGTTATATTAATTAGAAAAAGGATGACATCTTCTTGGTAGGGTCATAAGTCTCTTCCACCCAAGCTTCAGATCTATTACAAAGTAGTAGATTACTCTAAAAATAAATATAAGATAAAAACATATCAATAACCACACATGCGGGTAGGAACCTTGAAAAAATCATAAAAATAATCTTTAATATTCATGTAATATAAATAAATATTAATAATTCAATAAGAAATGATAATATATCGATTTATCATAAAACTTATGCATTAGAAAATCGATAATGATTTCTTTTATAATAAATAAAATCATGCATCAGCCACATGTAACACATACATAATAACTAGATAACAAAGGCGTACATCACACTTGATGGTGCACTCTCCCAACAGCGGATGGAGAGGAATATTTCACCGGATGGATTCCTCCCAACAGCGGATAGAGATAATCCATATCGCACTCCTAATAGCGGATGGAGTGGTATCCCTCACCTACCCAAATGGGGACACGTTTCTCCCAACAACGGATGGAGGAACCATCTAACCATCACATCTAATGGTTCGCTAATCCCCGAAGGGAATCGCCATACTTGCCCTCGGTAGGGATACATAAACATTCATGATTATTCATTTACACTCATCTATTCACTCACGCATGCATTAAGAAATCAATATGATTAAATATTATGAGAGGCCATACTTGATGTAAATATGCTAGACTATATTCATTGGTAGCACCGCACTATAATGAGCCCATAACTCCTTTCACAGGTTGCACTTCCAATATAAACTACTAGCCTAGTTGCATCTACTACATGATAACAATCATATCAATATTATAAACTTAAGAAAAATAAAAAATAATTATTATTTTTAAATGATATCTTCAGATAAAACCTTTAAGTTCATCAAATCATAAATATATGAAACATCAATCTCTCAATAGTCCTCAATCAACCAAAACCGTAATTGGAATAGCTCAATTAACTTAAACCAAACTTAATTCGATTATAACCTAATAAAACCAACCTTAAATCCTTATAGAACTGGTTTGGAATCACCCTAGACTGGTCTAATTTAGATTTGATTAATCTTGATTAGGTCAAGTAGATTTGAATTAGTAAGTTAGTTTGGAATCACCCCAAACAAGTTTTAACTGATCAAACCTGTTTGATTTAGTCAATTAAGAGAGAGGAAGTTGGGCTATGTCAAATAATGCTAGCCCAAACCGATCCAACCCACTTAAGTCTTGGATGGGTTACGTGCGCATGCGTATTCCAAGTAATAGGTTGAGTTGAGGTACAACGGCTAGATAGAGGAGCACGATGTGTCTAATGCCAGTGCATAGCTAGCGGGGACTTAACTTCATGGACTAGACTAAGCCTCACTTATAAGCCAATGAGCCTTACCATTGAACTAGGCCATGCTTGGCTCGTGAGTTGGTTATACCTAGACATATGAGTTGGGGTTGTACCTAACTATATGGATTAGGTCGTACCTGTTAGGAACGAGTCGACACTAAGAGGGGGGGGGGAGGGGGGGGTGGTGAATTAGTGTAGCGGTAAAAACGTTAGTTCTGAGAATTCTTTCATATGTTGAAAACGAATTTCGAAAACTTGAAAGCATATGCGAGTGTAGGCATAGTAAAAGCATAGTAAAGAGGAGAGGCAATTTGCTATAAAACTAAAGTGCTCAATGGAAACGCAAACCATATTTTTATAGTGGTTCAGTCATCGTGACCTACATCTACTCAGCCGATTCCTCTTCCATCGAGGCCACCGGCATCTATTATCGGTCTTTCTTCAATAGGCGAAGACCAACCACCTTTTACAACTCGATTCTCCTTTTACCGGGTTTAAGAGATAACTCTTACACCCCCACTTACTCATCTCTCAAACTATTTTAACACTTAGAACTTTGAGAGGAGTTTCACACACAATTGCAACAGAGTTTTCTTTTTTTTTTTTGCTCTCAATTGTGTGTTTCTTAACCAGTGACGAGAGGGGTATTTATAGGCTTCAAGTTGATTCAAACTTGGAGCCTAAAAATATCTCATCACGGGTTTCAGTATGTGGTATTTTTTGCTTATTGGGACATACCATACCACTACGACATCGACCTTTGGATGGTACCCCTTAATGAGCTCGAAGACGAAGCTCTGGCGGTATCATCGTTAGCAGCATTTCTGCTGCGGTACCACCTTGACCACTGGGGAGCTTGAGTCTCCTAAGCGGTGCCACTACTAGCCAGGCTTTCAGCATCCTGGTTGGGCCTTGAATCCGGCCCAAACCAACCCAACTTCGGGCATAATTGGACCCTAACAGAGTTGTTGATGAGATTACCTCCCAATCCCAACTCTAATTATGTGCTAAATACGATTCCTAAGATATATTCTAAGCAAAATAAGTTTGGTTTCTTCACGGCGAGCTTAAGCGAACTTTTCGGCGATCTCTTGGCAATGTTCGGTGGACTCCCAAAGAAGCTCCTGGACTTCACAACAATCTTCTTGGCGAGTTCGATGAGTTTATTTGGCAAGCTCTGGACTTCTCGGTTAGTTCCATGATGAACTTCCAACGAACGTCGGGACTTCGACGAACTCTCGAACTCCCAACGAAATCACGTTCTTGACTTGGGACTTCATTTTGCTTTATGCCTTGCTATTATAGTTAATCTTGCATATAAAAAAATATACGATCTGATCTAGACAATTATTACTAAGCATGAATCATGTCATTCGGTATGTCATTGGTCCATCGGCGCTTTGTTCGATTCTTGTCGTCTATTGCCCAATCGATCGTTGACCTTCATAACTTTGATATCCTTGGCGCAATATCTGCTCTTTTTGTCTCGATGCCCGAATATATGGCCCGAAGCCTTACGTAGATTCGTCGACCGATCCTTTGGTCCAACGTCTAATCTTCCGACATGTTTTTTCCTCCGCCCAATATGATTCTTCTTGCTTTAATTGTCTCTACCGATGAAGCATCCTATGACACTCAAAGCGTAGATCAAATCATAAACACTTATCAATTGGTTTTATCATCAAAATATGAGATTCAACAATACCTAGCCACATGAGCTTGCCCATGCTTGTACATCATTTTGGGTTATACATGGCCATGTGAACTATATCGTACCTAGCCACATGGGTTAGGTCATACTTGCCCACATGGGTTGGGTTGGGTACTTTGCCATAGGGCTGGCTCCTACCGCCATCTGGTTGGGTCATGCAGAGTTACATGGGCTAGGTTGTACCAGCCACATGGGCTAGGTCATACATGAACACATAGGTTGAGTTGATCCGATTTGACAGATCAACTTGACTTAAGTCAGACCTTAATTAGACTCTGTTAGGAACAAGTCGACAATAAGAGAGGGGGGGGGGGGGGGGGGGGTGGTGAGAAGGGGGTGGATTAGTACAATGGATAAAAACGTCGATTTCCAAAAATCCTTCGTTCATTGAAAACCGATCTCGGAAGATAACTTGAAAGTGTATGGAAGCGTAATGAAAGTAAAACAGTTTCAGTAAAGGTAAATTACATAAAAGAAATGCAAACCAGATTTTTATAGTGGTTCAGTCGTCGTGACCTACGTCCACTCCCGATTCCTCTTCATTGGGCGAAGACCAACTACCCTTTTACACCCCTCTTCTCCTTTTTACAGGTTTAGGAGCCAATTTTTTACAAGCACTCACTCCTTTTTAAATAGAATTCTAAACTTAGAATTAGAGGAGGGGATCTCTCAAGTAATTACTATAGTGTTTTCTCACTTTTAAATTCTCTATGCTTGTATATGTTAACCAGGGATGAGAGGCATATTTATAGGCCTCAAGTGGATTCAAACTTGGAGCCTAAAAATGTCTCATCCCTAGTTTTCGGGGTACTAGCAGTACCACGCTTTTTTTGGCAAGTACCACCACCGTAGCATTGACTTTGGGTGGTACCACCACCGACGATCTCTCGAAGAGGCGTATGCTGGGTAGTACCACCACCCAGACAATAGTACCACTACCTGACATAGTCTCGGAGACTATGCCACGACGATTCCACTTGTTGGGTCATTGTTTGGGTCTTTCACTTGGCTTAATATAGCCCAAACTTGGGCCCAACTAGCCCCTAATTGAGTTGGCCCAATTCTAACCCAATTATGTGCTAAATACGAATTTTAAGGCATACAATAAGCTAAATAAGTCCGGTAAGTCTAGGTTTCTTCTAGCGAGCTTCCAGCGATCTACCGATGAACTTCTAACGATCTCTCGACAATGTTCCAGCGGACTTCCAACAAGCTCTTAGACTTCACAACAATCTTCTTGGTGAGTTCTGATAAGCTTCTTTGGCAAGCTCATGGACTTCTCGGTCAATTCCATCAAAACTTCCGATAGACTCTCGAACTCCCAATAAAATCTCGTTCTTGATTTTGGGACTTCATTTTACTTTATGCCTTGATCTCTATCGTAGTTGATCCTGCACACTTAAAACTTATTTCGATCTGGACAATTAGTACTAAGTTAATCAAATGTTGTCCAGCATGTCATTGGTTTATCGCTGCCTCATATGATTTTTCGACGCATCATCCTCTCTTGCTGCCTATTGCCCAATCGACTAGTTAACCTCCGTAACTCCGATTTTCTTAGCATAATTTTCGCTCTTCTTGGCCTGATGCCCAATCCCATGGCTCGAGGCCTTTTGTCGATACGTCGACTGATCCTCCGGCTCGACGTCCAATCTTCTTATATGTTCTACTCAAGCCCAACATGGTTCTTCCCGCTTTAATTGTCTCTCCCTGATTGAAGCTTCCTGCGTCACTCAAAATACAGATAAAATCATAAACACTATCAATTTGTTTCATCATCAAAATATGAGATTCAATAATCTCCTCCTTTTTTATGATGACAACTAATTGATGACAGAGTTAACCTTAACTCCCCCTATCAATATGCCATATTGATAAAACCTTGAATTCAAGTTGAATTCAAGTCAAAATAATATTTCATCATGAATATTTATAATATAAAATCATGCATAATCAAAATTTTAATACATCATTCCATGCATGATCATCAATATAACTTCTCTCCCTTTGTCATCGATAAAAAGGAGCAGTGCAACTAGCAAGTTTTAGAGATATGCAAGTTTTATAATATACAAGCTAGTAAATTTATTATCACTTTAGAACATGCATAATCATGAAATCATTATTAATTTTAAAGATGTGCAAGATTGTAAATTTTGCAGGTTTGTATTTTTGCTTCTTAAGATAGGCAAGCTAGCAATTTTTTATGATGTTCAAGATAGCAAGTTATTTTTTCACTTTTGAGAAGTGTAAGCTATCAATTTTGCTTCTACTTGAGATGTATAAGCTAGTAATTCTTGCTTCTATTTTGAGTTGGGCAAGCTAGTAAGTTTTAGATATGCAAACTAGTAAGATAGCAAGTTTTACATTAAGCAAGCTAACAAATTTTGCATCAGGCAAGCTAGTGAGTTCTTTCTCCCCCTTTGTCATTGTCAAAAAGAAGGGAATAATATAATTTTATAAATTTTTTCCCTTTACATCAATTTTCACATCATGACAAAGATAAATTATCATTCTTAATTCAATATGATTATGCATCAATATAGTTTCAAATTAAAACATACACAATTTCAAAACCTAACATTTCATCCTTATTTCATGCATGATATAAAAAATAAATCATCACTATGGACATATCATACATAATACTCAAGCATTCATGATATATCATTTTAGGCATAACATTCATGATGCTAAGACATTAAAATTTTTAAGCATTTATCACTTCATGATTGTTGGTACTAAATATTCATTATTTATTTTCTCTCCTTTTGTCATTAACAAAAAGAAGAATCATTCAACAATACAAGTGTTTAAAAGCATGTCAAGTAAGTTTTACACCAATTTATCCAAGCTAGCAAAAATGTGAAGTTAAGCAAAAACTTTGCCTAAAAAATGAGAGGCTAGCATTTTTGCTTAAAAGATTTTTGGTTCTTCTTAGCAAGTTTCTTTCTTCCTTTGTCATAAAGTATAAAGAAGAGGAAGAAGAGTGAGGGAGAAATTCATTCTAAAAAAAAAAAATCAAGAACCAAATTCATGAAAAGATTTGAACCAAGTCAAATCTATAATAAATGAGTTTCATTGAATCAAACTTTTATTTTATCAAAGAGAAAAAATTCATTAAAAAGATCAAGATGTCCATACAAAATCAAATCCCTATTCTTACAAATGATCATCACATACTAAAAGTCCATGGATAAAAATTTTTCTTTCATGAGAAGAGTGAGGAAAAATTCATGGGAAATGATCATTAAATGAAGGATAAAAAATCCATGAATAAAACTTCATAAATCAAATCACTTTTCTTGTAAATGGAAGGAAGAAGGATTCAAAAGAATTAATTAAGTCATTAATCCAAAAATTCATAAATAAAGGTTCTTCTTTTGCAAATAGAAAGATGATCTCGATTTAAAATGAAAATTCAAGTTATGAAGAACGGAGAAATCCGAAAATTCAAGTTAGGACCCTTTTTCTAAGCTTTTGAATAATATTTATTGAGTCTGTTTAGTCCAGTTGTTTATTGAGTCGGTTTGGTTCAGTTAGAGTCAAGTAGAGGTTTATTTAATATTTATTTATTATTAGAGTTCAAGTCCTGATGGATTCTGGGTGAAACTCTATAAATAGGGATGTAACTGCTTCTATTCTGTCTTTTGACAAACCCTAGGAGACCGATCCCCTCGAAGTGATCAAGGAGGGTCGATCCCCTCGAAGTGATCAAGGAGGGCCGATCCCCTCGAAGCGATTAAAGAGGTCGATCCCCTCGAAGTGATCAAGGAGGGCCGATCCCCTCGAAGCAATTAAAGAGGTCGATCCCCTCGAAGTGATCATTATCATCCCCATTTCTCCCCTTTCTTCGATGATAAGACTTTAGGGTCTTATCATTTGGTATCAAAGCCTACGATAAGACTTTAGGGTCTTATCATTCGGTATCAGAGTAATGATCCATAGTGCAACCCGCCGCAACGTTGCTTCCCTTCTTCCCCACCACCACTACAAGGCAACTCTTTCTTCATCGTTGTCGCTGTTTCCCCGGCCAGTTGTCACTGTTTCCCCGGCCAGCGACCTACGACCACCGCTCGACCTCCTCGTTGCCTCATCTCGTTCAAAAAAAAAAAAAAAAAAAGAAAAAAGAAAAGAAGAAACACGAGAGGAAGAAGAAGCCACAGCCACCCCTGCGTCCCCTGCTTCCGGCCAGCCCACCCGCCGCTGCTGCTCTCCGGCCAGCGTCCACCATCGCCCCGCTTTCCGGCCGGCGACCACCACCGCCGTTGTTCCCCGGCCAGGAGACGACGCTGATAGCATCCATCCTAGCCGTACTGCCGCCACCCGCCTCCCCTTGCGTCATAGCGCAGCCGCTCGACTCTCCTCCTCGACGATCGTTGGTGATGCTTCTCCCAACCTTGCCACCACCGCTGCCTCTCCACCGCAACCCTAGCCGTGCCCCCCCCTTGGGTCGCAGCCGCAGCTGCCTGTTGTCGTAGCCCCCCGTTGCAACGGTTGCAGAAACAGAGTTCCTCTGTTGCCACAACCCCTCGTCGATTGCAGCCACGCCTCCACCAGCCGCGCCACCTCCAGCACTCCTCTTCCCCTCCAGCGTCGTCGCCGCCCAACCAACCCATCACCGCTGCGGGCCACCGTGCGAAGACCACCGCACGCCTCCTAGCAGCCGATCCTCCTTGCTATGCATCTTTTGTAACCGAAACAGGGCAATCACGGGCAACTCACATCTGCTGCCCTTGTTTCCAACCGCCGCTGTCGCCTCAAGCGCCGTCGCCGTTGCCTTCCAGACCGCTGCTCCCCTATGCGACGATCGCCGCTCGCCTCCCAGCCGCTACTCCCGCTTGCTTCCCAGTCGTTGCTCCCCCTTGCTCTGCATCCGTGGTGACCGAAATAGGGCAGTTACCACCGTCGCAGTCGCGGGTCCCCTTGCTGCCGAAGTCGCGGATCCCCTTGCTGCTGCGAACGCCAGTTGCCACCACCGTCGCCACTGCTGCCCGGCCAGCGACGACGCTGCTCACCGCCCAGCCTGCCATGACCCTCGCTGCATCCTTCTCCACCGCCGTCGCTGCGCTCCGACCAGCAACGACTGCTGCTGCCAGCCACCGTAGCCTTCACCTCAACCCCCTCGATCTGCACCGTTGCTACAGCCCCCTTGCTCTACATCTTTGCTGCTGCTGCCGGTTGCCACCACTGCAGCCTCAACCCCGGCCGCTTCAACGCCACCTTCCTCTTGTTCTGCCTTCACTGCTACAGTTGTTGGTTGCCATCACCGCAGCCTCAACCCAACTACTCGGCGATTGCTTCCTTGGGTCACAATAGTCACAATCGTCGCCTTTCAGCCTCGGCGCTCTCATCTCATACAGTGACAAAAACATAGGGTAGCAACTCTTCCTTCATCGTAGAACCACCATAGAACGGCAAGTCCCTTGCCACGGCGCCGCCCAACCCACCACCACCATCTGCCTCCCAAATTTTAGCGTGATCCGATCCATCCACGTAGTGACTACAACAAAGCATTGTTGCCTCTCTCACCGCCTCTTCCATAGTAGTGTGAGAAATAGAGCAACCGCCTTCCATTCCATTCGCCGCCGAAATATCGCGGCGGTGAGCCCTTGGCGGTGCCGGCCAGACCACCACCATCGTTGCCCAAGCCCTCAAGAACAACGATCCTCTATGCGAAGAATCAGCAACAAAGCATCGTTGCCTCCCACGCGACGATCACAACTACATCCCGTCATCCTCAAAGAACCCTTCATTCCCATAGGGTTGCCACCATTACATCACAACAAAGAACAACACCGAATAGGGCGTTGATTGATGCCCTTGACCAACACCAAAAAATAAGAGTTGAGATTGAGATTTGGGTCTTCTGAAATGGCCACCGATAACTCAGCGAAAGCACAAATGGAAGCATTGGAAATTAGAAATGAGAACCGGTTACAAAAAGTACTTAATGATTTCAAAAAGGACTTACTGGGGAGCCTTAGTAAATTTCAACAAGGTGGGAGCTCAAGTTCTACATTGCACAGATCTGGAAATATTAGAAAAGGGCTCCAAGATTTAGACAATCTACTCGTACATGAAGGTGGATGGATAGCTCGCCAAAATTTGTCAGACTTCTACAGTGTTGGAATATCAGAGTAGGTTTGAAAGATTATCAATTCATGCTAGAGATTGGTCGGAACGATAACTTCTAGATACATTTATTGAAGGGCTTATTCCAGAGATTCGGTGTGAAGTTAAGGCTCGTCAACCCCGCACTATGATAGTTGCGATCTCATTCGCACATCTACATGAGAAAAAAATCAACAGGGAAAATCATGGAAATAGAAGTGACAACAACCAGATGATTAGTAAGCCGTTGGCCCCATCTATTCCCAACCAAAGTCTTGACACCCGAAGACTAACCCAAGAAGAACTCAATGAAATATTAGCAAAGGGTTTGTACTATGATGAAAAGTGGAGTATGGAGCAGCAATTTAAACAAGGGCAACATATGATGATTGAGCCAATTAGAGAGGAATCGAAAGCGGAACCGAAAGCAGAAGAGTTGGACTCCGATCATGAAGGTATAAATTCTAATGAAGATGTTGGACCTACCATACATACAATGCATGCATTAGCCGACTACTCTAACCCGCAAACTATGGAAGTTGGCGAAACTCTCGAACAACAGCCTATTATAGTTTTGATTGATACTGGTAGCACTAACAATTTTATGGACAGTGAGACTGTTGACCGATTGGCCCACAACATTGAAGACTATGCCAGATTTGAAGTAAAGATCGTTGATGGACGGATTTTCACTTGTGATAGCAAAGGTTCAAAGATAAAATTGATTATACAGGGCCAAAAGTTTCATGCAACGATTACGGCACTGAAAGACCGACCTATTGCTTACACTATCAAAAACTAGAGACCATACTTACTTGATCAATGGGTTGTGATGCGTTGCAGATAGTCTATGGCTAAAGTACTGAAAGAGAAGCTCCCCGAGATTGATGCTGCTCAGCCTTGAGGACAAGGCTGATTTGAAGAGGGAGGAACTGTTAGGACCCTTTTTCTAAGTTTTTGAATAATGTTTATTGAGTCTGTTTAGTCCAGTTGTTTATTGAGTCAGTTTGGTTCAGTTATAGTCGTAGAGGTTTATTTAATATTTATTTATTATTAGAGTTCAAGTCCTGATGGACTCTAAGTGAAACTCTATAAATAGGGATGTAACTACTTCTATTCTGTCTTTTGACAAACCCTAGGAGGCCGATCCCCTCGAAGTGATCAAGGAGGGTCGATCCCCTCAAAGTGATCAAGGAGGGCTGATCCCCTCGAAGCGATCAAGGAGGCCGATCCCCTCGAAGCGATCATTATCATCCCCATTTCTCCCCTTTCTTCGATGATAAGACTTTAGGGTCTTATCATTTGGTATCAGAGCCTACGATACGACTTTAGGGTCTTATCAGAATTCATACATTTGGAAGATTTAGTATGCCTAATTCTCTTCTAATAAAATCAAGTCATTCCTCGTTCAATTTCAAATCGTCAAATCATCAAAATCATTTTTCAAGAGATTTATTAAAAATAACATAAATAGATTCATTTATCTCTTTTTGAAAAATCGATAAAGTAGAGAAAAAGAAAATTTTCAATGAGAAAGCTTTCCTCCTTTTTAGTGTTTCAATTCGATTGATTTTATATAAGTATGCTCAAGAAAACCATCCATCATGTTTAAAACCGAAAGACAAAGAACAATAAATCATAAATCATAAATATCACCAAGACTTCAATTCATCATGCATAATTAAATCATTAAGCATGTTACCAAGACTTTTAACATTTTTATTACATCTTACATCATTATGCATCATTAAATCATGATTTTATTAAACATAGAGCATTTTCAATTACAATCAAAATCAAAAAGCAATACGAAAATCATCAAGACACATATTATTACTTCTTAAAACATATATAGAATTAAAATATTAGGTGTATAAGCATTAGATTTAAATCTAATATTTTGTTCCTTTATCATAAAACATGTAATTGTCATTATCATTTTGAAAATTAGCTAGAAAAAGAAAAGCATGATCCCCTTTTATTTATTTATTTAATTTTTTTTACTAACTAATTTAAAAACAACATACGAAATGCATCAAGTAATTTTAAAATAAACTAAGGAGGTTTCATTTGAGTTTTTTATCTCATTGTTGAGAGTCACCAAAGCGAAGTTTATTGTTTCATCTTTATCGGTTTACTCCTCTTCTTCAGATGCACTCGTTTCGTTCCAAATCACTTTGAGTGCTCTCTTCTTCTTTGGCAACTTATTTTTAAGTGTTTTTTATTCTTTAATTCTTGTTTAATGAATTTTTTGAATTGACTTATGAGAAGTTCAAGGTCATCATCATCATTACTTGAGTTATCACTCAAGTGGTATTCTATTGTTCGAAGTGTCAAATCCTTCCTGTTATTTAGAATGTTGTTCTTAAGCACTTCATGAGCGTTGCAAGTAATCTTATAGGTCATTAACGACCTAATAAGTTCTTTGAGAGAAAAATTATTCAAATCCTTGGCCTCTTGAATGACTGTTACTTTAGGGTCCCTAGGGTCCCAACTCTTTGGAAGGGATCTCAATATTTTGTTAATGAGTTCAAAGTTAGAAAAACTTTTACAAAGCGCTTTTAGACCATTGACCGCATCCGTAAACCGGGTGTATATGTCTCCAATGGTCTCACTTGGTTCTATCCGAAATAATTCAAAATTATGCGTCAAAACATTGATTTTCTAATCTTTAACTTTACTAGTACCTTCGTGTGTGATTTCAAGTGTATGCCAAAAATCGAAAGCCGTTTCACAAATAGAAACATGATTACTCATTTTTGCTCAAAGTACAAAATAGAGCATTCATATCTCTAGCATTCAAAGAAAAAGTTTTCTTCTTCAAATCATTCCATTCGTTCATTGGAGTAGAAGACTTTTGAAAACCACTTTCGATAATATTCTATAAATTCAAATCTATTGAAAGCAAGAAAACTCTCATTTGAGTTTTCCAATAAGTGTAGTCTGCCCCATTGAACATGGAAAGACGAAAGATAGAAAAGCCCTCTTAAAAGCTGAAAAGAGTCATTTCTCTTGGGTGTTAAATCAAGTGAGAAATAACGTGGCTCTGATACCAACTATTAGGAATCAGTCGACACTAAGAAGGTGGGGTGAATTAGTGCAGCGGATAAAAATGTCGATTTCGAAAAATCCTTCATTCGTTGAAAACCAATCTCGGAAGATAAATTGAAAGTGTATGGAAGCATAATGAAAGTAAAATAATTTGTAGTAAAGATAAATTGCACAAAAGAAATACAAACTAGATTTTTATAGTGGTTCGGTTGTCGTAACCTACATCCACTCCCGATTCCTCTTCACTCGAGGCCACCGGCTTCTACTACCGGTTTTCCTTCAATGGGCAAAGACCAACTACTAGCATAGGCAAGGAGCATCCTTATGGTTTCTAATCTTGCCACAAAAGCGAAGGTTTCTTTATAATCGATACATTCTTCTTGGTTGAAACCCTTGGCTACTAATCTAGCCTTGTTTCTAATCACGAAACAAAATTCATCTTGCTTGTTTCTAAAGACCCATTTAATACTAAAAACTAAATGGTCATTTGGCCTCAAAACAAGCTTCCACACCTTGTTTCTCTCAAATTGGTTCATCTCTTCTTACATTGTGATAACCCATGAATTATCTTTCAAGACTTCGTCAATGCATTTTAGTTCAATTTGAGAAAGAAAAGCGGCGTTGACACAAAAATTCTTAAGAGAAGAACGAGTTTGAACCCCTTTTGATGTGTCTCATATGATTAGCTCCTTAGGATGAGCATCTACATACTCCAATTCCTTGGGTAAGGATGTTTCAGAAGAAGATATATCCAAAGTTGCTAGTTGGATGAGAGGATTCATTTATATTCAAAGCATCAAAATTAAGATTATCAGCAAACTCATTTTTCTTAAATTCAGAAACTTCATTAAAGACAACGTGAATAAACTCTTCTATAACCAAAATTCTTTTGTTAAAGATACAAAAGACTTTAGAAATAGAAGAATAGCCAAGAAAAATCCCTTCATCAGATTTTGCATCAAACTTTCCTAAGGCATCTTTTTTATTTAAGATAAAACATTTACAATCGAAAACTTTAAAGTACGAAACATTAGGTTTTTTATCATTCCATAATTCATCACTTAAAATTTTAAAATTCGTCACCGTGAACACTCCGAATTGATGAAATCATAAAGCCTTTTTCATTTTGAACAAGTTTACAAAACTTAGAGAAATACCTAAATCAATCACTTTGTATGCCAAGAAGTATGTCCAAGTATATCTACTATAATCATCCACAATTACAAAGGCGTATTTGTTACCTCCGAGGCTTGATGTATCAATTGGTTCAAACAATTTCATATCGATCAATTGTAATGGTCAAAAGGTGCTTATTTGATTCTTTGGTTTGAAATTACCTTTTATTTATTTTCCTAGTTGACATGCATCACACACATTATCTTTAACAAACTTAATGTTATAAATACCTCTTACAAGTTCTTCGGATGAGATTTGAGAGATTAATTTCATGCTAGCTTGACCTAATCTCCTATGCCAAAGCCAAGCATCATTATTTAAAACAGAAAAATATATTTCATTACAAAGATCATCAATGTCAATAGTATATATATTATTTTATTTTAGGACAATCATAGAGGTGTTTTTGTGTGGTTGTTCAATAATATAAGCATTGGATTCAAATATAATGATATATCTTTTATCACATAATTGACTAATGCTCAAAAGATTATGCTTTAAGCTATCAACCAACAATACATCTTTAATCAAAATGTTGGATTTGTTACCTATGGTTCCTTTGCTAATGATTTTACTCTTGTTGTCTCCGAAGGTGATATACCCTTTGTCTAGGCTAGTGAGCTTAGAGAATTTAGATGGATCTCTGGTCATATACCTTGAGCAGCACTATCAAGATACCATCTCTTATTCCTAGCTTGTGATGGTAAACATTTCTACAAAAAATGGTGATTTTTAGGTATCCATTTGACCTTGGGTGCCTCAAAAATCGATCGACATAACTTATCATTTTGCATGGAGTTCTTTATGGTTCCTTTAGGAACGCAAATCAATTTGTGTGGACTACATCTCTTAAACGGATACTTATAAGTAATATGTCTAAATTTGCAACAAAAGTTGCATTTGTTTCGGGGTGAAATATGCAAAGTTAGGCCTTTAACAAAGATGGTTGGATTTTTATGAGTGTTACGCACAAAACTGATTCTATCTCTTCTATAAACACAATTCTTACTTGCAAGAATCATGTTTAAGGATTTGCTACCTATTTTAAAATTTTCTAATGTTTTATGTAGTTGCAAATTCTCGTTTAGGCATTTCTAATTCATCACCTTTTGTGCAATGAGCAAACTATCATCATGCTCAATTTTTAATCTATCAAAATCACTAACAAAAGAAGTATGCTCTTTTTTCAATAGTTTATTCTTTTTATTACATTCATTAAATAAATCATGAAAATCACTTAATAATTCATCAAAAGATAAATGAGCTTCGATCGAGTTACTTACCTCGTCGCCATATGCCATCAATGCATAGTGAGCATCTTACTCTTTGTTGGTTGGCTCATCTTACCTCGTCCCAAGTTTCTTTAAATGCTTTCTTCTTTGGTTGCTTCTTCTTCACTTGGGGATATTCATTTTTGAAATGTCCCGACTTCTTACATTTGTAGCATATAACTTGTTCTTTCTTGGGTTCAAATTTATTTTTAGTGTCATTTTTAATTTATTTTTATGAATTTTTTAAACCTTCTTGTTAAGAGTGCCAAGTTATCATCATAGTCCTCAACACTTAAACTTTCTTTCAAGTGGTCTTCATGAGTTCTTAGTGATATATCCTTCATGTTCTTTGGAAGGTTGTTCTCAAGCTCTTCATGAGTGTTGCAAGTCATCTCATAGGTCATTAGTGACCCGATAAGTTCTTCGAGACAGAAGTTATTCAAATCCTTGGCCTCTTGAATGATCGTTACTTTAGGGTCCTAACTCTTTGAAAGGGATCTCAAGATTTTATTAACAAGTTCATGTTGAATCTTGGATTTTGCTGATGAAACCAATTGATAAGTGTTTGTGATTTGATCTGCGTTTTGAGTGACACAGGATGCTTCGATCAGGGAGAGACAATTAAAGCAGGAAGAATCATGTTAGTGTTGAATCTCATATTTTGATGATGAAACTACTTGATATATGTTTATGATTTAATCTGCGTTTTGAGTGACGTAGGATGCATCGATCAGGATGAGACAATTAAAACAGGAAAATCATGTTGTGCCGAAGGAACATGTCAGAAGATTGGACGTCGGGCCGGTGGATCGGTCGACGTATCGACAGAAGGCTTCCGTGGACTCGGGCATTAGGCCAAGAAGGGCAGGTATTGTGCCAAGGATATCAAAGTTGCGGAGTCAACTGGCCGATTGGGCAATAGGCTGCAGGAGAGGACGATGCGCCAAAGAATCAAACGAAGCATCGAGGGACCAATGACATGCCGGACAACTTGGTTAATTGCTTAGGATTAATTGTCTCGATCGAAGTTTTGTTTTAAGTGTGCAGGATTAACTACGATGAAAGTTAGACATGCAGCAGGAGTTGCGCCGGAGTCAAGACAATGATCACATTGGGAGTTCGAGAGTTCGACGGAAGTTCGGACAGTCGTAGGAGGTTCTCATGGGGAACAAATCCGAAAAAAAAGTCCAAGTAGCTTGCCAAAAAAGCTCGTCGGAACTTCGCCAAGTGGATCGTCGCAAGTCCAAGTTTTGTCGGTAGTCCGCAGGAGCATCACCGAGGGTTCATCGGATGATCGACGGAAGTTAGCCGAAACTTCGTGGAAGAAGCGATTGGACGACCGAGCAAGCTGCAAGGATTGTCTTAGGATTTATCGTAGTTAGCATAATGATTAAGTTGGAAATGGGAGGTGATCCCATTATCTTAATCTTGGGGCAATTGGGAATTTGAAAAACCCAAATGGGGTGAATGGATCAACCCATTGGACCACGATTTGCCGTGGGAGGTGCAACCGCCCAAGCTAGAGGTAGCACCGCCTAGGCTAAGTCTCCCGAGGGGGAGGCGGGCGGTGCAACCACCCCAAGCCGAGGAGGTGGCACCGCTTGGGGGCTCAGGCCTCGGCGAGACGGGTGCAACCGCCCGACAGGAGGTAGCACCGCCGAGCTCGATCTTCGAAGCTCGGCAAAGCGGTGCAACCGCCCGATCAAGAGGGTGCAAGCACTGAGCTTTCGGTCTTCGAAGCTCGGGCAGAGAGGTGCAACCGCCCGACAGAGGTGGTACTACCTAGAGGCTCGATCTTGAGCTCTGCCCAGCGGTGAATCTGCCCAGATCGAGGAGGTGCAACTTTGATCCCAAATCCGGGAATTGACAGGTTTGAGCTCCAAATTTGAACTGGGTTGGGGCCTATAAATACCCCACCCATTCAGCACTGAAAGAGCACAGATATACACCGAAATCTTGATCTTTTTCTGTGATTTTTAGAGCTCAAAATTGTTGTAAAGGCCAAAAGTTTTCCTCTCTCTATTCTTCAAAGTTTTGAGTTGTAAAGAGAGGAGAGAAAATTTCTGTAAGGGTTGTCTCCTAAGCCCGTCAAAAGGAGTGAAACTGTAAAAGGGTGGTCGGCCTTCGCCTATTGAAGGAAGGCCTCTAGTTGACGTCGGTGACCTCGTCGGTGGAGGAAGCCAAAAGTGAAGTAGGTCAAGATTGACCGAACCACTCTAAATCTCGGTTTGCATTTACTTTGAACATATTATCTTTACTGCAAACCTCCTCCGAAGCTTCTTTGCTTTCTCGATATCGATCGGGTTTCAAGCTTTGCACTTTCCGAATCAGCGTTTAGACGTAAATCTACTTTTTCGTACGATCATCATATTTCAGATTACGTTTACGTTTTGATTTTTACCATAACTGCAAACTACCGTTATACCCTTGCTTAAACAGCATCTCGCCTAATCAAGTGATTTACGAATCAGCATTTAGACATAAATCAGTTTCTTCGTAGGAATGTCGTATTTCAGTTTGCGCTTATATTCTGGTTTTCATCATAACTGCAAACTACCTTCATAGATTGACTTTAACATCATCTTGCTTGATCTTAAGTTAAAGTAATCTTAGAATTGGCTTTCAAACAAAAATCGTTTTTATCGTTCGAACGCAGTTTCGTTTTAATCGCAGAAAGTTTTTCACTGCACTAATTCACCCTCCCCCTCTTAGTGCTCTTGATCCTAACAATTGGTATCAGAGCACGGTTTTTCTCATTTCGGATTTACACCCGAGAGAAATGACTCTTCATGGCTTTCAAGAGGGCTTTTCGGTCTTTCGTCCACCGTTGTTTAACGGATTGGACTATACTTATTGGAAAACTCGAATGAGAGTTTTCTTGATTTCTAAGAATTTAGATTTATGGAATATCATTGAAAACGATTTTCAACTTCCCTCTAAACCGATGAACGAATGGTCGGATTTGGAGAAGAAGTATTTTTCTTTAAACACAAAGGCTATGAATGCCTTATTTTGCGCTTTGGACAAAAATGAATTCAATCGGATTTCTACGTGCGAAACGGCTTTTGACATTTGGCGAACACTTGAAATCACGCACGAGGGAATTAGTAGAGTCAAAGACTCGAAAGTTATCTTTTTATTGCATGATTTTGAGCTTTTTCGAATGCAACCAAGCGAGACTATAGGCGACATGTACACTCGTTTCACGGATGTCGTCAATAGTTTAAGAGCTCTTGGAAAATGTTTTTTGGATTTTGAACTCGTAAACAAGATTTTGCGTTCTCTTTCTAAGAAGTGGGATTCAAAAGTAACTGCAATATAAGAACCTAAAAACCTAAACAACTTGCCACTTGAAGAACTAATTGGTTCATTGATGACATATGAAATGGTGCACAATGCACATGATGAACATGTTGAACACAATCACCTTCCAAAGAACAGGAAGGATTTGGAATTCCGGACAAATGAATGCCACTTGAGCGATGACTTAAGTGATGAGGACAATGATGAACTTGAACTTCGAACACTAAATCTTAATAAGTTTATTAAACAAAAATCTAAAATAGACAATGAACTTGAACGAAAGAAGAGGCCAAAGAAGAGGAAGGCAACCAAGGATGAATCAAGAACTTCCAAAGGTGAAACGACGAATTGGGCTTTGACGGGCTTCGACTACAAGGTAAGTAACTCAACTCTCTTGAATTATTTCGAAATTACATGATGCTCTTCATAATACATTTTCTTTTTAATATAGAATTAATTTTCTTGAAAATTACATGTTAAAAAAAAAATATATATATATATGATGAAAATGCAAAATTTATGATCATGCTAGTAATTTTGAAAATAATCATGAAAAATACATATTTTATGATAAACAAACAAAATGATTGAAAATATGAAATCATGCTTGATGATATAATGATGTTTTGATACCATGATTTTATTCTATGCATGAGATTTTAAAAATCGTGTTTATTGGTTTTATAATTATGGATGATGAATCTTGTGATTTTCGATTTTCACGGTAATGAAAGTGCCTTATTGATCTTTGTCGTAATAAAACTTGCACTTTCGATTTTAAAACATGCTACATGTTTGGCATAGATGAAATAAAATCATATGAACTAAAACAACTAAAAAGAGAAAAGTATTTTTCTTGAAAATTTATTTTTCTCTACCGTATTGACTTTTTCACTAAGAGATCAATAAAATTATCTATGCCATTTTGAATCTCTTGAAAGTAATGGAGATGTGTTCTTATTGAAATTTATTGAAATGAATCGTGATTTCTTGGAATTATAACTTGAGAATTCTTTTTATAAATCAACATAACTTACTGTGATTCTTTCTTTTTGCTATTTGAGTTATCTAAAAAGAATCATAATATGTCTCTTAATATTCATAATTTGTCTACATGATTCGTAAATCTCATTACCAACTCTTCTTGATATTCCTTATGTGATGATATGAATACATGAGATATTCATTAATTTGTTTTGATGTATACAAATGAAAAGTTATGATCATGGTAAGATATAATTTGACAAAATTGATACCATCATGATATGAAGTATTTATGATTTGCAATGATGCATGCAATACTTGAGCTTTTTAATTATGATGTGATGTATTGCATATGATGTAAATCATGATTTAAAATGCTATGAGTTGTTACTAAAATGATGTATGTTGATTTAATGTCATGAATACTCTAAATGATGAATATTTGGTATCATGATTAAAATGTTGATAAATAGTTAAAAATTTAAGTATCATGTATGATATGCTCATAATATTGATTGATTTATTCAGTATCATGCATGAATGAAATATAAGGTTTTTGAAATTATGCATGTTCGAATTTGAAAATATAATGATGCACAAATAAGATTGAAACCTTCCCTTGTCATGATTTAGAAATTAATGTAAAGGGTCTTCCCTTCTCTTTCCCAATGACATAGAGGGAGAAAGAGTTGCTAATGTGCATATCTCAAAGAGAAAATTGCTAGCTTTCGTGTCTTAAAATATTAAAAATTTTTGCTAGCTTGTATATTGTAAACTTGCTATCGTACTATCATGATGATGTGTATGTCTTATCTTCATGATTGTATTTGAAAATCAATAGCACAACCTTGTCCGAATGCATGAAAGTGTTAATTTTATTTTCGGATTCTCTTAACTATTGGCATCCTAACAATTGGATTTTCGAATTATCCTCTTCCAGACTTTATAAGCATATGTCATACTAAGTTTAACTTATATCATTAATTTTTGACATATGGAATCAATCAGCAAATACATCTCTTATACACTTATCATGTGAACAATATTTTGTTTTGAGAAATGGATTTGATGAAATGATTCCTGCTTATAAATTCCTTCTTGAAAAAGGAAGTCATTTTTACGTATAAGGATTTGATACATATCTTGATACTTGTAAAAATGAAGCGTGCTTTAATATCTTATCGATTTTAACTTCATTCGAATAAGCTCAGAAATAGCTTTCCTCCGTCATGCAAAAAGAAAATAACAAATAAAATGGAAGAAGTTTTCAAAGCTATCTCCATGTCATGTTTTCCTTGAAATGTTTGAATATTTGGTATCTTATCACTTTTTGTTGAAAAATGACATGAACCTGCTTATGGCATCACACTTATATTTAGAATTTGCTTATATCGTTCTCCTTTTTGTTGACGACAAAGGGGGAGAAATATATGAATTGATGCTATGAACACTGATGCTATGATTGCCAAATTTGCATTATGCCATATCTGCATCATGTGTTAAGATGTCAAGAACTTGCATCGTAATTTTACGCATTGATATCTTACCATGTGATGAAATGCTACAATTGATAAACACTTGAAATGTTTGCGTTATGATATCAAAAGCTTACATCACAATTTTTCATGTTGATATTTGATAATAGCAAACTTTCATGATGATAAAACTTAATATTATGTTTTTTATGCAATGAGTTGAACCAATATCACAAACACTTGATTGTGGTACTTCTCCTTTTTGTTGATGACAAAGGGGAAGAAGTATGTTGATGACATGACATGTTATGCATAAGTTCATGATGACGAGTTTCAAGTATTCATGATAAATATTGCAATGACTTGAATTCAGTTTGAATTCAAGGTTTTATCAATATGGCATATTGATAGGGGGAGTTTGTTTAAACTCCGGGAGTTAAGTTTAACTCCGTCATCAAGTGGTTGTCATCATAAAAAAGGGGGAGATTGTTGAATCTTGTATTTTGATGATGAAACTATTTGATATGTGTTTATGATTTAATCTGTGTTTTGAGTGACGCTGGATGCATCGATCAGGATGAGACAATTAAAGCAGGAAAATCATGTTGTGCCGAAGGAACATGTTAGAAGATTGGACGTCGGGCCGGTGGATCAGTCGACGTATCGACAGAAGGCTTCGGGCCAAGAAGGGCAGGTATTGTGCCAAGGATATCGGAGTTGCGGAGTCAACTGGCCGATTGGGCAATAGGCTGCAGGAGAGGACGATGCGCCGAAGAATCGGACGAAGCGTCAAGGGACAAATGACATGCCGAACAACTTGGTTAATTGCTTAGGAATAATTGTCTTGATCGAAGTTTTGTTTTAAGTGTGCAGGATTAACTACGATGAAAGTTAGACATGCAGCAAGAGTTGCGCCGGAGTCAAGACAATGATCACATTGGGAGTTCGAGAGTTCGACGGAAGTTCGGACAATCGTCGGAGGTTCTGCGGGAACAAATCCGAGAAGTCCAGGAGCTTGCCAAAAGAAGCTCGTCGGAACTCGCCAAGTGGATCATCGTAAGTCCAAGAGTTTGCCGGTAGTCCGCAGGAGCATCACCAAGGGTTCATCGGATGATCGACAGAAGTTCACTGGAAACTCACCGGAAGAAGCGATTGACGCACCGGAGCAAGCTGCAGAGATTGTCTTAGGATTTATCGTACTTAGCACAATGATTAAGTTGGAAATGGGAGGTGATCCCATTAGCTTAATCTTGGGGCAATTGGGCTCCTGAAAAACCCAAATTTGGCCGAATGGATCAACCCATTCGGACCCTGATTGCTGTGGGAGGTGCAATCGCCCAAGCCAGGAGGTAGCACTGCCTAGGCTAAGTCTCCAGGGAGGATGGCGGTGCAACCGCCCAGCAAGCGGTGGCACCGCTGGGGGCTCGATCTCGGCGAGGCGGGTGGTGCAACCGCCCCGGCGAGGAGGTAGCACCGCTGAGTTGATCTTGAGCTCGGCGGCGATGCAACCGCCCTAGTCAAGAGGTGCAACCGCTGAGCTTCGGTCTTGAGCTCGGCGAGAGGTGCAACCGCCCGACGACAGGTGGCACGCCGCCAGGCTCGATCTTCGAGCTCTGAGGCGAGGTAACAACCGCCTCGGTCGAGGGAGAAACAACCGATCCCGAATTCGGAAATTGACAGGTTTGAGCTCCAAATTTGAACTGGGTTGCGGCCTATAAATACCCCACCCATTCAGCACTGAAAGAGCATAGATATACACCGAAATCTTGATCTTTTTCTGTGATTCTTAGAGCTCAAAATTGTTGTAAAGGCCAAAAGTTCTCCTCCCTCTGTTCTTCAAAGTTTTGAGTTGTAAAGAGAGGAGAGAAAATTTCTGTAAGGGTTGTCTCCTAAGCCCGTCAAAAGGAGTGAAACTGTAAAAGGGTGGTTAGCCTTTGCATATTGAAGGAAGGCCTCTAGTTGACGTCGGTGACCTCGTCGGTGGAGGAAGCCAAAAGTGGAGTAGGTCAAGATTGACCGAACCACTCTAAATCTCGGTTTGCATTTACTTTGAGCATATTATCTTTACTACAAACCTCCTCTGAAGCTTACTGCTTTCTGCATAGATGATGACATCGGTTTTGAAGCTTTGCACTTTCGAATCAGCGTTTAGGCGTAAATCTGCTTTTTTAAATGCGATCATCATATTTCAGATTACGTTTACGTTTTGATTTTTACCATAACTGCAAACTGCCTTTATACCCTTGCTTAAACAGTATCTCGCCTAATCAAGTGATTTCTGAATCAGCATTTAGACATAAATCAGTTTCTTCGTCATTTAACGTCGTATTTCAGTTTGTGCTTATATTCTGGTTTTCATCATAACTGCAAACTGCCTTCATAGATTGACTTTAACATCATCTTGCTTGATCTTAAGTTAAAGTAATCTTAGAATCGACTTTCAAACAGAAATCGTTTTTATCGTTCGAACGCAGTTTCGTTTTAATTGCAGAAAGGTTTCCGCACTAATGCACTAACCCCCCCTCTTAGTGCTCTTGATCCTAATAGTTAGTTCGGAGGAAAACATGTCAGAAGATTGGACGTCGGGCTGGAGGATCGGTCAACGTATCGACAGAAGGCTTTGGGCCATGGATTCGGGCATCGGGCCAAGAAGAGTGGATATTGCGCCAAGGATATCGGAGTTGTGGAGGTCAACTGGCCAATTGGGTAATAAGCCGCAAGAGAGGACGATGCGTCGAAGAATCGGACGAAGCATCGATGGACCAATAACATACCGGACAACATGATTCATGCTTAGTAATAATTGTCTAGATCGAAGTGTATTTTTACATATGCAGGATTAACTATGATAGCAAGGCATAAAGCAAAATGAAGTTCCGGAGTCAAGAATGAGATTTCGTTGGGAGTTCGAGAGTTCGTTAGAAGTCCGGATGTTTGCCGGAAGTTTTATCAAAATTGATTAAGAAGTCCTGAAGCTTGCTAAAGAAGCTCATCGAAACTTACCAAGAAGATCAATCATAATGTTTAGGAACTTGCCGGGAGTCCACTAGAACATTGCCGAGAGATTGTCGGAAGTTCGCCAGAAGATCGCTGGAAGCTCGCCGGAAGAAACATAGACTTATGGACTTTGTTTAATTTAGTAAATGTCTTAAAATTCATAGTTAGCATATAATAGGGATTAAAATTGAGGCAACCCAACTAGGGGACAGTTGGGCTAAGTTTCGACTGTGTTGGGCCAAGAGAAAGGCTCAAACAATGACCAAACAGGTGAAACCGTCGTGGCACAGTCTCCGAGACTGTGTCAGGTGGTGGTACCGCTAGTTTGGGCAATGGTACCACCTAGACTCAGTCTCAGAGACTGTCTAGGTAGTGGTACTGCCAGTCTGAGTGGTGGTACCACCCAGTGCTAGGCGACAAGCGGTGGTATCGCCTAGTGTAGGCGGTGGTACCGCCCGTACCCTAAAATTTTGAGGGTTTGAATTTTGGGCTCCAAATTTGAATTCATTTGGGGCCTATAAATACCCCAGCTATTCCTACATAGATCAGCAAGAAATATTGAGCAAAACCCTATGATTCTAAAATTGTAAACCTTAGAAAGTTGAGTTCCGTCCTCCCAAAGCTTAGAGAGAGTTCTAAGGGAGGTGTGAGAGGGATACCTTGTAAAAGAGGGTTGTAAAAGGTTGTCTCCTAAATATGTGAAAAGGAGAAGAGGGGTGTAAAAGGGTAGTTGGTCTTTGCCCATTGAAAGAAGACTAATAGTAGATGCCGGTGGTCTCGACGGAAGAGGAATCAGCGAAGTGGATGTAGGTCACGACGATCGAACCACTATAAAAATATGGTTTGCGTTTCTCTTATACAATTTAACTTCTTACAAACCACTTTACTTGCTTTACATCTACTATGCTCTTCCGTACGCTTTCAAAGTTAATATCTTTGTGAAACAGTTTTTTGTCGAAAACAGATTTAATCGTAACGAAGTTTTGAACCGACATAATTTTTACTGCTGCACTAATTCACCCCATCTCTTAGTGCCGACTCTTTTCCAGACAGCTCAAAATTCAAAAAATATTTTTCAAGAGCTTTTAAACTATTGACAACATCCGTAAAATGGGTATACATGTCAACAATAGTTTAGCTTGGCTTCATTCGAAATAATTCATAAGTATGAACTAAAAGATTTATCTTCGACTCCTTTACTCTATTAGTGCCTTCGTGAATGATTTCGAGTGTGTGTCAAATATCAAAAGTCGTTTCACAAATAGACACTCGATTGAACTCGGTTTTATCTAAAGGACAAAACAATGCATTCATAGCCTTAGCATTTAAAGCGAAAGTCTTCTTCTCCGAATCATTACAATTGTTCATTGGAAGAGAAGAATTTTGAAAACCATTTTCCACAATGTTCCATAACTCAAAATCGATAGAAATTAAAAAAATCCTCATTCTAGTCTTCCAATAGGTGTAATTCATCCAATTGAACATGGGTGGATGTGTAATTGAATGACCCTCTTGGTTGTTGGCAAATGTCATCTTGGTGAATTAGTACAGTAGAAAAAATCATCGATTTTGTAAAATATTCATTCGTTAAACCAATCTTAGAAAGTGCTTCACTTTAGAGTAAATGAACTAGAAATTAACTTAGAAAGTAATGACAGTAATGAAAAGTAGAATGAAAATGAGCATACCAAAATTTATAGTGGTTCGGTCATTGTGATCTACATCCACTTCTGATTCCTCCTCCGTCGAGGTCACTGGCATCCACTAATGGTCTTCCTTCAATAGACCAAAATCAACCACCTCTTTATAGCAGTTTCTCCTTTTTACGGGTTTAGGAGATAACCCTTACAAGCCTCACACCTCTCTTGAATGATCACAACACTAGAAAGGGAGGGGGAGGACTCTTTGCACTTTTATAATACTTTCACACCCCAAGACTTCAATATTTTGTTCACACTTTTGTGCCCTTTTATGCAAAAAAAGGTGGGGTATTTATAGGCCCCAATGGCTTCATAATTAGAGCCAAAAAGTGTCAAATCCTTAAATTTTTGGGGTACTAGTAGTACTACCACTATTATTGGGTGGTACCACCGCCTAACACTCTGACACTGGGTGGTATCATCACTTAGTTTGACGATACCACCACTTGACAGAGCTCTTAGAGACTGAGCCTTGGCGGTACCACCACCTGACAAGGCGGTCTCACCGCCTGGCAGCATTAACTACCAGTGGTACTACCACTCATT
The DNA here is from genome assembly GCA_900464855.2 of Musa schizocarpa. Classification (NCBI taxonomy): domain Eukaryota; kingdom Viridiplantae; phylum Streptophyta; class Magnoliopsida; order Zingiberales; family Musaceae; genus Musa; species Musa schizocarpa. The sequence goes on from LS990922.1 coordinate 13,442,475, forward strand.
TTAGGCAGTACCATTACCCATAGCACTTGGGAGATTGAGCCTAGGTGGTGCCACTACCGACCGTGACTTTAGGTGCTGAATGAACTATTCAACCAGCCCAATTTAGCCCTGTTAAGAGCCTAATTGGCCCTTAACTGAGTTAGTGAGATTATCTCTCAATCCTAACTCAACTTAAGATCTAACTATGATAATTTAAGACATTAACTAAGCAATCTTGGTCCGGTATGTCAATTGTTCTTCCGGCGAGCTTCCGACGAACTTCCGACAATCTCTCGGTAATGTTCCAACGAACTCCTAGCAAGCTCCTGGACTTTATGAAGATCTTCTTAGTGAGTTTCGATGAGCTTCTTTAGCAAGCTCCTGGACTTCTCTGGCAATTCCGATAGAACTTCCGATGAACGTCCGGACTTCTAACGAACTCTTGAACTCCTAACGAAATCTCGATCTTGACTCCGGCCCAACATCTGTTTTATAGATGTTAATCCTGCATACTTATCTCAACATATAGATTAGATCAAATAATTTACCAATTGATTTCATCATCAAAATCTAAGATGCAACACCTACGACATAGAGATGTCACCAATGACCTGAGGATATGGTATGCTTGGTCGAGTCCCTCGAGGGTATATCATTGAATCAGACTCATCTTATAACGATGGTGTTGACTTAATTGAACATTATGGTTGGTCGAGTCTCTTAAAACCATAGTGGTTCGAAGGCCGAACAGGATGGGGATCATAAGGAGTTGTGATCCGCAAGAGTTACCTACCTTTTGGGCTTAGTGTGATTGGTCGAGTCTCTCGAGGTTACACTGAGACACTGATAGGATCTTGATCCCCAATAGAAGTCTAATGGAGACTTCTGTTTCACATGCTGAGGGTATCGCCTGACTCGCTAGAAAAATAGTGGGAGCAGATTAAGATAGAAGTTGAAATCCATTCTCCTACATGTTTGCAAACTGTTTGAGAAACAAGGAAGGACTCAGCAATATGAGATATCCAAGAGCTTCTTCCATACTAGGATGACATAGGGGACACCGGTTTAGAACCATGTTCTAAAGATGAATGAGTGGATAGAGAAACTCACAGGTCTAGGAATAGTCCTATAGGATAACTTATGTGTGGACTTGTGCTTTAGTCTCTACTAGATTTCTTTTTATAGTTAATAATGAATTTTAATATGAACAAGCTTGCGGTGATTCTCCCTGAGCTCCTCAATATGTGGAGGGAAGTAGAGAGCACTATCAAGAAAGAGAAGCCATTTCTCTATACTAGCCAGACCATAAAGAAAAGGAAGGTAGAAAAGTCCCTTAAGAAGGGCAAGGGCAAGGGCAGACTAGGTAAAGTAAAGATTATTAAGAAAAACCCGGCAAAGGACAAAGGCCTATGATTCTACTGCAGCAAAGATGGGCAATGGAAGAGGAACTGCAAAGAGTACCTTATAGAGGGTGAAATAAAAGCTTGGAGAAGCTTCAGGTACATTCATGATCAATCTTTATTTGTTAGACTCTTATGATAACACATGGGTATTGGATACCGGTAGTGCTTATCACATTTATAATTCGTTGCAAGTTCTAGCAAGACTTAGGAGATTGACGAGAGGCGAGATGGACCTCAGATGGGCAATGGAGCAAAAGTTTCTACAATAACTATTGGCTTGGTCACCCTACATTTACCTGATGGAGTTATTATTACATTGGATGCATGTTATTTTATTTCTTTAATTATCAAAAATATTATTTTTATTTCATGTTTGATAGTTAATGGATATATATTATTTTTTAGAATAATGGCTATTCAATAATATTAAATGATAAGATCATCACGAGAGAAACATTGCATAATGGTTTATTTATACTAAACACTACTCCATATATCATGAATGTAAATATGTCCAAGAGGAAATGAGATGAGGTGAATAGTGCATACTATTGAATCTCAGATTTTGATGATGACACCAATCAATATGTGTTTATGTTTTAATCTACATTTTGAGTGATGTAGGATGCTTCAATCAGGATGAGACAATTAAAGCAGGAAAATCATGTTGGGCCGGAGGAACATGTCAAAAGATTAGACGTCGGGCCGGTGGATCGGTCGACGTATCGACAGAAAGTTTTGAGCCATGGATTCAGGCATCGGGCCAAGAAGAGCGGGCATTGCGCCAAGGATGTCGGAGTTGCGGAGTCAACTAGCCGATTGGGCAATAGGCCACAGGAGAGGATGATGCACCGAAGAATCGGACGAAGCTTCGAGGGACCAATGACATGCCGGACAACTTGATTAGATGCTTAGGATTAATTTTTTAGATCGAAGTGTGTTTTACATGTATAGGATTAACTACGATAGCTTGAAGACATAAAGCAAGTTTACCGAAGTCAAGTTCGATGGGTGTTCGAGAGTCCGCCGAAAGTCCAAAGAAACGTCGGAAGTGCTACCGGAACCAATCGAGAAAGAATCGGGGACTTGCTTAAGTTTTCGGAAGTCCACCAGAAAGATCGTCGGAGGTTCGCAGAGATCACTGAGAAGGTTCGGATACTTGCGAAAGACTCGTTGAACTCACCATAAGACTGGGAGCCTACTGGGAGTCCGCCGGAGGAAATCCGAAGGTGTATCGGAAGTCCGCCGGAAAGCTCATCGGAAGGAAACTCGAAGTTGCCGATTAAAAATTTTGCTTAGGGCTATGTCTTAATTTCGTAGTTTGCATATAATTTGGGTTAGGATTAAGGGTTAATCCTATTAGGATCAGAGCGGTACTAAGAGGGGGGGGTGAATTAGTGCAGCGGATTAAAACGTTGGTTTCAACAAATCTTTCGTACGATAAAAATCGGAATCGGAAGTGTTTAACTTGAAAGCATATTCGCAAAGTTGTGCAGCAAAGGTAATGATGAAATAAAGCAAGTAAGAAGGTTTGCAGTAATGTAAATAGCAGTAATGAAATGCAAACCAGAGATTACGCCGTTTTTGAAGTGGTTCAGTCAAGTGACCTACATCCACTTGCGAGGCCCCTCTTCGATGAGGCTCCCACCTTCCACTAGCTAATCTCTTGAAAGGGAAGGGTGAATACCCCTCTTACAACTCTTTTACAAGCGGTTCACTCTCTTACAGATTTTCAGCAAGAAAGAAAGAGGTGAACACTAGAAAATTGAAAACAAGACTAGCAAGGACTTTTCTAAGGCCTTTCTCTCAAACACTTGTAGCTCAAAAAGTTGTAATCTCAGCTGAGATTTGAGGGGTATTTATAGGCCTCAAGAGGATTCAAATTTGGGCTCCAAATTTGAATTCTCTTAGAGTTCCCGATACTGGCGGTGCCACCGCCTGTCAGTGGCGGTGCCACCGCCTGTCAGTTTCTGACCTTGACAGTGCTGGGCGGTGCCACCGCCCACAGTGTTTCAGCCCACTAGTTGGTCTTCAATCTTGGCCCAAACTAGTCCGAACTCGGGCCCAATTGGCCCCTACTTGGGTTATAGGATTAATATATAATTCTAACCCTAATTAACATGCTAACTACGAATTTAAAGACATTTTATAAGCTATTACAAAGTCCATAAGTCAAGACTTCTTCCGACGAGCTTCCGACGAACTTTCGGCGGTCTTCCGATAAACTCTCGGAAACTATTCCGCGGACTCCCGGCAAGCTCTTAAACTTTACGATTTGATCTTGGCGAGTTCCAACGAGCTTCTTCGGCAAGCTCCGATCTCTCTCGATGAGCTCCGTGAACTTCCCACGAACCTTTCGGTGAGCTTCCAAAAAACCCTTCGGCAAGCTCCCTACTCATTCTCGGCTAATTCCGGCAGCATTCCCGATGAACCTTCGGACTTCTGTCGAACTCTCGAACTCCCAATGAATCCTTCGCGCTTGACTCCGAACTTTGTTTTGCTTTATGTCTTTCTCATTATCATAGTTATTCCTGCACACACAAACTAAAACTCTACTCCGATTTAGACAATTATTACAACGCGAATCGACATTCCGTTGCCCGGTACGTCATTGGTTGGCGCTTCATCCGATTCTTCAGCGCATCGTCCTCTCTTGCAGCTTGTTGCCCAATCGGCGGTTGACCTCCGCAACCCCGATATCCTTAACGCAATTCCGCTCTCCTTGGCCCGATGCCCGACGTCCGAAGCCTTCTGCCGTCCAATATCCTGACGTGATCTCCTCCGACGCAACGTCAATTCCTCCTGCGTTAACTGTCTAATCCTGATCGAGTAGACCTGCATCACTCAAAATGCAGTTTAAATTATAAACACATATTAAGTGGTTTCATCATCAAAATACGAGATTCAACAATCTCCCCCTTTTTGATGATGATAACCACTTGATGACGGAGTTAACCTTAACTCCCGGAGTTTAAACAAACTCCCCCTATCAATATGCCATATTGATAGAACCTTGAATTCAAGCAGAATTCAAGTCATTGCAATATTCATCATGAATACTTGCAACACATCATCATGAACATATGTATAAAACTTATGCATCACATGTCATGTCATCAACATGCTTCTCCCCCTTTGTCATCAACAAAAAGGAGAAGTACCACAATCAAGTATTTGTTATATGTGTTCAACTCATTGCATGAAAAACATAATATCAAGTTTTATCATCATGCAATCTAATGATTAAAGATGTGTAAGTTTAGCATGTTTGGTCTTCTTGAGATAGCTATTGATTGCTTCTCTTTAGACTATAAGCTAGCAATTTTTACGATATGCAAGTTTTACTACATACAAGCTAGCAAAAAATTATGAAAGCAAATACAAGATAGTTTTCTTGTGTAAGCTCACGATTCTTGCTTCCTATTGCAATGTGCAAGTTGCAAGTTTTGCTTCTTTTGCAATGTGCAAGTTTTCAAATTTTACATCTTGAGCGAGCAATATTTCTCCCCCTTTGTCATTGTCAAAAAGAAAGAAATACCCTTTACATCAATTATGACAAAGGTAAGTATCAATCTCATTTGTGCATCATTATATTTTCAAATTGAAACATGCACTATTTCAAAAACCTTATATTTCATTCATGCACGATATTGAATAAATCAATCAACATTATGAGCATATCATACATGATGCATCATTTTGGTAATAAATCATAGCATTTATCAATATTTTGATTATGATACCAAGCATTCATTATTTAGAGAATTTATGATGCACATTATATGCATATATCATCACAATAAAAAGTAATTGCGTACATAATTTCAAATCATAAATGTTTCAAATCATGATGGTATTAACTTGTCAAATTTCATCCGACCATTCATGATCATAACTTTTCATCTGTATGTATCAAAATAATATCAAGAGTATTTCATGCATAATTTTATATCATCACATAAGGAATATCAAGAATAAAGTAGTTGGGTTATGCGATAAACATTTCATGAATACAAAGAATTACATAAAAATCATATCATGAAAGATTAGAATATGTGAATACCAAAATGCATAATTTCTTTTTGAAAAACCTACTCATAAATAATCAAAAGAAAATCTTGGGAGATCGATTAATGAAAAAAATCTTGATTCATAATAAATCTTAATTTGTAAATATCACAGAATCAAGATCACGATTTTGGATAAAACTCATTCAAATTCAAATCGTCCAAATCATCAAAATCTCAACATTACTTTCAAGAGATTCAAAATGGTATACATAGATTTATCATAAAGTAAATTAATTTTCAATCATCACATAAGGTATTTAAATAATTTTTGAAACATATGAGAATGATTAATTTAAGCATGTAATGTTTCAATCAAATTCAAGTCATGAATAACAATACTTTCATATTGTGAGTATCAATTCATGAATACTAAAAGACATTATTTGGGATTCCAATTTTGCAAGATCAAGATTATGATTTAGATAAAACTCATTTAAATCAAATCGTTAACTTGAAATTCATAATCAAGTCATCAAAATCAATTTTGAGATTCACAAAATTAGTAAAATAAATTCATTAATTTCAATAGGATAGAAAATTTATTTCCATTTCATATAATTAATTTCATGTGAGTGTATTCAAGTCTTTTGTGAAAACATGTATCATCATCGAAACATAAGTTTCGTCATGAAGCCGTTAAGACCAAACACATCATGATATGACATCTATCATCAAAAGACTATCAAGAAATTTATACATATATGTACATGCACTATGTCATCTTAATATATCATAAAAAGATTAGTCTAAAAGCATGTTAATCTAAAATGAGAGTTTCAAATCAACATTTGCATAAAAAAAACTCATGTATGTCATAAAATCATCAAGATACACATGTATGGATTAATCCTAAGCATTATCACATATCATATAATTATCATCCCTAATGTTGTATATATCATTCAACATTTCAAAACATAACATACAAGAACCTTAGCAATATACTTTTCATTATCAATTTTTTAATTTTTCAAAGATGCTAAAAAGAGAAACATGATATAATTTTTAAAAAATAATTTTTTATTTTCTATTCCTACTATCTAAATTAAGCACTCATGAAAAACTTCAAGTAATTTCAAAATAATTCAAGAGAGTTGAGTTACTTACCTTGTAGTCGAAGCTCGTCAAAGCCCAATTCGCCGTTTCACCTTTGGAAGTTCTTGATTCATCCTTGGGTGCCTTCCTTTTCTTTGGCCTCTTCCTCCGTTCAAGTTCATTGTTCATTTTAGATTTTTGTTTAATGAACTTATTAAGAGTTAGTGTTCGAAGTTCAAGTTCATCATTGTCCTCATCACTTGAGTCATCGCTCAAGTGGTATTCATTTATCCGGAGTTCCAAATCCTTCTAATTCTTTGGAAGGTGGTTCAAGTGTTCATTGTGTTCATCATGTGCATTGTGCACTATTTCATATGTCATCAATGAGCCGATAAGTTCTTCAAGTGGAAAAATATTTAAATCTTTTGTTTCTTGTATTGCCGTAACTTTTGATTCCCAAACTTCAGAAAGTGATCGTAAAACTTTACTAACAAGTTCAAAATTCGAGAAACATTTACCAAGAGTTTGTAAACCATTGACGACATCCGTAAAACGGGTGTACATGTCAACAATGGTTTCGCTTGGCTTCATTTGAAAAAGCTCGAAATCATGCATTAAAATGTTAACTTTCGAGTCTTTGACTCTACTAGTTCCCTCGTATGTGATTTCAAGTGTTCGCCAAATATCAAAAGTCATTTCGCACGTAGAAATCTGATTGAACTCATTTTTGTCTAAAGCGCAAAATAAGGCATTCATAGCCTTTGCGTTTAAAGAAAAATACTTCTTCTCTAAATCCGACCATTCGTTCATCGGTTTAGAGAGAAGTTGAAAACCGTTTTCAACAATATTCCATAAATTCAAATTTATATAAATCAAGAAAACTCTCATTCGAGTTTTCCAATAAGTGTAGTCCAATCCGTTAAACAACGGTGGACGAAAAACTGATAAGCCCTCTTGAAAGCCATGAAGAGCTATTTCTCTAAGGTATAAATCCGAAATGAGAAATACCGGGCTCTGATACCAATTGTTAGGATCGGAGCGGCACTAAGAGGGGGGGGTGAATTAGTGCAGTGGATTAAAACGTTGGTTTCAACAAATCTTTCGTACGATAAAAATCGGAATCGAAAGTGCTTAACTTGAAAGCGTATTTGCAAAGTTGTGCAACAAAGGTAATGATGAAATAAAGCAAGAAAGAAGGTTTGCAGTAATGTAAATAGCAGTAATGAAATGCAAACCAGAGATTACGCCGTTTTTGAAGTGGTTCGGTCAAGTGACCTACATCCACTTGCGAGGCCCCTATTCGATGAGGCTCCCACCTTCCACTAGCTAATCTCTTGAAAGGGAAGGGTGAATATCCCTCTTACAACTCTTTTACAAGCGGTTCACTCTCTTACAGATTTTCAGCAAGAAAGAAAGAGGTGAACACTAGCAAATTGAAAACAAGACTAGCAAGGACTTTTCTAAGGCCTTTCTCTCAAACACTTGCTGCTCAAAAAGTTGTAATCTCAGCTGAGATTTGAGGGGTATTTATAGGCTTCAAGAGGATTCAAATTTGGGCTCCAAATTTGAATTCTCTTGGAGTTCCCGATACTGGCGGTGCCACCGCCTGTTAGTGGCGGTGCCACCACTTGTCAGTTTCTGATCCTGATAGTGCTGGGCGGAGCCACCACCCACAGTGTTTCAGCCCACTAGTTGGGCTTCAATCTTGGCCCAAACTAGTCTGAACTCGGGCCCAATTGGCCCTTACTTGGGTTATAGGATTAATACCTAATCCTAACCCTAATTAACATGATAACTATAAATTTATAGACATTTTATAAGCTATTACAAAGTCCATAAGTCAAGACTTCTTCCGGCGAGCTTCCGGTGAACTTTCGGCGGTCTTCCGATAAACTCTCGGAAACCATTCTGCGGACTCCCGGCAAGCTCTTAAACTTCACGATTTGATCTTGGCGAGTTCCAACGAGCTTCTTAGTGCCGCTCCGATCCTAACAAATCCTGTAACCTAGTTAGGGGCCAATTAGGCCCGAGTTTGGACTAGTTTGAGCCAAGTTTAGAGCCCAACCAGTGAGCTTGAACAGTCCAGGCGGTGGCACCGCCGGACTGGGTGGTGGCACCGCCCAGAACCCCAGAGGTCCAGCGGTGGCACAGCCAATACACAACTAGACTGGGCAGTGGCACCGCCCAGAACCCGAGAGGTCTGGCGGTGGCACCGCCAGTACACTGTCAGTGTCGGACACTTACAGACGGTGGCACCGCCAGCACGGGGAAACCCAAAAGTAATTCAAATTTGGAGCCCAAATTTGAATCATCTTGAGGCCTATAAATACCCCTCAATTCTCAATAGAGAAAAAACCTTTTTGTGAAGTTATAAAGTGAGAAAAAGTCTAGCAAAGTCTTGTTTTTAATAGCTTAAGTGTTCACCTCCCTCTTTCTCTTTGGAAAAATCTGTAAGAGTGTGAATCACTTGTAAGAAGGTTGTAAGAGGGGTATTTGGTCCTTCCCCTACAAAGTGATTTACTAGTGGAAGTTGAAAGCCTCATCGAAGAAGGCTTCAAAAGTGGATGTATGTCATTTAACCGAACCACTATACATCATGGTGTTCCTTGAATGTGTGAGATTTTAAATTTCTGAACCATTTCTCTACTTAGCTACAAATCATTCGGTTTTCATCTCCCTACTCTTGACTACCTTTACTCGAGCTATTTTAGCTAAGTTATCCTTCGTCGAATCAAAATCTCTATACATTTACGAAATTGATATCAAACTTATAAGTTTTAATCTGCTGCACTAATTCACTCCCCCCCCCCCCCTCCTTTTAGTTCGATCCTAACAATTGGTATCAGAGCAAGGCTCACTCTCATATTTGGTTTAATATCCAAGAGAGATGGCTTACTCCGGCATGCAAGAGGGTCACTCTATTACACGTCTGCCTATGTTTAATGGGTCGGATTACACGTATTGGAAGACTCATATAAGGATCTTTCTTATTTCTATGGATTTGAGCTTTGGAATATTGCCGAAAATGGATTTCAAAAATCTTCTCTTCTGATGAGCGAATGGGATGAATCAGAGAAGAAGGTTTTTGCTTTAAACGTAAAGGCTATGAATGCCTTATTTTGTGCACTTGACAAAAATGAATTTAATCGCGTTTCGATTTGTGATTCGGCTTTTGATATTTGGAGAACTCTTGAGGTCACTCATGAAGGCACTAACCGAGTGAAAGAGTCCAAAATCAATTTTCCAATATTCTTGTGCATTCTTGTGAACTTTTCTGAATAAAACCAAGTGAGTCCATCGGAGACATGTACACCTATTTCACGGATGTCATTAATGGACTTAAAGCTCTTGGTAAAGGTTTTTCTAACCTTGAACTAATAACTAAAATTTTAAGATCCCTTCCAAAGAGTTGGGATCCAAAAGTTATGGTCATTCAAGAGGCCAAGGACCTTAAAACATTTTCTCTCGAAGAACTTATTGTATCTCTAATGACCTACGAAATGAACAATGTGGCAAAAAGGGAACTCAAGAACAACCTTCCAAATAACAAGAAGGATTTAGGACATAGAACATTTGAAGACCACTCGAGCATAAGCTCAAGTGATGATAAACTTAAACTACAATTGAAACAAAAATTAAAAAGCAAAAAGAATCGAACTACTTGCTTTGAATGCAAGAAGAAGAACAAAAATTGGGATGAATCGAGCTCATTCAAAGACGAGGAGAAAATAAAAAAAGGCGAGGTGGCAAACTACACCTTAACTGCATTCAACGATGAGGTAATCGAAATCTCAATTTATTTTGAAATTCCTTGATGTTTTCCATGATGCCATTTTTTTTCTTAGAATAATTATTTTTAAAAATTACATGTTTAAAAAATTGAAAATGCAAAAATTAGGAATCATGCTTATCATTATAGTAATTTTGAAAATAATCATGAAAATTACATGTTTATGATAAACAAAATGATTTTGATTAAAAATGCCTTATGAAATCATGTTATATGTGGCTAAGAAGTAATAATGTGTATCATGTTGATTTCCATTATTATTTCTTGATTTTGATTAAATGAAATCATATTTTATTTTAACTAATGAATAATGATCATGCTTAATGAGTTTTCTTTTGAAATAATGCATAATGATTTTGTGATTTATAGATTATCGATTTTTAGGATAATAAAAGTGGCTTTTTCGGTTTAAAAAATGATGCATATTTTGATTTGACATAAATGAAATAGGCATGCTTATATGAAATAATGTAAGTGTCATGCTTGACGATTGTATACTTAATGATGTATAAAGTTGTAATAAAAATATTAAAATTTTGATACCATGATTTAACGATTTTATGCATGAGATTTTAAAGTTATACATGATGATTTTTTGTGGTTTATTGATCTTGATAGTTTTCATGACAAAATTTATTTTTCGATCCTAAACATTGATGCATGGTTTTAACATAAAAATAAATATTTGAGCATGCTAATATAAAATCAATCACATAAATTGAAACAACTAAAAAGAGAAAAGTATTTTTCTTAAAAATTCTTTTTCTCTAACTTATTGACTTTAATGAATCTATTTGATCATCTTAAAAGTGATTTTGATGATTTGAATGAGTTTTATCTAACAACGATTTTTATCTTGATTTCTGAAAATTATAACTTGAAAATTTATTTTATAAATCAAGATTGTCTATTATGATTCTTTCTCTTCACTATTTGAGTTATTCAAAAAAATCATAATATGTCACTTGATATTCAAAATTTATGTTCACTATTTATGCATCTCATCACTCAAATTCTTTTTGATATTCTTCTTGTGATGATATGAATGCATGAAACACTCATGATATGATTTTTATACAATTCCGTGTATTCATGAAATATTTATCTCATCACCCAATTAATTCTTCTTGATATTCCTAATGTGATGAAATGAAATTATGCATGAAATACAAATGAGAAGTTAATGATAATGCATGATAGGATGTAATAAATTTTGACATTTAGATACCATCAATTGAAAAGCTATGATCATATTGCCAAAATAATGTATCATGAATGCTTGAATATCATATATGATATGCTCATAATGACGATTGATTTATTTGTATCATGCATGAAAAATGAAATGTACGGTTTTGAAATTGTGCATGTTCGAATTTGAAAATATGATGATGCATAATGATGAAATTATGTAATGAAAATATTAAATATTTTGAAACCATGTTTTAATGTCATGCATAATGATCATGCTTAATAAATTTCAAAATTATGTATGGTGATTTTTAAGTAATTTATGGATTATCGATTTTTATCATGATGAAATATTACATTTTCGGTTTTAAGTATGATGTATGTTTTCATACAAAAAACTTGAGCATATTGATTTGAAATCATGTTTAATGGTTTTACAATTTGAAATTATGTATGATGAATCTTGTGATTTACGGATTATTGATTTTTACCATAATGAAAGTACCTTATTGATCTTTGTCATAATAAATCTTACACTTTCGGTTTTAAACATGATGCATGTTTTTATTTGGCATAAATGAAATAAAATCATATGAATTGAAACAACTAAAAAGAGAATTTTTTTTTTTAATTATTTTTCTCTATCTTATTGATCTTGATGATTATTATGATAAATCTATGTATACCATTTTGAATCTCTTGAAAGTACTGTTGAGATTTTGATGAATTTGACGATCTGAATTTGAATGAGTTTGTATTCAAATCATGATCTTGATTTCTTGGATTTACTACTTGAGATTTTTTTTTATCACGATCTCTTCTTTGTACACCTATAATTTTTGTTATTTATAAAAAGAAGAGATTTGATAAAATGAATCATATCTTTTGTAATTCAAAAGGTCTTATCTTTCATGACATGATGCGGTGGGATTTATGGCTTGTATGCCTTGAAATAATTGAAATAATTTACACTATTTTGTTATTCTCTTATTCTTTCTTGTTTAAAATGATAAAATGGAGAAAAGTTATGATCATGCATGGCATGATACAATTTGACAGATTAATACCATGATGATTTAAAATATTTATGATTTGTAATGATGCATATGTTTTTTTATTATGATGATGTATGTGATGTATTGCATATGATGTGTATCATGAATGCTTTAAATGATAAATGTTTGGTACCAATAATCATGAAGTGATAAATACTTAAAAATATTGATTTAATATTCGGTATCATGAATACTTTATTCTCATACATGAAAATAGAGATAAATATTTTGAAAATAAATATTTGTATCATGTTAGATGATTTTACATTTTGTGCATGATGAGTTATAGTGATGATTGAAACAATGATTGAAATAATATGAATGATGATTTGGAATCATGCATATAATGATGAGTTTATATGTTTTGAAAATATATATGATGATTTTATATTATGCATGCAATACTTTAACGTATGATAATGATGCACGCAATGATGAAATATTCATGATAAAATAATTATTTTGACATTCAAGACTTGAATTTTCATCTATGCTATTTACCGTTGTCATGATTTAGAAACTAACTTAAAGGGTCTTCCCTTCTTTTTGACAATGACAAAGGGGGAGCAAAACATGCTAGAAAGCTAATTTGCTAGCTTGCACTATTCAAGAAAAAAAGCAAAAATCATACTTCTCAAAAGAGAAGAAATTGCTATCTTGAACATCACCAAAGAGTGATATCTTGCCTATCTCAAGAAGCAAAAAAGTTAACTTGCACATCTAGCAAAATTTATATTTCAAGAAGTAAGAGTTGCTTTATTGAATATCTCAAAATTGCTTGCTTGCGTGTCTTAAAATGTTAAAAAAATTTGCTAGCTTGTATATTGTAAACTTGTTATTGTACTACCATGTATATCTATAATGATAGCAAACTTGCATGATGATAAAAATAGATATTATATTTTTCATGTAATGAGTTGAACTTGTATATCACAAACACTTGATTATGGTACTTCTCCTTTTTGTTGATGACAAAGGAGGAGAAGTATGTTGATTATATGTCATGATTTTATCATAACATGTTGCTTGGATTTTTGAATTCAAGAGCTTCTATCAATATAGTATATTGATAGGGGGAGTTTGTTTAACTCCGGGAGTTAAGGTTAACTCCGTCGTCGATTAGTTATCATCATTAAAAAGGGAGAGATTGTTGAATCTCAGATTTTGATGATGAAACCAATCAATGTGTTTATGTTTTAATCTGCGTTTTGAGTGACGCAGGATGCTTCGATCAGGATGAGACAATTAAAGCAGGAAAATCATGTTGGGCTGGAGGAACATGTTAGAAGATTGGATGTCGGGCCGGTGGATCGGTCGATGTGTCGACAGAAGGCTTCGAGCCGTGGATTCGGGCATCGGGCCAAAAAGAGCGAACATTGCGCCAAGGATATCGGAGTTGCGGAATCAACTGGCCAATTAGGCAATAGGCCGCAGGAGAGGACGATGCGCCGAAGAATCGGACGAAGCGTCGAGGGACCAATGACATGTCGGACAACTTGATTAGATGCTTAGGATTAATTGTCTAGATCGAAGTGTGTTTTACATATGCAAGATTAACTACGATAGCTTGAAGACATAAAGCAAGTTTACTGGAGTCAAGTTTGATGGGTGTTTGAGAGTCTGCCGAAAGTTCGAAGAATCGTCGGAAGTGTTGCCGGAACCAATCGAGAAAGAATCAGGGACTTGCCGAAGTTTTCGGAAGTCCACCGGAAAGATCGTCAGAGGTTCGCAGAGATCACCAAGAAGGTTTGGATACTTGCCAAAGACTCATTGAACTCACCACAAGACTAGGAGCCTATTGGGAGTCCATCGGAAAAAATCCGAGGGTATATCGGAAGTTCGCCGGAAAGCTAGCCGGAAGGAAACTCGAAGTTGCCAATTAAAAATTTTGCTTAGGGCTATGTCTTAATTTCATAGTTTGTATATAATTTGGGTTAGGAGTAAGGGTTAATCCTGTAACCCAGTTAGGAGCCAATTAGAACCGAGTTTGGACTGGTTTGGGCCAAGTTTAGAGCCCAACCAGTGAGCTGGAACAGTCTAAGCGGTGGCATCACTGGACTGGGCGATGGCACCGCCGGACTGGGTGGTGGCACCGCCCAAAACCCGAGAGGTCTAGCGATGGCACCGCTAGTACACTACTGGACTGGGCGGTGGCACCACAAAGAACCCGAGAGGTCTGGCGGTGGCACCGCCAGTACACTGTCAGTGTCAGACACTTACAAGTGGCGGCACCGCCAACACCAGGAAACCCAAAAGCAATTCAAATTTGGAGCCCAAATTTGAATCCTCTTGGGGCCTATAAATACCCCTTAATTCTCAATAGAGAAAAGACCTTTTTGTGAAGTTAGAAAGTGGGAAAAAGTCTAGCAAAGTCTTATTTTCAATAGCTTAAGTGTTCACCTCTGTCTTTCTCTTTGGAAAAATCTGTAAGAGTGTGAACCACTTGTAAGAAGGTTGTAAGAGGGGTATTTGGTCCTTCCCCTACAAAGTGATTTGCTAGTGGAAGTTAGAAGCCTCATCGAAGAAGGCTTCGAAAGTGGATGTAGGTCATTTGACCGAACCACTATACATCGTAGTGTTCCTTGAATGTGTGAGTGTTTAAATTTCTGAGCCATTTCTCTACTTAGCTGTAAATCATTCGGTTTTCATCTTCCTACTCTTGACTATCTTTACTCGAGCTATTTTAGCTAAGTCATCCTTCGTCGAATCGAAATCTCTACACATTTATGAAATCGATATCAAACTTACGAGTTTTAATCTGCTGCACTAATTCACCCCGCCCCCCCCTCTCTTAGTACCGCTCCGATCCTAACAATTGGTATCAGAGCAAGGCTCACTCTCATATTTGGTTTAATGTCCAAGAGAGATGGCTTACTCCGGCATGCAAGAGGGTTACTCTATTACACGTCCACCTATGTTTAATGGGTTGGATTACACGTATTGGAAGACTCGTATGAGGATCTTCCTTATTTCCATGGATTTTGAGCTTTGGAATATTGTTGAAAATGGATTTTAAAAATCTTCTCTTCCGATGAGCGAATGGGATGAATCGGAGAAGAAGGTTTTTCCTTTAAACGCAAAGGCTCTGATTACCTTGTTTTGTTCACTTGACAAAAATGAGTTTAATCGCGTTTCGATTTGTGATTTGGCTTTTGATATTTGGAGAACTCTTGAGGTTACTCATGAAGGCACTAGCCAAGTGAAAGAGTCCAAAATCAACATTCTTGTGCATTCTTGTGAACTTTTCCGAATGAAACCAAGTGAGTCCATCGGAGACATGTACACCCGTTTCACGAATGTCATCAATGGACTCAAAGCTCTTGATAAAGGTTTTTCTAACCTTGAACTAGTAACTAAAATTTTAAGATCCCTTCCAAAGAGTTGGGATCCAAAAGTTACGATCATTCAAGAAGCCAAGGACCTTAAAACATTTCCTCTTAAAAAACTTATTGGGTCTTTAATGACCTACGAAATGAACAATGTGGCAAAAAGGGAACTCGAGAACAACCTTCCAAAGAACAGGAAGGATTTGGGACATAGAACATTTGAAGACCACTCGAGCATAAGCTCAAGTGATGGTGAACTTAAACTATAAATGAAACAAAAATTAAAAAGCAAAAGGAATGGAACTACTTGCTTTGAACACAAAAAGAAGAACAAAAATTGGGATGGATCGAGCTCCTCCGAAGACGAGGAGAAAATAAAAAAAGGCGAGGTGGCAAACTACACCTTAACCGCATTCGACGATGAGGTAATCGAAACCCCCTTAATTTATTTTAAAATTACTTGATGTTTTCCATGATGCTTTTTTTTTTCTTAGAATAATTATTTTTAAAATTACATATTTAAAAAATTAAAAATGTAAAAATTAGGAATCATGCTTATCATTCTAGTAATTTTGAAAATAATCATGAAAATTATATGTTTATGATAAACAAAATGATTTTTATTAAAAATGCCTTATGAAATCATTCTATATGTGGCTAAGAAGTAATAATGTGTATCATGTTGATTTCCATTGTTATTTCTAGATTTTGATTAAATGAAATCATGTTTGATTTGAAGTAATGCATAATGATCATGCTTAATGAGTTTTCTTTTGAAATAATGCATAATGATTTTTGTGATTTATGGATTATCGATTTTCATGATAATAAAAGTGGTTTTTCGGTTTAAAAAATGATGCATATTTTGATTTGACATAAATGAAATAGGCATGCTTATATGAAATAGTGTAAGTGTATGATTGTATACTTAATGATGTATAAAGTTGTAATAAAAATATTAAAATTTTGATACCATGATTTGATGATTTTATGCATGAGATTTTAAAGTTATACATGATGATTTTTATCGTTTATCGATCTTGGTAGTTTTCATGACGAAGTTTATTTTTCGATCCTCAACGTTGATGCATGGTTTTAACATAAGAACAAATATTTGAGCATGCTAATATAAAATCAGTCACATAAATTGAAACAACTAAAAAGAGAAAAGTATTTTTCTTAAATTTTTTTTTTCTCTATCTTATTGACTTTAATGAATCTATTACATCATCTTAAAAGTGATTTTGGTGATTTTGATGATTTGAATGAGTTTCATCTAATCATGATTTTTATCTTGATTTCTGAAAATTATAACTTAAAAAATTATTTTATAAATCAAGATTGTCTATTATGATTCTTTCTTTTCACTATTTGAATTATTCAAAATGAATCATAATATTTCTTGATATTCAAAATTTATGTTCACTATTTATGCATCTCATCATCAAAATTCTTTTTGATATTCTTCATGTGATGATATGAATGCATAAAACACTCATGATATGATTTTTATATAATTCCGTGTATTCATGAAATATTTATCTCATCACCTAATTAATTCTTCTTGATGTTCCTAATGTGATGCAATGAAATTATACATGAAATACAGATGAGAAGTTAATGATCATGTAGGATGTATTAAATTTTGACATTTAGATACCATCAATTGAAAAGCTATGATCATTTTACCAAAATGATGTATCATGAATGCTTGAATATCATGTATGATATGCTTATAATGATGATTGATTTATTTGTATCATGCATGAAAAGTAAAATGTATGGTTTTGAAATTATGCATGCTCGAATTTAAAAATATGATGATGCATAATGATGAAATTATGTAATGAAAATATTAAACATTTTGAAACCATGTTTTAATGTCATGCAAAATGATCATGCTTAATAAATTTCGAAATTATGTATGGTGATTTTTAAGTAATTTATGTTAGGATCGGAGCGGCACTGAGAGGGGGGGGTGAATTAGTGCAGCGGTGAAGTGCGATAAACTTTTCACGATTTAACCACTTTTTGGAAACTTCGTACGATAAGAGCAATGTTTTCGTTTAAAACCGTTTCGATTGTGTTTTAACTTGAAGAGATAAGTAAGACGGAGACAAAGCAGTATAGCATTAAAGTGCAAATGGTTTGCAGTAATATAAATGAC
Organism: Musa schizocarpa; assembly: GCA_900464855.2. Taxonomy (NCBI): domain Eukaryota; kingdom Viridiplantae; phylum Streptophyta; class Magnoliopsida; order Zingiberales; family Musaceae; genus Musa; species Musa schizocarpa. The sequence goes on from LS990922.1 coordinate 13,460,491, forward strand.
AATAAGTAAAAGCAAACCAGAGATCACACTGATTTTACAGTGGTTCGGTCAAATGACCTACATCCACTTGTGAGGCCCCTCTTCGATGAGACTCCCACCTTCCACTAGCAAATCTCTTGAAGGGAAGGGTAAATACCCCTCTTACAACTCTTTACAAGTGGTTCACTCTCTTACAAATTTTCAGCAAGAAATAAGGAGGTGAACACTAGCAAAATGAAAACAAGATTAGTTAGGACTTTTCTAAGACCTTTCTCTCAAACACTTGCTGCTCAAAAAAGTTGTAATCTTAGCTGAGATTTGAGGGGTATTTATAAGCCTCAAGAGGATTCAAATTTGGGCTCCAAATTTGAATTCTCGTGAAGTTCCCGATGTTGGCGGTGCCACCGCCTGTCAGTGGCAGTGCCACCACCTGTCAATGTCAGAAGCTGACAGTACTGGGCGGTGCCACCGCCCAACCCAGGCGATGCTACCGCCTAGCTCTCGGGCACTAGGCGGTGCCACCGCCCAGCCCAGTTGGTGCCACCGCCCAGCTCTCGGGTGCTGGGCGATGCAACCGCCCAGTCTGGCAGTGCCACCGCCAGACTCTTCGGTTGACTGGTTGGGCTTCAAACTTAGCCCAAACCAAATCTAATTTTGGGCCTAGTTGGCCCCTAACCAGGATATAGGATTATTTCTTAATCCTAATCCTAATTACATGTTAACTACTTAACAAAAACACATTCTAAGCAAATTTTCAACCGCGAACGTCGAGTCTTGTTCCTACGAGCTTTCCGACGAACTTCTTCCGACGGGCTCCCAACAAGCTCCCGAACTTGTGATGACTTTAATGAGTAGCCGAGCCTTCTCAGTGATCTCCGTGAACCTCCGACGATCTCTTCGGCGAACTTCCGAAAATTCCGACATGTTCCCGATTTTTTTTTCTCGGTTGGTTCCGGCAGCATCTCTGACGATTCTTCGAACTCTTAAACGTCCATCGAACTTGACTCCGGTATCCTTGCTTTGTGTTTTCTGGTTATCATAGTTAATCCTGCACACTTAACTCAATAATATGGATTAGATCAAATAACCCATCAATTGATTTTATCATCAAAATCCGAGATTCAACAATCTCCCCCTTTTTGATGATAACAATCAATTGATGACGGAGTTAACATAACTCCCCCTATCTATATGCCATATTATGAGGAGATAAAAACACTTGAATTTCATCCCATGAATTCAAGCTTGAACCGATAAGTTCTAGCCGTAGAACTTATCGTTTTTCTCATTCAGCATAATGTCAATGCTAAAACTTCAATGAAAAAACCTTTTCAAGTTGCAAGATAAGAGATAGAAATTTTCAACATGATTAAACGATTGTGCGATATGCTTAAGGATTATGCAAGGCACATAAGACATTCATATCACATTTGCTTATATAAGTTAAGTCATCATTTTTTTTTCTCCCCCTTTGTCATCAACAAAAAGGAAAAATTATTTTACAGAAAAATTCAGCAGTCATTCTATCAAGAATTCATGTTCAAAGAGAAAGATAAGCATTCATCTAGAAGCATATATCCAGAATTTAAACAACAAAAGTTCAGTTTTTGTTCAAAAGACAACAAGCGTGGAACATAAGAGCAAGAGTAAAATAGAATACAAAGTTACATCAGTCCGTAGGAGGTAATCCATAGTGATGATATATAACATTTATTTTTTGGTTTAGCTATCGTAGTTCCTTTAAGATTTCCATTTGCTGGAGCTGAATTTGTTCTTGTTACGATTTGAGTTGGTCTTGTTGGACTTTGATCTGAGATAGTTCTGCCATAATAATTCCTTCAGAGGATGAAACAGGGGCTGAAGGCGCTGCATCAAAGGGACTAAGAGGAGGAGATTCATTTCCCATAAGAATTGGTGTTTCTGGTTGTTCTACTAGTGGAGGATCTGTCCTTCTAGGTTGCCTTACCCATATTCCATTGTGAAATATGCACCTAAGTCTCTTTTAGATTTTTTATTAATGATGTTATACCTATTACTCACGAATTTTCTTCATCGGTGTGGGATGCAGATGTTATAGGCACGAAGAAATCTAGTGATTAAACCCCCATATGGCAACATAATATCTTTAGCTGTAATTTCCTGCATGTGTTGTCAGTATAGAGTATCCAAAACAATTTTGTTGACCAGTCATGATCCAATACATGGTGCTTATTTCTACCATACTCATTTCATCAAGATGATATTGCTTAGGGAAAAGTATGCTTGTCATGATATGATGAAGAACCTTAGAGTTAAAAGGTAGTAAGTGTTCTGCAACTCTTGGGTATTATTCCAAAGTTTGAGTTAAAAAAAAAATGGTTTCGACACAGACCCAGAGGTTGCTCCTATTATATTCACATCCCATTTTGCTCTAAAATAGCAGCCCCTATCTTTTTTTCAAAGTGATGCGATTAGTTCACAAATAGAATTATCGAAATCCTAATTTGTGTTCCTAACATGTAAGAACTTAACCTATCGTTCTCTACCCATAGGTTTGCATAAAAGAGCTTAACTAATCTAGGATAAATTGGTTCATCTATTTCTAAGAGAGGTAGGGCCTCTAGATGAGCAAACCACCTAATGGGTTCTAAATCTCCTAGTTCATCAAGATTAACGTATTTTCCCTTATGGACATATCTTGTTTCAAAGTTTGGAAATCTAAGGGCATCTTCTTTGGATCTAAAAAGATTATGGTCATATGAATCTCCTTCAATCCTTTTCCCTTTTGATCTCTTAGGAGCCATTTTCTAGACAAAATGATAAGAGAAATATGAATTGTAATGAATAGATGACATAAGAAGAGAGTGAAGGGAAGATTTTACCTTATAGAGTGTTTCTTAGATGATGGAGAGTTTGGATCAACAATCTTCCTTCTCCAAGGTCTGTAGAGGTTAGAATGAGGGTTTGAGAGAGTTTGGGAGAGTTGGAGCAAGGTTTTCACGGGTTGGGGGCGGTGTCACCGCCGGCCCTAACCCTCTCGGGTTTAAAAGAGATCTCGGGCGGTGCCACCGCCTAGCGCCCGAGCGCTCAAGCGGTGCCACCGCTGGCTGGCCGCGAAAGAAGGAAAAAAAAATTTCTTCCTCCTTGAATTCCAGAGGTCTTTGACACAATCAAGGGTTGAGATATTGAGTTATATTTTAATATTTCTTTTGGAATCGAAAGAAGAGGATGAAATCAAATCCACAAATGAGCGGGACAAGAATGAGCCAATTTTCGTAGACTACATTCAAACTTCTTACTTTAAGGGACAATTTAACATTCCCAGTTCCCTTCTAATAAATTCAAATCGGTCTTCATTTAGGGCTTTTGTAAATATATATGCTAATTGATGCTTTGTGTCAATGAATTCTAGAACAACGTCATTGTTAAGGACATGATCGTGTATGAAATGATGCCTAACGTCGATGTGCTTAGTCCTAGAGTGCTGAATTGGATTTTTAGTAAGACATATGGCACTAGTATTATCATATGTTATGGGGATATTTTTAAAATGAATTCCATAGTCTTCTAATGTGTTTTTCATCCATACAACTTGTGCACAGCATGCACTCGCAGCAATGTATTCGGCTTCTGCCATAGATAGTGCAATTGAATTTTGTTTTTTGGAAGTCCAAGACACAAGTGCATGTCCTAAAAATTGGCATGTTCTGGATGTACTTTTTCTATCAATCCTACATCCCCCAAAATCGGCATCCGCATAAGCCATTAAATCAAAATTTTCGGATTTTGGATACCATAAACCTAAATTTGGAGTTCCTTTAAGATATCTAAATATTCTTTTAATACTTTTAAGATGAGATAATTTAGGATTTGATTGAAACCTAGCACAAAGTCCTACACTGAATATGATATCTGGTCTAGTCGCGGTAAGGTAGAGTAGACTACCTATCATACCCCTATATGTTTTTTGATCGAAATTTTCACTATTTTCATCCATATCTAACTTAGTCGCAGTACTCATAGGGGTGTTTATTGCTTTTGAATTATCCATGTTAAATCGTTTTAACAATTCTATCGTATATTTAGATTGGTTAAGAAATATACCATCCTTAAGTTGTTTGATTTGTAATCCTAAAAAGAAAGTTAATTCTCCCATTAAACTCATTTCAAATTCATGACTCATAGACTTGGCAAATATTTCACATAGTGATTCATCCGTAGATCCAAAAATAATATCGTCGACATAAATTTGTACAATAAGAAAATTATTTTCAAAATGTTTAATAAATAATGTAGTATCAACCTTGCCTTTGGTAAAATTATTTAAAATAAGAAAGGAACTAAGCCTTTCATACCAAGCTCTAGGAGCTTATTTTAAGCCATAGAGAGCCTTAGTCAATTTGAATACATGATTTGGAAGAAGAGAATTTTCAAATCCGGGAGGTTGTTCGACATATACTTCTTCGGAAATAAAACCATTCAAGTAGGCACTTTTGACATCCATTTGAAATAGTTTAAGATTATAACAACTAGCATAGGCAAGGAGCATCCGTATGGCTTCTAATCGAGCCACGGGAGCGAAGGTTTCTTCGTAATCGATACCTTCTTCTTGGTTGAAACCTTTGGCCACTAATCTAGCCTTGTTTCTAACCACGATACCATTTTCGTCTTGCTTGTTTCTAAAGACCCACTTAGTATCAATCACTAAATGGTCACTAGGTCTAGGAATAAGCTCCCACACCTTGTTTCTCTCAAATTGATTCAATTCCTCTTGCATTGCAATAACCCAAAATTCATCTTTTATGGCCTCATCAATGCACTTAGGTTCGATTTGAGAGAGGAATGCGGCATTAGCACAAAAATTCTTGAAAGAGGAACGAGTTTGAACCCCTTTAGATGTATCCCCTATAATTAGCTCCTTTGGATGAGCATCTATATACTTCCATTCCTTAGGTAAGGAAATTTCGGAAGAAGGTGCATCCAAGTTGCCATTTTGAGGAGGGAGTTCATTTAAATTCAAATTATCAAAACCAAGATCATCATCAAAATTATTTTTCTTTAAATTTGAAACTTCACTAAAAACTACATGAATAGACTCTTCAATTACTAAGGTTCTCTTATTAAAAACCCGAAAAGCTTTAGAAACGGAAGAGTAACCAAGAAAGATGCCTTCATCGGATTTAGCATCAAATTTTCCTAAGGCATCCCTTTCATTTAAAATAAAGCATTTACAACCGAAAACTTTAAAATAGGAAATATTCGATTTTTTGTTATTCCATAATTCATAGGGAGTTTTTTTGATAAGGATGGTCTTATTAGGACTCTATTTATGATGTAGCAAGTCAGATTTTTTTGGCCGCCCAAAAATACTTAGGTAAACTATGTTCATTTAACATAGTTCTAGCCATTTCTTGTAGGTTTCTATTTTTCCTTTCCACTACTCCATTTTGTTGGGGATTTCTTGGAGTGGAGAAGTTATGATTGTATCCATTAATTTCACAAAAATTTTGAAAGTCACGGTTTTGAAATTCGCCACCATGATCACTTCGAATTGATGAAATCATGAACCTTTTTTCGTTTTGAGTGAGTTTACAAAATTTAGAGAAACACTTGAAACAATCACTTTTGTGAGCTAAGAAATAGGTCCAAGTGTATCTAGAGTAATCATCCACAATCACAAAAGCATATTTGCTTCCACCTAGACTAGTTGTATCAATTGGTCCAAATAAGTCCAAATGGATCAATTGTAACGATCTAGTGGTGCTAATTTGATTTTTTGATTTGAAGCTTATTTTTATTTGCTTCCCTAGTTGACATGCATCGCATACCTTATCTTTAATAAACCTTATATTTGGAATCCCTCGTACTAATTTTTTAGATAAGATTTTAGATATTGTTTTCATGCTTGTATGGCCTAATCTCTTATGCCAAAGCCAAGCATCATCATTTATGGCGGAGAAACACACTTCATTACTTAGTTCATCAAGATTGATGGTATAGACATTATTTTGTTTTAAAGCAATCATAGTCATGTTATGATTTGGTTTTTCAATAATGCACATATTTGATTCAAATCTAACGATATAATCTTTATCGCATAATTGACTAATGCTCAATAGATTATGTTTTAATCCATCAACTAGTAATACATCATTAATGGAAAAACTTGATTTGTTACCTATGGTTCCCTTGCCAATGATTTTGCCTTTGTTGTTGTCTCCGAAGGTGACATAGCCTTCGTCCATGCTAGTGAGCTTGATGAATTGGGATGGATCTCCGGTCATATGCCTTGAGCATCCACTATCAAGATACCATCTCTTGCTCCTAGCATGTGATGGTGTATGTTTCTACAAGAAGGAATTATTTTTAGGTACCAATTTACTTTTGGGTGCCTCAAAAGCTAATCTAGCTTGTTTATCATGTTGTATAGACTTGATCATGGTTCCTTTAGGAACCCAAATTAATTTGTTTGGACTAATTTTCTTGAATGGACATTGGTAAGTCATATGTCCATATTTGCAACAAAAGTTGCAATTGCTTTGGTGTTGAACATGTAAGATAGGACCTTTAATGAAAGTGGTTGGATTTTGGTGAGTACTTCTCACAAATCTGATTCCACTCCTTTTAGGGACATGACCCTTATTTGTAAGGATCATGTTTAAGGACTTGCTACCGACCTCGAATTTCTTCAAGGTGTCCTTAAGTACCAAGTTCTCATTTTGGAGAGTATTTAAATCATGGCATTTAGCACACGGAGCTAGACTATCATGATATTCAGTTTTTAATTTATCAAAAGCACAAGTAAGACTATCATGCTCCTTTTTTAGCAATTTATATTTTCTACTAATTGTCTTACATTCATCAAATAACTCATGGAAGGCATTTAATAATTCATTATAAGGTAAATCTGCATTAATTAAATCCGTTACCTCTTCCTCGAAGGCCATTAGGGCGTAGTGAGCAACTTGCTCGATGTTGGACTCCTCTTCTTCGGATGTGCTTGAATCATCCCATGTTGCCTTGAGCGCCTTCTTCTTTGGTTGTCTCTTTTTGGCTTGAGGGCAATCATTCTTGTAGTGTCCCGGTTTTTTACATTCATAGCAAATCACTTGGTCCTTCTTTTGTTCAATTTTATTTTTTGTATTGTTTTTAAATTTGTTCTTCCTTAAATATTTTTTGAATTTTTGAGTCAAAAGTGCAATGTCATTGTCACTATCCTCATCACTTGATGTTCCTTTCAAGTGGTCTTCTTGTGATTTGAGTGCCATATCCTTCCTGTTCTTTGGAAGGAGGTTCTCGAGCTCGTCATGAGCTTCACATGTCATTTCGTAGGTCATTAGAGACCCAATGAGTTCTTCAAGAGGAAACGTTTTAAGGTCTTTGGCCTCTTGAATGGCCGTAACTTTTGGATCCCAACTTTTGGGGAGGGATCTTAAGATTTTAGTTACTAGTTCAAAGTTAGTAAAATCTTTACCAAGAGCTTTGAGTCCATTGATGACATCCGTAAAACGGGTGTATATGTCTCCGATGGACTCACTTGGTTTCGACCGAAGGAAAAGTTCGTAAGAGTGCACAAGAATGTTGATTTTGGACTCTTTCACTCATTTGGTGCCTTCATGAGTGACCTCAAGAGTTCTCCAAATATCAAAAGCCGAATCACAAATTGAAACACGATTAAATTCATTTTTTGTCTAGTGCATAAAACAAGGCATTCATAGCCTTTGCATTTTAAAGCAAAAAAACCTTCTTCTCCCATTCATTCCATTAAGCTCATCGGAAGAGAGGATTTTTTTGAAATCCGTTTTCCACAATAGTCCAAAGCTCGAAATTCATAGAAATGAGGAAGATCCTCATCCGAAGTCTTCCAATACGTGTAATCCGACCCATTAAACATGGGTGGACGTGTGATAGAGTGTCCCTCATGCATGCCGGAGTAAGCCATCTCTCGTGGGTATTAAACCAAATATGAGAGTGAACCTTGCTCGATACCAATTGTTAGGATCGGGCGGCGAGAGGGGGGGTGGTGAGTGCAGCGGTGAAGTGCGATAAACTTTTCACGATTTAACCACTTTTTTGGAAACTTAAATGCGATAAGAGCAATGTTTTTTTTTAAAACCGTTTTTTACGTTTTAACTTGAAGAGATAAGTAAGACGGAGACAAAGCAGTATAGCATTAAAGTGCAAATGGTTTGCAGTAATATAAATGACAATAAGTAAAAGCAAACCAGAGATCACACCGATTTTCTGAGTTGGTTCGGTCAAATTACCTACATCCACTTGCGAGGCCCCTCTTGATGAGGCTCCCACCTTCCACTAGCAAATCTCTTGAAGGGAAGGGTAAATACCCCTCTTACAACTCTTTACAAGTGGTTCACTCTCTTACAAAATTTCAAAGAAGAAATAAGGAGGTGAACACTAGCAAAAATGAAAAACAAGATTAGTTAGGACTTTTCTAAGACCTTTCTCTCAAACACTTGCTGCTCAAAAAAAAAAAAGTTGTAATCTCAGCTGAGATTTGAGGGGTATTTATAGGCCTCAAGAGGATTCAAATTTGGGCTCCAAATTTGAATTCTCGTGAAGTTTCGATCTTTGGCGGGTGCCACCGCTTATCGATGGCGGTGCCGCCTCGCTGTCGATGTCGAAAGTCGACAAGATCTTGGCGGTGCCACCGCCCAACCCAGTGGTGCTACCGCCCAGCTCTCGAGCACTAGGCGGTGCCACCCAGCTCAAAAGTCTTTGCAGTTGCAACCCCTCCGATCTGGTAGTGCCACCATGAGACTCTTGGTTGACTGGTTGGGCTTCAAACTTAGCCCAAACCAAGTCTAATTTTGGGCCTAGTTGGCCCCTAACCAGGATATAGGATTATTTCTTAATCCTAATCCTAATTACATGTTAACTACTTAACAAAAAACACATTCTAAGCAAATTTTCAACCGCTTGAACGCCGAGTCTTGTTTCGTGAAGCTTTCCAATGAACTTCTTCCGGGCGGGCTCCAAAGCAACCTCCGAACTTGTGATGACTTTAATGAGTAGCCGAGCCTTCTCGGTGATCTCCGTGAACCTCGATGATCTCTTGGCGAACTTCCGAAAATTCCGATTGGGTTCCTTTTTTTTTTTTCTCGGTTGGTTCCGGCAACATCTCCAACGATTCTTCGAACTCTTAAACGTCCATCGAACTTGACTCCGGTATCCTTGCTTTGTGTTTTCTGGTTATCGTAGTTAATCCTGCACACTTAACTCAATAATATGGATTAGATCAAATAACCCATCAATTGATTTTATCATCAAAATCCGAGATTCAACAATTTATAGATTATCGATTTTTATCATGATGAAATGTTACATTTTTTGTTTTAATTTTGTTGTATGTTTTCATATAAAAAACTTGAGCATATTGATTTGAAATCATGTTTAATGGTTTTATAATTCGAAATTATGCATGATGAATCTTGCAATTTACGGATTATTGGTTTTTACCATAATGAAAGTGCCTTGATCTTTGTCATAATAAATCTTACACTTTCAGTTTTAAACATGATACATGTTTTTATTTGGCATAAATGAAATAAAATCATATGAATTGAAACAACTAAAAAGAGGAAATTTTTTTTTTTTTCTCTATCTTATTGATCTTGATGATTATTATGATAAATCTATGTATACCATTTTGAATCTCTTGAAAGTAATGTTGAGATTTTGATGAATTTGATGATTTGAATTTGAATGAGTTTGTATTCAAATCATGATCTTGATTTCTTGGATTTACTACTTGAGATTTTTTTTTAATCACGATCTCTTCTTTGTACACCTACAATTTTTGTTATTTATAAAAAAAAAAGATTTGATAAAATGAATCATGTCTTTTGTAATTCAAGAGGTCTTATCTTTCATGACATGATGCCGTTGGATTTATGACTATGCCTTGAAATAATTGAAATATTTTACACTATTGTGTTCTTCTCTTATTCTTTCTTGTTTACAATGATAAAATGGGGAAAAGTTATGATCATAGCAGGATGCAATTTGATAGATTAATACTATGATGATTTGAAATATTTATTATTTGGAATGATACATATGTTTTTTATTATGATAATGTATGTGATGTATTGCATATGATGTGTATCATAAATGCTTTAAATGATAAATGTTTGGTACCAACAATCATGAAGTGATAAATACTTAAAAATATTGATTTAATGTTCGGTATCATGAATACTTTATTATCATACATGAAAATAGTGATTAATATTTTGAAAACAAATATTTGTATCATGTTAGATGATTTTATATTTTGTGCATGATGAGTTATAGTGATGATTAAAACAATGATTGAAATAATATGAATGATAATTTGGAATCATGCATATAATAATGAGTTTATATGTTTTGAAAATATATATGATGATTTGGTATTATGTATGCAATACTTTAACGTATGATAATGATACACGCAATGATGAAATATTCATGATAAAATAATTGTTTTGACATTAAAGACTTGAATTTTCATCTATGCTATTTACCTTTGTCATGATTTAGAAACTAATGTAAAGGGTCTTCCCTTCTTTTTGACAATGACAAAGGGGGAGCAAAACATACTATAAAGCTAATTTGCTAGCTCGCACAATTCAAGAAAAAAAGTAAAAAATTATACTTCTCAAAAGAGAAGAAATTGCTATCTTGAACATCACCAAAGAGTGCTATCTTGCCTATCTTAAGAAGCAAAAAAGTTAACTTGCACATCTAGCAAAACTTATATTTCAAGAAGCAAGAGTTGATTTATTGAATATCTCAAAATTGCTAACTTAATGAAGTACAAATTTGAGGCCTTTGAGAAATTTAGAGAGTATAAGAATGAAGTAGAGAACCAGATTGGAATGAGTATCAAGACTCTTCGATCCGATCGAGGGGGTGAGTACTTGAGTACAGAGTTCACTCAATTCTTAAAGGACCATGAGATTCTATCACAATAGACACCTCCTTTTACATCTCAACTTAATGGTGTATCTAAAAAGAGGAATCGTACACTGTTAGACATGGTGCGGTTCATGATAAGCTTCATCAACCTACCCATCTTATTCTAGGGATACGCCCTAGAGACCGCAACTTACCTTCTGAACAGAGTTCTAACTAGGTTAGTAATGTCTACACCATATGAAATATGGAAAGGGAAGAAGCCCGATCTTAATGTTGTTAAGATTTGAGACTGCCCTGCCCACATTAAAAGACACAATCCCAATAAGTTGGAATCGAGGATGAAGCGGTGCAAGTTCGTGGGATACCCTAAGAAAACTTGTGGGTCTTATTTATATCTTCATGATGACCAAAAGATCTTTGTAGCCAAGAGAACGATGTTCTTTAAGAAGGAACATATTCTTGGTGGAGACAATAGGAGCATGATAGAGTTGAGCGAGGTTAGAGAACCTAACTCAAGCACCACTCCATAACCTAAGTCTGTTCAGGTACACAACACACAAGTTTCGACTTTACATAGGTTCGGCAGAGTATCTCATCCTCCTGAGAGATATGTGGGACATATTATAAGAGAAGATGTTGAGGATATTGATCCTCAAACCAATGAGGAGGCTATTATCAGTATAGTCTCTTGGAAGTAGCAAAAAGCTATAAATTCTGAGATGAATTCCATGTATTCCAATAAGGTTTGGAACCTAGTTGATGCACCCAAGAGTATTGTACCCACCGGTTGCAAGTGGATCTTCAAGAAAAAGATCGGAGTAGATAGAAAAGTAGAGACCTATAAAGGAAAGCCAGTGGTTAAAGGATATCGTCAAAGGCAAGATGTTAACTATGATGGAACCTTCTCACCTGTATGCATACTAAAATTCATCTGAATACTATTGGCTATTGCTGCACACTATGATTATGAGATCTGGCAAATGGATGTGAAAATCATGTTTCTCAATGGCAACCTCGATGAGAAGATGTATATGATATAGCCTAAGGGATTCGTGTCCAAGGATTGCTCAGATAATATGTGTAGGATGCTTAAGTCCATTTATCAACTAAAGCAAGCTTTTCAAAGTTGGAACATAAGATTTGATAAGGCAATCGGATCTTATGACTTCGTTAAGAATAAAGATAAGCCTTATGTGTACAAAAAGGTAAGCGGGTGCGCTATTACCTTTTTGGGGTTATATGTGGATGATATCCTGATAATTGGGAATGATATAGGAATGCTATCCATAGTAAAGACTTAGTTATCTAGACACTTCTCCATGAATGACTTAGGGGAAGCATCATATATCTTGGGGATTCAGATCCATAGGAATAGACACCATTGTCAAAAGGTTTGACATGAAAAATTCGAAGAGAGGTCTCATATGATGAGACATGGGATATCGCTTTATAGGAGTATGTCCCCAAAGACTCCTGAAGAAAGGGCGAACATGGATAGGATAACATATACCTCAGCGATAGGGTCTATCATATATGTTATGCTATGTACTAAGCCTATTATAATGCATGCTTTGAGTATCACAAGCAGGTATTAAGCGGATTCAAACTTGGAGCACTAGAAAGCAATAAAGTATATCATTAAGTACTTAAGAAGGACTAAGTGCTTGTTATTTGTGCCCAGCAAGCCAATCACGTGAGTGATGTCACGTATGACTTGACATACATTCTTTTTGCTTATTATTATTATTTGATATTTTATCACTTTATATTGCTTGTTACATGAATATATTGTGATATCCATGGATCTGTGCAATGAGAATCGAATACTAATGAGACTATGATAATGAGACCTATTCGCCTTTAAACATAGATCTTAAATAATCCCGGTTATAACATACTCGATAGATACATCGAGATAACCAAACAGACTTATGTGCTATACACCCATCCATATGATGGATGTAGCTGGTCTTATAGCTGCTTATGTGGGGACACTAGGGATACAGAGCAGGTGCTCATTGGAGAATAAGTTCACTGATTGATTTGCTCATAAAATGATTAAATTTGGTTTTCTTAATCATGTGGATAAGTTAAGAATTCTACTAATTAATTAAATTATTAATTGATTTATTTCCTAATTAGTGATTTGATTTTTAGGAAGTAAATAGTTTATATTACATTTTCGTGTGAACTATAAGAAATGAATATGAATATTATATTTCTCTCTTTGTGTGTGAAAGGAAAATAAAAATAAATTTAAAATAAGAATTAAATTATTATTTACCTTCCGGGGAGATCTCATTTTCTCTTATATAAAGGGAACTACTCCTCCCTCATTCCTCACCGAGCCTAACAATGGGAGGATTGAGGAGAGGACTTCTCAAGGAGATAATATCGAGGAAAGGATAGCCAAGGAGAGGTAGGATCCTTTCTTTTTTTTAACTATCTTTGATTTATATTTTAAAATCTTGATATTGAGATTGTTATAATTTTATGATATGATATTTTAATTTCAAATTTTCATGATTAATAAATAATGATAATTATTTTGTGATGTTAGAATGATTATTTGATTTATATTAATCTTTGAAGCTTAAGTAAATTTTAATATTGATTTAATTATTAAATTCTTATTTTTGGATTAGCATAATAGTTTTAATTTATTAAATTAGATATATCTATGTTTTTAAGAAGTATGTGAATTTCTATAATGTAATTAATTTTAAATTTAAGATCATGAATTTAAAATTTTTAATTAATGGATTTGAGTTATTCTTTAATTATTTTAAGAGGAGTTCAATTGGGGTTTGACTTGAGTCAAGCTGATTTATTAGACCAGATCGACTCAGCCCATGTGGTCATGTATGACCTAGCCTATGTGGCCAAGTACAACCTAGCCCATATGTTTAGGCATGACCCAACACATTTGGCCAGGTAGGAGCTAGCCCATGTGATAAGGTACGACCCAATCAATGTGGCCGGGCATGACCTAACCCATGTGGCCAAGTATGATCCAGTCCATGTGATTATATATGTCCCAACTCATGCAGCTAAGTACGACTCAGTCCATGTAGTCAGATATGACCCTAACTCATGTATCTAGGTATGACCAACTCGCGAGCCAAGCATGACCTAGTTCAGTGGTAAAGCTCAACTCAACTTATGAATAAGGCTTAGCTTAGTCCATAAAGTTAAGTCTGCCCAGCTATGTGATTGGCATTAAACATATCGTTGCTCCTCTATTTAACTCATTGTACCTCCACTCAACCTATTATTTGGAATAGGCATATGGAGCGTATGTGACCCACTTAGGTGGGTTAGTTCGATTTGGGCTTGCACTATACAACATAGTTTAATTTCCTCTCCTTCTATTGGTTTGAGCTCATTAATTGACTCAATCAGATAGGTTTGATCGGTTAAAGCCAGTTTAGGGTGGTTCTAGACTAACTTGACTAGTTCAAACCTACTTAATCTAATTCAGATCAATCAAATCTAGATTAGACCAGTCTAGGGTGATTACAGACTCGTTCTATAAGGATTTGAGGTTGGTTCCGTTAGATCATAATCGAATTGAGTTTGGTTTAAGTCAATTGAGCTATTCCAATTAAGGTTTTGGTTAATTGAGGATTATTGAGAGATTGATGTTTCATGCCTTTATGATTTGATTAATTTAAAGGTTTTATCTGAAGATGTCATTTGAAAATAATTATTGGTTCTATATTTTCTTAAGTTTATGATATTGATATGATTATGTAGTAGATGTGATTATGCTAGTAGTTCACACTAGAAGTGCAACCTGTAAAAAGAGCTATGGGCCCATCACAATGTAAAGCCACCAATGAACATAGTCTAGCAAATTTACATCAAGTATGGTCTCTCATAACATTTAATCATATTGATTTCTTGATGCATGCGTAAGTGAATGGATGAGTATAAATGAATGATCATGGATGTTTATATATCCCTGCCGAGGGCAGGTATGGCGATTCCCTTAGGGGATTAGCGGGCCGTCAGATGTGATGGTTAGATGGTTCCTCCATCCGCTGTTCGGAGAAACGTGTCCCTACTTGGGCGGGTGAGGGATACTACTTCATCCGCTATTGGGAGTGCGATATGGAATATCTCCATCCGCTGTTGGGAGGAATCCATCTCATGGAATATGCCTCTCCATCCGTTATTAGGAGAGTGCACCATCGGGTGATGTACGCTTTTGTTATTATGTATATGTTGCATGTGGCTGATGTATTATTTTGTTTATTATGTAATAAATTATCATCGTTTTTCTAGCGCATAAGTTTTATGATGAATTGATGTATTTTCTTATTGAATTATTGATATTTGTTTATATTTCATGAATATTGAAGATTCTTTTTATGATTTTTCTAAGGTTCCTACTAGCATGTGTGGTTGCTGATATATTTTTATCTTATATTTATTTTCAGAGTAATCGACTATTGTGTAATAGATCTGAAGCTTGGATGGAAGAGACTTATGACCTTACCAAGAAGATGTGGTCATTTTTCTAATTAATAGAATATTTACTATTGTAAAGATAAGGATTTGAATTCAAAAAATAATTAAGGGAGTTTATTGTATAAATTATGGATAATAAAATACTAATTTTTATAAATCTGGGATGTGATAATTTAATGGTATCAGAGAAATGATTTTGAGGACTCGTTGAAATATGAGATCCTAAGGTTAGAATATTAGATGACCTAATTAGTTTTTAAGATTTAGATTTTGAGAATTAGATTATAATGCGACTAAAACATGAATTTAAGAGGTTACAATCAATTTTTTTGAGTCAAATATGATTTTTTATTAAAAAATAATTGATTAAAGATGTTATTAAAAAGAGAATCTCGTTAAATGACTTGAAATGAGATTATTGAGTAAAAGGTCAAAATTTTAATTTTTCTCTAAATTAAAATAAGTGTCATATTAGTTTATCTTATAAACTCTTATAAGGTTTTACATTTTGAATATGATTTTTTCTATGATCCTCTTGTCCCCCTTTTGAAAAGTATATTAGGGTTGTTGATTTTATTTTTGAGATATATAATAAATAAATAATATCAATTGACTTAGTTATTCATGAAAATGCACATATTAGATTTATATCTAATGCTTTTAAAAAAATAATTTGATCATCTAACTAGAAATATTATACGATGCTTAGGTTCAGTGTAAAATAGTTAGATTTTTATTTTATTTTATAAAAAGTAAATAAATTAAGTTTATTATAAAGACTTATAGCTTTTATTTTGATCATATCATTTTCATATAGGGAACCTAAAATACATTCGTATAATTTTGTCATAAATTTAAAGGAGATTATAAATGAAGGAAGTTTGAGATAATTTCTACTATAGTTTGACACATTATTTTTATTACTCTTTGTTCTAGAATATTATTTTATCTATAATTATAAATAGGGTAAATTAATAAAACCTAGTTGTTACTTATTGTGTGGTTCTTTAGAATCAATAATTAATTATTTTTTATTTTGTCTTACATTGTTATGAATGTTCATATATAAAATATCTAGTTTTACAAATTGAAGATTATACTAAATTTTAATTATTCTCTTAGATGTAAAAAGTTTTGATAATTTTAAGTATAAAAATTTTATAGAAGCTTTTAAAAATATAAATTAAAAAGTATTTACCTTTATAATTTTTGTTACCATATATTATTCTTAAAATTGAGATTAGATTTTACATGTGCGATGGTTTGTAGAAGTTACTGTTGACATTGATAAAATATGTGTCTTTGAAGTTTAATAAATTTGATCATGATATTTAAACTTAATTGTATAAGTAACTAATTTGAATAGAGCTTTGATTTAATGTCAAATTAATTATCAGATATTATTTATTTAATGCAATGATGATATCTAATGAGAATTAAATATAATGTTATTTCTTTTACACATATAATATATAAATAATTTAGAATATATATGTATATATAATGTATATATATATATATATATATATATATATATATATATATATATATATATATATATATATATATATATATATATATATATATATATATATATATATATATGTTGAATAGTTGGATAAATTTTCATCATTTCAATTGTTTTTTATTATTGAGTTGTACCTCAACTTATATTTTATGTCAACAATCAATCAATTTTTAAAACTTAAAAATTTTATTGATTTATCGGATATAAAATTTGATATACTTGTTATGGGTAATCTAAAACCAAATTTATTTAATGAGTTCTATTAATTTGTCATATATTTTATGTTAAAATATATATATATTTTTTGACTTAAAAGTTTTGGAGTGATATTTTTCAAGCTAATTTAGTTTTATCATTTGACTTAGTATTTCAAGAGATAACTATATTGATTAATATTATTTTTAAGCAAATTTGGATACCAAATTTCTATTAAGTGGGGGAGAAATGTAATCACCGATAATTTCTCCCTTAACATAAATTAATTACTATAAATAATGTATTGCTTTATTATTAACTTCTATGTTTGTGTACTATAGTTAAGGAAATGATTAAATTTGGTTTCCTTAATCACATGGATAAGTTAAGAATTCTACTAATCAATTAAATTATTAATTAATTTATTTCCTAATGAGTGATTTAATTTTTAGGAAGTAAATAGTTTACATTCCATTTTCGTGTGTGAATTATAAGAAATGAATATTATATTTCTCTCTTTGTGTGTGAAAGGAAAATAAATATAAATTAAAAATAAGAATTAAATTATTACTTACCCACAAGCTAGAGGTTCTTTTTGTCTACCTCCTATTCTCCTCTCTCCCTCTCCTCCTCATACTATAACCCCCATTTGGGGCATGTGGATAGCAAGAAGGGGCAACCCCTTCTTGATTGCATGGTTCACGTGATGAAGAGTTTTGGACAGCGATTTGAGGAGCATTTTTGTAGCCCCTGTCATGTGTATCATCACTAGAGAGGAGGACAGTTGACCTCCTTCATCCTCTCCTACAGATCTATAGGTTTTTAGGGATATGCAATATCTCTAGGTGATTCTCTCACGTGTAGTTTTTTGATTTCGTGAGTTTTTGCACACCAACGTTTGCACGAGGATAAAACCTTTTTTTCTATGGGAATTCTAATATTTTATTTTTCTATTCTTTTGCTACACATGTGGTGTCATCCTAGATTTTTCAACAGTGGTATCATAGCCAGGTTGCTCATGCAAAAGATTGGCTTTTAAACTTTGCGTGATGTGTTCAATCGCATTAAAATTGTTTTGCGCTATTGTTGTAATTTTTTTGTTATAGTTTCCAAATATGTGCTGCACCTTTTCTTGCTGGTAAGAGGTGTTTTAGATAGAGCTTTTGATCTTAAATTTGTTGACAAAAAGGGAAAGAAAGGGCAGCAATTGTTGATGCTCCTTGGATTGGCCGTTGTAGCCTTGGCCAAGAGCTCCAATTTACTACTCTCGGCTAAGCCAAAAGCAGTAGAAATGAGAGCAGCATGGCTGCCCTCAACCTGCTGCATGGTAGCCCCTGCAGCCAGGTTTCCTAGCTGCAAGGGGCACCCTTGGCGGCTAGGGTTTCCTGGCCGTAGGGGTTGCCCAAGTAGCTATGAGTTCTGGCCGCATGGGGCACCTATAGCCCATGGCAACCTTGCAGCCATAGTTTCCTAGCTGCAAGGGACTCCTTGGTGTCTAGGGTTTCCTAGCCATGCTAGGCAGTCCAATGGCTTAGGATTCCTGGTTTTTGGGGAGTCTCTATATGGTAAGATTTCCTTGCTTAAGAAAGAACTACTTGCCATGTGGGACGTCCTATGGTAGAGTTTCCAAAATACTACATATAATTAATTAAAATAATTTAATTAATTATTATTATCTAGTAGCCCTATATGGTGATGTGTGCATATGATGTATGATGTTGATGGATGATCATGGATCGTGTGATGTGTGTGTACGTATGATGTAATAATAATTATTATTGGGGCCTACGAGCCTCTAATTTATTTCTCATTTATTGTCGAGCCTGCGTGCTTATGATTAAGTTATAATTACATAAGAAAGTGTAGTGGGAGCGTGAAAACGATAGCAGAACCCATAAAGCTGAGACGGATGATCGCAACATATAAAGATGCGCCGAGATGCTGACAGAACCGACGATGATGAGATGGACGATCACAGGGCATGAAGATGCGTTGTTGTATACATAGATCTTGATGTGAGTGATCAAGCTCACTAGCTCGAGCATGATCACATTAGGAAGTGGTCCATGATAATCTGGTGTGATTGCTCATATGATGTGTGATTGATTATACACCTACTAGATATGTATATATATTTGCATGCGATGTATATATATATTAAATATGTATGTATGTGACATGTTACATTAGGATATCGAAACAAAATCTCCTCTCTTGATAATATTAAGTCGGTAAACGTGAGACAATTAGATTAACCCATGTGGCCTTCCATCATTATAGGTAGGGACTGATTCTTGACATAGGTTGAGTTGGTCGAGTCCCTCAAGGCTCATCTATGTCACGATTCGCTATCTTGCCTACAACATAGAGATGTCACCGATGACCTGAGGACATGATATACTTGGTCGAGTCTCTCGATAGTATATCATCGAATCAGAATTATCTTATAATGAAAGTATCGACTTAATTGAATATTATGATTGGTTGAGTCCCTCGAGGCCATAATGGTTCGGAGGTCGAATAGGATGAGAATCACAAGGAGTTGTGAATGGCAAGAGTTGTCTACCTTTTGGACTTATTGTGATTGGTCGAGTCCCTCGAGGTTACACTAAGATGATTATTGGATCTCGATCCCCACTAGAAGTCTGCCAGAAACTTCCATTTCACATGACTTCTAAAAAAATAGTGGGAGTATATTAAGATAGAATTTCATATCTTATTTTTTTATTTTCCTATAAAATTTGCATGCTATTTATTTCTAATAAATCTTTATTTTCATAAAATATCACTTTTAAATCCCTTACGTATACTTGTTGTCAACCGTCTCACTGGTCTGAATTATATGGATTGGCTCCACAACTTGAGAATTATTCTCATAGTGTTGAAAATCATGTATGTCCTTGATACAGTGATACTTATGCCTGAGGAAGTGGCAAGTAAGGATGAGATCGCTCGCTACATAAAGTACATAGATGACTCCACTCTTGCTCAATGTTACATGTTGGGCTCCATGACTCTTAAGTTGTAGAGACAATATGAAAAGATGGATGCCAGATCCATTATCCTACATGCTTGCAAATTGTTTGTGTAATAGAGAAAGACTCAGTGATATAAGATATCCAAGAGCCTCTTTCATGCTAGGATAGTTGAGGGGACATTGGTTTAAAACCATGTCCTAAAGATGATTGAGTGGATAGAGAAACCCATAAGTCTAGGAATGGTCCTAGAGGATAACCTGTGTTTAGATCTTGTGCTTCAATTCCTACTAGATTCCTTTTCACAGTTTATAATGAATTTTAATATAAACAAGCTTGAGGTGACTCTCCCTAAGTTTCTCAATATGTTGAGAGAGATAGAGAGCACTATCAAGAAAGAGAAGTCAGTTCTCTATACTAATGAGACCAGAAAGAAAAGGAAGGTAAAAAAGACCCTTAAGAAGGGCAAGGGCAAGGGTAGACCGGGTAAAGCAAAGATTGTTAAAAAGGACCCAGCAAAGGGTAAAGGTCAGTGCTTCCACTATGGCAGAGATGGGCACTATAAGAGAAACTATAATAAGTACCTTGCAGAAAGGGCAAAACAAAAGCTTGGAGAAGCTTTAGATATATTTATGATCAGTCTCCATTTGTTGAACTCTTATGATAACACATAGGTATTGGATACCAGTAGTGCTTATCATATTTATAATTCGTTATAGGTTTTGGCAAGACCTAGGAGATTGACAAGAGGCGAGATGGACGTTAAGATGAGCAATTAAGCAAAAGTTATTATAGTAGCTATTGGCGAGATCATCCTACAACTGCCTGGTGGAGCTATTATTGCATTGGATGCATGCTATTTTATTCCTTCTATTATCAAAAATATTATTTCCATTTCATATTTGACAATTAGTATAAATTAGTTTTTGAGAATAATGGTTATTCAATATTATTATATGATGAGATCATCACGAGAGGAATATTGCATAATAGTTTGTTTATGCTAGACACTACTCCACATATCATGAATGTAAGTATATCCAAGAGGAAACGAGATGAGGTGAATAGTGCATACCTATGATATTGTAGGCTAGGTCACATCCATGAGGCAAGGATTCAAAAGTTGCTAAAGGATCAATATCTAGATCCATTCGACTATGAGTCATATGTAACTTACGAGCCATGCCTTCGTGGAAAACTAACCAACTCATCTTTTAGTAGAACTAGAGAGAGAGCCAGTGAGCTATTGGAACTCATTCATAGTGATGTATGTGGACCCATGCCAACTCATGTCATAGGTGGTTACTCATACTTTATTACTTTTACTAATGATTTCTAAGGTATGGACATATGTACTTGATGAAGTACAAGGCTAAGGCCTTTGAGAAATTTAGAGAGTATAAGAATGAAGTAGAGAACTAGATAGGAAAGAATATCAAAACTCTTCAATCGGATCGAGGAGGTGAGTACTTGAATACAAAGTTTACCCAGTTCCTCAAGGATCATGAGATTCTATCCCAATGGATACCTCCTTATACACCTCAGCTTAATGGTGTATCTGAAAGAAAGAATCGTACACTGTTAGGCATGGTGCGGTCCATGATGAGCTTCATCGACCTACCCATCTCATTCTGGAGATACGCCCTAGAGACCACAGCTTACCTTTTGAACAGAGTTCCAACTAAGTCGGTAGTGTCTACACTATATGAGATATGAAAAGGGAAGAAGCTCGATCTTAATGTTGTTAAGATTTAGGGCTGTCTTACCCATGTTAAAAGATAAAACCCCAATAAGTTGGAATATAAGATGGAGCGGTGCAAGTTCATGGGATACCTCAAGGAAACTTGTGGGTATTATTTCTATCATCCCGAGGACCAAAAGATCTTTGTACCTAAGAGAGTGGTGTTCCTTGAGAAGGAACACATTCTTGGTGGAGATAGTGAGAGCGTGATAAAGTTGAGCGAGGTTGGAGAACCTAGCTCAAGCACCACTCTATGGCCCCGAGTCTATTCATGTACTTAGCACACAAGTTTCGAATTTACATAGATCCGACAGAGTATCCCATCTTCTTAAGAGATACGTGGGACATATTGGAGAAGAGGATGTTGAGGATATTAATTGTCAAACTTACAATGAGGCTATTACAAGTATAGACTCCGGGAAGTGGCAAAAAGCCATGAATTTTGAGATGGGTTCTATGTACTCTAACAAGGTTTGGAACTTAGTTAATGCACCCGAGGGTATTGTATCCATTGGTTGCAAATAGATCTTCAAGAAGAAGATCAGAGTAGATGGAAAGGTAGAGACCTATAAAGCAAGGCTAGTGGCTAAGGGATATCGTCAAAAACAAGGTGTTGACTATGATGAAACCTTATCACCCATAGCCATGCTAAAATTCATCAGAATTCTATTGGTTATTACAGCACACTATGATTATGAGATCTGATAGATGGATGTGAAATATGTGTTTCTCAATGGCAACCTCGAGGAGGAGATGTATATGATACAGCCTGAGGAATTCATGTCCAAGGACTGCCTAGATAATGTGTGTAGGTTGCTTAGGTCCATTTATGAAGTGAAGCAAGTTTTGCGAAGTTAGAACATAAGATTTGATGAGGCAATCAAATCTTATAACTTCGATAAGAATGAAGATGAGCCTTGTATGTACAGGATGGTAAGTGGGAGTGCTATCACCTTCTTGATATTATATATAGATGACATCCTGATAATTGGGAATGATGTAGGAATGCTATCCATAGTAAAGACTTGGTTATCTAGACACTTCTTCATGAAAAACTTAGGGGAAGCATCCTATATCTTGGGGATTCAAATCTATAGAGATAAATCTAAGAGGATGCTTGGCTTGTCCCAGTCCAAGTACATAGACACCATTGTCAAAAGGTTTAACATAGAAAATTACAAGAGAGGTCTCATGCCGATGAGACATGGGAAATCGCTTTCTAGGAGTATGTCCCGAAAGACTCCTAAAGAAAGGGTGAACATGGATAGGATATACTATGCCTCAGTGATAGGATCTATCATGTATGTCATGCTATGTACCAAGCCTGATATAACGCATGCTCTAAGTGTCACGAGCAGGTATCAAGTGTATCATTAAGTATTTATGAATGACTAAGGATCTTTTACTAGTATATAGAGGTAGTAGCCTCAAGATTGAAGGCTATACAGACTCAATTTTCTAGTCTAATGTTGATGATAGCAAGTCGAATTGGGATATGTATACATCGTAAATGGAGGAGCAGTATGTTGGAAGAGTTCTAAGCAAGATACTACTACTGACTCAACCACAGAGGTGGAGTATATTGCTACGGTAAAGACAGCAAAGGAGAGAGTCTAGATGAAGAAGTTCATCACAGACTTTGGGAGTTGTGTTGGGCAACGAGGAGCCAATTCCCTTATATCGCGACAACAACGGGGCGATTGCTTAAATGAGGAAACCTGGGTCTCATCAGAAGTATTCTGATGAGGTTCCAGCTTATCAAAGAGATGGTGGCCCGAGGAGATGTAGCAGTGGAAAGAGTTACATCCGAAGATAACATTGCAGATCCACTAATAAAGTCATTGTCTCATATTGTCTTTGAGCGTCACAAAGGTCTGATGGGGATTAGACACATAGATGATTAGCTTTAGATCAAGTGGGAGATTGTTGGTCATAGGTGCCTTTTAAGCCAATCACATGAATGATGACACATGTGACGTGATATACATTCTTTCTGTTTATTATATTATTTGATATTTTATTACTTTATATTGCATATTGCATGAATATATTATGATATCCATGGATCTGTGCAATAAGAATTGGATTCTGATAAAATCATGATAATGAGACTGATTCGCCTTTAAATATAGATCACAAATAATTCCGGTCATAGGCTACCCGAGAGAGACATCAAGATAATCGGACAGACTGGTGTACTATATACCCGTGCATATGATGGAGGCGGTTGGTCTCATAGCTGCTCATATGGGGACACTAGGGATACAGTGTAGATGCTTATTAAAGAATGAGTTCACTGATTGATCCGCTCACGAAATACTAGATGGTTAATGGTACCTTATTGTTAGACATTGATTCTGTTATCCTAATGGTGTACTTGGTTCTTAGACTTGAGATACCAAGGATGTCCTGTATGAGTACTCTACTCTTTGATATTGGATTTATAGGTTTGCAAGTTCTAGATCTAGTATAAACGGTCATCAAGAGTGGCAGCCAAATTTACGATGACTATTGAGTATTGATAGAGGATCATCCACTCTCGATGTAATGAGAGGAATATCTCATGTGTTCTTGCTTAGACAAATCCCTGGCCAGGATCATTCGGATTGAGAGAGAAAGAGTTCTGAATCCAATTAGAGCGAGACTCGAGTAGAAACCATATGGGTCTGACAGCAATATGCCCGGTAGACGATCTTTGAGATATTAGATGGATGAGGGACTATAGGTACATAGTAACTGAGGATAGACAAATCCAATAGATTAGATTCCCCTGTATTGTCTAGGGACTGCGGTGTAGTAACCTAGTACGTCTACAGTCGATGAGCCGAGTGAATTATTATGCAGATAATAATTCATTGAGCCAGAAAGAGTTCTAATAAGTATGACTCACAACTAACTTAATATTGGGCCTAGATGGTCACACACATATGGTAGGCATTGCGACGAGTAGAGGTTCAGATATGAGATATCCGCCGGAGCCCCTATCTTATTGGATATCCAATAAGCTCCTGAATTATTGGATCCTATGGATGAGATCCAATAAGAGCCAATAAGAGATTATTAGATAGAAATCTACTAATCTAAGAGGCTTGGATAGTTGGATGGAGATCTAGTACCCAATAAGGTAGGATCCATTAGGGTTAAGTTGATAGGGAACCTCTATAAATAAGAGGGAACTAAAGGCTCAAAGGTTAGAGGTTTTTGGTTGTCACCTCATATTCTCATCTCCCCTTCTACTCAGATAGTAAGCCTGAAGATTCGATGAGCATCGTCGCAGCCATGTTGTGTGAATCACCGCTAGAGAGGAGGGCGCATGACTTCTTTCACCCTCTCCTATAGATTTATTGGGATTCAGGGATATATAATCTCCCTAGGTAAAACATAATCTATTTCATATACGTAATTTTTTATTTTGCGGATTGTACGCACCAATCTTCGCACGACGACAAACACATCATTGGAAAATTTGGGGATTTTTTATTTTCTGTTCTTCCATTGCACATGTGATGTCGCCCTCAGAATTCCCTATAGTAAGGGTAGTTGAACTTCACCTATTGGAAGGAAGATCGGTAGTGAAAGCCAGTGACCTCGAGTGAAGTGGAATCAGGAGTGGACGTAGGTCATGATGATCGAACCACTATAAATTAGTTTGTCATTTATGTTTTGCTTTTTATTCTCATATTGCTAACTTATTTACTTGCTCACTACTTTACAAACTTTTTAAGTTCAACTTTTTTCCTATATCAATTTTCATCGAACATAATTTTTCAAACCAAAATATTTGAATCGACGTAACTTTTATGAAAGCACTAATTCACCTCCCCCCCCACCCCTCTTAGTGTCGAAATGGTCCCAACAACATTATTATGTATGAGTTCTAGCAACTCAATGGCTCTCTCTCCACTTTTTCTAAATAGAGAGTTGGTCAACTTTCCACGAAGGCAAGACTCGCAAGTTACATATGACTCAATCGAATAGATCTAAGTATCTATCCTTCAGTAACTTTTGTATCCTTCCCTCATAGATATGACCTAGCCTACAATACTACAAAGTATACACTATTCACCTTATCTCATTTTCTCTTGGACACACTTACATTCATGACATGTGGAATAGTATCTAGCATAAACAAACCATTATACGATGTCCCTCTAGTGATGATCTTATCATCCTTAATAATTAAATAACTATTATTCTCAAAAACTATTTTATAACCATTTAATGTCACACATGAAATGAAAAGAATTTTTTTGATAATAGAGAGAATAAAATAACATTCATCTAATATAATAGTAGCTCGACTAAGCAGGTGTAAAGTGCTAGTCATAGGTGCCCAGCAAGCCAATCACGTGAGTGATGGCATGTGTGACTTAATATAGAATCTTTTTTCTTATTATATTTTGGCATATATCACTTTATAACTATTGCATAAATGCATACATATATTGTGATGTCCTTGGATTTGTGCAATAGGAATCGGATCGTGATGAGATCACGATAGTGAGATCGATTCACCTTTAAACACATATCCTAAATAATCCCGGTCATAGGTTTTCTCGAGAGGGATATCGCGGATAACCGGGACGACCGGGTGTCTTTGTATACCGAATCCATATGATGGATGCAGCTGGTCTCATAGCTGCTTGTGTAGGGACACTAGGGATACAATACAGGTGCTCATTGGAGAATGAGTTCACTGATTGATCCGCTTACGGAATGCTGGATGGTTGATGATGCCTTATTGTCAGACAGCGATTCCGTGGTCCTAGTGGTGTATATGGTCCTTAGACTTGAGACACCAATGATGTCCTATATGAGTGCTCCACTCTTTGATACCAGACTCATAGGTTTGGTTGTCCCGGATCTAGTACAGCTGGTCATTGGGAGTGGTAGTCGACCTTACGAGGGCTATTGAGTGTCGATAGAGGATCATCCTCTCTCGGCGTCATGAGAGGAATATCCCATGTGTTCTTGCTCAGACAAATCCCTGACCAGGGTCATTCAGGTTGAGAGAGAAAGAGTTCTCAGGGAGAATCCGATTAGAGTGAGACTCGAGAAGAAACCGTGTGGGTCTGACAACACCATGCTCGATATACGGTCTACGGTATATTAGATGGATGAGGGACTATAGGTACACGGTGAATGGCGAGGATAGACGGGTCCAATGGATTGGATTCCCCTGTATATCGTGCAGGGACTTCTGGCATGTAGTGGCCTAGTACGTCCGTAGTCGATGAGTCAAATGAATTATTACTAAGATAATAATTCCTTTGAGTTAAAAGGAGTTCGACGGGTATGACTCACGGCCGGCTTCGATAATGGGCCTAGAGGGTCACACACATGGTAGGTAGGCATTGCGATGAATAGAGGTTTGGATATGAGATATCGACGGAGCCCTTGTCTTATTGGATCTTGAGATCCAATACCCACTAGGGGAAGACCCATTAGGTTTTGACAAGGGACCTCTATAAATAGGAGGGATTGAGCCCCATGGGCTAGAGAGCTTTGTTTCCTTTTTTTCCTATTCTCCTCTCCATCTCCACCTCAAAGTAGGTCTGGAGTTTTGAGGAGCGTCATCGCATCCCTGCTATGTGGATCACCGCTAGAGAGGAGGACGCTTGACCTCCTTCACCCTCTCCTAAGGATCTGCAAGGAAACAGGGATATACGATCTCCCTAGGTAACACAATCTACTCTATACGCAGTTTCATGTTTCACGGATTTTTGCATACAAATCTTCGCACGACGACGAACATCTCTTTGGGAATCAGGGATTTTGTTTTTCTTATTCTTCCTTCATGCGATATGATGTAGCCCCCAAGGATTTCCCAACGGTGGTATCGAGCCGGGTTGCTTTCGATGCGAATGATTGTTTTGAAGCTGCGTGTGTTGTGTTTTGGAAGAATTTTGGCGTCAAAATTGTTGATGCAAAAACAAGGAAGGGCAGCAACAGTTGCTACCCTCGATATCGTCGTCGTGCAAATGTACCCGGCCGGCCTGACCAGCAAGGGGCTCGCGTCATCAGCCGGTGGGGGGGCTGCTTAAGCAGCTTCTTCGGCGGGTCATTTGGCGACCGAGCAAAGTCGCCCTTGGGCGGCGCGCCACCCCGCTGCTCCATGGGCAAACCCCCAAAGGCGGTCGCCCGGTGGGGACGACCGTCCGCTGATGGGCCGCCCGCCGAAGGGCCCAGTGCCCACCATGGCGGCCGCGGTGGCGGCCGCCGCCGTTACTCCATGGCGAAACCCCCCCTGGGGGGGTCACCGATGGGGACAGCACCGCCATGAGGCGGCGCGAAAGAAGAAGCCCACCCACCGGCAGCGGCCGGCAGCGGCGTGCGCCGCCTGCGGCGAGGAGGGTAGTGCCCTCGCCCCGTCGCACTTGCTGCCGTCGGCAGGGTGGCGGCAGCGGCAGCAGCGAGAAGGGGAAAGGGCATTAGGGTTTTCTGGGCAAAAGACAGTTTTGCCCCTCGAAATTTGAGAAATTCCAGTTTCTATCTTTTGTCCAAATTATGAAAATACCCCTATGAATTCAGAAATTCCCTATAATGTCCCTGATTTCAGATAATATTAATTAATTAAAAGGTTTAGTTGATTATTATTTTTTTTTTATTATTATCTAGTAGTCCTACATGATGATGATTATTTATACATGTGATGTATGATGTGTGGACGGATGATCATGGACCGTGTGATGTGTGTACCTATGATTATTATTATTGAGGTCTGTGAACCTCCATTATATTTCTCGTTTATTGTCAGGCCTGCGTGCCTACGATTAAGTTGTAATCACATGAGGAGGCACAACGGGAGCGTGGATGCGATAGCGGGACCCACGAGACGGACGATCGTGATGCATGAAGATGCATCAAGATGTCGACGGGCAAACAAAGGACGAAATGGACAATCACAGGGCATGGTGATGCCTTTGTTGCACACATAGATCTTGATGTGAGGGATTAGGCCCCTTGGCTCGGGCCTAATCATATTAGGTTGTGGTCCATGATCATCCGGTGTAATTGCTTATACACATACTAGATATGTATATATATTTGCATGTGATGTAGATATATATTAAATATGTATATGTGTGACATATCATATTAGGGGAGACCAAATCATAGAAACATCTCTCGATAATATTAAATTCGGTGGCGTGAGGCAATTAGATTGACCCCGTGGCCTTCCATTGTTATAAGTAGGAACCGATTCGGTGTAGGTTGAGTTGGTCGAGTCCCTCGAGACTCACCTATATCGTGATTCGCTATCTTGCTTACAACATAGAGATGTCACCGGTGACACGAGGGCATGGTATACTTGGTCGAGTCCCTCGAGGGTATATCATCAAATCGGACTCATCTTGTAACGAAAGGTGTTGACTTAACCGAAAGCATCATGGTTGGTCGAGTCCCTCGAGGCCATGGTGATTCGGAGGCGCAACGGGGACGGGAATCACAAGGAGTTGTGTCGACAAGAGTTGCCTACCTTTTAGGCTTAGTGTGATTGGTCGAGTCCCTCGAGGTTACACTAAGACGCCGATTGGATCCTCGATCCCCACTAGAAGTCTCTTAGGAGACTTTCGCTTTTACGTCTTTGAGGGTGTCGCATGACTCGTTAGTAAAATAGTGGGGAGCATATTAAGATAGAAGTCTATATCTTGATAGTTTATTTCTTGCAAAATCTGCATGTTATTCATTTTCTTTGCATCTTTTTTTTTGAGAAAATGTAAAATATTTCAAATCCCTTACGTGGCATACTTGATGTCAACCGCCTCCTTTGGTCCAAATTATACGGATTGGCTCAGTAACTTGAGAATTGTTCTCACGGTGGGAGAAAAAAATTATACGCCCTTGATCTGATGATGATGCCGCTAAGAAGAAGGGCAAACGAGGATGAGATCGCTCGTTACGTGAAGTACATTGATGACTCCACTCTTGCTCGGTGCCATATGTTGGGCTCTATGACTCCTGAGTTACAGAGACAACATGAAAAGATGGATGCTAGATCCATTCTCCTACATGTCCGCAAATTGTTTGAGGAATAGGGAAGGACTCAGCGATATGAGATATCTAAGAGCCTCTTCCGTGCTAGGATGATTGAGGGGATACCGGATCAGAACCATGTCCTAAAGATGATTGAGTGGATATAGAAACTCACAGGTCTAGGAATGGTCCTAGAGGATAACTTGTGTGTGGACATTGTGCTTTAGTCCCTACCAGATTCCTTTTCACAGTTCATAATGAATTTTAATATGAACAAGCTTGAAGTGACTCTCCCAAAGCTTCTCAATATGTTGAGGGAGGCAGAGAGTACTATTAAGAAAGAGAAGCCAATTCTCTACACTGGTGAGACCTAAAGGAAAAGGAAAGCAGAAAGGTCCCTTAAGAAGTGAAAGGGCAAGGTCAAACCAGGTAAAGTAAAGATTGCTAAGAAAGACCTAGCAAAGGACAAAGGCCAGTGCTTCCACTGTGGTAAAGATGAGCACTGGAAGAGAAACTACAAAGAGTACCTTGCAGAAAGGGCAAAACAAAAGCTTGATGAAGCTTCAGGTACATTAATGATCAGTCTCCATTTGTCAGACTCTTATGATAACATATGGGTATTGGATACAGGTAGTGCTTATCATATATGCAATTCGTTGTAGGTTCTAGCAAGGCCTAGGAGACTAGAGAGAGGCGAGATGGACCTCAAGATGGGTAATGGAGCAAAAGTTGCTGTAGTAGCTGTTGGCGAGGTCGCCCTACATCTGCCTAGTGGAGCTTTTATTGCATTAGATGCATGTTATTTTGTTCCTTCTATTATCAAAAACATTATCTCCATTTCATTTTTAACAGTTAGTGGATATAAATTTATTTTTGAGAACAATGGTTGTTCGATATTATTAGATGATAAGATCATCATGAAAGGAACATTGCATAATGGTTTATTTATATTAGACACTACTCCACATATCATGAATGTAAATATGTCCAAAAGGAAACGAGATGAGTTGAACAGAGCATACCTGTGGCATTGTAGGCTAGGTCACATCCATGAAAGAAGGATTCAAAAGTTGCTAAATGTTGGATATAGAGATCCATTCGACTATGTGTCATATGCAACTTGTGAGCCTTGCATTCGTGGAAAACTGACCAACTCTCCATTTAGTGGAACTGGAGAGAGAGCCACTGAGTTGTTGGAACTCATACATAGTGATGTATGTGGACCCATGTCAACTCATGCCATTGGAGGTTACTCCTACTTCATTACATTTTCTGATGATTTCTCAAGGTATGGATATGTGTACTTAATGAAGTACAAGTCCGAGGCCTTTGAGAAATTCA
Organism: Musa schizocarpa; assembly: GCA_900464855.2. Classification (NCBI taxonomy): domain Eukaryota; kingdom Viridiplantae; phylum Streptophyta; class Magnoliopsida; order Zingiberales; family Musaceae; genus Musa; species Musa schizocarpa. The sequence continues at coordinate 13,491,599 of LS990922.1, forward strand.
GAGAGTATAAGAATGAGGTAGAAAACCAGGTGGAGCAGTATCAAAACTCTTCAATCGGGATCGAGGAGGTGAGTACTTAAGTACAGAGTTCACTTTCGGTTCCTCAAGGACCATGGGATATTATCCCAATGGATACCTCCTTATACACCTCAGCTCAATGGTGCCTCCGAAAGGAGAAATCGTACATTATTAGATATGGTGCGGTCCATGATGAGTTTCATTTGACCTACCCATCTCATTCAGGGGATATGCCCTAGAAGCTGACTTACCTTGAACAGAGTTCCAACTAAGTCGGTAGTGTCCACACCATATGAGATATGGAAAGGGAAGAAGCCTGATCTTAAGGTTGTTAAGATTTGGGGATGCCCTGCACATGTTAAAAGACACAACCCCGATAAGTTAGAATCAAGGACAGAGCGATGCAAATTTGTGGGATACCCCAAGGAAACTTGTGGGTATTATTTCTATCATCTTGAGGACCAAAAGGTCTTTGTAGCTAAGAGAGCAGTGTTCCTTGAGAAGGAACACATTCTTGGCGAAGATAGTGGGAGAATGATAGAATTGGCGAGGGTTGGAGAACCAAGCTCAAGCACCACTCTGACCGAAGTCCGTTCGGTACCTAATACACAAGTATCAACTTTACGCAGATCGATAGAGTATCCCATCCTCCTGAGAGATATGTGAGACATATTAGAGGAGAGGATGCAGAGGATATTGATCCTCAAACCTACGAGGAGGCTATTATGAGTATAGACTCAGGGGAAGTGGCAAGAAGCCATGAATTCGAGATAGATTCTATGTACTCCAATAAGGTTTGAAACCTAGTTGATGCTTAGAAGGTATTGTACCCATCGGTTTGCAAGTGGATCTTTAAGAAAAAGATGGGAGTAGATGGAAAGGTAGAGACCTATAAAAGCAAGGCTAGTGGCTAAGGGGTATCGTCAAAGGCAAGGTGTTGACTATGACGAAACCTTCTCACCCGTAGCAATGCTAAAATCCATCAGAATTCTATTGGCTATTGCAGCACACTATGATTATGAGATCTGGCAGATGGATGTGAAAACTGCATTCCTCAATGGGAACCTCGAGGAGGAGGTGTATATGATGCAACCTGAGGGATACGCATCCAAGAACTGTCCAGATAAGGTGTGTAGGTTGCTTAGATCCATTTATGGATTAAAGCAAGCTTTCCGAAGTTGGAACATAAGATTTGATGAGGCAATCAGATCTTATGACTTCGTTAAGAATGAAGATGAGCCTTGTGTATACAGAAAGGTAAGTGGGAGCGCTATCACCTTTTTGGTGTTATATGTGGATGACATCCTGATCATTGGGAATGACGTAGGAATGCTATCCACAGTAAAGGCTTGGTTATCTAGACACTTATCTATGAAGGACTTAGGGGAAGCATCCTATATTTTGGGGATTATAATCTATAGAGATAGATCCAAGAGGATGCTTGGCTTGTCCCAGTCCGGGTACATAGAAACCATTGTCAAAAGGTTTGGCATGGAAAATTCCAAGAGAGGTCTCATACCGATGAGACATGGGATATCGCTTTCTACGAGTATGTCCCCAAAGACTCTAGAAGAAAGGGCGAACATGGATATGATACCTTATGCCTCAGCAATAGGGTCTATCATGTATGTCATGCTATGTACTAGGCCTGATATAGCGTATGCTCGAAAGTGTCACGAAAGGGTATCAAGGCGGATCCAGGCTTGGAGCACTAGAAAGCATAAAGTGTATCCTTAAGTACTTGACAAGGACTAAGGATCTTTTACTAGTATATGGAGGTAATAGCCTTAAGGTTGAAGGCTACACCGACTCAAGTTTTCGGTCGATGTCGATGATAGCAAGTCCGAATTCGGGGTATGTGTACACCTTGAAAGGAGGAGGAGTGTCTTTGGAAGAGTTCCAAGCAAGATACCTTTGCTAACTTCGACCACAGAGGCGAGGGGTACATTGCTGCATCGGATGCAGCGAAAGGAGGGAGTTTGTGTGAAGAAGTTCATCACAGATTTGGGAGTCGTCGAAGTAGCGAAGAGCCGATCTCCCTATATTTGCACAACAACGAGGCGATTGCTCAAACAAAGGAACCTAGGTCTCATCGTGAAATCTAAGCATGTTCCGAGGAGGTTCCACCTTATCGAGAGATCGTGACCCAGGAGATGTAGTAGTGGAAAGAGTTCCATCCGAAGATAACATTGCAGATCCACTAACAAAGTCATTGTCTCAGATTTGTTTTGAGCGTCACAGGAGTCTGATGGGGATCAGACACATAGGTGATTGGCTTTAGGTCAAGTGGGAGATTGCTAGTCATAGGTGCCCAGCAAGCCAATCACGTGAGTGATGGCACGTGTGACTTAATATAGAATCTTTTTGCTTATTATATTTTGGCATATATCACTTTATAACTATTGCATATATGCATACATATATTGTGATGTCCTTGGATTTTGCATTAATGGGAATCGGATCGTGATGAGATCACGATAGTGAGATCGATTCACCTTTAAACACATATCCTAAATAATCCCGGTCATAGGTTATTTTCGAGAGGGATATCGTGATAATAGGACAAACCGGTGTCTTTGTATACCCGTCCATATGATGGATGCAGGGCCGGTCTCATAGCTGCTTGTGTAGGGACACTAGGGATACGATACATGTGTGCTCATTGAAGAATGAGTTCATCGATTGATCCGCCACGGAATCTTTGGATGGTTGATGATGCCTTATTGTCGGACAACGATTAAAGTAGTCCTAGTGATGTATCTGGTCCTTAGACTTGGGACACCAAGGATGTCCTGTATGAGTGCTCCACTCTTGATACCAGACTTATAAGTTTGGTCGTCCCGGATCTAGTCATTTGGTCATTGGGAGTGGTAGTCGACCTTACGAGGGCTATTGAGTGTCGATAGAGGATCATCCTCTCTGAGTTATGAGAGGAATATCCCATGTGTTCTTGCTCGACAAATCCCCGGCGAGGTCATTTGGGTTGAGAGAGAAAGAGTTCTCGGGAGAATCCGATTAGAAGCGAGACTTCGAGAAGAAACCGTGTGGGTCCGACAACACCATGCTCGATATACGGTCTCGGTATATTAGATTGATGAGGGACTATAGGTACACGATGGCGAGGACGCAGACAGGTCCAATGGATTGGATTCCCCAGATCGTCAGGGGGACTACGGCGTAATGGCCTAATACGTCCAGTAGTCGATGATGAGTCGAAGTGAATTATTACAGAGATAATAATAATTTGAGTTAGAAAGGAGTTTCGATAGGTATGACTCACGGCCCAGCTCGATATTGGGCCTAGAGGGTCACACACATATGGTAGGCATTCGATGAATAGAGGTTGGATATGAGATATCCCGATGGAGCCCTTGTTTTATTGGATGCAGATCCAATACCCACTAGGGGAGGACCCATTAGGGGTTTGACAGGGGACCTCTATAAATAGGAGGGATTGAGAGCCCCATGGGCTAGAGAGCTTTTTTTGCCTTTTCCTATTCTCCTCTCCATCTCCACCCGAGTAGGTCTGGAGTTTTTGAGGCGTCGTCATAACCCTCTTTGTGTAGATCACCGCTAGAGAGGAGGATGCTTGACCTCCTTCACCCTCACCTAAGGATCTGCAAGGAAACAGGGATATACGATCTCCCTAGGTAACACAATATACTCTATACGCAGTTTCATGTTTCGCGGATTTTTACGTACCAATCTTCGCACGACGACGAACATCTCTTTGGGAATCGGGGATTTTGTTTTTCTTGTTCTTCCGCTGCGCATATGATGTCGCCCACAAGGATTTCCCAACATAAAGTGACCTCGCCGATAGCAACAACAACAACTCTTGCTCTATTACCCATCTTGAGGTCAATCTTGCCTCTCCCTAGTCTTCTAGGCTTTGCTAAAATATGCAATGAATTACAAATATGATAAGCAGTATCATATCCAATACACATGTACTATCATAAAAATATGACAATTGAAAATTGATCATGAATGTACCTAAAGCTTCTCGAAGCTTCTATTTTGCCCTTTTTTTACAAGGTACTCTTTACAGTTCTTCTTCCAATGCTCGTCTTTGTCGTAGTGAAAGCACTGGCCTTTATCCATTGTCGAGTCCTTTTTAGCAATATTTTCTTTACTCGATCTTCCCTTGCCCTTCTTAGGGGACTTTTCTACCTTTCTTTTCTTTCTGGTCTCACCAAGATAGAGAACTGGTTTCTCTTTCTTGATAGTGCTCTCAACCTCCCTCAACATATTGAGGAATTCATGGAGAGTCATCTCAAGCAGAGAAAAGGAATCTGATAGAGACTAAAGCACAAGATCCATACATAGGTTATCCTCTATGACCATTTATAAACATATGAGTTTCTCTATCCACTCAATCATCTTTAGGATGTGGTTCTGAACTAGTGTCTCCTAAGTCATCCTAGCATCGAAGAGACTCTTTGATATCTCATATCGCTGAGTCATTTCCTGTTTCTCAAAAAATTTACGTCAAGAGAATGAATCTGGCATTGATCTTTTCATGTTATCTCTGTAACTCGGAGTTATAGAGCCCAACATGTAACACTGAACAATAGTAGAGTTATCTATATACTTCATATAATGATTGATCGCATCATCGCTTTCCACTTCCTCAGGCATATGCATCACTATCTCAAGGACGTACATGATTTTCTCTACTATGAGAATAATTCTCAGGTTGTAGAACTAATCCGTATAATTTGGACCAGTGAAGTAGTTGACATCAAGTATGCCACATAAGGGATTTAAAAGTAATATGTTTCAGACAAATAGGAGATGTAGCATAAATAAATATCATGCAGATTTTATAAAAAGTAAACAATTAAGATATAGACTTCTATCTTGACGTGCTTTCACTATTTTTTTAGCAAGTCATGTGACATCCTCAGCACATGAAACGGAAGTCTCCGATAGACTTTTAGTGAGGATTAGGATCCAATCAGCATCTTAGTATAATCTCAAGTGACTCAACCTATCACACTAAGCCTAAAAAGGTAGGCAACCCTTACCAATCATAACTCCTTATGATTTCCATCTTGTTCAGCCTCCAAACCATCATGGTCTCGAGAGACTTGACCGACCATGATGTTCGGTTAAGTCATCACCATCATTATAAGATGAGTTTAATTTGATGATATGCCCTTGAGGGACTCGACCAAGCATACCACGTCCTTAGATCACCAGTGACATATCTATATCGTAGGCAAGATATCAAATCACGATATAGGTGAGCCTCGAGAGACTTGACCAACTCAACATACGTCGAGAACCAATTTCTTTCTATGATGATGGAAAGCCACGTGAGTCAATCTAACTACCTCACGATTACTGACTTAATATTATCAAGAGAAGGGATTTTGATTCGGTCTCCTATAATATGTCACACACATACATATTTAATATATATCTACATTGCATATAAATATATGTACATATCTAGTAGGTGTACAAGCTGTTAGGATTGGAGTGGCACTAAGAGGGGGGGGGGGGTGAATTAGTGCAGCGGATTAAAACTCATAAGTTTGAAATCGATTTCGTAAATGTGTAGAGATTTCGATTCGACGAAGGATGACTTAGCCAAAATAGCTCGAGTAAAGATAGTCAAGAGTAGGGAGATGAAAACTGAACGATTTGTAGCTAAGTAGAGAAATGGTTCAGAACATTAAACACTCACACATTCAAGGAACACTACGATATATAGTGGTTCGGTCAAGTGACCTACATCCACTTTTGAAGCCTTCTTCGATGAGGCTCTCAACTTCCATTAGCAAATCACTTTGAAGGGGAAGGACCAAATACCCCTCTTATAACCTTCTTACAAGTGGTTCATACTCTTACAGATTTTTCAAAGAGAAAGAAGGAGGTGAACACTTAAGCTATTAAAAACAAGACTTTGCTAAAGCTTTTTCTCACTTTCTAACTTGTCAAAAAGGTGTTGTCTCTGTATAGAATTGAGGGGTATTTATAGGCCCCAAGAGGATTCAAATTTGGGCTCCAAATTTGAATTACTTTTGGGTTCCCAATGCTAGCGGTGCCACCGCCTGTCAGTGTCTGACACTGACAGTGTACTGGTGGTGCCACTGCTAGACCTCTCAGTTTCTGGACGGTGCCACCACCTAGTCCAGTAGTGTACTGACGGTGTCATTGTCGGAACTCTCGTGTTTTGGGCAGTGCCACCACCTAGTCCGGTAGTGTACTGGTGATGCCACCGTCGGACCTCTTAGGTTCTGGGCGGTGCCACCGCCTGGACTATTCCAGGTCACTGGTTGGGCTCCAAACTTGGCCCAAACTAGTCCAAACTGGAGCCCAATTGGCCCTTAACCGGGTTATAGGATTAAAAGTGTGTTTGCAGGAGGCAGAACAATGTGTATTTGGACTAGTTTCCTAACCCAAATTATATGCAAACTATGAAATTAAGACATAACCCTAAGCAAATTTTTAACCGGTAATGTCGAGTTTCCTTCCGACGAGCTTTCTGACGAACTTCTGGCAGACTTCCGATACACCCTCGGATTTCTTCCGACAGACTCCCAACAGGCTCCCAGTCTTGTGGCGAGTTCAACGAGTCTTTGGCAAGTATCCGAACCTTCTTGATGATTTCCGCAAACCTCCGATGATCTATCCGGTGGACTTTCAAAAACTTCGGCAAGTCCCCGATTCTTTCTCGGTTGGTTCCAGTAGCACTTCCGATGATTCTTCGGACTTTCGGCAGACTCTCAAACACCCATCGAACTTGACTTCGGTAAACTTGCTTTATGTCTTCATGCTATCATAGTTAATCTTACATATGTAAAACACACTTTGACCTAGACAATTAATCTTAAGCATCTAATCAAGTTGTTCGGCATGTTATCGGTCCCTCGATGCTTCATCCGATTCTTCGGTGCATCGTCCTCTCTTGCGGCCTATTGCCCAATCGGTTAGTTGACTCCGTAACTCCGATATCCTTGGCACAATCTCCGCTCTTCTTGGCCCGATGCCCGAATCCATGGCCCGAAACCTTTTGTCGATACGTCGACCGATCCACCGGCCCGACGTCCAATCTTCTGACATGTTCCTTCGACCCAACATGATTTTTCTATTTTAATTGTCTCATCCTGATTGAAACATCTTGCATCACTCAAAACGCAGATTAAATCATAAACATATATCTAGTGGTTTCATCATCAAAATACGAGATTCAACAATCTCCCCCGATGACAAACATACCATACAAATTACCTAATATAACTATCTAAGTACAAATCTACAGTTTAATCAAATTCACATTATGATAATAGAGGCCATTAGGACCCTGAAGAAAACCCAAAACCTCCGTTAGATCAGGGTCATCCTCTGGAACAAGGAGCTTACATAGGATGCATGATCATGTAATCACATCATAGTGATTAGGGTGCAAGGAAAACCATACAACATTTCAATACAAGAGATTCTGCATAAGAATGACAACCACATAATCACCGAGGAAAAACACTTGTGTTACTGCAAGATTAAAAGGCAAAACATATTATGGGACATCATTTGGGCATTATGACTTGTTGTTTATGTATTATGAATGACAAGTTAAACTGTAAATGCAAATTGTATGTTTGTTGTTTTTTTGCTTAATTTTTTTCAGTGTTTTTATCAATTTCATGTGTATTACTATCTAAATCGGATAGTAATACAGGGGATGGGATGGATACTTTTTCTTGAGAAAAATCGGATGACCTTTGGCTACCTGTTTCTACTTCATAGAATCTCATCAGACCAACCTTTCTTCCCTGCGAGAACTCCATCCATCTCGTCCATTCTGCAGCGTTATCGATGCCATCCACAAAATTACTTCGTTCGCGTACAGACGGATCGTCATCGATCTTTTTGAACGCAGAATGTGAATCCATATATTCCATAGGCATATCGATCGACAAATGCATACTTTTTGTGGTCCGAATCGAAGCAAACGGAAGGATGTTCCAACTTCGCTCGATCGACCTTGGGATATGCTTGAGATCGTTTCGAGAGCGCCAAACACCCAATAGCCGAGCTTTTCTTGGACCGACGAGAGCCATAGCCGTAGCCGGAGGAGTCGGCTTTCGACCACCTCGCAACCCATCCAACGGTTGAAATCCCACCATCTCAAGGGCCGACGGCAAGTACGGCTGCGTCCCCACGGGGCGGGCAGATGTGGATCTCGATCCGCCGGCCTAATCTACGAGAGAAGCCCAAAAGCTGAAGAAATGACCGCCGATAGGCGGTCACGAAACTAGCAGCAACCGGTCCCGACCGGTGGGTTGCTGCAAGATATTTAATGGGGAAGTTGGGAGCGGCGAGAGGCTTCGCCGTGCTCCCCCACACGATTTGTGATTTCCCCTTCAGCGCTTCCTTCCGCTCTGCGATTCTCTTTCAATCTTCCAAATGACTGGGTTGTGAGGTACCCTTCCTCCATCTGCTCCACTTCTGAGGAAAAAGATTGTGTTTTTTTCTATTCTCTTTAATTGCAAATGCCGTCCTTTACTGTTTCGGATTAACCATTTCGCATGGTCTCCTCACGAATGATTTTGTTTTTCTTTGCTTCCGTATCGGTGGATTTGTTGGTAATATTGTCGTAGTTTTCTTGCGCTTTCGATTTCGGTGGTGAAAGTGGGTTGCAATTTTGGTGGAAAGATGATACACTTGTGATCGGTGGGATTGGTGAGGTGTCGATGCATGTAGCTCTTCCTTTTGTTGCTTGTTGCCTCCCTTTCGATGGCATGAGCTCATTTGATCTCTTCAACCTAGATTTTTCTGAGGATCCGGATGTTGACCATGAAAGAGAAGAAGAAGAAGAAGAAGAAGAAGTCATTTGTCCAAGTCAGAAAAAAGAAAAGAAAGGAAATGCATGGTTCATGCTTACCTTGTATCAAAATAAAATAAGAATGTGCTATTAATCGATGGGGGTTGTTCTTTTTGTTTTCTCGTGCTTGTTCCTTTCATGCTGTTTCAAACATCTACTTTGATGCATCCTATTACAAGCTCAATCTTTTATATGGAAGCTGGATCTGCCTCCAGGTATCATCATCCTGCCGTATGAAGTCACTCAACTTGATTTCATCCAATTTCCATGGGTCTGGGTCTTCAACTTGAAACAGTTAATCTAGTAGTTACGCTGATGGAAACTCTTGTAACCCTCAGGTGGCATACATAAGCCTCAAGCTTGACAAAGAAATTGCATGCATTGGCAATATAGGTAAGGATTTGAAACAAAGAAATTGCATAAGGGGAACCTTTGAACAACGTTTATGCCCTGTGTTTCTCTTGACATGTGGTCTTATGTCGTTCACTTGATTGATTTGATTTAATATAGTTTTGGTTGATTTGCATCATGAAATAGTGCTTTAAGCTCTTAAGTTGGTAGGATTTAATTACGTTGACGAAACTTATATAACCAACCCATGGTGACATACTATAAGCCCTAACCTTGTTTTGTCCTCTGGGGACCATGCTGCTTTGTCTTTCTTTTGACATGAGCAATTCAGGCAACGATTTCACAAGAAATAACCTGTAAACGATATAATTACAGCCCAAGTCTCCACAGCGACGTACTTCTTTTCGTCCACCCAATCTGTTCTCTGAGTGACAAATCAGGCTATCTATCTTATGTTTGCCAGAATTTATCTGTTGTTTTCTGTTTCATGACAACGCCATCTTACGTTAGCTTCTGTTCCGTATTCTAACATAATAACTGAATATGTTGACATGGTCATTTGTCTTTTCTTTGGTGCAGCTTCCGTTTCAGCTGCTTGGCATTAAAATGGAGTCTGGCTTCGGAGGAGTATCTAGTGGATCATCATGTCCTGAGATTTCTTTAGCTCACCAAGACATTCAAAGATGCCCATTCTTGAGAAATATCAATGAGCCTACTAACTTCTCCTTCTCATCTGTCAATTTTCCTGTCCCTGTAAGCGTTGTCAACTTTTCCTCATACATCACCAATTAGATGTGATCTCATTATTACTTACGCACACTCTTTGGTTTATTAAGGTACAAGGAACCAAGGGTCCAATCTTTGAAGATGGACCCAATTTTGAAATGGCATTTAGGCTTTTCCATGGGCAAGATGGTGTTGTTCCACTCTCTGGAAATTTGTTTGTGCCTGGTGGGAAACCATCCATTTAATCCCGTAGCAGCAAAGGCAGCCACGATCAGTCTTTCAGCTTTTGGACCTGGAGGACCTTTCGGCTTTGACTTCTTCTCAAACAAGCCGAACAGGCAGAACAATAGATCTTCTCAGGTAGTTTGTTTATCTTCAGTTATTCTTACCTTCTAAAATGACATAAATTTTTTATTCCCTCCGTATTTTAACTTGATTTTAGATATGTTTATATAATATCCCATGTCTTTGATCTCATTAATAAGAATAACTAGCACCATTTTGACATTTAAAGAGTGAAAAATCTGACATGACGATAGTGAATAGTTCAACATTTTTCTTGCATCTAATCCAAAACCTTGCTCTTATTGCTGCCCTATGGTCGTAAATATTGATTATGTTGTGCATGTCTATTCCGACCATACGAAACCTACTTCGTGTCTCTGGGCTTCACTACTGAATTGGTGGGATGTACACAAACACTTTTCTTATGCAGTTGACCATGATCTAGAAAGGTGGTTCTATTGGAACATTATAAGTCACTATTAATGTTTCAAGATTGTGTTATTTCTACGCAAAGTCATGCTACGAGGCACTGTATTCGCTCGCTGAACTCTGGCTTGGAATAAAATGTTGCAGAAAGGAAGTGATTCAACTCATGAGTCGCAGAGCAATGAGTGGCTAGGAAGCGGGCAGTGCCCCATAGCAAAGTCGTATAGGGCAGTTAGTGGGGTTCTTCCTCTCATTGCAAAGGTTTTAAAGCACCACCAGCAGCAAATGTTCCCCTCGGAGTGTGGAGGGAACATACCACGAAGATCCCCCCCCCCCCAGTGGTTTGCTGCAGTTCATGCCGCCGTACCTTTCATCGCGATGCTTAGAAAGTCCGTGTTGATGCCCAAGACCACCATGGCAATTACGATATCTTAGGTCAGACCATCAGATCGAGAACTGAGCTTCTATGGCTAAAAGCAGTTGCAGCAGCTGAGGTGGGTGGCCTTAGGGTTTGTTAAAACAAGAGCTGTTATTTGTGCCCTAGGGTGGCCCTTTCCGTCAAAGTGGAGGGTGTGGACTCTGCGGCTGCTGCTTCACCGGCGGCGACTATATGCTATCGATGGATTTGTATTCTGGTACAAAAGCTATATGGTAGCATTCAATAATTACATATCCAGCATGGGGATCGACTGATAACTGTTTGACGGTCATGTGCATATGATTATAACTGGGCTTTTGAAGTGCTCCTCAAGGCCTAGGTGAGTAAAAAGAAATCAATTGAGCTTGGTGTAGGGAGGTGACATGATGGAACCTGCAGTTAGTCTAGCTTGTTTTTTGATGGCATTCGAAAGAGAATTTGAGTTGATTCGTCTGTGTACGTTTATAGCTTGAAAAACAGAGGCCGTCGGATGATGCGTGTTTGCATCGTCGGAAAGTGGAAGCATATGGTGAGCAACAGATCATGTCATTTTGTTCATCTTATATTTCTGCGTCAAGTGCGGTGGTGGTGACTGCATGGGCATGGGATAGGTTGGGTTGGTTCAAGGCTTCATGTGGTGGTGGATCGTAGCCATCCTATTTGTTTGAGAAGAGTCGGCATGAACGACACCCACCCACCCCCCCAACCTATCGCAGGCAGCAGGCAGCAGGCAGCAGGCAGCAGGCAGAGAGACAACATCAAGTATCAAAAGAGGGATGGATCCGAAAGGGAAAGGGCACACACGAAATGAATCAAGCTTCAACACACCAAAACTCGCAGGTTATGTGACGCTATTTGGCTATCACTGGCACCACGGTGGCCAAAGGGTAGCTCGTTACGATTACCACCTGTGCACGCGCCAACTTTCATCCGACAAAAGGGTAACCAGATAAATAGTAATCTCTCACCCGCGATGCACCATCTCTCGCCAAGATGCCCTCCAAGTCACCCATGATCCTTGCCAACCAGATCTCCAAGTTCCGCTGTATCTCCTTGAAACTGCTCCTAATTGAATCCACAGACTTCCTCGTGTTCAATTTAGCTTCTGCAGTTAGCTCATCCCCCACACGGCTCTTCGCTGTCGCTGCCGCTGCCGCTGCCTGTGCCTGCACTGTGTTCAGCTTCTGTCTTGTTTCAGCCGCACGATGTTGTAGGCGAAATGCCTCCAGCAAGAACTCGGTCAGCCTCTGCGTACGAAACTCTGGACCCAGTGTTGGATCACTGGGGTCATTCACTCGCTGCACAAAACACGGCAGAGCGTCAAACAGTCCCGTCTCGTTGGCATGGATTAAAAGGTATTTAACAAGGAAAACCAAACCCTACTTGATGGCCTATCAAGTTCTTTCCTGTAAGAAAATTTTGCCCAACAAATTGCTGTTGCCCAGTAAAATGATTTGTTAATGAATGCATCGGCCGATATATATTACTACGAATTCTGCATATGATCTTTAAATGGCACATCAGAGTGTCGTTAGAAAGCAACAATGAAATTCAAGCTTATCTAAGTCATGATCCATAGCGAAATTGTTTAGCATGTCCAACCGAACAATGAATGTTGAGCTTTGTGTTGTTTAGTCTGGCACTTTTGCTTTTAGCTAGCTTCGAAACAGCAAAAGTAGGTGCAGCACGAAGACATGTATCGCTTCCAAAGCCTCTAATCAAGAATATCATGATAAAATAGTGATTAAAAAAAAAAAAAGAGCATACAAGTCTAAGTCAATTTATGCATGAGAGAGAAGCAGAACAAACTAACTAACAATGAGAAAATAGCAGTCTAACTTACCATTTTCCTGCACAAATCGTCAATTTTGGCAGCAAGAGATTGATATCTCTTCTCTTGTTTCCTCATCGACGAAGGGATCTTCGACGTATCCCCTTTCCCTAGCTTTTCCAGGTTAACCAGTTCATCTTCAAGTGATTTAAGCTTAGAAGAAACTCGTGAAGATTCAGCACCAACCCTCCAAGGGGATTCCCTCCTAAAGATGAATGATTTTGTTTTCAAGATCGTAAGGACATGAGTACTTCTTGTGTTAGCATTTTCAGTCGATAAAGAGTCGAAAGTACCTTGCTACTCCATGTTTCATGCTGTGTGCCAAATCAAGTGACTCATGCTGCATATCCTGCAAGAACGAATGTGGGAAAAAAAACACACAAGCCTTTTAGTGGTGATGTCAAAAGGGAGCATCACTCGATTACGTTAAAAGTGATTGGCCATTCAATCGAGCTATTTGAGAGAGAAAGTATAATATATACAGATAATCCTTCCTAATCACCTGAGACGCATGGCATCAACACTACACTAATCTTGCATGCCATTCGGGGTGGTGACAGGGGAAAGCGTTTAAATGGATGGTGGCTGTGACCAACACAGAAGAGGGCGGGGGGGGTGGCATAATACTTGTAATACTCGAAAAACGAATCATGACCACGACCTTGTTGAACTAAATATCTAGACAATGCTCGTGGCCTCTTTAACAATCTGGAAGCATCTTAACAGACTGGAAATGCACTAACAGACACCATTGTAAACAACAGCGACAAGGCATGTGCAGCACATTAACAACGATCGACCAGCAAAAATCTCGACACCGTACTAGTCGTCCTAACAAAAAACTACACTGGATGCAGATATTTTTCAGTAAAACGGCAGACTGCTATGCAAACATAACATAGCGTCAGCTGGTGACGGAACAACGATATCACGGGCATAAACAGCTTCCGCCGTTGCATAGGATATGAGGTGCAGCATTTAACAGCTTCTCTAAGGAACAGTTTCCGCAACTAATCCAAAGACGACGAAGAAGAAGAACATACATACCGGACAGTGAGCTCCTACCGGCCATCCGCCCCATCGATCCGTCCACTGTTTCGTATCCATCGGCGCCATTAAGAACTCCCTTCCGCACCCGTTCTGCTGCGCCAACAGACCCATCATTCCCTCCGATTCCCCGTTGCGCTCCAAGAACCGCTCCTCCGGCGGCATCGTATCCGAAACCCTAACCCCGGCGCCACCATCGTCCACCGAGTCCTCCCCGGCCACCTCCATCAGCGACAACGACCCGTCCCTCTCCATCTTCCTCGCCATGAAGTCGAGCATTTCGTCCCTCTCCGCCACCTCCCTCTCCAGCCGCACCACGGCGGCCCTCAGCTCCGCCTTCGCCCGCTCCATGTCCTCGACCTGCGCCCTCAGCGCAGCGATCTCCTCGTCTGCACCGTCGATCCGGTGGAGGAGGCGCTTCTCCTCCTGCTGCCACTGGGTCCGGTGGCCAGCGAAGATCTCGGCGACTCGGGCGTTGGCCTTGGCGCCCTCCTTCAGCCGCGACCGCAGCTGCCGAAGCTGGTCCTCCGCTTCAAACAGCTTCATCGCTAGGATCCGGTTGCGGGACTGAAGCGACGACACGTAGGAGGCGGAAGACTTGGGGAGTAGCCCCAGGAACAGGGCGAAGCCGAGGCCGAGATAGGAGGACAGCAGCGACGCCCCCGCCTGGGGCTTCGCCTCCTCCTCGATGGAGCGCGAGGGCCTCGCCGTGGTCTTTCCCACTGCGACAGCATCGGCCGCCATCGACGGGACTTGCGACGAGCTGGGGGACTCCGTCACCTCCGTGTGGCCCCCGGGCTTCATATAGGCCCATCGTGCTCCCAGATTACTAAAATACCCTCGATTCTGGATACAATTACGAAAAGTTGAGACTCCAAGGGAGATCGGACGGTGCTGCAGCCATCGATGGTGATCAGTGATGAGGACAATTCTGGGCTTGGGTGCAAAGGACGAGTCATGGTGTCATTATTGGAGATGACCATCATGTGTCACGGCATTGGGAAGGAGGAGGAAATGAGCGAAGTGGGCAGAGGAAAAGGCGAGGCTGCCTTTTTGTTCTGCTACTTCACAGGGACGGGAAATAATGAGATTTCGGTCCCTATGGGTTTTGGCAACAACCGCTGCCATCTGAACCGTCGTCTATCTGTGTCTCTCTCTCTCTCTCTCTCTTCTCGGTTCGTGTGCAGCAGTTGTGAATAGGATTGATTAACAAATAGGATGCGAAAGAGAGGAGGAAGATTAGTGGTTAAACGAGTCTTCTTCCACGTGAAGGGGGGAGGCGTATTGTATTCTTTCATGCACGCCACAGGTGTTTTGGCTAACGTTCATTGATTGGGCTGTGGAGTGCACCCGAGTCCCTTTTTGGATAATCTTATGGCCTTTGGTAAATTAAACTTGAGTGGTGGCTGTGTCCATTGGGAGCAAGCCTTGTGTTCCTCACCGGAGGAGCTCACTCACGTTCTTGAGTTGGAATTGGGTCTTGGAATCATCCGAAGGAAACCGTGCGTCTTCTTTGACGTCGTCCTTTGGTAAGCAGCAGCAAACCTGCCTGCCACCCAGCCTTTGGGACATAATTGTAATCCAAAGCGGGACCGCTGAACACACACGCGCTGGCCCGCTGACAAAGGCTCGGCGTCCTTTTGGATTACTGACCGATGGGGGGTGGTGGGCAGTCGCAAGCCCAGATCAAAAAGGAAGACTCATCGAAATCTCAATCGGATCCATTACTTGGTCCCCTTCCCTGGTCGTCCCAACGTAATAAAAGGACAAGTCACTCCACCTGACTTTTAAGAGGAAGATGGTAAAAAACACACGCATAAAAGAGTTGGGATGGTTGGTGGTCGCGGTCATAGAAATGGTCCCGATTATTTTGAATGCGTTTTGGAGAGAGATTTCTTATGGTTTAGTATCCTTGATGGATTTTATATATATATATATATATATATATATAGAGAGAGAGAGAGAGAGAGAGAGAGAGAGAGAGAGAGATAGGGTGTCGTTTTGTTTTCATCATCGACCCTAGTTAGATATGCAGACTCATGCAAAGCTACAGGTTTATGGTAAACGCTCGGGGAACTTGTGGGGTCATAAGCCGCTTCTCCAACCATTGGATATTGGCTTCTCAATCATCGACTCCGTCGGAAGCAGACGAATACAGTAGCGATCAAGAGGAAGGCAAAAAGACTGTCCGCTCCCATGTAACCTGTATCTGTAGGTGGCAGGCGAAGCATCGAAATGTCCACCGGGCGACGGTGATGGCTGCATGCGTTTGTCTTGCCGAATGAAGAAGAAAATTCTGTCTTGCTTGGCTGGCCGCAGTTCATATAAAGGCAGGCAGGCATGCAGAGGACGTGATGGTACGTCCTCTTGAGATCCAACTCTGCATCGGTTCGGCCGCCCTTCCTCTGTCGATAAGACCTTTCCTTGGCTATCGTTCGACTGTTACAAAGACACGACAAACTTCATCTTCTCTCTCCCTCTCTATCTTCCCAAACGGTCGAGTGCAGCTATGATCTTAATAATCTTAATCCATATAAATTGGAAGTCCTAAAGTAGATAAATCTCATGATGCTACAAAATAAATATTTCATCATAAAGCCAATCGAATCGGCGATGAGTCGGTGGATTTCCACAAGGATGGGTGATAGTGTCGAAAGTAAACATAAAATCTATAATTATGCTATGTCCAAAATACGAAATTAACCTATACGTCAAGATTGAAATCAAAATGTATATATCTAATTACGATGTGTACCTTTTGACATCATTTCCTCAGAAATCTTGCTTAATGTGCTATGCATCGTCTTTAATCCAAGATTGCTATAGCCAGCCACCGATCCAAAGTTGCAGGCACCGTCGTCGTCTATAAGGAGTGCAAGGAGGAGTAGATCATTTCTCCTCTCTTCCTATCCTTTCACAAGACCCACCGATAGTGATGGATTATAAATCCAATTAGTTATTATATTATACATCTTATTCAATTATAAAAGGTCACATATTCTAACAGGCATCACTTCACTTCACCTGATTCGATATAGTGCCTCTCAAAGCTTATAAATATGTAGGGTCTGTCTCACGAGAGCTCAACCTCATGGGATGGGATCGATCATCGGTTACCCGGTTGTCAATTCTCTCATATGAAGCGATGCTAAACGGTACCGACGACGATCGAGGATTGTGCGTTACCTTCAGCGGCCTTTCGGGGGCATCTGATCCTATAGCCTACCCATGATTTGGATTGTGTGTTACGTCAACTCGCATTCCATTCTCTATCTGTTTCTGTTTTTAGTGATGGTGGGATGGAAAGAGCGGGAGAGGGCAATGATCAGGACATAATGGATGAGGAGGAGATCATGAACATTTTCGTTTGTTTATGCATTGTGTTATAGGGAGAGGAAACCAGCGCGAGACTAAATTAGTTCGTTTGATAACACATATATATTTTTTGAAGAATGATTTTGAGTGAACATGGATTGTTTTAAGTTCTCGGTAAACAATAGATAAAAATATTTTATTGTAAATATGTATATTGATATAAATATTATTTGGTAAAATTATATTTCAAAATAGAGTTTACTATTTAGAAACCCGTTTTTACTATTTTTGACAACCTCGTACTATTCATAATCCATTAAAAAGTAATAAAAATAAATATTTATATTATTCATAATCTTTCTAATTTTGTGTTGGGAAGAAACCTATTAAAACGGAATAATTCAACTTGGAGACGTATGATGGAAGATTTGCTTTATTGCAAAGATTTGTATAAGCCCATCAAGGTTAAAGATAAACCTTCTACTATGGACGATGAAGAATGGGAAGTTCAACATAGAAAAACTATTGCCTATATTAGAAGATAGATGGATATAAACTTGCATGAGCATATTTCAGATGTAACCAGAGCTGATGTAGAAAACCTCTTTGCGAAAAAGAATGTGGGAAAAACCACGGGACCGTAGTCCACCTCAAACTTCCACTATCAATAATAATGATAACAGGTTTACAATAGGTCTTCTCTAGGATCAAAATAACATCAAGATCATAAATCTTGACTCAAGAATAGCATATCTTCATCATGTAGGATGAATCTCCTCAAAAGAGAATTCTATGTATCACAAAGTGGATATCGCAGAAAAGTAACTTAGAGAGGGTAAACTGCAGATCAACACCATTAGGATTGTGGAGTTTGCTGTAAGGATTCTCCACATAAAATTTGAGTCGAAACTGATAATGTTTGGCCACCGATCGTTAAGCAAAAAACTCTAATCTTTCTCTCTCTCTTTCTCTCTCCTCTTTCCTCCGGACGTGGCAGCACGCTCACTGTGCAATCTCACAGCGCACACTGCCCTGCCATCATCCAATTTTGCCCTTTCTCTCTTTATCTGATTTGGGCTCGAACAGCCCAATTTGTCCAAGCCCACATATGGGCTGGACCCAACAATTCTCTCCCTCCAGCTTATATGGTGGGCTATACCAAGCCCGTTCTTTACCTAAGGAGAAACTTGAAGTATGTAGACGAAGAACGGGCTTGGTACAGCCCACCATATGAGCTGGAGGGGGAGAATCGTTGGATCCAGCCCATATGTGGGCTTGGACAAATTGGACTGTTGGAGCCCAAATCATAGAAAGAGAGAAAAGGTAAAATTGGGTGACAGTAGGGATTTGCAGTGTGTGATGTGAGATTGCACAGCGAGCGTGCGGCCACGTGCAAAGGAAAGAGGGAGAGAAAGAGAGAGAGAGAAAGATTAGGTTTATGAGTTTTCTGCTTCACGATCGGTGGCCAAACGTTGTTAGTTTTAACCCAAATTTTATGTGGAGAATCCTTGCAGCAAACTCTACAATCCTAACGGTGTTGATCTGCAATTTACCCTTTCTAAGGTACTTTCCTGTGATATCTATTTTGTGATATCTAGAATTTTCTTTTGAGGAGATCAATATGTGATAAAGATACGGTATTCTTGAATCAAGATCTATGATCTTGATGTTATTCTGATCCTCTAGTTATTGTAGAGAAGACCTATTATAAACCTGTTATCATTATTATTGATAGTGGAAGTTTGAGGTGGACTACGGTCCCGTGGTTTTTCCCACATTGGGTTTTTTACGTTTTTCACGTTAAAAATATTTGGTCTCACTGTGTGATTGATTTTTGCTCTATTGTTTACGTTGTGTTGGTTGATATTTTTATTTGGATATTAAGTTAGTATTTTGATGAGGAACCTATTTTAATACATAAAGAGGAAAATAATTATTCCGCTTTAACATGTTTCTTCCCAATATTGATCCCCACATCTCATATGATTGTCGCTTGTGCACCTTGCCATCGATCGCTTCCCCTTAGCTTGTTATCCTAGCTCACTCGTGGCCCACACTTTGACCTCGCTTATCATCCTATCGATAGTTTCCTCCGAAAAAGAAGGATGATGACTAGGAGAAAGAAAAGGGAAAATAGGGAGGCTGAAGAGAAGAAGAAAAGAAGAAGAAGAAGAATGAAGAAGAAGAAGTAATAAAGCTATAGGTTTGAAGAAGTAAAAAAAATTAAAATTAGGCTATAAATGATAAAAAATGATTTAATCTCCTTTCAAAAAGTCCATTAAATAGATGTGACAAAAAAAATATCCTTATGATAATTTTAATATTTATTAAAAAAGTGAATACACAGTTTATTAAAAAAGAAAATGAATATATGTATTATTATAAAAAGAAATTTATATTATGGTGCCCCGAGAATCCGAAGCTGTCTTTTTGACATATTTATTTCCCCCCTTTTTTTTGTCTGTTTTATTTTTCCAAAAGAACGGGAGAGACTTGTGGTCCATTTTTTTTCTTTCTTTTATTGCTTTTTTTTTTTGTGGTTTGATTTAGCCAACATCAGAAATCGGATAAATCTACCGCCAGCAGCTCGTGTATGAGTGTTTTGAAGCTATATGCAGCGTGACATAAGCTACCTACCACCATATTGTCACACGAATGAGTTGGACAACGCCAAAGGACTTGTCGTTTTATATTGTGATGAGTGATTCCATTTTTTTTTGTTTTAGGTCGAGGAGTGATAAATGTCTTCCTACGCTACTAAGACTCTCCTCTTTTTTGAGATCCATGTTAATTTTCTAGCAATCGTGGCAAATTTTTAGAATGCAAAAAAATATGATATGTAAAATCGGATTGTAATTACTGGTGATTTATACTATCGATCTGATTTTTTGCTGTCGATTATACATTTCCTGTTTAACTTATCTTTTATATAAGAAAGATATCGATATTTATAAACTGTTTCTATATCTATTTGTTAGTTATGATTTTTGGTAAGAATATATTATGTTATCTGTATAATAATAATAATAATAATAATAATAATAATAATAATAATAATAATAATAATAATCAAAGAACGAGACAACAATTTACGTGGTTCGGCAATTTTTTTTGCCTACATCCACGGAAGGTGAGCAACCAACAAAATCCTCCGCATCCCGTTACAGCAAACACGCGCACTGGGACCCACCGACGTTTATTTACAACGCAGACGTGTGCCAGCGAATCATGTTTGGGAACAGCAGTTGCATCATCCGCAAGACCGTGTATATATATTATATATATATATATAGCCTGCAGCCAAAGCGAGCGGGTATCGATCAGCTCCGGACGTACGAGTCTCGGAGATTAAACTAAGCTCCTGCTAAAACTACACCCACGCTATTCCCAACGAAATCGTAAACCATTTTTACCTTCGTCGATCGATGATATTGGTCGTCGGCTGTGGTCCTCCGGTTGGTTAACTTCGTCCCTTCTCCTGTTCCGTCACAAGATCGAAGGCCACGCACGCTTTCGCTCTTCACCTGATGTGATTGTAACTGCTAAAAGGTCCTGCGTTCCCGGACTTTGCTGCAGGCTTTGCTGCTTCAGGAGTTCCGAATACGTTCCAAAATCTGAGCGTTTCGTCTCCCGCCGCAGATGCGACGGTGCACCCATCCGGGCTCTGCAATTTAACAAGAACCCATCAGCGATCCAACGTGGCCACAGCACCTCGCCCCCTGAACAGAAAAGCATCATCCCTACCTGGGCCATGAATAACACTCGAGATGTATGACCTGTGAGCTCAGCAATCCTAACCATGGAAGGGTACTTCCACAAGGTCAGTTGATTCTGAGTGAATCCGTGAGAGCTGAGCAATTCGCGCTCCTTCTTGTTCCACAGCAGGGAACAGACCTGAGATCCGGTGTCCACAGAATTCAGGCAGGCACCCGTGTGCGTGTTCCAGAACTTGATGCACCTGTCGCCTCCACCCCCGCCGGACGCAAGCAAATTGCTCTGGAACGGGCACCAGGCAAGAGCTTTCACAGCAGCCATGTGATCACCCAACCTGTGGAACCATTGGTTTTGACCCCGAGGTGGGTTTGCGGAGGCCATGGATACGTCCCATATGTGCACGAGGTTGTCATTGCCTCCGCTCGCCAGTTGCTGCCCTGAGCCCGACCACTTCAGCCCGCACACCTCCTGTTGGTGGCCTCGATAGGTTTGCACGACATGAGACCTCACTCTAACGTCGTTGTTGACGATCTTTCCGTCCATCCCTCCCGTGCTCAGAATGTTATTGTTCCAAGCGAGAGAACCGACTCTAGATCCATGTACTCCTCTCAGAGTCCTCAACTGCAGTGGAACAGGCCAAGAGCAGCACGTTAGGGTGAAACCGGTTGCTGAACTAGAGAGAAGGAGAGGGAGAAGATAACAAAGAGGGGAAATTGCATCGGCAACTAGAGAGAAGGAGAGGAGAGAAGATGCAGCGCTAACCGAGCGATTGGAGGCGGAGTCCCACAGTTGGACGTCCGAAGAATTCAAGCCCACGGCGATGTGTCGCCCGTCGGGAGCCCAGCTGACGCTGGTGACGGGGCCAGCATCATCATCCACAGTCACAAGCTCAGAGGTAGACCCATCCGAAGCATCCCACAGGTACACAGTGTTCCCGAGGGCGATCGACAACACGTTGCCGCTTCCCCAGTCCAGCAGATTCAAGTAGTAGTCATCCACGATGTCCGGCGCATCCAGGGTCCTGTCGGCCGACTGAAGAGGGGTTTTTTTTTTTTTGGCCAAGACCGGTAAGTAAGAGAGGCAAGAAATAACTTAGCAGTGAGAAACAGCTGAGAAGGAAGAGCAGGAGCTGCCTACCTGTGGAATGTATCTCCGCTGCTTCGCTGGCTTAGCATGATGAGGGGAAACCGCGTCAGCTTCTTGGAAGAAAGGTCGCGATGGTGCTGGTGGTTTGCTGTGGAAAGCCAGAATTCTGGTTCTGTTCTTGAGAAGGTTCTCGGCAAGAAGCTTCCTGTAGGCCTCTTTGGAGGGGGAAGCCGGAACTGCGTTCTCCTTCTCTTTCCTGGTTTGGGTGAGCAGGTAGTACGCCACGTCCATATCCATGGCTGACCGATCCGGAATGAATCTGTCACCCTGCGATTGAAGGCATCACGAAATAAGAGGATCCAGTAATGCCAGGGAAATTTCATGAAGAAAGAGCCAAATCAACGAGCATCAAAAGAGCATGAAGATTCAGAATCATCTACCAAAATAAACAAGATCCGCGTGACGGAAACTTCAGCCGAGAACCCTAGATGGGGTCTTTACCATCGGAAGGGAGAACAAGTTTGGAAAGAGGAAGAAAGATACGAATCCTAGATCCGGACAGAACAAAGAACCCTAATTTCTCAAAGATTCCGACGGTGGTGGCAAGCGCAGAAGAATCCAAGAAACATTACAGCGAACCGAACCCAGACATTCCCATGAAACCAAGATCAGAAACTACATAAAGAACGGAAAAACAAACCAACCGACCGACCAAGCAACAAACAAATAATAGAAGAACATGGCTTACGCTCTGCCTCCAAGATGGATTCCTGGAGGTGGTGTGCATCGAAGGCAGGAAAGGCCTGGATGGGACGTCTTGGAGAGGGCGACGAGATGACATTCGACGCTTCTCTGAAGAAATAGAAGAAGAGGAGCTCCCTGCATCCATGGTATTAGAAAATCCAAGAAAAGATGTGAAGCAAAGAAACAAATCGGATTGGACGAAAGAACAAATTGAAACCCTGCAATCCACAACCACGGTCAGAGATCAAATTATATAACAGAAACAAGCAATAGTGTCGATATTCAAGAAGAACGAGAATCAATCAGACACGGCGCTTTTCATTCGAGGAGGAGGGTCAAGATGGCTTTGCAGAGCGGAGGAGGAGTAAAGAAGAGCCGAGCCCTCCCCTTTCCTTTCCTTCTTCTTTCTCCTTCCTTTCACACACACACACAGACGCGCAGAGAGAAATTGTCTGCGAAATCGAGAGAGGAGACAGAGATGATTGTGTCGCGGAGCGCGTCGATGTATGTTTTGTTGGATGGAGAAATCTCAGAGGGCAACCCCCCGTCGGCGTATATAAAAGAGAGAGGAGGAGGAGGATTCGATTCGTGTTCGTTGCTTCTTTGGGGGGCGAATACAGAACTCCCAACGGCTAGTTTCTCTTTTTAAATTAAACAGCTGGCGGAACACAATGGCCGTTGGAGAACGAGACACTACTCGCTCGATGTCGTTTTTATAGCATCAATCGATACAATGTGTCTCCATCATTATTATGTATTGATGATTTAATATGCACGTTGTAACTTAAAGGTTGATTTAGCTTTAAGTAGCAGTGTTGTCAACGTTGTCGCTTTGGCCGAGTGGTTAAGGCGTGTGCCTGCTAAGTACATGGGGTTTCCCCGCGAGAGTTCGAATCTCTCAGGCGACGGTTCTTTTTTATTACTACTCCTTTTTGTTTATTCATTTAAAACCCGTAATGTCATTAATGGACGATGAGGCCGAAGAGCGCGGGAGTTTTGGGGGACTTGTTCTTTCCAAAGCCCATGGGCCGACTGACTTTATGGGAGCCTCGCTGCCGAATCCAGATCTGGATTCCCAAGCAAAAGAAAGACCCGACCACAGCGGGGAGAGAGGAAAGAAGCTGGAGTCGTCTTCTCCATCCATCCAATCCGATCCCCGAGATGATACTGGCCGTTCTCTTCACCAACACCGACGGCAACATCCTCGTCGAGCGGTACGTCCCCCATCTTCTTCCTGCCCTCGATTCCTTCGACTCGGTCAACACCTTTCCTCCGATTCCTTCGTGATCCGTCATGAACGCGCGAAAATCCATCGATTTCGTGCGGAGATTTCTCGATTTTTTTCGTTTTACTTTGCCTTTCTTATCGTATTATTCTTTTCCCCCTTCGCCGGTGGGTTCCTGGATGTTCTTAGAGTCTCTCAGGTCGAGGTCTCCAGTTATGTGTGTGGTCATTCAGGGTCGTAGATGTCGCATATTCTCTATTCTTTTCCCTTCTTCATGTAGGCTTTAGTTATTTGTCGGACTACATAAGATTTCGTTAGATCTACTGCTAAACTTGTACCGCTGGGGGAGATATCAGTAACAGTGCCGAGAAACTGGAGACAAGAATAATGAAGGTATAATCACATAGATATGGTACTCAGAATTAATTCTATCGTACAGTGTACATTTGGGGCATGGCTGGAGTCGTCTTCTCCATCCATCCAATCCGATCCCCGAGATGATACTGGCCGTTCTCTTCACCAACACCGACGGCAACATCCTCGTCGAGCGGTACGTCCCCCATCTTCTTCCTGCCCTCGATTCCTTCGACTCGGTCAACACCTTTCCTCCGATTCCTTCGTGATCCGTCATGAACGCGCGAAAATCCATCGATTTCGTGCGGAGATTTCTCGATTTTTTTCGTTTTACTTTGCCTTTCTTATCGTATTATTCTTTTCCCCTTCGCCGGTGGGTTCCTGGATGTTCTTAGAGTCTCTCAGGTCGAGGTCTCCAGTTATGTGTGGTCATTCAGGGTCGTAGATGTCGCATATTCTCTATTCTTTTCCCTTCTTCATGTAGGCTTTAGTTATTTGTCGGACTACATAAGATTTCGTTAGATCTACTGCTAAACTTGTACCGCTGGGGGAGATATCAGTAACAGTGCCGAGAAACTGGAGACAAGAATAATGAAGGTATAATCACATAGATATGGTACTCAGAATTAATTCTATCGTACAGTGTACATTTGGGGCATGTTAATTCAGTGCTTTCTTGTTGATGCCAATGTTAGGAAGTCATATTTATAGGGAAGGACGGGTAGTCATATTTGAGATCTTTATAATTTCCGTTCACATTGCCATGGCTTTTCAGGTGACCAGTACTAACATCCCTTATCCAATCTGTCAATTTTTGGTCCCTTTATATTCTCTTTATCCAATTGTTCACCTAGAAGCTCTATCTGTTACGGCCCGTGCTTATGATCTTGGTTTGTGCTTCATAGAATCTTAAATTTAATTGGCTGAAGAGGAAAAGATCAGAGAGTGCAGGCAAGAATTGTAAATTTTATGATAAAAGAAAAACAGATAAGAAAAATAAGGCAATTTGGGGATCTAATATGAAATATCAGACATTAAAACTGCCAATTTCTTTGGTGTGTTTTCCCTTCTATACGTTCATTACATATCCAGAACATCATCATCACTACTGATTTTAGTGTTTGTGTTTTGTCCACTTTTTTGGATGCCTTTTGTATTGATGAACATTACTTCCTAACAGCACTCGTCATTTCCAGAATCCTTTTATATGCTAAATTGCAGTGGTAGATTAGGAGCTCACACTAATTCTAGAAGAAATAGGGTTTAACTGGTCATAGGATTCTGTGTAGCCTTTAGTGTTTTCTGGAATTTATCCTATGCTTTACATTTCGAGGAAGTTTTTTGTTGCATACCTTCATTGCAGGATGGCATATATTGTATGAACATGAAGCCTGTGTGTGAATTGAAGGTTGCCAATAAATTGTACTGGCAATTCACAATAACTCTTTTTCTTGGAATGGTAAATTGACCTGGAAACAGTCAGGTGACCCTTCCAGTTATAAATGCCTGAACCGGTTTACTAATATCATCTGGCCGTAGTGTGAGAAGAGACTGAGGGGATCAATTTGAACTCGACTGGAACTGATTAGGGCGAGTTGCTGCATGGGGAGATCAGGTCTCTAGAGTTTGGAGAGGCCGCCAGAGTTGTGTTGATTGTCCTTTTCTCCTTATTCATTTTCTCTCTCTTTTCTTTATTCCTGTCTTTTGTTTCTACACCTATTTTGGTACAATGGTATTTGATGAAATGCCATGAGCTATGGTTGTTGCCAGCCGGCACAAGCATGTGCCATAGGAAAAGCATGAAGTGTGTTACCTGGAACCTGTTGCTATGAAGGAGACAGCTCTAGGGAAGTTCTTCGTCCTAAGAAACAATATATTACAATATGCGCTTTTGTTGGTATGGAGGCATACATTCTGGATTTGATGGAAAATCTATAATCATAGTTAACTTAAAGGTAGAACATGAAAATTATTATTCTCCTCAAATGTCTGACACTTTTAGCTAAAATAAGGGCATACACATAATTCAGGACCTCACGTATGTTTTACTTGACCTGTTTGTCAATTAATTAAAATGAGGAGGGACAGCTTAAGCGGTTTAACTGGACTGTTGTGTATTTTTTCTTCTCACATTTTTAACTGTCATTGAGTATCAATTTAGCAGTGTCAGAGTAAGGTATTGAACTGGTAGACTCTCTATAGTGTTTTCATTAGTATAGAGTACACATGATGCATCTAACGGTTTCAACTTTTCTGCAGATTCCATGGAGTTCCTGCAGAGGAACGACTTCATTGGCGGTCTTTCCTAGTAAAATTAGGAGCAGACAATCTTAAAGGAACTAAAAATGAAGAACTTCTTGTTGCTTCTCACAAGTACGTAAATGCTTCATGAATCATGAGATGTGTGATGAATAAAAATGGTTTCATATAATTCTTCTGTTTTTCTTTGAATTGATTGAATATTTCTTAAAATTAAGTGTGAATGAAAATTTTAGATGCTTTACTCTTTAATTAGTTTCTGTTTTATAGGATAATCTGATTTGTATGTTATATCTAAAACTGTGGTTTTCAGATGAAGAACTTCATGTACATTCCTCCGTTGACTTGATTTCTATTGTCGATCAGAGATCTCATATATCATTCATCACTTTATGTAAATATTATGGAGCTGTTGTTATTTAAAGATCTCATATCTTAGTTATTCACTTAGTATAATAAATACCATGGAGCTGATGTAACTGTATTAAGCTGTCTACAGGTTCTTTTTGGTCCTGAGCTAAATTCAAAGGAGTTAAAAGGTCACTTAGTTAAGAAGCTTAGAGAATGAGGCTTAGGCCACCAAGCAATATAGTTAGATTCGAAATTTAAATGTATGCAGCCTTATCCTCATTTAGAGGAGAAGCTGTTGCCATAATATGAAGCAATGATGCCCAGTTTATATTGCACAAGACCCACCCTGTTTTTAATTATGAGGATTTTAAGGTATGTCCTAAAAGAATTCCTCCAGATTTTGTTGATAGGATATATATAGTGCTTTCTAAGAAGCTTTGTCAGAGTTCTGTTGGAGTCCAGAGCTGATGTTCAGAAAGACGTGCATAATTATAAAACCATCCTGATTTTGCAGTTCTTATTTCTATATATCACCTATTATCACTTGACATACTTAAAAGGCTGCTGTTGAATTTGGTTGCTTGTTTTATATTGATGTATAGCACAAAATAATAAATTTTGTATGTCTCTCCTGAAATTTTGTTAGTTCTTAGCACTCTTGATATCGAAGTATTTGGTGTTCTTCACAGTTGGGAAATTTCCATAATGTTGGTACCTCACTTTCCTTCATTGGATCTTTTATTAAAAATAACCACCCTGTATGTTCACTTATATTTTGTATGACAGGGTTATCAATCTTTTCATCTCAAAGTTAAAATCTTAACTATCTTGTGAAAAATTCAGTTCTTTCATCTTACGCATCAGAAAATACTGTAGCCTAATGTGTTTTTGAGTTGTTTGCCAAGGTTTTGATCAGGAAGGTAATATAATCTTTGTTCAATACAATCTGGTAACCATTTTTTAGTATTCTTTCCATCATAGGCTCGGAGTGTACGGTTGATTGCACTTAAGTATATTTCTGTGTCCTACATACTGTTGTGTATAATTTCTAGTTATGTTGCCCTTTCTCCACAAATTCAGCTTTCATCTTTTCAGGTCTGTGTTTGTTGTCTATACAATACTTGGTGATGTCTGCATATATGTGGTTGGCAAGGATGAATACGATGAACTTGCTTGTGAGTATGCAAATAATTCAATGTGCTTTTGAATTATGGTAAACCTATCAGTAGCTGTTATAAATATTCTCCTGTGTTTGATTTCATCCAGTGGCAGAACTAATTTTTGTTATCACATCATCGGTCAAGGATGTATGTGGAAAACCTCCAACAGAACGGCTGTTCCTCGACCACTATGGGAAGATATGCCTGTGTTTGGACGAGATCATCTGGAAGGTAGGGTAGCGTTCAGATTATCTTGTTTCTCATTGGCCCTCCACAAAAGAAAAAAAAAAAGAAGAGAAATTAAGAAAAGAAAGGCTAAAAAGAGGTTTAGAGACCATTTAAGAAAAAGATTAGGGTATAAAGCCAATGTCATGATGACCTTCCCAGTCCTTTTCTTTAGTTATTAAGCAGTGGTATTGTGGTTTTATGTTAAAAAATTTCTGTAGGTAAAACTAGCAAGAAGACATGCACGGTTTACATGTATTAGTGAGTTCAATTTATCAGGAAGTGAAAGTTGCTTTGCAGTGGAATTCAAGAAATACCTGTTTTCTAACTTTTCGATTTGCCTATGATTAATCTTTAGGGGATGCTGGAGAACACTGACAAGGATAGGATCCGAAGGTTGATAAGGTTAAAAGCTCCTACTGATGCTTGATTGGAGTTATCTTGTCCTAGATGTGTGACTTGGATAATTATTCGTTCTTTGCCATTAATTGCTGTTGTATGTTGTGAATCATTTGTAATCTGGTGAGAAAAGCAAGCATGAAACTTCCAGTTGTAGGATATATACACTTTTGAATGATTTTTCTGAAATGTTTTATGGACTGCTGCGTGGTCTCGCTGATGCTGCTGAGATAATGGTCACTCGCACTTTGTCCACCGGCTCTCGTCAGTTGATTGGCCATTTTTTTATTCGCTAGATGCTAACTGCAGTTTCCATCATTTATTATTATTGTTGTTGTTGTTGTTCGCTAGATGCTAACTGCAGTTGAAAGGACCGCAGTTTACATCCATTCATATCTTCCTGTAATTGCATCGAACAATGAAATTGTATTGAGTTTGAGGGAATCATGTGATTTCAGTTCAGCTTTCATGTGCAGATTATTTGAGTTGGTACACTATATCTGGAAACCAGCCCATATAAACTAAGACAGAAAGGATAAGATGGAGCTTCAAAAACTAAATCTACTGTAACTACATATTATACAGAAAAGCATGATAGAAAACGATGAAGAAATTGCTAAGAAATAGTAAATCAAAGAGAAGAAAAGTCTAATATTTAAGAAAATAACACGTTGTAAAAGATCCTGAGGAAAAAGGCAACGGTGTAAAACAGCACGAAATCGTAATTACAAAAATGAACAGCACCAAAAAATAATGTAATAATTGTTTTGCTAACCAGTTGCAAAGATCCACGTGGGTCTCGCTTTGCTTCGAGATCCGTGCCACGCCGAGTGGATCATCAGGATCACGACATCCTTCCCTCGCGTTCTAGAGAGTTAAACGGGAACAGATTCCGACGGCCCAGTCCGTCCCGAAGCTTCAGGAGAGCGAGGCCATTCCAAAACCCTCGTCTCTCTCTCTCTCTCTCTCTCTCTCTCTCGTATGATAAAACCCCGTCGCCATGTGTTGTTGGTCGTCGATCGAGTTTGCTCTCTGCGAAAGCAAAAGCCTTATCCACCCTCAAATCTACATACCCTGCTCCCTCAATCCTCGAGCGGTGGCAGCTTAGCTCCATTCTATTCTTCCTCTCCCCATCCAAAGTGCGGGTTGGTGTCATTCTCGTCTTCCTCTCCTCCGTTTTAATCTTCCTGCAAAAATAATGCGTCTAGGTTTCGATCGATTTCTGTGGGTCAGAGGTGGGATTTTGGTAACGGCTCGTAGGTGTGCGTGAGCGCGGTGTTAGAATTTTAAGAATCACACGTATATAATTAAATATGTTAAGTTATTATTACGATTAGTCAAAATTAAAATGATCTAATTAAAATAAAATTATTTAACTAAGAGATATAATTATTATAAAAATTAATTATATCGATACCATAAGTCATATTTCTAACTTATTGATGAATAAGTTAGAAATATAAAATTCTTGAGAAATATAATTATAATTATAAATTCATCGATTATGACTATAAATAAGATTATGGTCCTCGGTGGTAGTATCTTAAGTTTCTTCACTCGTAAAGGAGAAATCTAAAGTTCTTAAGGATACATGGAAAATCAAATTATCGATTAATTCAGAAAATACTTAACGAATTTATAAGGTACTAGTAATATGTTTCTTAATTATTGTAGAATTTTATGCATATTATAGTGGATTTAATAAGTTTTATGGAAACATTCTAAAACCATTATTTTGGATCTATAAAGTATGTTTGAACCAAAAATTTGATTTTAATTTTATAAAATAATTGTTTGATTCATATTTGATATGTTAAAGAACTAACAATTGGTATCAGAATCATCCTACAATGATTGTTGAACATCTAGGCTTATTTTTCATATGTTTTAATGATATTTTCATTAATATTTTGGAGTGATTTGGTTCTATCATCATTGAAGAAAATGATGGTTTTATGTAATCATGCTATATCATACTTCTTTAGTTCATTTTTCTGATGTTAAAGATCCATATTTTGAGATGTCTTTTTCTTTTCGTATCTTTTCCTTTTCATTCGTATGCAAATTCATTTTTGAGGTATAAATTTCTCAAATTTTCTTTGGATTTTAATAAATTTAATTAATAATAATATTGTTGTAATATTATGATGGTTTAATTATGTTATTACAATATACAAATTTAATTAACAATAATATTATTATTATATTATATTGGTTTAAACATAATATTGATTCTATAAAGTTATTTGTTGACATAAATTGAATAATTTACAAGCATTAAATATTTTAGTCAATAAATTAAGATAAAACCAATTTGACTAATATAGTTAAAATTTAATTAGTGATTATTTAATTTAGATTAAGTAATTTAATGCATGAAGTTGCCAAAGTGACCTCTCATATATAATATTTCTCATGAAAATATTAAATGTAGTATATATTTATATCTATGCGGTAATTACTCGGGCCAAAGGAAGGTTATTGACTGACAGGATTTTATACATACCTGTAATGATAAACACGTAACAATTATAAAGTTATACATGTAAATGATAAATCAATCCAAAGATAGGTTTATCATTTGAAATGCCTTATTATCAGTGTTTGATCATTACAATAAGACTACAATTAGCAATTAATATTAAAGTCCAAAGATAAGATATTAACGTTGTACTTAGTATCTAGAGATGGGTTATATCATTATTTAAATTTACTTAAGTTTATGGTAATAGATATGAGCATAATTTCTGGTTGTTTATTGTTCTCTTGTTTATGTTCTCTTACAACAATATTTGCTAACCTTAGTTATGTAAAAACCTCAGTTCTGCATTGATTCTAAATGAAACCAACTTTAACAACAAGAAAAGAAAATACAAATCTAAAAAGAATAAGGTTTATAAGGGTCCAGAAGAAACAAAATAAGGATGATACTTGTTTCTTTTGTAAGAAATCTGAGCATTTAAAGGACTGTGCAAAATATCACGCTTGGTATGCTAAAAAGGATACATTCCTTACTTTGGTTTGTTCTGAAATCAATTTAACTTTAGTACCTAGAAACACTAGGTGGTTAGACTCCGGTGCAACTACTAACATCAGTGTTTCAAAACAGGGTTGCTTGAGTTACCGAAAACCCAATGATGTTGAGAGATGCATTTATGTGGGGGACGAAAAATCGGTAGATGTGGAAGCTATAGGCACATTTAGATTGTTATTATGTACCGGATATTATTTGGATTTGAAAGACATTTTTATTGTACCATCATTTAGACAGAACTTAATTTTTGTTTCTTATTTGGATAAATCTGGTTATTCTTGTTCATTTGAAAACAATCAGTTTACTTTGTCTTTAAATTCAAATGTGATTGGAACTGGTTCACTTATAGCTTATGACAATATATATTTATTTGATACTATAGCATCTTATCATGAATCCCTGAATGCGGAATTACAATTTACTAAATATAAAATTGAAAATTCTGGTGTATTATGACATAAACGTTTGGTTCACATCTCTAAAAATAGAGTTGAAAAACTTAAGTCAGAAGGGATTCTTGATCCCATTGACTTATCAGGTTTAGATGTTTATGTTGAATGCATTAAAGGTAAACAAACCAAACCTAAGAGATCAGGTGCAAATAGAGCTACGAACGTCTTAGAATTGATTCATACAGATATTTGTGGGTCATTTCCTATACCTTCATGGAATGGTCAATAATACTTTATATCATTCATAGACGATTACTCTAGATATTGATATCTCTATCTAATACATGAAAAATCTTAGTATTTGGATGTGTCCGAAGCATTTAAAGCTGAAGTTGAAAATCAACTTTGCAAAAGAATAAAAAGCATCAGATCTTACTATGGAGTGGAATATTATGACAGAAATGATGGCTCAGGTGAATAACATCCAAGACCATTTGTTTTATACCTAGAGGAGTGTGGAATTGTCCCTCAATATACAATGCTAGGGTTACCTAGCATGAATGGTGTAACTGAAAGATAAAACCGCATACTTAAGGACATGGTAAGAAGTATGATTTCTCAATCTACTTTGCCAGAGTCACTCTATTAATAAAGTACCAACTTGCATTATTAATAGAGTACCAACTAAAACAACTGCAAAAATACCTTATGAGCTTTGGACTGAGAGAAAACCTAATCTAAAACACTTTCATATATAGGGTTGTCCAACTGAGGTAAGGCCTTACAGGCCTAATGAAAAGAAATTGGAACCCCAAACAGTGAGTAGTTACTTTATTGGTTATTTTGAGCGATTTAAAGGGTATAAATTTTACGATCCCAAATCAAGAAATATTTTTTAGACGGGTATTGCTACATTCTTCGAGGATATTGAGTTTAGGGGGAGAAATAAGGTTAAAGACTTTACCTTTGAGGAAGAATTGGTTCAGTCTGATCCAATTCATATAGTTGCCACTGATGTGACAAATTCAGTACCTCAAATGGATATAGTCATTTCAACTCTCATACAGTACGAGAAAATTGTTCACGAGGAACAAACTCAACATCCTCAAGAATCCATGCCGCAAGAGCCAACACCTTTGCGATAATCCACTAGGGAAAGGAAGAGTGTCATTTCGGATGATTATATGGTATTTCTCTAGGAACATGAAGAAAGTAATGGTATAATGGAAGATGATCAAATCAACTTCCGTCAAGCCATGGAGGATTCCAATTTAGATAAGGGGATTCAAGTAATGAATCAAGAGTATAAGTCCATGCAAGATAATAAAATTTTGGAACTTGTTCCGTTACCGGAAGGTATGAAACCCATTAGTTATAAATAAATTTTTAGAATCAAAAGGGATTCTAAGGGCTATACTCAAAAGGAAGGGATTGACTTTAAAGAGACCTTCTCTCTGGTTTCAATGAAGGACTCTTTTAATGAAGGACTTTAAAGGGATTGACATGCAGGATTGCAAATCAGGAGATGCTCCTATCGCAAAAGGAGACAAATTCAGTCTCAATTAGTGCCCTAAAGGAAATCTAGAAACTCAAGAAATGTAGAAGATTCCCTATGCATCAGCTATAGGGAGTCTAATGTATGCACAGGTTTGTACACGTTCGGATATAACGTACATTATTGGAATGTTAGGCAGATACTTAAGCA
Source organism: Musa schizocarpa (assembly GCA_900464855.2). NCBI lineage: Eukaryota > Viridiplantae > Streptophyta > Magnoliopsida > Zingiberales > Musaceae > Musa > Musa schizocarpa. Next base: position 13,525,500 of record LS990922.1, read on the forward strand.
ATCATGGAATGGATCATTGGAAGGCAGCTAAAAGAGTCATGAGATATTTAAAGAGGACAAAAGATCATATGCTCACATATAGGAGATCAGACCATTTGGAAATCATTAGGTATTCTGACTCCGATTTTGTTGGATGTCAAGACAGTAGGAAATCCACTTCAGGCTACATTTATATGTTGGCTGGTGGCGCGATTTCTTGGCATAGTGCCAAGTAATCTCTTATTACTTCTTCCACCAATGCAGCGAAATTTGTAGCATGTTTTGAGACATCAAATCATTAAATTTGGCTAAGGAATTTGGTCACAGGACCGTAAATAGTACAAGGGATTGAAAGAGTACTAAAGATATACTGTGATAACAAATCAGCTGTTTTATACTCCAACAATAATAGGAGCTCGACTAAGTCAAAGCACATTGACATCAAATTCTTAGTTGTGAAAGAAAAGGTACAAAGTAAATAAATTTTTATATAATATTTAAGAACAAACTTTATATTGGCATATCCTCTCACAAAAGGTATACCACCCAAAGTCTTTCATGAGCATACTGCTCATATGGGTATATCAGAATTTGAGGAAACTTCAGTTTACTGGGAGTCTGTCATATGTTTGTTATATGTTCTATGCTAGATTTTGTATTTGTACAGATATTTTCTGATTAGAAATAAAGCTTCAGTTTATTGTACTTTGTATATTATGACTATTAAAGTTAGTAATGATCTCATAAATATAAAGTTGGACCGGTTGAAAATTGACATGTACAGATCACATTCATATAATTCTTATACTATACATTTCATAATTGATCTATGTTATTTGGTTATGTTAATATTAGTGATCATTGATGGGTTTATGTATAATTGATATAGCAAAGATCGCTTTGGTCCTATATTAATATGGTCAATGAACGAGATTGTTTTGTATGTTCTGTTTAATATTGACAATAATTTTGAGCTTATAAAGTATAGTACATTTATAAGGATACATATGTGACTGAGTGACAAATTGTTAGAATTTTAAGGGTCACACGTGTATAATTAAATATGTTAAGCCATTATTTTGATTAGTCAAAATTAAAATGATCTAATTAAAGTAAAGTTATTTGGCTAAGTGACATAATTATTATGAAAATTAATTATACCATCAATCATATTTCTAACTTAATGACGAGATAAGTTAAGAATATGAAACTCTTGAGGCATAATTGCAGATTCATCAATTATAAACATAATCATAATTATAGATTCATCAGTTATGACTAAAAATAAGGTTATGCTTCCAGTATCAAATGGAGTTTATCTTCACTCGTAAAGAAAAAATCTAAAGTTTTTAAGGATACTGTGCAATTGGAAGGCCAAATCATCGATTAATTCATAAAATACTCTAATGGATTCATCAGGTACGCTTCCGTGTTAATATATTTCTTAATTATTGTATGATTTTATGCATATTATAATATATTTAATAAATTTTATAGAAATATTCTAAAACATATTTTATATGTTTTGAACCAAAAATTCGGTTTTGATTCTATAAAATAATTATTTGATCTATGTTTTTTTGTGTTTTTTATGCGCAAAGATTCTTCTTTTCCCTGGTAATTCGATTCTGTTTTGTAATTTATCTGAGATCTGTTCCGAATTGCGTCCACGAACAATCGAAGAATATGGAAATAGTAAAGAGTTTCACCTAGACTGGGTGTGGGGCTGCGACAATGGTTGAACAGTCGAGTGTATTTTTGTGCTTTATTTTCAATAAGTTCCAAAATACAGAATTTTAGAGTCTATGGTCTCAAAAAGCTTATTATTATTTTTTTTGCTAATTTAGCTTCTTGTTGAATTGTCTTGTCACTTTCGATCTGCATGCTGTTAAACTTGAGAACTTACTTTAATGGAGGAAAAGCCCAAAGAGGACTTTTGATGCGACCGAGCTGCTATCTGCTGATCTTAATTCTCACTTTATGTTACATACGGAACGGATAAACATGTATTGACTAATACATGCATCGAACCTGATCTGTTAATGTGGGTTGGTTCTTTGTTAGTTATTGTCTCATGTTGTCTGGTCGCATGAACCCTACTTACTAAATCTGGTGCATTTAGGTCGAATTAGAAGATCCTATTGAGAACATCGGAGCTAAGTTAGTAAGGCAAGCTGCTGCAAAGACAAATGATCTCGCTGGGGATGGAACGACTACTTCCGTCGTTCTTGCTCAAGGATTGATTGCTGAGGGTGTTAAGGTTTGTAGAACATTACAATTACAGGCCATGCTACTCATTCTTCTGGTGTTTGTTCACAAATGAAACTTTTATCACCTGATAAGCGATAAACTTCTGATGTGTGCAGGTTCCAATCCAATTCAGATTACGAGAGGGATTGAGAAAACAACCAAAGCCCTAATGGCTGAACTGAACTGAAGCTAATGTCAAAAGAGGTATATTTAAGGTTCCTTTAGACATTTTTTTTCAGATATGGTATTGTTTAAATATTTTTTTTTCTTGATGACATGAGTTTTCTTTTCTTGTTTTAATTTTAGTAGTCATAAAAATGAGTGTAGTAGTTATGTGGCTTGCATGTCATCTTAGTTCACAGATCGAAGACAGTGAGTTAGCTGATGTAAGTGCTGGGAAATATGAATATGATTGCAGAGGCTATGAATAAGGTTGGTGGGAAAGGAGTGGTAACACTTTAAGAGGGGGAATTAATATTGCCCTGTATAACGTGATCATGAATCCTTTTATCCGTATGATGTTGTCATTAATATTGCTCTTCTCTTGGCTTGATCGAAACCCCCTGCCCACATCCAATCGAAATCCATCCATCGTTGGTTGCTCTTTCTGCTTGTAATTGTGGAAACGACAACCACTGTCATCTAATATTCACCAACGGAGGAGATGTTCATCGTACGACAACAGGTGGTTGGAATTTTGTGTGCCGCTACGCTACATATCGCATCAGTTGATTCATGGAAGAAGACGCTGAGAGAGAGAGAGAGAGAGAGAGAGAGAGAGAGAGAGAGAGAATGGAGGGTTGATTCATGGTCTCAGCAGGACTACCAAAGCGTTTGCCTTGAGCATCGAGGAGTTAAAAATGGGATACACACAAAGCCGTAGCCTTCTTCCTTCTCCTGACTCCTCACCATTCTCCGAGTCACAAAAACACATGGCATCGCAAAATAAACGTTTCACTCCTCTTGCACATCTTGACTACTCAATAATTACTACTAAAACTCTGAGCAAACCGTGGAGGAAGAGACTGTGGAAGAAGAAGAAGAAGAAGGTAAAGGCTTTTTGCAGACACGGCTCAGACGATGTACCTGCTCTAACTAACAGTTGGAAAGCTTGTGTTCCGCAGCCTTCTGTCCTATCCGCCCATCATTCCGATCCCCCCTTTTTGATCCACAGACCCCACGTGTCAAATAAAACGTAAGAAAAACACCTATACCACTCCGCTCCCAGGATTCAGATTCAAACCGTGCAACCTGCACGCCATGGAAGGCTCGTCAAGATGATTACGAGCTTGGCTTTGTCCCACCGGTTTTGCCTACTCATAATTTAAAGCTAACCTAACCTTAATCGGAACAATTCATCGCTCGTCCATTCCACCTTCCTGCCGAATCAAACATGTGTGACGGATCCAAGGCCACGTCTCCACCCGCCGCCGGTTTCGTTTCGTTCGAGAAGATGAGACTCATCGGGTCGGTTTCCAGCTCTGCCAGATCTGCGAAGAAGTCATCGGGGTGGCTCGATGCAGGGATCACGGCGGGCTTCCAACTCTGCTCGACTGCTCCATCGTATTCGTCACCCTCAGCCGGATGATGAATGCCCTTCTCTGCGACCTCTCCCTTTACGAAAAGAGCATCCGACCCGGTGGCCGTTTCCTTGGGCTCGTCTTCCTTTAGATCGTGGCCGGAGGTCTTGGAAGCTGAAGCGGCGTTCTTAGACGCTTGGGATCTTGTGGATCCAGCCAGAGCGTTGCGTTGGGTCGGCCATGGGTGGTTGTGCTCCGACGTGTAGGTGATGACTAACATGTTAGGATTGGTGGGGCTGCGCTCCACTTGTTTCCGTGCGGTGCATCCTTTGGAGCTACTGCACCTGTAGTAACCCCTGAGGTAAACCAACAGCTTCGGTCAGCTACTAAGTTTTCACTCACAACACTATTATTACACTGAGCGTGCAATTGCTTATCAAGGTGGTCATATCACATGTCCAATCATAAACATTCCGTGTTAATGCTTCAATGCGTCGTAAGGAAAGACGCAGAAAGCAAGCAGATAGATAGACTGAAAGCAAACACACACTCATAATTTAGGGTTTCATGTTAGGATGAGAAAAAAAGAAATACCTAGGATAAGGAGAGCCCTTGATTGGCTTCTGGCCATACTTCCTCCAAGCCCATAGATCGTAAGGAACAACCTCTCCGCTGTGTCTATTGCTTGCCGCTGTAGGGGCTGGAATGCATACCACCTTTTTCACTTGGTTCTTCCTGATAAAGAAGCAAGTCCTATTACTTGTTGGAAAACAGCAACATATTCCTCGAGGAATAAGCAGCAGCTGATCGATGAGTAAAGATTCTCAAAAATAGTGATCTATATAATGTATATATGGGCTGTCGAACCTCCGTTTGATGCCGAGCGTTCTAGTGGATGAGATCCGCACACCACCATCGTCCACGGAGCATCCTACCGCTGCACCATCACTCGCCTTCGTCATCTCCCCGATGAGTACCGCGGATGGCACGATGGCATTTGGACGGAGAGGGGAACCCTTGGCTCCTCCTGACGACACCCGGAACGCCCTGTGGTTGATATCACATGCCTTTATAATCTCCTCGCTCATCCGCAACTTGCCGGATACGATCATCCCACCTCCACCACCATCGCTACTCTCTATTGCCACCTCGATCTGCCCTCCGCCGCTGTGGAGGAGAGGATCACGATGGCACCCAAAGGGATCTCCCAAGTTGTTGATCCTGTCCCCGGGCGAGGGCAAGACCGTGGCCTCCGATGGCAGTTTCCGGTCGCTGACCGGGAACTCAGCAGCACCCGAAGCTCCAGCAAACCCGCCGGAGCGGACTATGTCGGCAAGATCTCCCTGATCACTCTCCATTCTTTGCCAGAAATAGTCAAACATGTCTTCAGATCTTTGATGCTTTTTGGCAAAGAGTGTTGCGGCGAAGGTGTAGCCTATTGCTGAAATCTTTCCTGCTGCTCTGGGAAGGGCGGAGGGAGGGGATGGGAAGAAAATTGTGCGGCGAGGGAGGAGTGAGACGAGAGAACTCTTCTTCGACCCCAAGAAAAATAGTGTGCGCAAGGGGACAAATGGATGTGTGCGTGTGTGCGTCGGAGAGAGAGAGAGAGAGAGAGAGAGAGAGAGAGAGGGTAGTATATTTTTATTCATGGAAGACGCTGACTTTTTAATGGAATAGACTTGTCCATACGCAACTGAGGACGGACAGAGAAGAGAAACACGTGTGTCTGTGCACGTCTCTGTGTGTGTGTGTGTGTGAGAGAGAGAGAGAGAGAGAGAGAGAGAGAGAGGGACCGGAAGCAAGCGGTGATCATATTCTGTGGTTTGAGTTGTAGGTGTCCGATCCATCCATCCGTCCATCCAAATTGGGTGCCGGATTTCGTCTCTGAAGTGGAGATCATGCCTCGTAGTCTCCATCATTTTTTTTTTCCTGTTAGATTATTACGTAATCCTATTTAATTAGATAATATATATTATAGATATGATTAACTAACCAATAAAAAAATTATATTATAATAAAATTCTTAAGAGGATACTAAGAAACTTTCATAATAATTTATCTTAGACCTTGTTCTCGCTTATAAATATACATAACCTTTAGGGCTATATATACTTATCTCAACACAATTGAGAGATTATAATTTTTCTCTTTATTTTCTTAATCCATCATGATTCTACGAAAGGATAGAAAAAAAACTGAATGAGTGTCTAGTTTTCCTTGCAGATTGATATATCAGATCCGATGATAGTACATATGTAAATCAGATAATATTTATTCTTCGGAACAACAATGAAAGGTATCATCATAATATTGTTTAGATTCATTATTATTTGATTTTAAATTTTGGCATAAAAGTTTTTTCACATTACATATAGCATGATTACAAATTTTATGCTAACAATTGGTATCAAAGCAGTGATTTTTAAAATCAAATACTTTTGGATCTATTTGTTAGTATCTTTCGCTTGCGAAACAATATTAATCAAATTTTGTTTACGATGCATGAATGATTCATCGGATATTATTGATCTGTTTTTTTATATGATTTGCTCTATTGCTAATTATGAGCCATGTACGATTTCTTATGTTTGATCGATGGATTTATAATTTACTCTCAGTGTTATTGAGGCGATGATATCTGTTGATCGCCTATTTAGTTGTTGACAGCTGTTGAATGGTTGTGTACAGAAATTACACCCCGTAGCCGCACGTCGACAGCAATCACTATGTTGATCTACTTGCACGAGACGGCTGCACCACACAATGCGTATCACAACAGCAACAACGACCGTTGGTAGTCGGTAGGTGGCCAGTCATGTGCCACGGTGGCTATGTATCATGGCACCCACATGCAGTTGACAGCTATGTAAGCGACGGCCACACCGCGTGTGAACGTGGTGGCCACAGAAGGTGACGGCTACACCCTATGTGAAGTCGACGGTCACCATCACACATAATGGTGGCGCCCGCCTACGGAAGGGCAGTGGTCGTAGATGGTGGCAACCGCACTACGCAACGGTTGCCCCCGTGGGCAATGGGCAACAACGACAGCCCCATGAGGGCATAGGCCACGCCCAGGCAGTGGACGCGAGCAAGCATAGGCCACGTCGTGGCGACAACGACAGGGTAGCCATGCACAGGTAATGACGGTGTAGGGAAGGCTTTTTCTTGGAAAAGGATATTTTTTCCCTTTAGAAATGAAAGAATTCCAATGCCTATCCTTTTATTTACTTTCCATAAATGCTCTTCATAATTGAAATTTTCTTGACATGTCCTTTCCATAGTTCTACCCTTCATGAATCTTCTAATTCCGATCTATGTCTCGTTAACAAAATTACAATTTTATCTTTGGATCAATTCTTATTGATTGGCTTAATTGGGTTGATGTTTAGTTGGGTTTATCTAATTAAATAAGACTACTTGTCATAATGGTTCTTTTATAGTTTTCTCATATAAATTATTGATTGCATGTTGTAAATAAAATCCAATTACTATTCTTAGATATTTATTTGGTTATTCATATGCATATATTTGAAATTATGAAATAATAGTTATCTTTTACGTAAGGCTCTTCATGATTTATGTGTTATCATAATTATAGTTATTATATGAGTTTTTTTTTATATTGATCAATATTCAATAATTATTATGGCTATTATTCTATTATTGATTTATGTGTTATTATGATTCTAGTTTTTTTTTATGTTGATCAATAGTCGTGCTTAGGGGACGATGACATAGGGAAGATTTGGGCTTTTTCTTGGAAGGATATTTTTGCCCTTCAGAAATGAAAGAATTCTAGAGCCCATCCTTTTATTTACTTTCCATAAATGCTCTTCATAATTAAAATTATCTTGACATGTGCTTTTGATAGTTCTACCCTTCATGAATCTCGTAATTCTGATCTATGTCTTATCAACAAAATTACAGTTTTATCTTCGGATCAATTCTTATTGATTGACTTAATTGGGTTGATGTTTAATTTAATTCTGGGCTTATCCAATTAAATAAGACTGATTGTCATAATGGTTCTTTTATAGTTTTTCATATAAATTATTGATTGCATGTTGTAAATAAAATCTAATTATTGTTCTTAGATATTTATTTGGTTATTCATATGCATATATTTGAAATCATGAAATAATAGTTATCTTTTACGTAAGGCTTTTCATGATTTATGTGTTATCATGATTATAGTTACTATCTGAGTTTTCTTTATGTTGATCAATATTCAATAATTATTATGGTTGTTATTCTAAACTTCTTTAGCACAAATTAGAATAAAAAAATTAAGAATATTATTTATAATTTATCTTCATAAGTTTATTTGATCGATAACTGTCAAAGTAGCTTGGGATGGTAGATTTATGAGATGTAAATTATAATAAATGTATTATCATTTATAGGATATTTTAGATTATATTTTATATTTTTATATTTGTCTTACAACCATCAAAGTAACATGGACCAATAATTTATAAAATAAATTATGAAATTAGTCTACATTAAATAAGATAATAATCATAATGACAACATAAATCAGAATAAAAAAATTTGATGAATAGTATTTATAATTTATCTTTCTAAGTTTTATATGATTGGTAGCTACCAAAATAGTTTGGGATAGTAGAATTATGATATATGAATCATAATAAAATTCTTATCATTTATGGGACATTTTAGATTATACTTTATCTTTTTGTATTAATCTTGCGACCACTAAAGTTACTTGGACCAATAATCTATAAAATACACTATGAAATTGATCCTCATTCACATTAAATAAAATAATATTCATAATGATACATATAATTAAGAGATTTAGATAATCCTAAAGGAGAATATATTTCAAATAATTATATAATGTGATATGATGATACTGTTTTGGATATCTTTGTAGTTTAGTGTTGTGTACCCAAAGATGACACTACTATTCCATAACAATGGTATTGATAAGTGAATACTAGATATATCAATATTTCATCCAAAGGTGAAATATAAATGATATCAATAGTTCATCATATTTTGTAAACTCAAATCATTAATATTATATTATTATAGTGATACTTTCTTCGTTGTATTTTTATAAATATCCCTATATTTTCTAGAATAAATAGCTTGAGCATATGCAAGTTGTATTAATGAGTGAGATCTTAATCAGATTAATTAAATGGAACACAGACTTAATTACTAAAAGTTCTATGGAATAGATAATTGAGGTGATTAATCAGAAAAGATATAAAATATTTAATTTTATCATATTTAGACTTCAAATAATTTTCTGAAAAGTCATTAGTTTTGAGAAATTTCTATGGAAAAGGTATAAAAGTTCTATGGAATAGATAATTTTCTGATAAGTCATTAGTTGATGTCTTAACGAAAGAACTAACTAAAAATAATAATATTTGAGAAATTCAAGATTATATCATTGATATAATTGATAAAACTGTAAACTCAATATTTATAATATTTTGAATATTATTCGGAAAGTAAGTAACACTAAAATAAATAAAAAAATGAAACGTAAGTCACGTGAGTTTATAATTGCTATATAAACTCATAAAAAAATATCTTTATAATAAAATGTTTATTTTTTTAAGAAAGAAAAATTATGTGACGAAGATACAGATTTCCTTTAAGAAAATCTCACTTTTCCTTCGTTTTCCCGACTAAAACTCCTTCAAGAAAAACCTCAGTTTTCCTTCGTTTTCCTCGGTTGGCACTCTCCGGAGGGACACCTCCATAAAGTGGTGTGTTCAGTGTGTAATAGGACGAGAGAGAAGGGGAGGCAAGCAGCCGCATTTCTCGGCTTTGATTTTGTTCCTTTCTCTTGATGTAAATTCTACATCAACAGGAGAGGTGGGGGGTGCAACCCATTCCTCCTCGCATCCCTGCTAGTGCTCGCAGGCAGAATTTGCCCCGTGTGGTCGGCTCTCCTCTTTTCAGCTCAACATGTTTCTACTTGAGCTGATGCCTAACCAAGACTGACAGAAGATTCAAGAGCATCGATTTTGCTTACACAGTAGAGAGAGGCATTACGAGTGAGTTTCTATGGAGATCGAGTCCGAATTGATGGTGCTGTTCTCGTGAATATTGGCTCCTATTTTACGTAATTAATTAGGCAGAGAATCTCGAGTGCATAAAGTGACAAGACTCGGATACAGTGTTTCAGGACAAATCATTATGAACAGGCTGTGCGAGTAGAAACCTCGTGTCCTGCATCATTCCATGAATGCTATACACGTCTGTACTTTGTAAATACAAGACAAAGACTCGGCAATTTGAATTGAGTCTCTCCCTCCCTCTTCTTCTTCTTCCTCCTCCGCCCATTACTACTACCACAGAACTGAGTAAAATTATTCGAATATCATTTTGCACAAGAAGAAATACGAAAGACGTGTAGCAAGCACCAAGTGATTTTGTTGCGTGTGGTGTGTCCGAAGCAAGCTTTTCATCTGCCTAGATACTTTAGACCAGCACCAAAGATCGAAAAGGAGGTTTCGGACATGTCTAAAGGTCGCAATGGACAAACACCAAAGGCTTCCCAGCGTAAGAGCGGTGAGGGGCAAAATAAGGACCGACGAAGTGGAGGGAGCTGAGCTTTCTCAAGGACTGCTTCTGATGCAACTTCAGGTCAAGTGTCTTTGTCCTTTCTATGCTTGTTAAAGCCGTGTTGAAGGTTAGTTCTATTTGTGAGGTTAATATTTTTGTTTGATGGGCATGAAAATGAGGTACTGCTCTCTCTCTCTCTCTCTCCACTGTTATCCGGGAATTGGACACCATTCGAAACACATCTCGTCTCCCGTTTCTCATTCACTCACGGTGGCCGCTCACATTCTCCCAAGTTCATATCCTTTCTGCTCGAATGATTCCATCTCTTTGCCAGATCTCTAGAGGGCAAAGAAGAGAGAGAGAGAGAGAGAGAGAGAGAGAGAGAGAGAGAGAGAGAGAGAGAGATGCATCATTTCACCAACCTCCGAACATGATCCACCTACTTCTTTTCCTCCTTGGTAGCTGTAGAGGGCGTAATTTACAGCTGTGTGATACAGAGAGAATTACTAGTTAAGAAACCCGGCAATATGATATGATTCCACCGATGTTAATGTTGCTGTACGTGTTGATGAAGCATAAGCTTCTCCGATTGTAATTAAAGCCTCATCAGATGACTCGCATGATATGCCATCTTTCTCCACGTACGAAAAGTAATAGTTTCTCAAATGCTGGAGTAGCGTGCCGAGTCGAGGATCACAGTCCTGACCGATTCCAGAGTCCCAAAAAAACACAGCTCTTAGATCGATGCCTGTAGATTGATTGGTTAGTTACGCGAACACACCACCACGTTGGTGCATGAATGAAAATTCCCACTAGGGAACACAACACCTCTATCTCTTTCTCCCTCCTCTCACAGGCTGCTGCTCTCCAAGAATTGCAATCAGAAGCATTCTTCCATTTACTCTTATACAAATGACCTGCTGCAGTGCTGTGCCAGGGCCCATATGCCTATGCGATCATTGAGTGCACATCCCGCCTTAATGCAGAAGACAGGCATCTCGGGTACCCACCGCCCACCTAACCGAGAAGGCTCAGAATCATCCTCCTTCCCACTGGATCGCAATGCATCTAATGCCAGAGTGCGTGATGATAAGCAGAGCAAACCATGGCATCCTCAGTTTCCGTAGTGTCGCTGGGCAAAGGGTTAATTTAAGCTTACTGATTATCCCAGGAGATAATCGAGCGAGGAGTTTGGATAAGTCGACGAACTAAACTTCTACACCCATCGATCGCATCGATGAGCAATGACGTTTTAGCGAAGGAGGCGCTTGATGATTGTTGTCGTAGATGAGGTTTTAGTGAAGGAGCGAATGGGGTGATTCGCAAGTTCAGCCGGTTTGTCCGATGCCCGGTGGTCGGAGTTCATCATGGAAAAGAGGATGAAGAACGCAAAGAAGAGCATTGTTCGACGACGATCGTCACGCACTACTGTCGCATGATCATGACCATACGGATGACGATATGATAAGATGTATCAGGGGACGAAAGCAAAGGAAGGCAGCTGACACCTCTCTGACTCCCCTCCCTCCCTCCTTTTTCTTTCCCCCCTCCCGCAGCAGAATATAGTGCCCCCCCCCCCCCACTAAACACCAAAAGAAAATAACTTTCCCAGATGGAATGATGGCTTCGGACGAGCAGCAATGCATGCCGCCGAGAGGCGGTGGGGAGCGAGGAAGAACATGGCCATGGACTGACACTTTCCTGTCGGGCAAAGCCTCGCCACACATGGATGCCAATTTGCAGAGCCGCAGGAGGCCACCCTGTAGCAAGTGACACCTGACATCATCACCATCGACAACACACAACGCTGCTGGCGTTGCCATGTCATTTTCCTATCGAGTTGGCATCACATGCATGAATTCCTCGAAACATATTCCAATCACATACTTTATCAGGTTCCGAGAGTACGTTTGTCTGTCGCGACTCTGAAGAAATCTTTGCGGCTCTCGAATATCTTTTTCTTCACACCATTCTTGTTCCTGCCATAGAACCAGCAGCATATTAGTCTCAACAAGTTGAATTGACCCAGAAGAAAGTCGTAGGCGTATTCTAGTGATGATATCATTCCTAAGTGACAGCCGCATGTTAAAGGTATTCTTTTGTTACCCTCGGGAACTATTTGTATGTATGAATCCATATATTACAGACCCACTCAGCCTTATCCAAAACATTTGACGGACCGAAAAGCCCATAGCGCACATCCGTTACGAGGCCCGCGGGCTTTAATTTTCGTGACGAGAGTTCATGGGACTGGGCCGGCAATCCCATTCGCCGTGTCCGGGAGTACGGCTATCCTCTCCTCTCACCGTCTGCCGTGGCGGAAAGGAAGCGCAGCATCGCAGAAAGAAAAAGTCGTGGGGTTGGTTGGGTAAGGGCGGCAGTAGACGCACATGGCTTCGGTGGTGAGGGGCGTCCTCCGCACGATCAAAGAGAAGGGCATCGGCGGTTTCTTCAAACATCTCCGCGACGAGGGTTACACGTCAGTCTTGTTCTCTTTCGAATCCATCACCTTGTTTCTTCTCTCTTCTGCGACCTAGCAAGGGTGATTTCTCGGGTAGGAACCCTAAAAGGGCCATTCTTGGATGCTCCTACGTTATCGTCTTGGATGCTCATACTTTGATCGGATCCGTTCTTGCATCTGTATCGTCTTTAAATCGAGGCGTATCTCTGTTCATGCGATAAATCTTAGCTATCGGATGCCTTCTCAATTAGGCACTCTCTTTTCATCGTATAATACGCCCAATTTGCAGAAAAGAAGATGCAAGTGGTCTTGTGTGTATGCTTAGGTTAGCAAGAGTCTTCCTATTGCACCGCTGCAAATTGGCTCCCTTGATTTTCTAGGTTGATGCTGAAATTATTTGCTGATTTCATTTTCTCCATCAGCACAATCCTGGATAACCTACGCCTACCTCTAATGGAAACTCGACCGATGTCTCTAGTTGACCCAAATTGTTTAGAGCTTTTGTTTACAAACATTCAGCAGCATCGAACAAGATTATGCATCTTCCTCCATGGATGGATGGACTATCATGCATATATTGCTAGGTTTCTTTCCTAAAGGTTCACTCTGAACCAATAACCTTATGTCTTCATGCTTTTTTGGAATTTTTTTTTCTTGCTATGCATACTTGATACTCAAGTTGCTATCAAAATTAACATTCTTTTATCATACAGTGATATCAAGCTGAGGTGGCAATTAGATAGAAAGAAATTCTTGTAGATGTTCTGGCAATTCCCTTTTTCTGATCATGTATGGAAGAAATATGACCCGATATAGCTATTCCTTGAAATTGCTAGTAATATGTGTTTTGTGGTCATCATAGTGTCGTAACTCAGGAATTCGCATGATAAACTATCTGGCCGTAGTCATGGAGGGTTAACTTTTGCATCTCCTTTGTTTTTTATTTCACATCTGCTTATGTAAATGTCTAACTTTCTTGTAATGTTTAGAAATAATTGCCGCTCAACATAGATATCCATTGAAATTGTCATTGTAGTCAAACAACATAATGCCATATATTTCTTGTTTTTTTATGCATTTTGTGGTCAATAATGTCATATTTCAGGAATTACCACCATCATAAACTATCTGAATGTAGTCTGTGGAATAGAACTTTTTGAAAGAAAGGGGGGATGATTTTTATTTTTTTTTTTTTTTGAAATTTTTTGGATAACTAAGTCTCTGATGCATAGAATTTCTTGTCTGTTACAGGAACTGCCTTTTGGATGGGAATCTGCTGTAAGTGCCTTGGTGTGCCACATATGCTTTTCTTTTCTTTCTGTGATACATATTGCTTTACCTTGGATTTAGGAGCCAACCAAGTCCTATGTCTTAAATGTATTACATGTTACAATCAAGGGAACATTATTAAACTTTTGCTTCTTTCTCTGCAAGTTATTTCAGGGCATGTTTTCTGCACATTTGATGCTTTCTTTTTCTGAAAGTAATAGTCTGATTTTTTAGGCAAACCAAGATTCACAACATTGGTGCAACAGTGGTTGGAGTTGATAAATTTGGAAACAAGTATTATGAGAAATTGGATGTCCAATATGGTCAGTGATCTTGTTGCTTCTTTGTTTTTCGAATACTGTGTTCTTCCCTGATAATTCTCTTGGCATTTTGATGCATGAATTTGAATTTTTTGTTATCCAGGCACCTAGTTGTTTTCTGGAAATCTTGCATGCTTAGCACATAGTTGTTTGCTCGCAGTTGAAATCAATCGACAACTTATACCAATTTATTTTAAAAAATATTCATTTAGAGAGTAAATTCTTTTACCTGACAGACATAATTGATGCATGTATAGTGGCAAGTGCTAAATAAATCATTCTTTATTATGAAAGCTAAGCAGTAATTTCATGAATAAAGTAATTTCATGAATAACTTGTGAATACCAACCCACACTAAAAAAATTGTTTATATAATAAACTTTTGAATCTTAAGAATAAGGAAGTATCAAGATTGTAATGGATTATCTCCAACTAGGTGGCAAAAGGAACAAACATTACTCAATAAGTGTACAAGCATAACAAATAACAAATAGCAATTTCCTCATTTGACCTATTCTAATGAGATAGTTTAAAAAGAAGAGAGCTTCTACTTCTAGTATAAAAACAACATAAATAACTTTAAATATTCCTGGTCATAACTATCACATTTGATATATAATGTAACACCTGATATTTTATTTCAAAAATTGTTTTATAATGTTTCTTGCAAAACATATATATATATATATATATATATATATATATATATATAACATATAAACTCCTCATAAATATGAAAACTCTTAACTACTTTTAATAAATAACAGAATGATAAGTTATTAGGTGTACTGTCTGATTTCATTTCATATCATAGACCATCTTCCAACTATCAATTAGCACTTAACAAAGATTTTAGATATAAAACAGTTGCTTCTTCATGATTTTTTATTTGTCATGTCGTTCAATACAAATTTTTATTGTTGGTAAAGTTTTGTGGCTTGGCTGGGGTGTAGTAGGTTGTCTTATACAACAAAGGATGATTTCTGATCGAATAATATAACTCCATGCTTTGTAGGTTTTATTCTCTAGTTTCATTAAAGACTTGTATAATATTCTTTTAGTCTTCATGGTTGGACAAACACCCAACTATTTTTCGAGAATCTTACATGCTTATCACATAGTTGTTTGCCCCTAGTTGAAATCAATTGATAACTTATACCGATTCATTTAAAGGGAAAAAAATCATTTAAAGACTAATATCTTTTACCTAACATATAAAAACATCCAAATACAATTGATGCATATATAGTGGCAGTTGCTAAATAAAGCATTCTTTATTGTGAAAGTCAAGCAATAACTTTATGAATAACCAGCGATTTAAAAAGGCGCTCAGGCGCTCGGGCGAGGTGAGGCGAGGCCCGAGCGCCTTGCTAAACTTCCAGGCGGCGCGCTTCAAAGAGGCGCCGCTTGGGCCCTCGCCCGAGCCCAGGCGCTGGGCGCTTCGGGCGAGCGCCCGGGTTAAACCAGGCGACCGAACCAGGATTTTAGGTCTGGTTCGGTCTTCGGTGGTTAGTTGGTTCAATCGAACCAACTAAAACCGATATCAGCGACAACCCAACCCTAACCCTCATTGTCGTTGCCGCTCCCGATCCCACTGCTCGCCGCTGTCGCTACTCGCCACTCCCGCTCCCGCTGTCGCTGCCTCCTTACACTTCCGCTGTCATTGTCTCCTTACATTCCCGCTGCCGCTGCCGTTGCCTCCTTACACTCCCGCTCCCGCTACCTCCTTACACTCCCGCTCCCGTTGCCGCTACCGTTGTCGCTTCCTATTTTCTTAATCAGCACCCCCTTGCATTTTTCCTTCTTCTCCTTCTGTATACTATTAACAGTATATAACAATATATATTTAATATATTGTATCTTAGATTTTCTTAATTTAATAGCATATTTTTATTTAAAATTTTAAATAATTATATTTATTAATTATATTATATATTTTTATATTTTAGCGTCTCGTTTCGCTCGAGCGAGCGCCTAGCGTCTCGGGCGTTTTTGGACCTTAGCGCATAGCGCTTTTTAAATCATTGTGAATAACTTTTGAATACCAATTGACACTAAAAATTTTGTTCATATAAAAAACTTTTGAATACTATTAATGAGATAGCATCAAAATTGTAATGAGTTATCTCTATAGCTCTTGCAGTTCTTGGAGACATGGAACCAACCTTCTACCCAACTTGTAATGAGTTATCTTATATTTGTTTTCAGAGTAATCTACCAATTTGTAATAGATTTGAGACTTAGGTGGAAGAGATTTTTTCATCACTTATGACCCTACCAAGAAGATGCAGTCTTTTTTTATAGTTAAATATATTTAGTGTTGTAATGATAAATATTTTGAATTCAAAATAAAAAGAGTCTTTTGTAAATTATGAATTTTGAAATGATGATTTTTTCTAAAAGTCGGTGTGACACTATCGATAAATCAAAATGATCAAGTTTAGTACTATGAATATAAAAATAACATCACAATTCTTTGGCCATGACTTGGCAAGTAAAACATGAACCAAGTTGGGAATGAATTGTATGCTGTCGAAATCCATATTCAGTTGATGTCTCACCAATTTTCCAATCATTTCCAAGTAGCGACGTTGTGGGTGATAGGTGAATGAAGTTAGTAACTTCACTACCAATGTTTCTTTGATTAAATACAAGGAAATAAGTCGGGTTAGCATATGGAAGGCCTTGACAAAACTTCCTCACTAGAGCTTGATATGTTATGCAAGTGCGATTGTCGAAAATTTGTCATCTTCTCGAAGTCACCATTATGTACCCAATCTCCATTTTTTTCTCCCTCTAGTGTTTGCATATCTTGCAAGCACCACCAATTTTGGTTTAATTCATGAGGGATAGAGAAACACGTGTATCAACGATTAAATTTTCTAAAATGAATTTAGTATACTCTCGATGGAATATGTATATTATATCTTACAGATCAATAAACGACAAAGATTACCAATAGTTTCCTTATTTCTATAAGGGAGAGGTTTATGTATCTCAATATGATCAAGTACCCAATGTTATTTGTTAAGTATTGGATGGGAACACCCTGAAAATCTGGTATTTTGAGAAACTTGGTTCCATGGAAGCTAATTTCTTTTGCCTTGTATATATCTCCTATACGTGACTAGTTTAGGAGTATAGCGCTTCAATGACATATACTTATTGATACCTTGAGCATTTGTGATACCGAGATATCATATACCAATTGAGTCATTAATGTTGATAATAGACCTATATAAGTTGAGGTTACCAACTTCTGACCGAGTCAGGTCTAGTAGATGATCATGAATATGAACACTTGCCATATCTCCAGTCAGATTCTTGTTTGTCAATTGTATAAGAGATCTCTCCATTAGCTTTATCAGATATATCCTTACAAATTCCTTTATTTAGCTCTGGTTGAATGACGTCCTCGACCATCCATAAATGTATTAATCTCTTATCTATAATCTTCCAAGCCTCCGGGAATGCAACAAAGTATAGGAAGCATGACTTCAAGTGATGAAATATTATGGGAATTGAGATCTATATCCTTCGAGTTATGTCTTCACATCTTCTGAATTTATAGGAAATATTTTGCAGTACTTCCATCCATTGGCTGATTTGATCTTTTTACTTCATAGAATTTCACTAAGCACAACAATTGTTAGAGGTAATCTACCACATTTTTAGATGATCTCCTTTCAAAAACACTACAAATGAGATGGACAACCTGAATTGAGGAAGACCTTTCTGCAAAATAAATTTCAGCTCTATTCAAAACTCAAAAGTTGTAGCTCGTACGGATCAAGATATGCAAACTTGGCAACGTTGAGTTTATGTGCGGTAAGCAACACTATAGGTTCAGTCCATTCTTTCGGAAATACTGCCTCGATGGTATTCCAAGTTTTTACCTCCCAAATATCAGTCATCACTACTATCTCTTAAGTGTTGTTCCATCAGCCTGCTCTTCATCTTTGTATTATCCATATGCTTAATGTTGATAAATGGATACAACAACAACAACAACAACAACAAAGTCATGAATTTCAACTATTTGGGGTCAGAAAATAGTTGATAAATGGATACCATTGAAAAAATTAATAAATGGATATCATCGAAAAAATTGAAGATATGATATATAGAAACAAATAGAGAAAACAAAGGTAAAATCAATCACTTACCTTTAAGCAAGAGTTGTGCCGACACAGATGGAAGATGAGACAGACAATGTGAGGGCATGGATACCAAGTTGCGAAGCCTAGTTGTAGACCTCTTGAAGCCTTTTGTTGATGCACTACATGCAGTTGAGGGACAACCATCCTCCCATGTAACAGATCCAAGGCCCTCTCCTTATATCTTCAATTTTTTCGATGGTATCCATTTATTAATTTTTTTCGATGGCATCCATTTACCAATATTAAGGATATAAAGGAGACATAAATGAAGAGTAGGCTGATGGAACGACACTTAAGAGGGAGGCAATATTTGGTCGTGATGGATGAAGTCTGGGAGGTAAACATTTGGAATGCCATCAAGACAACATTTCAAAAAAGATGGATTAGATCTAGAGTGTTGCTTACCACATGTAAAGTTAATGTCGCCAAGTTTGCAGATCTGGTTACTCGTCCATACAAGCTACAACTTTTGAGCTTGGAAGAGAGAGAGAATTTATTATGCAGTAAAGCCTTCCTCAATTCAAGGCGCCTTTCTCGTTTATGTAGTTTCTGAAAGGAGATCATCCAAAAATATGGTAGATTACCTTTAGTAATTTTGGTTCTTGGTGAGATCCTACGAAGAAAATATTTCTTATGAATTTAGAAAAGATGAAGACAAAACTCGAAGGATACAACTCTTAGTTACCATGATCTTTTATATCATTTAAAGCCATGCTTCCTCAATTTGCTATATTCCCGAAGGCTCAAGATTAGAGACGAGATTAATACATTTATGGGCAATGCTTCCTCTATTTTGCTATATTCCTGAAGGCTTATAAGATTAGATAAAAAATATTAATACATTTATGGGTGGTTGAGGGTTTCATTCAACCAAAGCAGGGTCAAACAATAGAGGAATTTACAAGGATATATCATTGGGGACTTGATCCTATCGAGGACTTGGAGGATGCTCGCAACCAATGCTTATCAAATAACATTGAGGACTTGACCATATTGTGGTACATAAACCTATCACTTATAGAGATAAGAGAACTATTGGTAATCTTTATCATCTGCTGATCTTTAAGGCAGAATACACATATTCAATCGAGAGTATACTAGATTCATTTTGAAAAATCCAAATCGTTGAGACATGTGTTACTCCATCCCTCACGTATTAAACCAAAAGTTGGGTGTTGCTTGCAAGATATGCAAATACTAAGAGAGAGTTAAAAGTGAAAATTAGATACGTGATGGTGACTCGAAGAAGATAAATCTCCGACAATTGCAATTGAGTAACATGTCAACCTTAGATGAGGAAGCTTTGCTTTATATATGCTAACTCAACTTATTTTTTTGGATCTAATCAGAGAGACATTGTTAGTGAAGTTACTAACTTCATTCACTTGTCACCCTCATCTTTGATGCTTGGCAATGATAAAAAAAATTGGTGAGACATCAATTGAATATGGATATTGACAACACAAGGTTCTTTCCCAACTTGGTCTATGTTTTACTTGCCAAGTCATGGCCAGAGAATAGTGATGTTATTTCTATATTTGAAATACTTCCTAATCTTGAACAATTTGATTTATGGGTTGTCTCATTCACGGGGAAGGAGTTGATGCTGCAAGAGCTATTTGTTCCTTTTGTCACCTAACTAGAGATAATTCATTACAATCTTGATGCTTCCTTATTCATAGTATTCAGAAGTTTTTATATGAACAAAATTTTTGATGTGGAATGGTATTCACAAGTTATTCGGTAAAGGTACTGCATGACTTTCATAATAAAAAAATATTTTATTAGCATTTGCCACTATAAATGCATCTAGATGTTTTTATCTACTAGGTAAAAGAAGTTACTTTTTAATTTTTTCTCTTTAAATGAATTGGTATAAGATACGAATTGATTTCAGCTAGGGGCGTTCTAATTGAACTACAAAATTGAACCAAATCGAAACTGAACTTGAACCAAATAGGTTCACCAATGGTTTGGTTTGAAGGCTATAAACAGTTCTAGTTCGAGGGTTTGATTAACTGATTCGAACTGAACCGAATCTATTTTAATTTAAGAGATATCTTTCCAATTGAGTTTGCTGCCCTAAGCCCTTAACCCGTTCAAACCGATTAATCAAACCATCTCAAATGTCTAATTTTACAAATAGCATGGGCTTAATTTCACAAATATTGTCATGTCGCTCAATTAGACCAAGATTCCGATTCGGTCCAATTGAATTGAATCGGTTCATTTGAAAAATATCATTGTTATTCTTGAACACTTATTGCTATTTATTATTTGTTATTCTTGTACACTTATTGAGTGATGTTTGTTTCTTTTTCCACCTAATTGGAGATAATTCATTACAATCTTGATGCTTTCTTATTCATGGTATCAAAAGTTTTTAATGTACACAAAATTTTTAGTGTGGGTTGGTATTCATAAGTTAATGCATGAAATGAATTGGTATACATGCATTAATTGTGTCTAAAAGAATTTGCTCTTTAAATGAATTTGTATAAGCTGTCAGTGGATTTCAACTGGGGACAAACAACTATGTAATAAGAATGCAAGAATTTCAGAAAACAGCTGGGTGCCAGACCAACCATGTTTTGAAAAAAAAGCATGTTGTGACAACTTAATATCCTAAAATTGGTTGTATCTATCCGTCAATCAGAGAACAAAGGCTTTGTAAGTTTTTCTGAATTGATTTAAATCAATTACGTTAAGGCAGTCTGAGTTTTGATTAAATTTGGCATGCATGATAGAATTAGATTATCTTCCACTAGTTTTGGTTTGACACAACGTGCTTAGATTATTTTTATATTCTTTTTTATGTTAAAAGGACTAAAGAGAGAGTTTGGCTTTGTTGTCTAGGGGCAGCGGAGTTTTGTAAATGACTTGTTCTCATTATTTTCAGACAGATTCTCGTCTTTTTTTTTTGTCACTCATTAGATGATTCACGCTGTATTGGAACTACTAATCTATATCTTATTATTTCATATGTGCAAGCACTAAAGTTATTTAAATAAACTTGTTACCGACTAATCTGCAGGGCGACACAGATGGGTTGAATATGCTGAGAAAGGCCGCTATAATGCGTCGCAAGTGCCGCCCGAATGGCATGGTTGGCTGCACTACATAACTGACCATACAGGCGACGAAGTAAGTTCATGTCTCAATGTCACTTGTGTAGTCTTGCCCAGCTGATTATCTGCATCCCTGTCAGATTTTAGTAAGACTTAATTGTAACTACTGAAAAAGATAGAAGAAGAACCATTCATGTTTGAGAACAAATGGAAATAATTTTGGAGGATTAATCAAGAGAACAGCATCTAAGAACACGTTGGACATATCCAAAGGAGATCTAAAGGTTAGCAAGTTGAACCACTCATGAGAAGAGGCATAGGAAGGCTTTGTTAGGAATGGGAACCAAAGATTTGATTTGCTTTTAGTTCAACTAGTGAGATCACCATGAATAGAAAGTGGTGTTGTTGTTGTTGTTGTTGTCATCATCATCACTGCTACAGCCAGATCTTTTCATATTCATGAGCTCGATTAACATC
The DNA here is from genome assembly GCA_900464855.2 of Musa schizocarpa. Lineage (NCBI taxonomy): Eukaryota > Viridiplantae > Streptophyta > Magnoliopsida > Zingiberales > Musaceae > Musa > Musa schizocarpa. The sequence continues at coordinate 13,547,556 of LS990922.1, forward strand.
ATAGTGTATATGTGTTTTAAACAATAAGATATTAGATCGTAAACTAGATTTCTTACGATGATATAGAACATCCGTCTGATACTGCAAATAGGAGGCATGCAAAATTCTCTGTATGCTAACCCGTAACTGATGTTGATGCTTCACTCTTCCGGTTATTGCTGGGGCATTAAGTATTTCTTTTTCCTCAGCTTCTGATGCTGAAACCCAGAAGGTACGGGGTGGAACATAGAGAGAACTTTTCAGGAGAAGGCGATGAGCATATCTACCATTCCAAAGGCCACGCTCTTAACCCTGGACAGAGGGATTGGACCCGTTACCAGCCCTGGCAACCTGTGAAATCGTAATATCCTTTTTCTTTCTTTTTTCCCTTAAGCATGACTGGGACACGAATTATGTTGCAAATGCTACTACTACTTCCGTTGCAACTGTTTTAATTATTTCCAAGCTAGTTCATACCTCCAGTAAACGGTGGTAGTTATATTAGCACATAGCATGCGTGGGCATGGAATTAGGGGACTGATATACCGTGGAAGGCGGTTGGATGGTGGACGATGGTTATGCACCCCAATCATCTGTCTGGGGATCCGACAAACATCAGCTTGAAGATCTCAATCCTCCAATGAGATGGCCGAGCGATGCATGGATGGGTGGGGCCTTAATCTGTCTCCCATCCCCAACCTTATCCGGTTTCATTTTCACCACCTGGAGGAGTTCCCCCTCTTCAAACGACTCGAAGCGTCGAGAGCCTCAGAAAATAGGAGCCAACTCCCGGCCGCTCTTTGCCTTATGGTCAATGCCGGGGGATGGCCGAGCCTCCACCCTCGCGGGGAAGATGACGGCCCACTCCCTTGGCGTGGCTTCTTCTCCCGCTTCAAAGTCCTCCATCGTGTGCCTTGTTTACTTGCCCATCAATTAGAAGAGCTTCTTCCAAGTTGATGAATGGCCAGTTACGTCTGCGGCTCCTTCATTGCACAAAACTCGGGCAACTGCTCTGTGACGATAGATCGAGGAGTAGCGGTCTCACGTTGTGTTAATCGCTCTATCCATCAATTTCACGATTAAAAATGGTAGGAGGTTTAGCCCTTCATCGGACCCAACCGTTCATCCCGCCACCACCATCACGGAACCCCGCATCCCATGTTTCGGAACATCGGCCGAGGGAGCCGTTGTCGTGCCTCCCCCCACCGCACCAGGTCAAAACCATGGAAGAATTCAAAAAGCTCCATGCTCGGTTCATTAAGCTCGGACTGGATCGCGTTCCCCGCCACGCCGGGGATCTTCTTCTGGCCTGCAGCTTGTCCGAATGGGGCAGCATCGACTACGCCCGCTCAATCTTCCTGGGGCTCGACGACCCCGGAACGTTCGATTTCAACACCATGATCAGAGGCTCGCTTGTCCACGGTGATCCACAGGGAGCACTCCTCTTTTACCCGGAAATGCTGCGGAGGGACGTGGAGCCGGACAATTTCACGTTTCCGTTGGTGCTCAAGGCATGTTCTCAGCTGTCAGCTCTCGCACAAGGATTGCAGATCCACGCGCATGCAGCGAAGCATGGATTCCAGTGCGACGTTTTCGTCCAGAACAGTCTGATCAACATGTATGGCAAGTGCGGCGAGGTCGAACGATCTTGCAGGGCGTTCGAGCAAATGGGCTCCCGCAGGACCGTCGCCTCCTGGAGCGCCCTTACGGCGGCTCACACCAGAATGGGGCTGTGGGGCAAATGCCTGGAGCTCTTCGCGATGATGACGAGACAAGGCCTGCGGGCTGACGAGAGCTCCATGGTCAGTGCCCTCTCCTCGTCCAAGAATTTGGGCGCGTATGGTACGGGGAGAAGCATCCACTGTTCCTTGCTCCGGAGGTTCACCGGACTTAATATCGTCGTGCAGACTTCGTTGATCGATATGTACATCAGCTGCGGATGCCTCGAGAAAGGAATTGCCATCTTCGAGACGATGTCCGAGAAGAACGCGTGGACGTACAGCGTCGTGATTTCAGGGTTGGCGATGCACGGGGAAGGCGAAAGAGCGCTGCAGGTTTTCTCAGACATGCTCCACAGAGGCCACGAACCAGACGAGGCCATCTATGTCGGAGTTCTGAGTGCTTGCAGTCATGCGGGGCTGCTCGATGAGGGGCTCCGCTGCTTCGATCGCATGAGGCTCGAGCATCGCATCCCGCCCAGCCCTCAGCATTACGGGTGCGTGATAGACCTCATGGCCCGCGCCGGGAAGCTGAAAGAGGCACATGAGCTGATGGAGAGCATGCCGGCGGCGCAGACGGAAGCGGCCTGGCGGTGCCTGCTGAGTGCCAGCAAGACGCACGGAGAGCTGGAGGTGGCTGAGCGTGCCAGTAGGAATCTCGAGGAGTTGAATGCTCGTAACAGCGGAGACTACATAAATCTGTCGAACATGTATGCCGAAGCTAAAAGATGGAGCGACGCAGCAATGACGAGAAGAGAAATGGTGGAACGAGGGCTGGTGCAGGCCCCAGGATACAGCAGGGTAGAAGTGAAGGGCAAGATGCACACCTTTGTTTCGAACGATAAGAGGAGGCATCCGCAGAGGCGTCAAGTGTACGAGATGGCGTATCAGATGGAGTGGCAGCTGCGGCTGGAGGGTTACACACGAGCCAGGGAAGAGAAGAGGCGGATGGTTGTTGGTGCAGAGAGTCAGAAGCTTGCCATCGCCTTCGCTCTGCTGAATACGACGAGCCAGGGAAGTCCGATCCGCATAATAACCAACCTGAGAATGGGGAAGGAATGCCATACCTACGCCGCACTCGTATCGACAATCTTCGAGCGGGAGATCATGGTCAGGGATCGAAACCGATTCCACTGCTTCAGGCAAGGGGTATGCACGTGTGGAGATCACTGGTGAAGGAAACACGGGGAAGCAGCAGAGCAGAGCAGAGCAGAGCAGAGCAGCGGTCGACGACGTCCACTCCTTTCTCATGAGTCGTGCTGCTTTGCTGTATGCTGCTGCAACATGAAGAAGGTGTTAATTAGGGATTTCAGTAAAAAAAACCCACTGCTCCATATTACCCTACCCTGATGGTGGAAAAATACTAAACAAACTTTTCTCAAACATAGAAAAAATCTGGCCTCCACGGACAGAAAGAATACTTTTACTTTTCTCTCTCTCTCTCTCTCTCTCTCTCTCTCTCTGGCTGGTTCTGATATATGCTATAACAATAATAATACAACAATGTTTAGATGTCGATCGGAATATTGATATGCCTCGACAATTAATAATACGGACAACTCGATCATACAAGCCTCAATCCAGAAACTGCAGTTGACACTTGTTTAACTCTTGGGTCACCACTTTCCAATGACACACCACGTGGATCTTCTTTCACCAAAAGGGGCAAAACACCATGTGAGCTCCAAGTTTTGCCTACCGAATCGCTGGCTTCCCCAAGAATTATAGCAAAAACTGCATCGAAACCACCTGCTCCAGGAACCCCCGCCAACAAAACCCCATCCAAATTCATAGTGGCATCCAGAAGTCGGGTTTGTGATTCTGGTTCGATCTACACAATTAAGAAAAAGAAAATGAAGACACGATACTTACATCAAAGAGACAATTTACTGACAACTTACGATTTCCCAACTACCAGCATTTAGAAATGCAAATGACTAACTCCACAATATGATCACCGATGATATTCTAATGCAAGCAAGAGAATATGTGTCATGAATCCGTTGGATGCAATTGTTCTTAGAATACACCTTAGCTGTAGTCATTATTGCAAAACCAAGAACATCTAATGCTTAGGTGTTTATTATTATTTGGTATTTTGTTTTAAGGTTACAAGTAGATTGCATCACGTGTTTTGCTCAGACATACAAGATCAGGAAGAAAAAAAGAACAAGATCATATCGAAGATAACACCACAAACAGGTCTTGCAAGAGCCAAAAGGAAAATTTCTCTGTTCAAGTCCGAGTGACTCCACTATGAGCTAATCTAAACTAATCTGCCAAGAATAACATAAATTCTATAATTACATAACAGTTTAATTGCATCAATGGGTACTCTATAGAATTCATACAAGTTCCTTTTGTCATGCATTCCAAAGAATGATCACATAATATAAAAACCATGTGACGAAAAGAAAGGGTGATTGTCAAACATTAGTTAACCAGAACCAACCCTCACATCATATAAAACCGAACAATTATCCTTGTTTACCAACCACACATTGTCTAACCAAATCAAATTCTCTCTCGATACGTTCCTCAAAAAATCCGATTCATGCTGATTCTTCCCCCCAACTACCGAAGAGATCTCGGCGGAATTGCCACATATGAAATTGAACACAATTTTGCAAAGAAATACCCCACTTGTTTCTCGAGAAGACATGGGAAACATGCTCAATATCATTTGACTGAATAGTTGCCTCAGCTCCTTGTTGTTTGAAGAAACCCTCCCCTTCGATTGGTCTTTTTTCACGAAAAACAGACATGAGATAACAAATCAAGTCTTTCCCTAAGATTTCGAATAGCTGTTCGAAATTCAAGTTGATTATGTTTCGTTTCTTCCTCGGAGAAAGACGATCAAACAATTCTCAATCATGGTCCTTGTGGATCGGATCATCCGTATAGGATAAAAAAAGAAACTCCAAATATTAGATATCTTTCTCTTTGAATGAGATCTTACAACTAGAATCCCTCTTTTTTCCGATCCGGTTCCTCCACCACCGCGAACTCTAGACCAACAAAAAAAATATGACCTCTCCAAAAAGTTGCTTACACTTGTAGATATCACTGTTTGATATGCTTCAATAGCGAAGTATGTTACATATGGATCATAGGAAAGGAACTTGTTCACAAATATCAACTGATTTTGTAAGTGCAGTTCTGATGATAGATAATCTCCCCATTAAGTGGCATATCGCCTTCTCAACTGACTTTACATAAATTTTCATACTGTCAGAACCAACTAGCTTTAGAGGTGCAGCGGGGCCTAAGACATGAGGATCCACGATGAGTGATCTAGCACGTCTTTGTTACCGAGATACATGCACTTGACCGAAGAGAGCAATTTAAAGCTTCTTCTTTGTAATTGCATATATACAGAACTTTCTATAGCACAACAAAAATTTCCTAAGATATAGAATTGCTTCCTGAGCCTATTTAATTCATTACATAGAACATTGATTATAAGTTTACAAATCAAGTCTGCCTTGTAAAAAGATAGATCATTCATAAAAAGGTTACACAATAACAACAACAACAACAAAGCCGTAAGTCCGAATTATCTGGGGTCGACTACATAAATCTTTTGCCATCACTAAGATTTGTAAAAAGTTGTATATTTAGTTAAGTTTGTAGTATTTAAATCTTTATTTATAGTTTCTATTAAAGTCCTTTTAGTTCTTCTTCTATCTTTTCTCGTGCCACTAATATTAATCATTTCATCTCTTCTGATTACTGTATCTGACGGTCTCATACAATCTTAAACGATTTTTTCTCATCTTATCCTATATCAAAAGATACCTAGTTGAATTGGGCAGGCATTCAGTTGAATTACTGAAGCGATACCATTCATGAAATGCTACAGTACCATTTGAATTAAGCAGGCAAAGGACAATCAATTTAAATTCTAAAATAGCTTAAAATCATGTTATCACGCTGAAACTCAACAGGCAATGAGTTTTTAGTTTCTACAACCAGAAACGTTTCGTGTCCAGCCTGAGCACAGCTCTCTCAGAATATTCTAAACACTGGACCAAACTTCCACAAGATCCTGTAAGCCTTAACAAACTTGTTAAGAGCTCACAGGCATGCCTTGTCTAGTTGGAACAAATCTGAATTGCATTCCACAAGTTACTGCAGGTAGCAGCATATATCTTAGCAATAAACTGTCTTAACAAGTAATCAAGTCGTTTTATTCTCCAATATAAACTACATAATAACAAAAACCTAGAAGATTTGTCCTGAACAAAATCCATAATGAGAGTTGGAACAAAATAAACTTACTGGAACACCAGCTGCCTTGCCCATTTCTCGCATATGAAGCCTAATCTCTAGAAAAGCATTTCTTGCTCCTATCAATGACTTGACGACAAATTCTTGATATTGATCATTAACAAGCTGCATCCACTGGACAAGTATAGGTTCTTTTATATTAGGATGATTCACCATAAACAAAAAGAGAGGTAACAGAAATTCTGTAGAAAACATAATTAAAACACAACAATCATAGAAAATTGACATGTATTTCACAGCAAGTAACACTTCACCAAATAGATTGATGCACTGACTCTGATGCTCCAAAAGATTATAATATCTTATATAATTTATACTATCTCTTAGGGATATGAAAATTATTTATGAATAAAAGAGAAAAACCTAAGATGCAAGATGACATTCAGAAATCTATATTCTCGAAAGAAACAGGAAAAATGTTCACACAAGAAAAACATAGATTTTCAAACTTGCCATGAATATTAAAATTTTAAAAATCTCCAGGAAAAATCTACAAGCTTTAAGCTTTTCTTTGTGTCCAAAGAGAAATTTCAATGATTGAGGGCTTATATTCTAAAGAGAAATAGGAAAAGATGTCAGTAAACATAAATTTTAAAACTTGTCATGAATATAAAAATGTTATATACTGAGAAATAAAAGTGTTTTTCATTTTTATTAGTTGATCATATAAATATTCAAAAATCTTTCATACATGTATTTAATGGATATTAAATGCATGCAAACGGCAATGCCAATTCCAATGCTAATACAAATCTGCATGTTCTCCTTGCTCTTAAGACATCCTTGTCAGACTGCTAACTCCAATCAGAACCACAGCACCATAATGTCCCATGGTCAGCACTAATCATGCTCTAGCTTGTGGTTGCTTGGGTTTCTTGACTCTAATACCATAATAAATCATCGAGCTCCAACCATAACTGCTAATTTGTCATAATTGGGACATGTTTGTCTTTAACTATTCCTTCCTTAACTGTTCTTTTCCGGAAATCAAATGTTAGAAGACTCTGCATTCAGGAACAGAAGCAGGGTTCCTATTTACATGAATTGGGTTAAAAGATATGCATCATTCTTTTCAGTTACCATTTTCTGTTAATTTGGTTTTCATTTAACAAGTGAATGCACGATGTAAGAAGTTACTAAATACCATTCCATGGGCATGCCGGCTGCAGCTGCTGATAATATGGCTGTATGCATCCCAGTAATCCGCTGCTAGCTTGCTTAAATTTTTTAATTGCTCCTCAAGCATTGAATTGGCAGATGCAATTCTTTTCCATGTTTCTTGGGACTTCTGAGGATCAGACTTTTGCCACTGCTTCACAGAGCCAACCATCGAGGGGGTAGATGAACCTCCAGTGCCAGGTTCCCCTAGTAGCTGACATGACAATTTAACCACATAAAAAGTTCATATAATGCCTAATAAAATACAGATACAGAGAAAATCAAGAAGCTTTGGACAAAATAACCTAACTCACAAGATAATCTCAAAGGAACCAGCATAATTAACATGAAGATGTACAATAAAAAATATGCTAAAAATACATATTGCTCCTTGACATTTCAACTCATCATTGTGGAAAAAAAAAAAAAAACTTTCCAAGCACATTCCCAAAGGAAGAATGCTAGAAAAATTTTATCACAACTTTTTATCAATTGGGAAACGTCACATAGTTGATTAGTCGAAGGCGTCAAGGAAGTTGTAGGCTTACAAGGGTCATAAGTGGAGGTAAGGAGAAATGAGACTTGTCATGATCCCATTTTGCTTGCAAAATATCAGTGACTACATCCAGCAAATGCTTTTCTCCAGTTACCTGTAAATTCATAATAAGATAACTCTAAGTAATAAATCTCTTTATCAATAAATTAAGGTTCTGACTTTTTTGTCAACATAAATTGATCTTCAATTAAGATTTAGAAGCTGAAAACATCTTAGTGCCTTAATTATGTCTCATCTTGTAATCTAGATCAAACAGCAGACACCAACAAAAAAGCAAAATTAAGCACATTAAGGGAAAAATATGTAGAACATCCAAATTACATCTTCCTCAGAATAAAAGACATTGATCTCATACAATCAAGAATTACTTTTTATACTACTAAAGTTTTTAGCAACTGCTCCAGTGATGATATAACTAGTATGCCCAGAACCAAGAAGTTTCCAAACAAGTAAACAGAATTTATATGGAACAGCTATACATAGGAACCACATTTATATCAATTAGAAAGAAAGATGGCACAATAGTGAAGAAACCTGAGCAGAGGAAAGAACTGCAGGAGAAAATCTGACATATTGTTGACTGCCATAGACAGCAGCACTGATGTCAAAACCACTGCCAATTTTGCCTTGAGCTATACAATGAGCACTTTGAGCTATAATGTGTACCAAATCAAGATCTGAATTAGCTGCATTCCCATGACCCAAACTTTTTTCTGATAATGGGAGGCTAACAACCCCAAGGTAGTGAAGTAATGCTGCAACAACTGATGCAGTCATTGCAGCTGATGAACCAAGTCCAGTTTTTGCAACCTCAGGTTTGCATTTCTCTCCAGTAGCCACTCCATTAGGAGCTTCTGAATTAAATGTAATCAAGGAAAAGGGAGGAAGTGAAGCCAGTGCATCTGTAGTCAAAGGTAAGCCGTGTGCTTCGATCTGATAACAGAATGAGATACAGTTTAGTTTTCTTAATTGTTAAACAGTCATCAAGTAAAACAGCATGACATAATAAGATTGACAGTTATGGCTTGAACATCGAAATGGCAATATAGCATCTTACAAGGCAGACCAGTAAATAGAATATAACAATCATGTGTCAAGGAAATATGACAATCAGCACATGCAAACAAAGAAAGCTTTTGTATAAAAAAAAGGCTGATTACCTGGTTTCGATAAGAATAGAAATCATTGGCACCTAATATTGTAATGTCAAGACCTACATTGAATATGGAATATATAAATACAAATGCAGATATGAGCATAATTAATATTAATGAACGTATAAGTGGGGGAACTAAAAGAAAATGTAAATGATACAATGAAACTACCTTGTAGAAGTAGTCTTTGTAATTTATCCTTCTTGCTCTCATCAACAAGTATCACCTTGGAGGCAGTTATGGCATACTGAATGGCTTGTTCCACAAAAGGGTTCGTGAAATCTCTGGAAGTTTCAACAATAGTAAAGCAATCATGTTAAATATGCAGTTGAAGAAAAAAGTTCTTTTCTTGAACGATGGACAAAGGACAATTCAGATAACTGTAATGATCAACAATTTGAAGAATTACAGAAAAAAGGAAAACTGCTGACCCTATGCTTGATGTACAAAAAGAGGCAGCAAGACTTCTTCCAATAATTTGTCAATTATAAAGAAAAACATAATGTTGATCAGCAAATATTAACCAGCAAGAAACATGATAAATAAGATTGCAAATCTGGATGGAGACACTCTTCTTGAATGACTTTGGACGTGCCTAATGTTTCCATTGGGTTAATACCACTTTCTGATGGATCAGTTTATGATGCCAATGCAGCGGCAGTACAAACGAAAAATATTCTAGCCACGAGAATGCCTTTGTGGATCTAAGTTCTTCAACGAGGCCAATGGAAACAGAATATGATCAATGATTTAAAAAGCGTTAGGCGTCAAAAGATGCCAAGGTCCCAAAATGCCTGAGGCGCCAGGTGCTCGTCCAGGTGCTTGCCCGAGTGAAGCGAGATGCTCTAAAATATTAAAAAATATATATATAATATTTTAAATTATTAAAATATTTTTTAATATCTTAAAATATTCTCTATTGTTAACAGTAGAGTGTGAGGAGACCGAGGTGAGAAGCTGAGTCACGGTGAGAACTCAATTGTGGACAGGAGGCTGTTGTTTGAGAGCAGCAGCAGCGGGTGGCAACGACAACGACAGCGGTAGTGACATCGGGCGGTAGCAGAGAGCGACAGCAGCAACGGGCGACAGCAGAGAGAGGTAGCAACAATCGTGTTCGGGCTCTAGCTTGGAGAGTCCTAATCGAGAGGGACATTCATATAAAACCTACCTAAGCCGACCCCTATTAAAGAGGTGAAGAGGCCGGCTAGGGTTAGGAGGTTGTTTCTTAGAGAAAAATTAGGAGTTGTAAAGGAATATGAGTCTTATTATAAGTTGGTTAGAAGTAGGAGTCCTATTATGAGTTAGGGTTTAGAAGCTCTATAAATAGTCATGTATTCCTCCTCTTTTCATAAGCAATAGATAAATCTTTTCTGCAACCTTTGAGCAGCAACTTGGAGGGAGGAACCCCTATATAGTTCCAAGGAGGCCGATCCCCTAAAGAGATCAACCCAAGTTTAGAATCTGCAAGGGTTCTAACACCTGGTATCAGAGCAACGTTCTTGGCATCTCGCTGCCCTTCCACAGCCATCCATCAGCCCTTCACAACCGCCCAAAGCAATTCCCACAATTGCTTAAAAGATCGTCGCCAAATTTTGCCATCATCTCCACCACCGTGGATTATCCTTTGATCTCCCTGTGAATTGCAACAGGTTATGGTTTCCTACCTTACTGTTGCTGCAATTTAGTTATCCTTATTTGAAAATCCAAAAAAAATTGTTCTTATATTGCTGCATAAACTTTTCGTCACAAAGTTTTCATCTCTACGACGAAAGATACATTGCAGAATTCCAGCCGCATAGCACTGTCTGTTTGATCTTGCTACTGTGTTTTTTCTATCTAAATTTCTACGAAATTTTTATGACATCTTTGACACTTCCTAATAGCAGATTTCACTTTAGTTTTGTCAAAAAATTCTCAATATAAACCATTGATCTTTTATGTCTAATCTACTATACTTGAAAATATGCATTGTAAAATTTCAGCCGCATAGCACTGTTTGTTTGATCTTGATACAATATTTTTTCTATCCAAATCTCTCTGAAATTTTTATCATAGTTTTGACACTTCCTAAAGTGAATTTTCCTTTGGTTTCATCAAAAAATTCTTAATATAAATCACTGATCTTTTATGTCCAATCTGCTACACTTGAAAATCTGTGCTGCAGAAAATTTCAGCCGCATATTGTTGCCTTAACCCATCTATTTGCAATCTTTTTTTATTGAAATTTCTTATACACTTCATAGATTATCTTGGCTTCCATCTAATATTAACCTATTATGGAATTCATCTCTAAAAACGATTTTGTGTTGCTACAAATTTTTGTCGCAAACTGCTGAAATTTTTCGACAAGAATTCTGCTATCGCAACTTGCACCAATTTTCTTGCTATTACTGCGGAAATTTTCTTGATTAAATTGGACATCCTTGTTGTCATATAAACTGAGATATTGTTGTCAAATCTCCAGCAAATACTCAGTCATATCAGTATCCACATCTCTAGAATGATGAAATAGAAAGGATTGTAAAAGAGATGCTCGAAATATAAGTTATTCGGCCAAGTTGCAGCCCCTACTCTTCACCAGTGCTCCTCGTACGAAAAAAGGATGAAACATAGCGATTGTGTGTTGATTACCGAGCTCTCAATGGCATAACCGCCAAGGACAAATACCCTATTCCAATAATAGATGAATTGCTAGATGAAAGGGAGCACAAATCTTCACGAAGCTGGACTTTTGATCCGGGTATCATCAAATACGAGTGTGCGAAGAAGACATACCAAAAACCACCTTTTGAACACACAACAACCACTACGAATTTTTGCTTTCTTCAACAGAAAGTGGAATATCTTGGGCATATCATATCAGAGGAAGGTGTGGCAGTGGACCCCTTCAAAATTGGAGCAATACAAAACTGGCCGACCCCGAGGAACATAAAATTGCTACATGGCTTTCTGGGTTAAACAGGCTACTACCGCAAGTTCGTGAAAAACTATAAAAAGATCAGTGCACCACTTACTTCCTAACTGAAAAAAGATGTCTTCCAATGGTCGGACAAAGCCTCTGCTGCCTTTGACAAACTTAAGGCAGCCATGATGACGACGCCGGTGCTAGCACTACCAGATTTCAGCCGACCCTTCATTATTGAGGCCGACGCATCTGGAGTCAGAATCGGAGTCATTCTCATGCAAGATGGTCGACTACTCGCATACACTAGCAAGGCATTGTCTCCCTCCCATCAAAATATGTTAACATATGATAAGGAGATGCTCGCCATTGTGCATGCAGCAACGAGGTGGAGACCCTACTTGATCAATCGACGATTTCAAATTAAAATCGACCATAAAAGCCTCAAGTACTTTTTGGAGCAAAAGATATCATCCCCTGAGCAGCAAAAATGGGAAACAAAACTTCTTGGATTTGATTATGAAATAACTTACAAAAAGGGGAAAGAGAATGTTGCAGGATCGCTTTTTTAGCCTACGAGCAAAGCTGAATTTTAATGGTGTTTCAAAACCAAATGACTTCCTTCAGAATATTAAGATGGAATGACAGGAAGATTCGGAGACCAGTAAGATCATAAAAAAATTAGAGGAAGCACCAAGCTCCGTGGCTCATTACAATCGGGACTCAAAAGAATTATGCTATAAGGGACGCATTGTGCTTTTGACAAATTCTACTTGTATCTTCAAGAGCAGATTTTGGACAAAGTTATTCCATATGTAGGGTACTAAATTGAAAAGGAGTACGGCATATCACCCACAAACCAACAGCCAGACGGAAGTTGTAAATAGGTGCTTAGAGACAGCCCAAAGCCACCCACCAAATATGACTACCCAAAGAGAACTCCAGACCGAGCCAAGTGCCATTATTGATCGATGGATCGTGACTCGACGACGACGACCCACTAATGAAGTGCTAATACAGTGGGCGAACCTACCAATAGAAGATGCCACTTGGGAGAACTATGATGACTTGAAGATCAAATTCCCAGAATTCATGAATCATCAGCCTCGAGGACAAGGTTGATTTGAAGAGGGCGGGTCTGTTAGGACTCTAGCTTGGAGAGTCCTAATTAAGAGGGACATTCATGTAAAACCTACCTAAGCCGACCCCTATTAAAGAGGTGAAGAGGCCGGCTAGGGTTAGGAGGTTGTTTCTTAGAGAAGAATTAGGAGTTGTAAAGGAATATGAGTCTTGAGTAGGAGTCCTATTATGAGTTGGTTAGAAGTAGGAGTCTTGAGTAGGAGTCCTATTAGGAGTTAGGGTTTAGAAGCCCTATAAATAGTCATGTATTCCTCCTCTTTTCATAAGCAATAGATAAATCTTTTCTACGGCCTTTGAGCAGCAACTTGGAGGGAGGAACCCCTATAGAGTTCCAAGGAGGCCGATCCCCTAAAGAGATCAACCCCAAGTTTAGAATCTGCAAGGGTTCTAACAAGTGGCAACGATAACGGAGAGCAGTGACAGTGGCAGTAGAGAGCAATGGCAGTGACAGCGACAGTGGCAGCAGAGAGCAACGACAACAACAGCGGAGAAAGGCAAAGGCAACAGCAGAGAGGAAATGTCGGTGGCAGAATCGCGAGTACTGTTGGGGTTGGGGAAAGTCGCGAGGAGGAGGCTTCAAACCAACTAACGCAAATGCAACCAAACCAGACCTAAAAAAGTGGTTAAGTCGCTTGGTTTAAACCGAACGCTCGCTCGAAGCACCCGACGCCTGGGCTCGGGCGAGCTTGGGGCGACGCCTCTTTATAGCACGCCGCTTGGACATTAAACGAGGCGCTCGAGCCTCGCCTCGCTCGAGCGCCTTATAAAATCACTGAATCTATTAAGCTCTTAGATCAACAATGTCAAAATAACATTAGATTACCTGTACAATCTCTCGTGTGGTCAGAAAAATACATTTGTATGTTATTTCTCTTCAAAATAACATACAAATGATTTTATCCTTAAATTTTATAAATATAAGATTAACATTATGTACATCTATGTGCATGGGTGGGTGGTGGGAGAGTGTCTATATTGCTATTACCATGATCAGTCAGGTGAGCTTTTTCCCAGATGCTTGGAAAAAAACTCATGTACAATGCATCTTTGTTCAGAAGGCTGATAATACATGCAGGACAAGTCACAAGCTCTTCCAGCACAAGAATAGTAATGACCATATCTGACGAAAAGAAAAGATGAATGACAAAGAATCAGTTAACATAACTAACAAGATTGTATCCCAATTCACATTGGCCTAAAGATGCCTCCATTTGCAAAAATCAAGGGACTTCCAAGGCCTAAAGTATTCTTGGAAGGGTGCAAGCTGCACTTGCAATGAACAATTCCACAGAATTTCAAATCTTATATTCAGGATATCCAAGTTCATTGTCAAAATCACGCATAACACCTTTCCATTGTCACCTTATATTAAGACAATTTAGCATATATTTTATAGTTCAGTTGCAGCTTCTCCGCAACTCAATATGGCTTTTGGTTTAGGAGGGTGATCCTGAGCAGCAAAAGACAATGTACATGATTATACAATAAAATGTATAAATGTAAATTCATATGAGTTGCCCAAAACCATAAGCCAACTGCTGAACATATATTGAGTTCAATCACAAAAAGTAAGCATTCAATCAAGCACTTGCCTTGAGGAGGTGCATTGCAAGGTTGAGTTTTTAAGTGATAATTTGTATGTGCACTCTCTAGATAGCTGAGGAGATGTTACTTTAACATCTGTCCATGCCTGAAACAAGTATAGATCAGTGAAATAAGCCCAACAAGTTGTACATAATATTAAAATACATGAATAGTTTCATCAGAAATCAATAAGATTTATTTCACTGCTTAATGCAGCATGAAAGAAGGATATATTTGTTTCTTTTCAATTAATGCATCAAATATTTCAAAAAAAAAAAAAAAGGAAGATCAAACCACAAAGGTATGCACAGTTACGTGAAATATTCACGCACAGAGACTAAACACCACCAATCCCGATACCTAAGCAAGGAAGTAACTTTGTGCTTAATCATTTTGGCACTTTATCAAATCACTTCTTAACATAAATCATCTCAGAATGGACTTAATAATCATGTACAAACTCAAGCAGGAAAAAGTTGCACATGGAAAAGGTCAGAGGTATATCAATTATCAAATCATGGAGTCACCACAATGCTGAGTTGTGAGCCTCCTAGCTGCCTACTATGAAATGATTCTTAGCTATGTGATGGGGTACAAGATGAGACCATTAAGGGTCCGTTTGGAAACACATTTGTATTTTTAATGGGCATTTGGAGAAAGAGATTTGAGTGAATATGCAATTATGGAATACCTTAAGTATCTGGTAAACAATTGATGAAGACTGCATTTTAAATGTGCATTAACGTAAGTATTTTTTGATAAAATTATATTCTAAAAATCCATTGAATATTATGTGACAAATTTATCCTTCTAACATTTTTCATATTTATTCAAAGTGAATACATATTTTTTAAAAAAATTAAAAAGTAAATAAAATAAATAAAGAAATGTATGTAATCTTACAAAAAAAATTGTACTGCTTAGATATATTATAAATAAAATATATAATCATGTAAATGAATGTAAAATAATCTTTCAAAATAAATAAATAAAATTCTACCTTATAGAAGACATGTGAGAGGAGTCGGCAATGACAGAAATCGATAGAAGGGGAGAGGAAATGAGGGTTAGGAATTTTATAATATAGTGGTAATCTTATTATTTTAAAGAATGTTATATGATACATTGGAAAATTAAAAAAAAATTCATTAGCATCCCGCAAATGCTCTATGCTAATACTACCTTAAGGTAGCATCAGCATTTGAGCATTTACATTGCAGCATTTAGGCCCACTGTGACTTAAAAACAAAAATTTATCAAACACCAAGTCACACTTGAAATATGTATTGGGTTCTCAATACACATTTCAAATGTGTTCCCAAACACACCCTAAGCCTTTAGATAGAAAAATTATGACATCCCCAATTAATCTTTTACCAAAATTGGGAGATGTTGTGATAGCTTATAGGACTAAATGGACTTGCCAATATTAACTTGGGCTTCAATTTTATTGGGTTTTATGTTATTAGGCCACCAAGTTGTTGGATCGGTAATCATATCAAGTGGGATCATAATAAGAAAAAATAAATCTAGAATATCTAAGTTATTGAGATTGTGTCATATCGTTCTTTACATAAATGACAAAGAGTCTAAGATGGTATGTGCATGTTCAAAGGAAACTTATAGATGTGGTGAAATAATCTGGATCAATATTAGTGATATAAGAAGAGAAAGAAAAAAAACTAAGAAGGCTGCTAGGAACAATAAAAAGAAAATGCTGAATAAAAGCATATCCACATGAGAATGTTAGCTGCCTAGTTAAGACTTTGACTGTTTGATAGCAAAGTACAAGGGTCGAATCCCATCATCACCACTTGCCATTTGCAGAAAAATAAAAAAAGAAAAACATTCATGCAGCTAACCCGAATAGTTGGGACATTATGCTTGTTGTTGTTATGTGTATCATCTGGCTCTTTACATTTGTGATAATTTTTCTCCACATATCCAAAGGGGAAGGTAAATTTTCTATCTTAAATCTGCACAGCTAGGACTAGGGAATTTTAACAGTCTTATGTGCCAACATGAAAAATCTACTTGACCATTAAAATTAATTATTCCATTTTTATTTTTGATAAATATGTTTCAATAATCACCAAGTGAAACGAGAGGATCACCTCGGGGAGCCAAAAAGCACAATTGCAAATAAATTTTCATCCAAACTTCACCCCAGACATGTTAGGAGCTCGGAATTAGTCTATCTGTCGGGCCTTAGACAAAACCAAAGGGCTGCTGAACAAATATAAACCCTTCCAGAACATGTTTCAATCTGGCCCTGAGGTAGGTATGCATCATCTTCATCATGGAAATGACATTATTTTCAGAGAACTCTGGCTTTGGGCACTCCACGCTTTGCATTTACCCTATTTCATTACGCCCACAAGAAGCTAACAGAAACAACAAATCCAAAAGATTGTCGTCACAACAACCATTGGGTTATCTTTTTTGCAGTTTGATTAATATAAGAAAGCTCCTGCGATGGTTCGAGCAAATAGGTTACTCCTCGCTGATCGAGATTCTATTTTTCCATTGTTCCAAAATCTCGAATCTTTTCGTTCGCATAAGAAACGTCATAGAAGGTTTAAAGGAAAAGAAATCACTGACCCACGCCCAGCTCTCGGGCTTGATCTCATTGTAGAGAGGCCTGACGATCGCATAGAAGCGGGCCGTGGTGCTGAGAACGAGCCCCGCGTTGGGTCTCTCCAGAATCAGGTATCCACCGGTGATCAGAACCTTTCCGGGGGCCGAAACAACTCTATCCAAACAAGAAAAGAGGAATCTGAGACCCGACCGACATGAGGGGAAGAAACCCCAAAACTGCATCGCATCAAGAAACCCTTTCTCGGAATAGAAGGGCAACGTTTCGAAGCAAATCGAAGCAAACGGATCGTGACGGGGGAACTCACACTTCCATCGTCGCTCTTCTCGAGTCGCACCCACCGCCAAGCCAGAAGTGAGACCAATGCCGTGAGAAGGAACGGGAATACCAGCGATTTTATGCACCGGAGACAGAGAGAGCACCTCAGACACGGCTTTGCGCAGGACCGGTGCGCAGCGAGAGATGCACTCCTCTGGCCCTCGTCCCGTACCATGTACTTTGGACGCCGCATCCGCCAGTCGTGAGGGGTTCGTTGTGTCACTCACGAGACTGGACCCGACCCGGTCTAGATTGGGTCCGACCGGGATAGATAGATAAATTCGGGTGGGTCAGATGAGCCGGTCACGTGTTGATGACGTATGTCGACGACACATGCCAACCACGTGATCCGTAAATGAGTTACAATCATATGACAGAGAGATAATTTCAAGGTTTTATAAAATCAATATCCAACAGTTTGAGTCGAAAATGTTAAATCAGTCAAATCATATCTGCTACAATAATCGATGTCGTCTTATTAGTCCTCCCGATACATAATAGAGCCAAACGGAATAAAAAGTATCGAATATAGAGGACGGACAAAAGGAGCTACGTTCGATTAAAGAACAAAGTCAGTTCTTCATAAAATACTACAGCCTATTACAAGCCTTAACATTTGAAGGAAGTACCAACATGAAACAAGGCTCCATCTAAACCATACCATAAGCAAGTCGGTGCTTCGCAATAACCTAAGCAGCAAACACCATCGAGTAATCGACAGAGGGGAGAGGAGGATCTTATGATCAGTACGTGCCCAAGCGTGTTCTTGTTCATCCCCTATCATTTGTGTCAGTGATCGAGACACCGAACAATCTCAACCTCTTCTTCCTCTTCTCCTGCTCCTCTTCCTCCTCCTGCTGTCGTGCCTCCGATGATTTCTGAGTCACCGCTAACCCTGATACTACCTCTCCTACCTCATCTTCCTCCTTCGTCTTCCTCTTAAAACTAAGTCCCAGTCCCATCGCACCACTCCTGCTCCCGCTGAAGCCACTGCTGCGATCGCCTTCCTCGCCTCCTTCTTCCGTCTTCCTCTTACAACCGAGTCCCAGTCCCACCGTCCCGTTCTTGCTCCAACTAAAACCACTAGTGCGATTGCCTTCCTCGTCTCCCTCTTCCGGCTTCCTCTTACAGCTGAGTCCCAGTCCCACCGCCCCGTTCTTGCTCCAACTAAAACCACTAGTGCGATGACCGTCGCCACTGCACCGAATGATGTCGATCAAGCAGTACGTTCTCCGGAGTCCATCCCTCTCCTCACACCTATAGAACGCCACCGTGTCCTTGGCCTGAAGTCTCTTCTCCTTCACAAACTTATTCCAGCCCTTGGTGAAGACGTAACTCTGGCTGCTCTTCCAGTAACAGTATCGGAATGTCCATGAGCGGTCTTCTCGGTCCACGAACTCGACCATCACCTCATCGGCCGTCACCGAAGCCACCTGTGGAAAGTACTTGGTCGCGTGCTTCTTCGGTATGACCAGCCTGTTGAGCTTCCCGACGTCGCTTGGCGTCAGTTCCTTGAGGAACATCTCCAGGAAAGCCACATTGCCGCTTGTGCCAGCGTGAGGGAGGCTCGGCCTCGGCACCGCCTTGACAGCGGCTGCTGCAATAGCGTGTCGCCTAACGTACTCCTCCATCCGTGACTCGTACGATCCCATCTTGATCATGTCAAGCACCTCGTCGGTGGTGAACGTCTCCTGGAACTTGTGCTCGTGGGCGGTGAGCGGGGTCGCGGGGAGGTTGCGGTGCGAGTCGCCATGGTGGAGCTTGATAGCCGCGCTGTCATAAGCAGCTGCCGCCGCCTGCTCCGACTTGAAGGTGCCGAGCCAGATGCGGTGACCGTGAGCGTAGATCTGCGCGCCCCAGTGTCCGTTCTGTTGCAGCATGACGCCTTTGTATCGGGTGGAGGTGTTGGAGGTGGTCGCCATGCAGGGGGCGAAGCTAACCCAATTAACGATGCTGTTAGAATCGGATCCTTCGCGTCCCGCTGCCATGGTGGTTGCCACTGAGATCATGCTGACGGCGTCCTCTTCCCTAGAAGGAATGCGGAAGACGGAGCCGGTTGAGCAGCAGGCGGTGTAATTTCTCAAGTGTTCTGGCTTGTCGAGGGGGCACCTACGGAGACGAGGTATTCATTCATGCGAGAAGAAACATAAGCAAGGGGTGCAGAGAGGGGTCGAGCATACAAGAAAAGGACGTCGATCTGGGACAAAGAGCTCACCTTAATGATTCGTCCATCTCCGGTTCAGAGAAATACATAGAAGGAGAGCAAGTTCTTCAAATCTCCAAGACATTAAGGAACAAACCATGCACTTCAGTTCATGGGGTCCATAAAAGAAGCTTTAGCATTAAGATACGCACATGTACCATAATAACAAAAAAGAAACAAAAGAAGGAGATGTGGGGGACGCCTCCGAGGAGAATGGTGCTCGGTGGGAATTAATCCATGGAGAAAAATATGGAAGACAAGTCGAAGGAGAAGCAGAAGAGAGTTGATTGCGGAGATGGGATATGAGGATGCGAGATGGGTATGGGTATATGAAGGGAAGATGGAAAGAAGGAAAGGGGAGGAGGAGCCTTAAATGGACAGTAAACAAGCTTCGCCATAAAGAAGGGGAAGGGAAGGGGGGACATAAAAAAGCAAGAGATATTTGATAGAGAGGAGATGGGAAAGGTTGGAAGGAGGGCTAATTTAGGAAGGATGATGCCAACGAAGGCCTTAAAATTAGACAATCAAGGGGAGTTGATTGGAAAGAGGTGGCTTGTCAGGGATATCTCCCTCCCTCCCTTGGATTCCGCAACCTAAAACAAACAAAACAAATTAAATTTTCCGGTGGCAGCAGCCAGCAGCTCTGAGATGTGAGCGAGGTGTCCCTCCACGCAAACTGAAGTTCACCTACCTCTTTCTTCTGTCCATCATGTAAAAAACATCGCTCGATCCTATTTCTCTCAAACCAAGAGCTGTTTTTTAGATTCCAAGCATCACAAAAATATTCTTGTGCCGACCCACCCCGATTGGTTTGTTTGACGACGACGACAGGTTCCCCATCGAATGCGCGCGCGGCAAAAACCACCATTTGCAGAAATGCTGCTGCCGCTCGAGTCGACGTTAGTCCGCAAGTCCATTTCTCAACAGCCCAAAAACCAAACGAGAACTCGCTCACATCTCTTCTTTGAGCTCCGACATTGCGGTGAAGCAAGGAGTCGGTTCGCGGGAACAACATACTGCCCTTCATCGTCGGAACACGCGCGTGGAGACGGATGAGGTGGGTCCCAGCTCTGCACGTCAGGGAGGCCGCCCTCCAGCCTTCGCACGAGGGACCCAAACGCTGGAAGCACACGGGACTTTGATGGGCGGAGACGTGTGGCGGTCGTGCGCCGCCGAACGTAGGCGGATAAGCTCGAGCCGCACTGATTTTCCGTTTCCGTCTTCGATTGGCGCCAACGGAGACACATGAGCGCTGGGGATTGGATTGGATTGGATTGGATTGGATTGAATACTGGTTCGATGTCTCCTTCCTTGATGTCCTTGGGTGGAAGGTAACCATCGTTTGGTATGTCTTGAATTGGAGACTCCCGATAACACTTCTTTGTCTGCTTTTTTTTGGTCCTACGGCTGTGAATATTTTGATAATTTGATATCCAATATCAAGATTTAGCTTACGTATATTTTATTATTTACATAAAGCTTATCGTTTCTTTTTCCTCGACTATATTTTCGGTTGTATGTAAAGAGAAGAGAAGAGAAGAGAAGAGGAGAGAGAGAGAGAGATACTGTGGGAACATATGTGATTGCTTGACCGACGGAAGCCCCGCGTGGTCAACAAGTAGGCGTATATTTATAATATTGTGTGGTCTTCGGAGCAGTAGTTCACATTGCAAGTTTCAATAATTATCTTTTTCCTTTATTGTGGGACCTTTAACCGCTCATTAATGGAAAGCAAATTTAACATCTACCCAAATCTATCTCCGATTTTTTTGGTACATTCGCTGCGTGGGCCACACTCACCGGCAAGCCAAGTCCGCTTAAGCCACGTAGTTAAAGAGGACTTGCAACAATCGATCACCTCCACCCCCAAATGTCCTCCAATCGATTTGTGGCCCTGTATAGTCTTTGATCCAACTTACCAAACCATTCGCTCCTGTTTCCTTTCCCGTGGGTCAACCTTTACACACAGGCTCGCCACGTGTCCGTTTCTGGAGCGGTTAGTACCTCAGTCGACACCAATGCGCCCTGGATCGATCCCCTCGTCCCTCAAAATATCGAATCTAATCAACGGTTCACGTTCGATCACAGTCGATTCGACGTTTAAACTTGGTGGTCATCCGTCGGATCGAGGTATGTCGGTGACTCTGCGTCATCTTCGTTTTTCGCAAGAAAGCGGGGCGGACCGCCGACGGTCCTCCGCTATTTGTAGTCCGCCTCTGCCCCGGCGTGATGCCCTCGTTGCTTGCTCGTCGTTTCTCGCTCTACCAAATCTAGGGGTCCAAAAACCGCCGCCCCCGAACACGGAGATCGGATGAGGGAGACAGAGGCCTTCGATCGGAGACGCATCACCTATTTGACAACCTTTACCCCTTTAGGTATCGATCCTCTCCATCTCGCCTCTAGACCTCCGTTCCCGAGGTTTGGCCCTTGTTTTTCGTGGGATTCAGCTTTGATTTTGATGTGTCTCGAATCCGATCGGCGTTTTATTTGACTTGATTCCTCGATTTGTTTGTAGTTATGCGTGTTTTCGGTTGATCCGGGTTCTTTTATGTGTTGAATTGGTTTTGGGTATGGGTTATGGTTCTTATTTTACTCGGTATGCCGTTCTCGAAGAGAAGACGTAGTCTTTATCGAGGATCGTGTTGGAATCGAGCGATCTGATAATGTTTGATGGTATATTTTCTATAATCATGACGCATGTTGAACGAGAGGGTCAATTTTCTTGTGAACTTCACGTGGTTTATCGTTGATTATCTGCTGCTCTGAGATTGCCTGAAATTTGTATTGCGTTTTCGTGTTTGTTGTTGTTCGGTCGATGTTGCTGGTGCTGCTGGAGTTTGTTCCACGTCTAATTTTTGCTATCCATCCGTGGAAAACGATTAACGATTTCAGTTAACTTTGCTTTTCTTTTTTAAAAAATATTTGCTGCTTGATTTTCTGCAGAAAAAAACTTAAACCCTTAGTAACGTATGGTTTATTTATGTTTGAAGTTGGAATTTTTTATCTACCAAAAAAAAAAAAAACACTTTGCATGTTTTTTCGGTATTTTATATTTGTTGTAAACGATATTCAGCTAATTATTGTTATCTTGAGGTATCTGCTTGCGTGCACGAATTTTAGATGCTTGACAGGTTGTTCGTGTTGTGTATAGGATTGCCTCTTACGATGATTCTTTGATGGTCTTTTATCCCGACAATTGTAGCAATGATTTAGTGGTTGGTGTATAATATTTGGTACAAAAAGAATATAGCAGATCCATTTGCTTGTGACTGTTAAGATTGCAAAGTATAATCAAGGATTTGTTGGAGTGATTTTTGTTCTCAACAAATATCTCTGGATTTAAGAACTGCCAAAGTATTTTAATGTATGCAGCAGCCTGACATGGATCGGCACCAACGGGAATTTTGAAGCCACCCTTTTTAAAGTTAAATGTGGAATATTCAACTTTACACCATTGTTCGTTAATGGAGGATACAGGGCAGCAATGAAAGAGAGTATACAGATCTTTCAGCTTGACCTCTGTTTGTCTTCTTTCAGACTGATCTCTATCTTTACTGGTTCTCTTGATTTATTGGTGCAAATTCTGAGGTGTCTAATTTTGTTGCCTAGATTCTAGCTAGACAGACAAACCAAAAGCTGCTCCTTGTTGCTTGCCATGCCAACAATCAGATTGACATGGCCTCTGGTTGGTTGCAATTTTTCTCAGTGGTTATCCTACCTGTAGTTAACCCTTTTGGCTCTGGGAATGTTGGTTCATACTGGCACCAGAATGCTTTTTTACCAATGGAAGAAGTTAAAAGCTTTCATTGTGCTTAGCTTATATCTTTTCAACAGTGAGTATTTATCTAGATTGTACTGGCTTTGTTCTTAACCGTATAATAGGTCTTCTCTTTGCTTTTGTTGGATACCAGACAAACCAGGTCAGCTTCCTGGATGACTCGAGACTTGTAGCCAATTCTATTTAAATCGTCTCAGTAACATAATACACCTTTCAAGAGTTCATATGTTGTTTTCACCCTAAGCTAGTTAAATACTTGCATGGAAGAAGCTTTTCATTTGGAGATCTTGTTGTTCTGCCAAATCCTATCTAGAAAAAAAAATCTCAAGATAAACTTAAAGAAGGCTCAGTGTAACCTTGCAAGTGTTCAAAACTATAAATCACCTCATTAACGAAGTAAATTTTATTGATGGAAATGCAACATGGTAACAAAAATCACTCCAGTTAGTTAATTCTTTAAACATTTTATTTTGTCGTGTGAATGCTGCTTTGTGTTCCTGTCAAAGTTCTCTTGCTGTGGTTGTTGTAGGGTCGGGTACTAATTTGTTTCAGTTGTGTTTCTTGATGTTATCCACCATCTTTTTGAATTTACCTTATTCAATGAAAACATTTGGCATGTCTCCTTCCTCTCCTTGATAAGTTTTTTTTTATTTTTTATAAATACCAATTGTGGAATTTTTTGAATTTATGTTTGGGATGCTTGCAGAATTAAATTTCAAGTTTTTCATGATCTCCTGGTCTACAAATGAATTTTAAATAGATGCATAGGCCTAACGACTCTCATATGGTATAAAGTTACACTATCAAGAAAATCATGGAAATTGACCACTTGTCTGAGCTATAGATATAGCTTCTCAGGGGATTGGATTCTTATCGTATAAACTTGGGGGTTTTGTGGTCTATTTTATATAGTGAGTAATGTTTCTTTTTTTCTTTGTCGCGCTCTAATCTAGGTTAAATGTTTATTCTCTAATATGACCTATTTACATAAGGTCTTTTTTTTTTTTTTTCATGTGCAGTGTGGTGTCATAACTGTTCCTTTTCTTTTATTTTTCTTGCTTTGCTTGGTCTAGTTTGGTTTTTGCTACTGGGATGTAACAATTCTTTTGATACTTTTGATGAAGCTTTTAGTATCTTTCCAGATTTGTTTTCATTTTATAATAAGAATTATAGTAAGAAACTCAGTAGGAGCATCTTAAATATTGTGTATACTGTAGCAGGGTATCCTTGATCACAGACTTCCCTGACATGAATTTTTCTGGCTATTCAACCATGAGTATTTGTAAATACTGTAAGTTAGTAGGCATGCTTCGTGGAGACAAGTAAATCAGAGAGAATTAGTCAGTGGTTTGCAGTTATCATCGTGAGTAAAAATGGAACAGATGAACGTAAAGGCATTGGATAAAGGTGAAAAACATGATCTCAAGAGGAAAAGAGATCCTGCTTTATACTTCACTGATGTTGGCCAAGGCCTGGTAGGATGTGGTGATCATCTTATTCCAGGCCAATCCTCTCGAAGGGTTTCCATCACAAAAGGCTGTAAAACTAACTTAGGCTGCCATCCAGAGACTCATATTCTCAAGAATTATTACAACTTCACAAAAAGTGGGTTGCCAAAACGTGTGCTGGCATATGAGAATGGTGAATGGAAAGATTTTCCTGAGAATATTGTGAGTTTGGTTCAGGAAGATTTTCGGTCAAAGAAAGCGATTACTGAGGCAGGTTTTCGAAATCAGCAATTGTTGTTAGACTACATTTACATGATTTCTATAGTCTTGGAAACAGGTTTGGTGAAGCCAATAGCTTGGATTGATGATCATGGAAAATGCTTCTTTCCAGAATTACGTCCTGAATGTTATGTATTGCATAGATACCATCACTCTGACAATGATATTCAGGTCTACATGAATCCTGATGCAAATAGGAAACATGAAACAAATGACCATTTTGAGATTTCCATTAGTGCAGCTGAAAGCTCAAGTTCACGACCTGATGATGAGGCTATGTCTAATGTCAAGAGGGTCAAGAGTGAAAAGAATTCTGCTAGTGATTGTAATATTTATGTTGAAGTCAATGAAGCAGTTGGAGAAAATGAGTCAGGTTCTGCATTACCTTCAAATGTCCCTGCTTCTAGAATTTGTCAAGCACCTGCAAGTGGTTGCCAAGTTAATAGAGCTGTGCAGGAAATGTTACTTCAAGGGTTGGGCAAACTCATTGATGCAAAAGACATTCTTGGAATCCATAGAACCCCATTGAGAAATGATTTAGGTCAAGTTCGTTTTAACCTTTTCCAAGAGCAGGTCGAAATTGCTAAAAAGGTGCGTGGCAATGCAAATGTCCGTTACGCATGGCTTGCTTCATCAAAGGATGCAGTGGAAGGGATGATGTTGCATGGGACTCTGAAAAGACCTGAGCAGAAATGCCTTTATGGCAATGGCATTCATCTCGCCCCTGCAAATTGTTCTAAAATCTGGTGAGGTCTGCTTTCGATACTAGGTTTTTCATGTTTGTGCATATTGGAGTACTGTAATCTCTTTTTGGTGAAGGCTGCCAACAGTTTTCTATCTGAATTAGTGGCTCCTGCCAGTTATTTTTTTGCTTCTTTTTTGTTTAAGCTAACAGTCCATTGTGAAAAACTATGACTTGTTTGCACATGTTATCTACAGTGCTAGTTATTCTGATGTTGACGAAAATGGTGTCATACACCTAATGTTGTGCCGCATTATAATGGGAAACGCGGAACTCATTTACCCTGGGTCTAACCAGTGTCAACCTAGTAATGAGAACTTTGACACTGGTGTAGATGATCTTCAAAAGCCAACTCATTATATTATATGGGATATGAATATGTATACCCATATATATGCAGAATACATAGTGACTTTTAAGGTGACCTCCAAACTTAAAGGTAATGTAGTTGTAGTATTATTTAGTCAACATCCATGGATTACTTTTTTACAGTTATATATAAAATTTTTTAAAAGTGTGTATATTGATGTGACTGCAGAATGGCTGGTTGGGAAAGAAAGTAAATCTAATGTATCTGCCCTCACAAATTCTGGTTCACCTCACAGCTTATTACAGGTGTGTGTTGCAAATTACTGATTCCTTTCATATTTTATAGGATTGCTGAACTAGGAAACAAGGCTCGGGTTGTAAAAATCCATGAGGTTTTTCAAAAGTAGTTTGCTTTTTGATCAATTATCTATTTACCTCATCTGTTGAGAGGTTTTTCTATTGTGGTGAAAATGACAAACAGAGAAAAGCGGTTTGGTGTGTCTCTCTAGACCATGTAATTGATTCTAGAACTTTATCTTCTATTACATCTGATTATGTGGAAGTTTGAACTAATTTAATATCTTATAAGTTTATATATAAGCTTCATTGGCAGTGATTCACAGATCTTATATTTTCTATTGCAATCTATTATGTGCATCTAAGGTGATTTTTTGCCCTTTGCCATTGTGTGTTATTTGGATTCTTAACTATTATTATTATTATTATTTGATACTTTAGGATAAGGCTTTTCAGCCATATCTGGCCTTTGGAAATAAAGCTCAGGCTCCTGTGTCCAGAACGATGCCAAGAATTCCAAGCTCACCGTGGATGCCGTTTTCAATGTTATTTGCAGCAATTTCAACTAAAGTGCCTCCGGAGGACATGGACTTGGTTCACACTCAATATGATGAATTTAAGGTCCTAAAGATTTATTGACAAGTCATGTTGTTTTCTCTTTTGAGCCACTCTGGTCCTGACTATATATATGTGTATATATATTTTTTATTTTTGTTTTGCCAGAAGGGAAAGATAAGCCGGATTGACCTGGTTAAGAAGTTAAGGCAGATAATTGGAGACAAACTATTGGTCTCTACTATAATGACGCTGCAACACAAGGTTAGATCTTCTTGATCTTTGTTAAAATGCTGCAAATGCTACCAGATATGTGCTCGAGGCAGAATGGAGATTTTAGTTTATAGGGAAGCTGCAAATAGAAAAGATTGAATTCTGTAATGCAAATATTGAACCAATTTAGGTTTGAAGTTTTTACTTGCTGTCTTGTTTGCTATGTACACCATTTCGTCCCAGTTCGTAACTTGGGTCTTTGGCTAGCTCAGAGAGTTCTGTTAAAACTTGAATAGCCACCATTCTTTCTACCTGCATCCACGGGTTGGTTCTTAGTTTTTGCTTCTTGTTTTTGTAGAAAATACTGATGAATTCTCTCATGCAAGTCGAAACAATGCTTGACATCAAATGCTGTGCTCATGAATACCTTTTGTTTTGTTTTTGCCACATACTTTACGTATTTCTGTTTTTGATTGCCGCTATGCTTCTGTGACTGAACAAAACTTAATTATGTTGGGTTCAATTAATTCTTTAGTTCATTTCGATTCCAATTATGTCATCACTGTTCTTTCTTTGATCGACTTTGTTGCCTGCACAAAGACTTGTTAGCAGCTATAGTCACTTGCAG
Organism: Musa schizocarpa; assembly: GCA_900464855.2. Taxonomy (NCBI): domain Eukaryota; kingdom Viridiplantae; phylum Streptophyta; class Magnoliopsida; order Zingiberales; family Musaceae; genus Musa; species Musa schizocarpa. The sequence continues at coordinate 13,575,403 of LS990922.1, forward strand.
AAGGTTTTTGCTAGAGTTCAGTTGAAGTGACAACTGAAGCATGAGTTGCTAGTTGGCAGTGACTTACCTTTTTGCCCTTAATTTGCAGTTACCCCCCATGGCTAGACGAGAGCCCCCAAAATGCTGGTCTCAGAACATGCCACACGAGTCTTGACATGGCGAGGTTAAGTTTGAAGTAAGTATGATGGTTCTCTTACATCCGTACTCTGCTAATTCTTGTAGGCAGTGGATAAACTACTGAAGATGTGGTATTAGGTTAATGTAGAACAATGCCGACTGTTGGTACGCTACCGTGGATTGCTTTTTTGTTTTGCTGGTGTACTTGTAAAGTGGGTGGGACTTGCTTTTCTTTGCAATCAAATGTGACCATGAGGAAGCTCAGCTTTCTGCTGCTCCTGACTGATCTAGCCGGCCGAGCAAGGAGAGCTTAGGATGCATGATAACGTGGTACTTTGATAAATAGACATGGGGCTGTGTTATCTGGAAGTGAGCAGCGCTGGGATGGGCGTGTTCTTGGAAACGCCACGCATGGAAAGCTGCATCCGTCCATGAGCGAGCGCCGTCGTGTGCCATGGAGGCTTCTCCTTACGGAGTCAGAGGAGATGCTCCTCTCCGGAGATTGTGGTGGCGGCAGGAAAAGATGAACACACATTGTCGGAGATGAATATAAATGAAACTTCAGGCATCAAATGATTCGGTGCACGCTGCGAGTGCTGATAGGTTGACCAGCATTTCACACCAATCTACTTATTTGTGCACGAGGAGAAGGGAGGTGGTCGGATGGTCGTCATGGGATGCGAAGCCGCAGCTATCTCGTCCGGTGTACCTACGCCTCGTGGTCTCGTGCACTGCCGATCATAGAGCAATCGAGAGTTGCCTGTCATTTTTAGTGCCAATGCTCTCCTCTCTCTCTCTCTCTCTCTCTCTCTTCCTCTCTTTGTTAGGTTTTTTGATATTTTTATAATTAAGTTGAAATGTTTTAGTCAATAAAATAGAAGTTTACTTATAAAACGATTTATCGAGAGATCCTCTCATCTATAAAAGGACAGGATCTCTAGGGGTTTGAGAGAGCGTTGGTACGTTAACACGTATACATATATAGATGCAATCCTCTTTTTCAAAATCCATCAATCTGACCGGACCATCCTATTTTCTAAAATCCATCAGAGTGGGTCTTGTGAAAGGATTGGAAAAGAGGAGAAAGGATCTATTCCTTGCATATTCCATAGTAATCTTGGATCAAAGACGGTGCTTAGCAGATCAAACAGGATCTCTAAACAGATGGCATCGAAAGGTATCTTCGTAATAATTAGAACTATACATTTGATTTCGATCTTAGCATAAAAGTTATTTTCATATTTTTTTTTAATATGACATAATTATAGATTTTATGCTTACATTTGGTATTAGAGCCTAGGTTTTTGAAATCAAATGCATTAGATCTGTAAATTTGTTTACGATGCATAAATTACTTTCATCTTCCAAGAATTGCTGAGCAACAATGGTCATCGTCAACCTCGTTGCGAATCTACGACTACGCCGGATAGCATATGCATAATAGAACCCATCCTGTACACAAGCATCACAAAACCCGTCCATGTGACAACCGACCGCGTAGGCTATAAATGTCGTAGGCAACTGCACACAGGCAGAGAACCCCGACGACGATCGTGCGCACGGGAAGGCCACGCCCATGCGACGGCCGCGCGCGAGCAGTGGTAGCCCCGCGACGACAGCGACCGCGCGCAGGCTAGAACTGTCGTTGGTAGCCGCGTACAAGCGGCTGGGCCGCAGCCAGCAACAGCAGCGTCGAACACGTCGACAACAATGACGACGAAGGTAGATTAGGGTTTTTAGTATAATTATAATTTTACCCTCGAGTCTAAGGTTTTATAAAATTATAATTTTACCCTTTACCAATTTCGTAATTTTAGTTTATGTGCTGTCAACATATTTATGGTTTTGCCCTCGGGTCTTTTTTTTTTTTTTGCCAAATTATAGTTCTACCATTTGCATATTTTCGATTCATATCCTTTCAAATATTTACGGTTTTATCAAAATTGAGAAATTTAGTTTATATTCTCAATTATAAAATTGATAAATATGATTTATTATAATTATGATTAATTTTAATCATGATTATATTTTTTATTATTTGATTGGATTTAATTTTGATTAAAAAAATATAAATTATGGTTTGCTTTATAGTTTTCTCATATGAATTATTGATTATACATGTGATAAATAAAATTAAAAAAATATAATTATTGTTTTTAGAATTTTATTTATTTATTCACATGTTTATATATAAAATTATGAAATAATATTTACCTTTCACATGAAGGCATGATTTATATATTATCATGATTATCATATGAGTTTTCTTACTGATTAATATTCAATAATTATTATTATAATTTATTATTGAATTGCTTAGTATTAATGTTCAATAATTATTATTGTTATTTATTATTAAACTACTTAGCATTAATGTTTAATAATAATAATTATTATTTATTATTGAATTACTTAGCATTAATGTTCAATAATTATTATTGTTATTTATTATTAAATTACTTAGTATTAATGTTCAATATTTATTATTGTTATTTATTATTGAACTGCTTAGCATTAATATTCAATAATTATTATGGTTATTTTATTATTGAACTACTTAGCAAAAATTAAAGAAATTGATTAATATTATTTGTAATTCATCTCCCTAAGTTTTATTTGACTAGTAGCTATCAAAGTGGCCTGGGATGATAGACTTTTGTGATATGAATTACAATAAAAGTTTTATCATTTATATGATATTTTATATTTATTTTATATTATTACATTAAGTGGCCTAGACTAATGACATATAAAATAATATTAAGGAATTAGTCCTAAATGACATTAAGAAAATAATATTCATAATGGAATATATAATTAGAGATTTAGATAATCTCAAAGGAGAATCTAATTCAAATAATTATGTGATGGGATAGGATAATACTGTTTTTGGATATCCTTGTAGTTTAGAGTTGTATACCCAAAGGTAACAATACTATTCCACAAGGATGGTATTAGTCCTCTATAAATATTCTTGAGTGAACACTAGATATGTCAATATTTCACCCAAAGGTGTAATATAGATGATATCAATAGTTCATCAATTTTTAATAAACTCAAAGCATTAATGTTGTTCTATATTTTTTACAGTGGTATTTTCGCATATACATTCTTATGCATCTTGTGTCCCTGTACTATCTGAATCAAATTATTCAGAATGGTTAGAGCATGTGCAATTCACACTAAGTGTATTAGATCTTGATTTAGCATTATTTATTGAAAAGCTTACAGACTTGACTGATGACTACAGATTTGACTGATGAAAGTACTGTAGAACAAGTTAATGAAATAAAGGCTTGGAAAAGATCTGATAGGCTTAGTTTAATGTTCATAAGAATGACAATTGCAAATAACATAAAGACTTCATTACCGATTGCAACTAGCGCAAAGGAATATTTAAAGGTTATTGAAGACAAATTTAAATCTGCTGATAAGTCATTGGCTGACACATTAATGAAAGAATTGAAGTATGATGGTACTCGAGGAATTCAGGATCACATCCTCAATATGGCTGACAAAGCTACAAAACTTAAAACATTAGACATGAATGTTGATGAGTCTTTCCTCGTGCAATTTATTCTCAATTCTCTTCCTTCTCAGTTTGGCCCATTCAAGATTCACTACAATACAAATAAGGAGGATAAGTGAGACTTGAATGAGTTGACTAGCATGTATATTCAGGAAGAATTGAGATTAAGGCAGGAAAGTTGATATAATGTCATGGCCACTACTCAAGGAGTTGGTAATAAGAAAAAAAAAATTGAAGCATTATCAATCAAAGAAACTTGTCGGGTCTGAAAATGTTAAACGGACTAATAAAAAGAAAACCTTTATTGTAAAGTACTTCTTTTGTGATAAGAAAGGACATGTGAATTCTTTTGTGATAAGAAAGGACATGTGAAGAATGACTGCATTAAACACAAGACTTGGTTCAAAAAGAAAGGTATTAACTCGACCTTTGTATGTTTCGAATCAAGCATTACAGAAGTTCCTTCTAACACTTGGTAGATTGATTCTGGTACTTCAACTCATGTTACAAATAATATGCAAGAATTTTTTCAATTTGGAAACCAAAAGAATATGAAAGATTCATCATTATGGGAAATCGTCTTAAAGCGAAAGTGATATCAATGGGAACTTATTATCTACGCTTAGAGACAGGTCACTTGATAGATCTTGTTGACATATGTTATGTCCCTACAATTTCTAGAAATTTGGTTTCTCTTTCTAGAATTGATGAGTTATGATATTGTCTTTCTTTTGATAGTGGCAAACTCAGTATGTTTTATGATTCAATAAAAGTTGGTTCTGAAATTCTGTGTGATGGTTTGTACAGAATTAATTTAGATCTTAAGTTTGCGAAGACATTAATGACCTTGTAATCAAATGTTGGATTGAAACATAGTTTTAATAATGAAAGATCTTCTATATTGTGGCATAGACGATTGGGGTATATCTCCAAGGAAAGAATTGAAAAATTAGTGAAGAATAATATTTTAGAACATTTAGACTTCACTGATTTTGATGTTTGTATATATTGCATTAAGGGAAAGCAAACTAAATATATAAAGAAAAATACCACAAGAAGTAAAGAACTTCTTGAGATTATTCATACTGATATCTACGGACCACTCCATATTCCTTATTTTAGTGGAGAAAAATATTTCATCACATTTATAGATGATCTGTCCAGATATGGCTATGTTTATCTAATACATGAAAAGTCTCAAGCCGTTGATACTCTTGAGGTATACATAAATGAGGTTGAGAGACAATTAGATAGAAAAATTAAAATTATCAGATCTGATAGAGGTGGTGAATTTTATGGTAGATATGATGGATATGGTCAGAATATTGGCAATTTTGTTAGATTCTTAGAACAACGGGGTATTTGTGCTCAATATGCATTACCAGGTGTGTCACAGCAGAATGGTGTTGCTGAAAAGCGAAATCGTACTGGACATAGTTAGGAGCATGATGAGTTATTCTTCTGTACTTGAGTCGATGTAGGGTGAAGCTCTTAGGATAGCTATGTACATCTTGAATAGGGTTCCTAGTAAATCAGTTTCAATGACTTCATTTGAGTTATGGACTGGTAGGAAGCCCGGTCTAAGACATTTACATATTTGGGGGTGTCCTGCAGAGATAAGAGTATTCAATCCACATGAAAAGAAATTGGATCCAAGAACTATTTCAGGATATTTTATTGGTTATCCAGAAAAATTCAAGAGATACAGATTTTATTGCCCTAATCATAGTATGAGAATAGTAGAATCTGGTAATGCAAAATTCCTAGAAAATGACGAAATCAGTGGGAGTGAAAAATCTAAAAGGATTAATTTTGATATTGAGGAGATTCAGGTTAATTCTCCCATATCATCCCATTTTCGAGAAATTGTTGTTCCTCAAATCAATGAGAGTATTAATGAGGGTGAACAACAAAATAACATCGAAGAACTCTCACATGATGTTGATGTCACCGCTGATGATCTTGTAGAACAATCACAATTGGCAGATTTGAGAAGATCTCAAAAGAAAAGGAAACATGTCATTTTTTATGATTATGTGATATATCTATAAGAATCAGATTATGATATAAGAATAAAAAGAGACCCCTTATTGTTTTCACAAGCTATAGAAAATAACAATTCTGAAAAATGGTATGATGCAATGAAAAAAAAGTTAAAATCAATGGTCCAAAATGGTGTCTTGGATCTCGTTGAATTGCCCAATGATTGTAAAAGAGTCGGTTGTAAATGGGTTTTTAAGACAAAACATGATTCAACGGGCAATATCGAACGATATAAAATCAGACTTGTGGCCAAAGGTTTTTCTCAGAAGGAAGGCATCAACTATAATGAGATTTTTTCTCCAATTTCAAGAAATGACTCATTAAGAATCGTTATGACATTAGTAGCTCATTATGATCTTGAGGTGCATCAGATGGATGTGAAAATAACATTTCTGAATAAAGATCTAGATGAAGAAATCTATATGGAACAACCTGAAGAATTCATTGAAAAGGGAAAAGAAAATTGGGTTTGTAAACTTAAGAAATCCATTTATGACCTTAAACAAGCTTCCAGATAATGGTATATAAAATTTCATAATACCATTACTTCCTTCGGATTTAAGGAAAACACTATTGATCAATGTATATACTTGAAGGTAAGTGGGAGCAAGTTTATTATATTGGTCTTATATGTGGATGATATTTTACTTGCCAGTAGTGATCTTGGTTTATTGTACGAAACCAAGATATTTCTCAACAAGAACTTTAAGATGGTTGATATGAATGAGGCAACCTATGTTATTGGCATTGAGATATTCAGGGATAGATCTCAAGGATTATTAGGATTGTCTCAGAAAGGATATATTGATCGTATCTTAGAGAGATTTAATATGCAGCTTTGCTCAGCCAATAATGTACCTATTACTAGAGGTGAAAAATTCAGTCAAAACTAGTGCCCAAGAAATGACTTAGAAAAGAATCAAATGAAGAATATTCTTTATGGGTGTGCAGTTGAAAGTCTATTATATGCTCAAACCTATACAAGACAAGATATCAGTTTTGCAGTTGCAATGTTAGGAAGATACCAAAGCAACCTAGGAATGAAACATTGGAAAGCTGTAAAGAATGTAATGAGATATCTACAAGGGACGAAATATGCTCACATACAGGAGATCAGATCAGCTTGAAGTGATAGGATATTCATATGCTGATTTTGCAAATTGCCTCGATAGTAGGAAGTCCACTTCAGGATTTGTATTTATGTTTGCAGGTGGGGCAATTTCTTGGAAAAGTGCAAAGCAATCTCTTATTGCATAATCAACAATGGAAGCTGAATTTGTGGCATGCTTTGAGGCCACAAATCAAGTTTTATGGCTGCAAAATTTCATCTCAGGACTTGGTGTGGTCGACTCAATTGTCAAGCCGCTGAAGATATTTTGTGATAATACCGTAGTAGTTTTCTTCTCTAAGAATGGTAAGTACTCTAATGGTTTCAAGCACATTGAGATAAAGTACTTGGTTGTTAGAGAAAGAGTCCAGAAACAACAAGTGTCAATTGAGAACTTGAGCATGACTATGATGATTGTTGATCCATTGACAAAAGTCTTACAGTGTAAAATATTCAAAGAACATGTTCTTAGAATGAGGCTTGTGAGCAAGTCATAAAGGATATAGTGATGCATGTTTATGTGAACGTTATTATTGACATTCTTCTTGCTTAATTAAAGTTATCTGTTTCTGTTATCCAGTTTACATTATGTTTATGTATATTATGGTTCAATGTAATAACAGGATTGTTAAAACAAATTATAGGGGTCATTATGGACTATATTAGGAAAGACTAATAATGTTGTGGTACATAGAAGGGAGTATGTCATTGATGAAATATAACCGCTATGACCCGCATTGATAATTGGACTTAATATAGTATTATTATGTTTATTAGATTTATTGGCTTAATTTTAAAAATATGGTCATATAAAATGTTTTTCAAAATTCTTTGGAATATAGTTACGTAAAATTATTTTCAAACAAATTTTGTTTTGTTTATTTTGATTTTGAATATCTTTTTTATATCTTATCAATTAATGGGTCAAGTGAGAGAATATTAGGTTTTTATGATCTTTTATAATTGAATAAGATATATAATATAATTAATTAGGTTTCGTTGAAATATTTTAGCCAATAGAATAGAAGTCCACTTACGGTCTGCTCTCGTCTATAAAAGGACAAGATATTCGTTTGGATCAAAGACGATGCTTATAGTAATCTTGGATTAAAGACGGTGTTTGGATCAAAGACGATGCTTAGTAGATCAAACGGGATCTCTGAACAGATTGCATCGAAAAAGGTACGCATCGTAATAATTAAATCTATGCATTTGATTTTGATCCTAATATAAAAAATATTTTCGTATTTTTATGATATAATATAATTATAGATTTTATGCTTTCTTGTAAGATGGCACTAAAGCATGCCAGGCTCTTTCTGATAGAAGCCAATTAGTCACTTCAATCGAGTAACCTCAGGTTCAAAGGCATGCAAGTTCGTGATACCACTTGTCGAGAGATCAACACGAGGCCGCAGAGAATGGAGGGTTTGAGGGTAACCTATGAATTCGAATGGTTGATGGTTCTGAACATCTCGAGGGCCAGAGATGTGTTGATAAGAAGTCTTCAAGTCCCTCGGAATTTATGGTTTTAGGCACGCACCCGAGGAGAGTGTAGTCAATGTTGACTATGCTATGACATGGCATATAATTTGACGCAACCATTCGTGGCTACCGAGAAACGAATAACATACTATGCGTCACAGATAAAGCGTTAATATGATTAAGATGTCAAGATGATGTTAGTATTCATGCTTCACATGGAGTATTTAAATATTCATCATTTGTACGACTATTTACATAAAATTAATCATTATTATTCCGTCCAAACCCAAATGGTGCTCATCTTCCATCTCTCTCGATCTAATATATATACATATATATGTATATATATGTATATATATATGTACACATATATATACACATACATATATACATATATATATATACATATATATATATATACATATACATATATATATATATACATATACATATATATATATATATTCCTCGGGCATTTCTAACCCCCAAATCGGCGAAACGTGAGCGAAAAATAATCGGAGGAAAAGAATGCGGAGTTGGGGCGTCGCAGCGGACAGTGCGGTGCTTCTCCAGCCGGCCGCCGCCGGATTCAGGGCGCCAGTGGCGGACTTCAGACACCTCGCCTCCTCTTTCTGCCGCCCCGACTCGAGGCCCTCCTTCTCCGCCAAGGTAAACCGCACTCATCTCCATGCCCTTCCTTTTCTTTTTTGACCTTCTCGACTTCCCCCCTGGTTTATCGAGAACTAGGATGAGTATCTCGATTATTGTTGGACGAACTCGTATCGAGTCCGCCGTCTCCAATTATTAACGCATTTAGCTCAGTGGATGCAACTCGGAGCTGAATCTTGGCTTCTTCCGGGGTCGATTTTGGCTCAAGTGTTCACCGGCTATGTTTTTCGGTTGATTTGGTTGCCCATTCCGTGTAAGAACGTTCTGGTGATCGATGAACCCTCTAAAAATCAGCAATCTTATATATGTTGTTTGTTTTTTTTTTTTTTCTCGTAAATTTCTTGAAAATTATATACCCTTGATGTAAGTAAGCGCGAGGTGTAATCGTTCGGGTGATTTAGATGGTGTTTCACATTTCTTTAAGTATTTGTTGCGAGAAAGAATTGGTGTCGACGGACGACTCTGATTCCGACCAAGAATTTTAAACATGCTGATTGCTACTTGGCTTCGTTTAATCTGATATGTGGTATAACACAGTTCTCTCTGTTTTATGTACTATCTATGGACGACAGTGATGCAAACCTTACTTTAAGCGCAGGTTCTTAGGTCTGGTAATGTTTAAATATGATTTAAACTCCACAAGGGTTGGGCTTAAATTTGTTGTCAAGAAGTTCTACTCGAAGAGGGGCCTCTGCAAATCGAGCTTGAAGGCTGGTTGGTTAGATCTATGGAACATTTAGATGGTGACCAATCAAATTTTCAGGAACTCACGAGCGTTATTGAATTTTTTTTGTTTTGAAATTCAATATGTTTGGTTGCCCGACCCTTGATAAGTTGTCTAAATGATTCACAAACATATAAGAATGAGGCTTGCAAAAATTGTGACAGAAGAAAGATTGAGCATGATGAAGGAGGTCATCCCTATGTTCCATTACTGCTTTTTTGCATCCCAAAATTGTTAGGACTGGAAGGTCACTGGTGCATTGTAACGTGACCATCGTGTCATCATCTACTGGAATGTCTCCTTTTATTTTCCTTCCAACCTATCGTCCTTTTTATATGAAAGGAAGTCAGTGCTTGACAAGGCCCTTATAATATATGATATGACACAGAATTTCCAAACAATGTTGGAACTATCTAATATACCTATAAGGGTTGCTGATCTGTGAGTTGAAATTCTTATCAGAAGATGCTAATCCTCCATAATTCCATAACATGCAGAGAATGGTGTGCTTTGCACTATATTTTTGCTCAATTATTGTATTAACTTCCAATCCATAAGCTTTTCTTATGGGTTTTATATTTCTTAGGTGTATCTACTATTTGAATTGAAATTTAGATTTAGCATTTTATACTTAACCTCAATATATTATATTCCTGTGTGGAAGCATCACAAAATTTTTATTGTCCTTTTTTCTCCCAGTTGTTCCATATTCATATTCTTGAAAAATCCCAATGGTAAAAGCATAGCAATACGAATTGTCTGATCACTGCAGCTTTATTGAACAGGAAGAGCCTATATAGCTACTCTTTTGCTAGTTGCAATTTATAAGCCTTGGATAATAATCCTGGTACTTTCTCTGGTACAGAAAGGTCTAGATGACACTGTATTGCTAGTGTTGCTATTCTAGACAAGTTTACTTGGCTTTGTTTAAACGAGTGAGGAACAACGTCAACAACTTTTAGAGTTCAATGAAGCCTACCATTACTTTGAAGATTCTCATATTTCCAGTAATTATTTGAAAAAGATGTACATATTAAGCAATCTGGTCATTTGACTTTGAATTTTGTACGTATACAAAGTGGAAAGGGTAAATTGGCCCAAGTGTCTCAGGGATCAACAATAGAAGCCCATATGATGGAAGTATCATTTTCCAATGTGCCAAAGAGAATAGCTTTAAATTTCTGTTGCAAAGTCAAATTTTAATTCTTTATGCTTTTCCTTGGTGCATCATAGATTGTATAGTAAAAGTGAGTCTGTGAACAACATTGTTTGAACTTTAATTTCACTGAGACTTAAAAATGATATGGTATCTTTATAAGTTAGGCTACATCATTTTACGATCATAGACAGGAAAAAGACTATGGGAATTTTTGTTGTGATGCTTTTTAGTGGCAGAAGCACAGGGAATCTGTTTTTAGGTTCTCCGATACTGATGATGGATGGAACATTTTGCATGGAGGGCCTATCCTGCAGGGATTTGGCTTTGTAACATCTTCCTTTTTGTAACCATCGTCCTTTACATGCCTCTCTGATTTTATAAATGAAATGTTTGGGCTTCATAAATTTATCCCAGTTATTATATCTTTTTTTTTTTCAGAGACATTTAGTGTTGATTATTTGAGTGAAAGCATTGATGTTCTTATTACTGTACTGTGTTGTTACCTTTTCCAGAGTTCTATTGGTTGGCCCAAGATTGGTATCCGATTAGAAAATCACCGAACAAGAATCTTACAAGTGAGAGCACTGGGAAATTCTAGTGATGGCCAAACACCGATTGCCCCACTTCAATTTGAATCTCCAACTGGTCAGCTTCTGTCACAAATAATGCAAACCCACCCCCATCTGCTCCCAGCTGCGATAGATCAGCAGCTTGAGAGGCTTCAATCTGACATTGATGCTGAGAATGCAAAAACTCCAGTAGCTTCTCAAGACCTCCCCCTTTACAGGTTTACAAAGGAGTTATGTATTTATCTGCTCAAGTTTCAAATTTCTAGGATTAACTTCTGTTGCTTGTTTATCATGTTTAGACCTCTACTAGAAGTGTTCGTAGATAAGTAGTCATGAGGCATTCTCGTTTTTGTGCATCAAAAGATCAGTCGATGTGTGCTTCAGCAGCTATGATGTTATTTCGCTTTGCTATTCCCTATTAGAGTCCATTTCATGTGTAATTTATCCTATTGTGTCCTATGATGTTATATCTCACAAAATATTTTTGATGAGAAAAAATGGAAAAAAAATATTATCAATTCTTAGAATTTCTGGTTCATTATAATGCAATCCACACATCAACCACCAAACACTTATAATTTGTAATAAAGTTTTTCAATTCAAAACTTAGAAGCTTTTTTTGAAATAAGATATCAGATGCTTTGTCCATGGTACTTGGATGTCCATTATTTTGGCAATAGAATATAGAACACTTCTTACATGTGCAGTCCCTGTTCATCTGGATTAATATGCAAGTTACCTGAGAAGAAAAATAAATAAGAAATGGAAAACTGAAAATGTGGTCAGGTGAGGGTTATGGATTCCTGACATGTCTGAATGCACTTGTACAAACAAATAAATCCTTATGAAACTGCAGAAACAGAAAAAGCTGGATAGAAATGAATACACAAGATGTGTCTATATCCTGATCTGGATCTAGATATCCAAATATCCTGGTATTATTTTAATTATAATTTACCTATAATAAGTGTCTTTAATTATCTACTTTTATCTATTTTTTAAACTTTAAGCGTACATTAAGCTCTCTTTTGTGTCAGTTTGTTTTTCCTGCCTTAACTACGCAGGATGTCTCTTTTAAAATTTTTTCCTAAACTATAGATTATATATTCTTAACAGATCATTTTGTCTTATATTATCTACGCAATGTATACATTCATAAAAATCTCACTGCAATGTCTACTTTTTGACTTATATTTTTATGAAGAATTGTTTCATATCTCCTTGGATGTTTATATTCTAATGATCTCTTTGGAACAATTTGTTTTGGATGAATAATATGATTATCCATGAATATATGTAGATTTGTACATCCATATAGATTCATTGCCAGTTGTGGTTGTCAAAGCAATTATTTTCATAAATTTAGCCTCATACCTAGTTAATCACTCATTTGAGTGTACATTGGAAGACAAATGGACTCAAACAGGTTTGTGCCAATATCCTGTTTACCTTCGACCTTACAATTATCTTTAGCTGATGCCTCCAGTTTTGCCTTGATGTGTTTCGATAAGCACATAAAGCTGCGGAAAACCCTCTGGAAGAACCCTTACAAACCAACCACATACATATAATCTACAAATATGATAGGTACTTAGTAAATATGTTTATTATTAATCCCGTGTGTGTTGCAGTCTCATAAGTCTTTCAAATATCTTTTGTTAATTCAATGAAAAAGCATTTGATGGCATATTGTTTGAAAATGGAATGTAGAACAGTGGTACTGATTAGCTACATAAGCAGCAAAACCTTGATTGCTTGTAAGTTACAAGATCATTCTAGATTTCCTTTTCTGAATGCAACCATGCAGCAAGTTTAAACAGGATTTCCTTCGATCTTCGGTTGGTTGTCATGCTCCTCTGTGTTTAAGTTTCAGAGGTGTCATTTAGTATTTCTAAAAATTCCATGTTGAAAGTTGATACTGCTCCTCTTGGTTTCTACACGAGTTTGAGCTTCTGCTTATCTATTCATTTGCATATTTTTTGACGTCCATGGTTTTCAAGTGATATATCTCAATGCAAATCTCAGAAGAAACTATGAACTTTGTCATGCTACTTGTTAGTGGCCTATCACCAACACGAAAACCATGAACAATGAACAAAAGAAGGGGGATGAAAGAAAAATGACAATAAGGACAAAACCAAACAGATTGAAGTATGCAGGATTAGCTACATGACTGGAAGATTTTGATTGGGCTTTATGGATAAACGATCGACTTTCTAGCAAGAGTTTTTGTTAATCTGTTAAAAGAAACATTATTTTTACAGATTCTTCTTTTGTTGCATGTATTTTGTTTCAGTATATCTTAAAACTGAGCTAGCTCATGATAACATCCAGGAGAATTGCAGAAGTCAAAGAAAAAGAGAGGCATAAGGCTTTAGAGGAGATTATCTACTGCTTGATTGTACAAAAATTCGTGGAGAAGGAAATCGATATGATCCCCACAGTAACTACATCCACGGATCCTACATATCGGGTGGACTCATGGCCCAATCAAGAACATAAATTGGAAAGCATGCACTCTCCTGATGCTCTGGAAATGATACAGAGCCATTTAACCCTTATTCTCGGAGAAAGAGTGGGTGGCCCACTGAATACAGTCGCCCAAATTAGCAAACTTAAACTCGGGAAGCTTTATGCAGCCTCTATCATGTACGGATATTTCCTCAAAAGAGTAGATGAAAGATACCAACTTGAAAGGACTATGAAGACCCTTCCGACGAAGCCCAGGGGTCAGAGAATATTTGACGAATTGAAGCCTAACCCACTATGGGACTTGGAGTCTATGGTGCAGATTTCATCAGATGATGATGACTTTGATGGTGATGAGACAAAGCCTTATAGATTGAGGTCCTATGTCATGTACTTGGATGCGGAGACATTGCAGAGATATGCAACCATAAGGTCTAAGGAATCTATTTCATTGATTGAGAAGCAGACGCAGGCCCTGTTTGGGAGGCCAGACATAAGGATAGCAGATGATGGGTCTCTGGAAACTCCAAATGATGAAGTTGTGGGAATAACTTTCTCTGGCCTGACAATGTTAGTCTTGGAGGCAGTTGCATTTGGGACCTTTCTGTGGGAAGCCGAGGGCTATGTGGAATCGAAGTTCCACTTTCTGTCAAGTTGAATGTACTTTGAACCGGTCATCATTTTGAACGATCGCCGCCGCCGAATGTTGTGGGTCATGCCAACCTGTTATATTTGGGTGCAATTGTGAGAGAGCTTTGGTCGATAGAGCTACTCTTACTGGAAAAGGTGAAAATGATGACTCTGGCATTCCCCATATGCTTTCTCCACTCTTCATCATGCTCTCGTATAAGTTCTGATCATAGTGGACTCGTGCAGAGAATAGGAAGAAGCAGATGAGGATGGTAGGTCTTATGATGACATAATGATGATATTGAACTTACAAACGAAGGAAGAGTATTAGTGATGTAATGATGATGCCGAAGTATTATTGTTGTTGTTGTTGTTGTTAATGGATGATACGTATATCTTTTCTACTGTAAAGTGCCAAGATAAAACGAGTATTTCATTTACATGGTTTCTGGCACCCCGAGGGAATGTGTGGAGAATCATACTTGGAGATATGCTTTGTGGCACCGTGAAGGAATGTGTGGAGAGTCATACTTGGTTCAGTTTTCATTGACATGGTTTTCCAGTGTGCTTGTGCTTAATTTGAACCATGGTGTGTGAGAGGCCGGACATACATAATACGTATCTATCTATCTATCTATCTATCATCCTTTGATCGTCTTTTGTTATGATTTGATTATAAGAATGAATGACACTTGTTCAAGGTGGACCCCAAGTACGATTGTGTGTGGGGGCCAGACCACCCTGATAATTAGACTCATCCAAGATGATGGAATGCTGACCCCCAACCAACCAACCAACCAACTTTGGGCCGAAGTTGAACCCCAATCAGCTTAGACAAATGCGTATTATATGGTGTACCTTAGAAACCGGGAAAGCATTATCGTGGGCTGTTAGGTCACTCCGCCAACCACCACCCTAAACCTTTCTTTTAATCAAAAGTCACAGTGGTCTTTGAGTGCGTTTGGAATTTTTGATATTTGATATATATATATATATATATTTCAAATCGTATCTTTATATTGAAAATTTTTTATTTACTAGCCCATTTCAACATTTAGAGATTGCTAATATAATTTTTTTTAAAAAAATTCAAAAAGATCTTATGATTTGATCTAAAATCATTTTAAGATATTCATTCAAAACTCTTATTTGACTGTACAAAAAGAAAAAAAATATATAAATATTGTTTTCGAAGACAGACGGCATTCGAGAGATTCCCGTGAGCCCACAACAGGCAAACAAACAAACAAACGCGATGCAGCGTTTACGCTCCCTTCCCGCCGGCATTTTGCTTGGAAAGCTTCTGGCTGGGGTTGGAGTCGTCTCCTCCGGCGAGCCGTTGCATGTGGAGAGGGACAGCGGCTGCATGTGTGGTGGGGGTGAGCTATATACCAAACTCTTTAAAAGACTTTCTTCCATCCATCATCCACTCTGGCTGGTGGGGAATGAATGTCCATGTGGGCAGAAGAAGCCAGTCGCTGCTGAGATACGCGTGGATGGCATCTCACTCGGGTCAACTCCACCGGTCATCAGCATTGTCGGATTATCTTCTTCTTCTTCTTCTTCTTCTTCTTCTTCTTCTTCTTTTTCAAATCTAAGATTGTTCACAAGACTGTCTATCGCATGCACATGAACGATATCAACATCCGTCGCTTCAGCCGATGAGGAGGGAGCATGTCCTTGTGGATCACCCACCCACCTGCCAGCGCAAGCAGCGGGTGGATTCCCGTGAACTCGGGTGAGAGAGCTGGCGCAACCCCATCCATCAAAGGCATCCGGTGTGAACCCAACAACTTGTTTCCGCTATCCATTTAATTCTCCTTCTTCTTCTTCTTCTTCTTCTTCGTATGTCACTTTGCTTTTGTCCTGATGTTCGTTCGTCACGCCATCAGAAGCATCCCGACGGACGATTTGAACGACCAAACGTTTCGGCAATATGAACAATATGATCAGTCAATACGATGTTCATTCGTCACGCCATCAGAAGCATCCCGACGGACGATTTGAACGACTAAACGTTTCGGTAGGGGGGGGGGGGAAGGGGAAGATCACTTGTGATCAGTCGTCAACGCCTGTGGGACGACAAGTAAAGATTACAAAAAGAAAAAAATACTGAAGCAGCAGACACACTTGCAATCAATCACATGTTCTTCGGTGACATCGAGCGATTCTGTCGATCGCATGTGACTCGAGTTTTCCGATCCATCTACTCTCAAACTAATCTTGGATCCATCCTCAAGGTTCACACCCACGTCTTCACCATGTCTCTCCCACACTGACAAAGGCCCTCCCGCACTAAACTCTTCTCTCGCTCATCAAAATTTGTTTTCCATGTTATCTTCTTCTTCTTCTTCTTCTTCTTCTTCTTCTTCTTCTTCTTCTTCTTCTTCTTCTTCTTCTTCTTCTTCTTCTTCTTCTTCTTCTTCTTCTTCTTCTTCTTCTTCTTCTTCTTCTTCTTCTTCTTCTTCTTCTTCTTCTTCTTCTTCTTCTTCTTCTTCTTCTTCTTCTTCTTCTTCTTCTTCTTCTTCTTCTTCTTCTTCTTCTTCTTCTTCTTCTTCTTCTTCTTCTTCTTCTTCTTCTTCTTCTTCTTCTTCTTCTTCTTCTTCTTCTTCTTCTTCTTCTTCTTCTTCTTCTTCTTCTTCTTCTTCTTCTTCTTCTTCTTCTTCTTCTTCTTCTTCTTCTTCTTCTTCTTCTTCTTCTTCTTCTTCTTCTTCTTCTTCTTTTTCTTCTTCTTCTTCTTCTTCTTCTTCTTCTTCTTCTTCTTCTTCTTCTTCTTCTTCTTCTTCTTCTTCTTCTTCTTCTTCTTCTTCTTCTTCTTCTTCTTCTTCTTCTTCTTCTTCTTCTTCTTCTTCTTCTTCTTCTTCTTCTTCTTCTTCTTCTTCTTCTTCTTCTTCTTCTTCTTCTTCTTCTTCTTCTTCTTCTTCTTCTTCTTCTTCTTCTTCTTCTTCTTCTTCTTCTTCTTCTTCTTCTTCTTCTTCTTCTTCTTCTTCTTCTTCTTCTTCTTCTTCTTCTTCTTCTTCTTCTTCTTCTTCTTCTTCTTCTTCTTCTTCTTCTTCTTCTTCTTCTTCTTCTTCTTCTTCTTCTTCTTCTTCTTCTTCTTCTTCTTCTTCTTCTTCTTCTTCTTCTTCTTCTTCTTCTTCTTCTTCTTCTTCTTCTTCTTCTTCTTCTTCTTCTTCTTCTTCTTCTTCTTCTTCTTCTTTTTTTTCTTCTTCTTCTTCTTCTTCTTCTTTTTCTTCTTCTTCTTTTTCTTCTTCTTCTTCTTCTTCTTCTTCTTCTTCTTCTTCTTCTTCTTCTTCTTCTTCTTCTTCTTCTTCTTCTTCTTCTTCTTCTTCTTCTTCTTCTTCTTCTTCTTCTTCTTCTTCTTCTTCTTCTTCTTCTTCTTCTTCTTCTTCTTCTTCTTCTTCTTCTTCTTCTTCTTCTTCTTCTTCTTCTTCTTCTTCTTCTTCTTCTTCTTCTTCTTCTTCTTCTTCTTCTTCTTCTTCTTCTTCTTCTTCTTCTTCTTCTTCTTCTTCTTCTTCTTCTTCTTCTTCTTCTTCTTCTTCTTCTTCTTCTTCTTCTTCTTCTTCTTCTTCTTCTTCTTCTTCTTCTTCTTCTTCTTCTTCTTCTTCTTCTTCTTCTTCTTCTTCTTCTTCTTCTTCTTCTTCTTCTTCTTCTTCTTCTTCTTCTTCTTCTTCTTCTTCTTCTTCTTCTTCTTCTTCTTCTTTTTTATATTGCCGATGCTGCATGATTGGATGGAATATAGAAAGGAAAATTATGAGGCCTAATTATTGTGGTGGTGGTGGTGGTGGTTCAGCAAGTCACAGCTTGGCATTCTCGTCTGCTTCCTCGGTGTGGGTTTGTGTGACCATGGCACCCCTGCTTCTTCTTCTACCTTATTACAAACCAACCCGAAGCATCCATCCTCTGTTCTTGAGTCAATGCTTATGCTATGAGACGCGGCTGTCTCTTTTGGGTCAAAAACACTAGATAGCAGCGCAGTGTATGGAGGAGTTGTTCTGAATGAAGCGCGTTGAATCAACTCGAGCAGCAGTGGCAGAATGGGGCTTTCTTCCAAAACTGGTGTGGGAAAGCCAACACACGATGGTTTCCAGATCACCTTCTCTCCCCCGACTATTCTTCTACTTTCCATCCACCGATCCATCGACTAATTAATTACCTCCTTTTATTCAAAGCATTTTTCAACACCTCTCGAGCACTGCCGCTTTGTCTTATATAAGAAGAAGACGCCAACAGAGCAACACAACAACGAAAACCAAAGAGGAGGAGCAGGGCAGTGGCGGAAGCGGAAGCGGAAAGGAAGAGAGATCAGCAGGAAGGAGCAAAGGGATCCAAAAGGGAGCTCGGAGCGGGGGGATTTAACGGGGGCGGAAAAGAATGGCGGCGGCAGCTCCCGGCACGGCGATGACTGTCTTCCTGATGCTCTCATGCATGGCGGCGGCGGCGGCGGCGGCGCTCAACCTGACGACCTTATCCTTCGACGACGGCTTCTCCCACCTCTTCGGAAATGAGAACCTCATCCGCTCCCCAGACGGCCGCGGCGCGCGGCTCACCCTCGACCGCTACTCCGGTAATCCGCATGCCTCTCGACCTTCCCCCCTTCTTCAAGCTCACGTATCGCTTCCCTTGTGATTGTGTCATACGCCTGCGTGTTGTTGTTATTGGTTATTTAGGATCGGGATTCATATCAAACGATCTCTACGACCATGGCTTCTTCAGCGCCTCCATCAAGCTGCCCTCGGATTACTCCGCCGGCGTCGTCGTCGCCTTCTACGTGAGTCGATGCAATCTAATAGTCCACTTCGTTTTAGAAAGAGCGTTAGTTAAATGATCCACAAAAACCTCCATCGAAGTGAATTAAGTAGTAGCGAGGAAATTGAATGCGCTATTTAAAATGTGTAGCAAGCACATGAAAGACACCTAAGCTGTCACAACTCGCACAGATTTGGTCTGTGCACCGACCTGCACGACTCCTCCAACGGTTCAAAGATTGCTGCCGCATCTTTTTCTTCCCTGTGCCAAGTCCAAAGGCTGCCCAATTAGTTGGGGTTTTCCTTTGTTTTCTTTTTGTCTCCTTCCTTTTACTGACGACGTCTTTCGAATCAAATCATATGCGAGTTTTAATGATGATTTCGTCCGAGTCCACGAACCCTGTTGTTGAATGCAGACATGTTGATTGATGCCACTATTTTTATGGATGTGTTCATAGAAAAGAGCGAGAGGGAGATAAATATCGTGAGGGCACCAAACGAACTATTTATTGTATTGTATTGTATTGTATTGTATTGTATTGTATTGTATTGTATTGTATTGTATTGTATTGTATTGTATTGTATTGTATTGTATTGTATTGTATTGTATTGTATTGTATTGTATTGTATTGATCATGGAGAAGCTTGCAGCATGATTGATCGGGTGTCTCGTGGTGCTGAATTTGCGGTGCAGACTTCCAATGGAGATGTGTTCCAGAAGACACACGACGAGCTGGACTTCGAGTTCCTGGGCAACATCAGAGGCAAGGGCTGGAGGATTCAGACCAACGTCTACGGCAACGGCAGCACCAGCCGAGGCCGCGAGGAGCGCTACTTTCTCCCTTTCGATCCCACCGCCGAGGCTCACCGCTACTCCATTCTGTGGACCTCCGACCACATCATGTACGCCCCCTGCCATCCTACTTCAACCTGTTACGCGCGTACCTACGTCCTCGTGCATCGGTGGATTAATCGGTGTGATCATGACGTTGCTCTGCAGATTCTACATCGACGACACCCCTATCAGAGAGGTGGTCCGCAGCGACGCCATGGGCGGCGACTACCCGTCCAAGCCCATGTCCATCTACGCCACCATATGGGACGGCTCCACCTGGGCCACCGCCAACGGCAGGTACAAGGTCAACTACAAGTACGCGCCCTTCGTCGCGGAGCTCTCCGACCTCGTCCTCCGCGGATGCCGCGTCGACCCGATCCAGCAGGTGGACTCCGCCCGGCGGTGCGCCGAGGCCAACGAGGATCTCCTCGCGGCCGACTTCGCCCAAATGACCCCCTTAAAGCGCGCCGCCATGCGCTGGTTCCGCGAGCGCTACATGACCTACTCCTTCTGCTACGACGCCAACCGGTACCCGGTCACCTTCCCCGAGTGCGACATCATCCCGTCGGAGCAAAGCAGGTTCTTCGAGTCAGGCGAAACCAAGTACCCGAGGGACCGCCGGAGGGCCAGGCGCCAGAGCCGGAGACCCTAAACGCGAGGCCGACATCGGCCACTACTGCATGCTTCCATTCTTTTTCTTACGGCTCTGTTTATTACTAGGCACCGTACAAGTTGTGTGTAGGATCGATGCATGGCTCCGCTCTTCTTCACGGGTCGTTTTAGTTTGTGCAGTAGAGGTATACACAGCAGCAATACACGTATAGTGTTCGTTGATTCTTTGGGGTGGCCCGAGAAGCTTGATTTTATGTAATGGGGTGGTTGGCGTACGTTTGGATCTTTTAATGGAGCTTCTTGGAGGAAATAAGTAAATGGCGATGGTTGGCGCATATAGGATTTGGTTTTCATATACCGGTGGATAGCTTTTTCCAGATGCATGCATGGATAGTAACTTCGTTTTTGCTATGATCCTTTTTTTTTTGTGCCATGATGCCAAGCAAGCACGTCATCTTGGAAAGGTGGGATGTTCGATGGAGGAGTTCTCGGTGCGATGTGAATCTCCATCTTCTGCGACCGAACTCTCTCACCTTTCCGATATGGCCACCCACTGCGCGGAGTTAATGAGCCAAAATGATGTAGCTTCAGTCTGCAGCAAGCTTGTTGGATAGATTAACCATCAACGGTGGGGGGGGGGGGGGGATGCTGCACCTGGTTGGTTGCATTCAAACATTGTGGGCAGCAGAGAGACATGGGGACGAGCATCCGATGTGATCCTCACATGGCCAGCCACCAGAGAAGGAGAAGGGGAGATGGTGGGACCGTGGCATGCCTCTGAAAGTCCACAGCAGCAGATAGATAGATAGATAGATAGATAGATGATCACATGGTGATATCCGCTATATGTCATCCGAACAGAGATGGAGAGAGGGATAGTGCGATTTTTGTGATGATGCATGAGCTGTTGTCAGCCAGTCGAGAACAAAAGAGGGAATGGCGAGACGCCTGGTGACTGCTCACAAGCTTAGGTTCTCTGCTCGTCTTTGTTCGGAGGACTTGCTGCGTCGAGAAGAACATGACCAAACTCATCATCGTAATAACAACGGGATCCAGTGGGTGAATGAGCGGTACAAGTAAATGAAGTCGCAGCAGCAGCAGCTGGTACCGTGACGATACTAGGACTTCAAGTTCGTCTAATTCATTCGTTTTATTTCAACTCGAGCATGCATGCAATGCAATGCAATGCAATGCAATGCAATGCAATGCAGCATGATGGATACACTGGGTAGGTTGGAGCCATGGATCCTCACTCACTTGATATCCTTTGTCTAGTTTAACCACCTTTATTTGGTCCGGTTACTGATGATTGATTCCAGGGTCTTTGTGGTGATGGGCGTGAAACAGAGGGTCAAGCGGGGACGTTCCATTCAGCAACAGAATGCGGACGCTCAATCTTCCACAAGGAAATAAATAAGATGCAGCTTTCTTCAACGTTTAACATCACCAGACTTTTATGCCGCACTGTTTTGATGCACGTATTATAGCGTGTTATTAGTAGCCGATCAAAAATCGACGACGGAGTACCGCTGCCACAGACCTGATGAAGACGGCCCACATCCTCTCCGGAACCACCAACCTCCGCAAAAGAGACGGTTAGGAAGAGTACCGGCATCGCGGCCCGTACAACTGTTCCGTGTTCTACTACGTACCTCCCTCGCCGCCGCCTGTCTCGAATGTTTCGGCGGCTCCCGACTCCATCGATGGCGGCCTCTCCTCCTGCTGCTACTCCCCCTCTCATATCTCCCCTTGCGTCTCCATCTAGAATCCACCAGGTTTACAGAGGGAGCAGCGTGAAGAGAGGACGAAGCTTGGAGGAGAACAGGAAGCGACCCCCCGGCGGGTGGATTTCGGCGGAGGTCAAGGCGAGGCCACACAAAAGATCGAGGTAATGCCATTAATTCATGCATCTCCCTGTCGATTCGTCTCCTTCCAAGAACGCTTCTCTCCTCGTCGCTCTTCTGTTGCTGCCTACCTACTTGATGCTAGCTACCTCGCTTCGTGGTTGGTTGGTTGCGTCGTTTGGTTCTTGTTCTTGGCATCCGCCTTTTGCTGTTTCGTTCAGGGTGTCACTGCCGAGAATACCATCGTCGAATCGTTTTGTTCGTGCCGTCGGCGACCCATTAGTCGAGTACAAGGAACCGGTGTTCCAGTGGGAGAAAGCAAATGACGCCTGGAAGCTTTGGGATTTCGTGCCGCTCGGCTGTGAGTTCCTTCTCCTCCCCTCGTCATTAACTTTGCCTGCTGTATCTTATTTCGTTCAAAAGAAGGTACGTCTTACTGCTTATGCTCAATTCGAAACACCAACCTAAGGGAAATGCGGCGTGTTCTTGTGTATACAAAGCATCGTCTCCTGCATTGACCACGTTAGTATCATCATATCGAGAGTGCGAAAAAGAAATAAAAAAAGAGTATAAGAACAGCAGAAGCAATGATATCATCATCGGGAGATTACAAAATACGCTTTTGCTCTCGATGTCGAACACACATGCATAGTGGAATGATTATTAAGCGACTTCAATGGCGTACACGATGGGAAGCCTTTTATCATGAAATGATTGAAATGGATTGGCTCCTGTAAATTTGACACATAGGTACAAAAGTAACTAATTAAAGAGCCAAGCATTTGGGCAAAATGGAAGGGAAGAGCTCTTAATTTGGAATATACATGATTAAACTCCATGTTGAACACCTGATCGTTAAACTCGCTTTACGAAAGGCCTCATGCTTGCCTATAAATCTCATGGTCATAAGATTAGAATAGATACCATTTTTGTCTAGCAATGCTCGATGATTGTTTGCGTGTTAAGCGTAACACACGGCTCCTACTACCGGCTAATGATGGAAACATAGTCGGAGAGGTAGCTTGATGTTGAGACAATGGCTTCCTTGACAGGTAATATTAGCATGAGGGATAAGGATCCTGCTGCGACGTTCGAAGCAGATAAGAGAAGGGCCGAAGAGACCTTGGAGCGATTGCAACGTCAAGTTGAGCTGGAGTGTGAGATTCACAGAGCATATCCGTTTTTGTCCGAGAAGGCCTTGTTGCCCTTGTGGCAGCTGCTCCCAAGGGGTTCAACGTCTTCACCGAACTCAGAGGAGGAACGATCGCAAGAATCAGCACCGGTCCCCCTAGTAGCTGGGTGGCAGCTATCACCTATTTTTGGTTCGGAACCGGAGGAGGAACAGCATCATCAGTCGGAGATTCCCTCTCCTAAGCTCGGGGCTTGGCTTGCGGAGTTGCAGCAAAATGGTCGCTTTAGATCTATGCCTATCGTTGGCTCAAGGAGCAACTCAGTCGGCTATAATTCGGAACCTCAGCCTGAGCCTTATCTGGACTCGCAACCAAGTTTCCAGCAGATGCCTCACCTGACGTCCGGTGACAAGCACTGCATGATATGGAAATATGAGCCTAGCGATGGGCAGTACCTGGAATCAAGCTCGGAGCTTCATGAGTTGAAGCACAATGCGCCAGTCATGCAGCATGGCGATCAGCAGCAGCCTCTCTACTCGCCATGCGATTCCGCGACAGCACGCAGTGAGCAGCGGTGCACGGAAGACTTGATGCCCACACCAGGAGCTGAGAAGGTTGAGCAGTACAACTTGAGGTACTCGAAGCAAAGGTTCGGCTGCAAGTGGCAACATGTACCCTGTACATACGGTCCTGCACCGAGCACGCAGGTAAGCTCGGCGCACTCGATTCATGCAGTACTGGACTTGCCCCGCGACGATCAGCGGCATTCAGGAAGCTACCATGGATCTCCCCGGTGGTTCCAAGCCTGGTGAGGTCCTGTAAAGCACACCGTGCGGATGTGACAGTGCTCGTCACAAGCCTACCATTCATGTCCGGTAGGAATGCAGAAAATGAATGCTTTCTGCCGGTAATGGTCTGATAAAAATCAGCTTGCCATGGCTGGTTCACCCTTCGTACCGAAAAGGTCGTGGATGCAGATTTGTCGGACAAGGGGAGCCCAAGAATTTGACCAGAATAATTTGTTTCGGTGGGAGGGGATGTATCACCCTCACACACTGGTATTCTCACAAGAGAAACATCGTAGAACAAAGAGACAGAGAAACTTTGAACGACTGTTTCTAGTTGAAAGTGTGGTTTCAGCTAGCATTTCATCCAGCTTGTGCCGTACATTTTGCGAAGAGCATAAGAAGTGACTTTTCGAAAGGAAACTAGTTGCTGATTCTTGCGTTACATCAGGTTCAGTAAAGGCCAAATTTTAGATACGATTTCTCCTTCGAGACTCGGCTCTGTACTTTTTCCCTGCTACGTCTTGACGTCCTCCATAGGTTGTTGGCCTCCGCAGCAGAGAGAGAGAGAGAACAAACAGATCGATGTGTGGTTTAGCTTTCTAGAGAACAAACAGAAAAGGTATTGATCGAACCACGCATAGCAAAGAGAAGAGAGCATGGGAGCAGAGACAGCGACTCCACAAAAAAAGCTACTGGAGAGAGCAACACGACGGCGTTCCTCATCAGCTTGGGCTGGAGCTTTCCGTGCAGTGGCAACTCGCTTAAAACCTCTCCGTCTGCCACTAGAAAGTCGATGTATGCCAGATGGGCAGGACAGATTAAGCTCCACCAAAATATGTCTCTGACAACAACACAACAGGGTGGGTTAAAAGTTTTCCGACTCCATGGCGCAGCTACTTGTTCTACGATCACCAATAACTTGGATGGAAAACAAACCTCAAACATGTTACCTCACACGATGAGATTGGGATGCAAGGGCGAGCGGTGCACGAAAGGAAGAAGAATGGATACAGCGCGCACGCTACTTCGTCTCTGGGTGTCTCTGAACCCAATTTAGCGTTTCATGATGGAAGTGCTCTTGATCGGGAAGGAACAATCCATATCGTCAATCGATAGGCAAACTAGCGAACATGCTGTGACCAAGTATTATTATAAACAAACGTTTGTCACTGCTGTTCCTGAGCTTGCATTGCCATTTTCCAAACAACAAGTACACCAAAAATAATCAAGGAGGGACCCCCACCGAGGCCGCTGTCCAATCGATAATGATCCCAAAACACCTTTAGCCAAAAGTGAGTGGTCCCACCACACCCACACCCACACCCACACCCACACTCCTCGGTTCTCACTAACAGAGATTAAATGATTTTTTAGAGGATTAAATGTGAAAATTGCCTCTCTTCTTTTTTCTTTTTTTTAAAGGGTGACAGACTGAGATTCCTGCTCACTTTTTATCTATTATTTTTTAGGCCGGACTCTGCTGCACCAGCAAGTGTCTATAGTTGTACGCAGTCACAGAGTCCCCCAATTCTTCTCCACCGCCAGCGAATGTGAGTAACAAACAAAACAAATACCCCTCCCTCCCTCTTCTTCTTAACCTCGTCTTCCCCCAGAAGAGTAAACCGCCAAAGCCCATTTGCAACAAGACGATGGGTGGCGGTGGCAGAGGAACGGCTGGAGCGATGGAGATCGAAGAGGCGTCCGAGAAGGAGGAAGACGATGAGGAGTTCTCGCCGATCGAGCAGGTGCGGCTGACGGTGACGAACACGGACGACCCGACGCTGCCGGTGTGGACGTTCCGAATGTGGTTCCTGGGGCTGGCGTCCGTCTGCCTGATGTCGTTCCTCAACCAGTTCTTCTCGTACCGCAGCGAGCCGCTGGTGATCACGCAGATCACCGTGCAGGTGGCGTCGCTGCCGCTGGGCCACTTTCTGGCCCGGGTGCTACCCACGTGGAGGTTCCGGCTGCCGGGGCTGGGGCAGCGGGAGTTCTCCCTCAACCCGGGGCCCTTCAACATGAAGGAGCACGTTCTCATCTCCATCTTCGCCAACGCCGGGTGCGCCTTCGGCAACGGCTCCGCCTACGCCGTCGGCATCGTCAACATCATCAGGGCCTTCTACAAGCGGAGTATCAGCTTAATCGCCGGCTGGCTGCTCATCATCACCACCCAGGTTCAGCGTCGATGCGATGATGTCCTCCTCTTCATTTGATTCGTTCTAGAATTGGAATGCGTTCCGTGAACCGATCAATTCGAATCGACTCATGGGTTGTGTTTGCGTGCGTTGCGCAGGTGTTGGGGTACGGATGGGCGGGGCTGATGAGGCGGTACGTGGTGGAGCCGGCGCACATGTGGTGGCCCAGCACGCTCGTGCAGGTCTCGCTCTTCCGGTAATTGTTCCTCTACCTTCTTCCTTCGCTTTGCTATTCGATCCTTCCTTCAACTCGCCATGATGCTCGCTCGCTTACTGCATTCTATTTCGATTCCTCCGAATGATCCCTCTGTTGCACAGCTGAATCCGTCTCGTCATTCACCGTGTTTCCATTTTACCCTGGAATACCAAGTACAAGACACGCCATTGTTCCATCCGACTCAACCTCCTCTTGCCTTGGGAACTTCCATCTTCACCATTCTAATCCTTGATCTGCCATTAGTTTATTTTTCCGACTCCACCGGTGCCGAGGATCCGCATTTCTACGCCACATCTCCGTCGGGCATGCGATAGGAATCTGGACCCTCCCATGTCAAATCCACCGACCATGTTGCTCTTGCTTTTTTGAATGATCGGTTGCGATCACGCCGCTTCTTCATCGGTGACTCCCGCATTCTTCCCTTTTTCTTAAATCCTACGCGGCCTCGTGTATTGTGTACCTCCGTTCACGTGACACCGGTGACGTAACACCGCAGCCACCGTTGTGACATGGATGGAGATCCCGTTGTTTCCATAACATCCGTAAGAAAGGAAAAATGAGATGAACGGTTTTGAATGTCAAGTTTGTTACGGATGCCTTTTTTTTTTTTTTTTATTCCAGTAACATCTTTCTTATCCCCTAGTGTATCTGTTGCTGTCTCGTAGGCCGAGCAGAACTGATGATCCGCCGTTGATACAAATTAAAATGGAACCAAACGATCATAAGCCATAAGCCCACAAGAAAGAATCAAAGCTTTGGGTATTATTCGATCGATATGCACACGTATAATTTCAACCGAAAACACCTCGTTCATATAGATACACATTTGAATCATGTACCATGATTTATGATAGTTTTAAATGATACCTTATTTTCCTAGTTGAAATTAAGAATTTTTGGAACAGAATTGAATCGATTATTAAGAAAGAAAAAAAAAACTAACTAACTAACTAACCAAATCGGTTACATTGATTCGGATTGGCTTTTCTGGTTTATTTGCACCAAGCCAGTATGAATTCATAGATGGACCCTTCGAATTAACTCCTCGTTATGATCCCTA
The DNA here is from genome assembly GCA_900464855.2 of Musa schizocarpa. Classification (NCBI taxonomy): domain Eukaryota; kingdom Viridiplantae; phylum Streptophyta; class Magnoliopsida; order Zingiberales; family Musaceae; genus Musa; species Musa schizocarpa. Next base: position 13,603,331 of record LS990922.1, read on the forward strand.
CCTCAAAAGCTTCTTTTCATCTTATCTATGTCTCTAGGAGAGCTACAGCCACATCAGATAAGGAAAACAAAAATTCTTGGGGGGTAAATACAAAAGGCCACCCTAGTTTTCGTTATTATAAATTGCAAATTTAAAAGCGAGCTTTCTTCTGATCGCAGAGCGTTGCATGAGAAAGAAGACGGCCGAATTCGCCGCATTTCGAGAGCCAAGTTCTTCGTCATCGTGCTCATCTGTAGCTTCTGCTGGTACACGGTGCCAGGGTACTTCTTCCCGACCATCACCAGCATGTCGTGGGTCTGCTGGTTGTTCTCCAAGTCTGTCACGGCCCAGCAGCTCGGGTCCGGCCTGAACGGGTTCGCCATCGGCGCCTTCACCCTCGACTGGTCCACCGTCGTTTCCTTCCTCGGCAGCCCGCTGGTGTCCCCTTTCTTCGCCATCGTCAATGTCTTCATCGGCTTCGTCATCTTCGTATACATCGCCGTACCCGTGGCCTACTGGGGTCTCAACTCGTTCGATGCCAAGACTTTTCCCATCTTCTCCTCGGAGCTGTTCGCTGCGACTGGCCGAAAGTACAATATCACTGCCATCGTGAACGAAAGGTTCGAGATCGACATGGCAGCTTATGAGAAGCAAGGAAGGATCAATTTGAGCATGTTCTTTGCTCTAAGCTATGGTTTCGGATTTGCTGCCATCGCAGCTACGTTCACCCATGTTGTGTTCTTCTATGGCAGGTATGTTCCTCGCTTGCATCTCTGTCTCTCTCTCTTACTAAACTGAAACTTTATTTACGGCTTCCTTGTTGTTGCTCTAGATCAGCTTCTAGCGTGCAAAATTACTACATCAAAGCGGTCCATTTATTTTCCTTGCAAACGAATGGTAGCATAAAAGGCAAACTTTCAACAGAGTACACTCGGAGAATGTTTTATTGACAATATCTACATACCTATAATCGGCGGTCGTTTCTTGCATTTGAGATAGAATGGTTCGAGAAGAATCAAATCAAACTATTATGTAATTGTCACATGGTGCAGGGAGATCCACGACCGGTACCGTGCTTCCTATAAAGGGAAGCCAGACATCCACACGCGCTTGATGCACAAGTACGCGGACATCCCCGGCTGGTGGTTCTACTCTCTGCTCCTACTGACCGTGGCGGTGTCGGTGGTGCTCTGCACGGTGCTCAAAGATCAAGTTCAGCTGCCAGTCTGGGGGCTCTTTTTCGCCTGCGCTCTTGCCTTCGTCTTCACCCTCCCCATCAGCATCATTACCGCCACCACCAACCAGGTAACAATCTTTTTGCATCTCTTCCTTTTTTTTCGCTACTGTATCTGAACCGGTGGTATTGCTGCTGCTTTGGACGGATGGGAAAAAGACTCCGGGCCTCAACATCATCACCGAATACATGATGGGTCTACTGCAACCGGGGAAGCCCATCTCCAATGTCTGCTTCAAAGTGTATGGTTACATGAGCATGGCCCAGGCCGTGTCCTTCCTTGCGGATTTTAAGCTTGGCCATTACATGAAGATCCCACCCAGATCCATGTTCCTGGTTCAGGTAAGGAGTACCACTCAACTCGTGAATTCGCTCGCTACTGACACCGCGTGTCGCAAGCAACTCGTCATCGTCCGCTGAGCCAATTCTGTGACAGCTGATAGGCACCATCATCGCCGGGACCATCAACATCAGCGTGGCGCACTGGATGCTGGGATCCATCGATAACATATGCGACCGAGCCCGGCTACCCCCGAACAGCCCCTGGACGTGCCCGGGCGACCGGGTCTTCTTCGACGCCTCGGTCATCTGGGGATTGGTGGGGCCCAGGCGCATCTTTGGGCCGCTGGGAAACTACGGATCCCTCAACTGGTTCTTCCTGGGCGGCGCCATCGGTCCCGTGCTGGTGTGGGGCCTGCACAGGGCGTTCCCGGCTCGGTCGTGGATCCCCTTGGTCAACCTCCCGGTGCTGCTGGGGGCGACGGGGATTATGCCCCCGGCCAGCCCCATCAACTTCACGGCGTGGGTCGTGGTGGGCACCGTCTTCAACTACGCGGTGTACCGCCGGCGGAAGAAGTGGTGGGAACGGTTCAACTACATTCTGTCGGCGGCCATGGACGCGGGAGTCGCCTTCATGGGCGTCCTGCTATACTTCGCGCTCAACATGGAGAACACGAGCATCGACTGGTGGGGAACTGATGAGCACTGCCCGCTCGCCACGTGTCCGACAGCCAAAGGGGTGCAAGTGGACGGCTGTCCGGTCTTCTGAGTCTCGTCGACTTTGACTCGCCCTAGCCTAGCTTATTTTTCGGACGTGTGGTGGTGGTGGTGGTGGTGGTGGTGTTTCAGCTGAAATTTCAATTAGGTGTTTGTGTTGCTATTCCTGCCGAGATCTAGAGATATATCAGAATAACGGGGTGGGCGTAGCCTAGCAGTCATGTTTTTTTTTTTTTAGTAGTTTTTATTCTTGGCTTTATCATTCGACACCATTCCATTTTATTATGGCATCAAAAATGCTTTTTCACTCGGTCACTATTTATTACTTCCTGCTATCTATCAGACATCAGACGGTGTTCGCCGACCTTGCATCTACTACGGTGTTCGTCACTATTTATTACTTCCTGTAGCAGCACTCTCTCTCTTTAGGCGGTCTGGATGTGACAAGTTACGCCAGCAAACACAATAGGAGCCCACCTCAAGATCATATCGAAATCAAATGTGTAAATAGAAAATACAACATCTAAAATGCCGTATATGCATGTATGCGTCCGATATAAATGAATGCACCAAAGAATTAGATATATCTATCTAGCTTTCATGTGCAAACTATGGCCTGCTCCATTCTTCAAGATTATGCATCTTCGACGCAATTGGAGCGTAAGCATGGAAGGGTAAGTTTTTAGATGTTCTCGAGGATTGTATTAACATCCTTCAACTCCATCATCAAGTCTCTCATTACACGTTTTATGATTAGAAGCCATGAATAATAATACCCCACACACACACACACACACACACACGCTATACACGGCAGCAGGCTGGCAGGCAGGCAGACAGAGAAAAGAAATCATAGGATCGTCCCTTGGGCAGGTTCGGGTTTGTCCTGATGCTTGGTTGGTGAATCTTTTGAAGTCGGTGAATCGTCTGAAGTTGTTGAATCTTTCGAAGAGGTGGTCGAATCTTTAGGATCCCCCGATTCGTCGTGACCCTTGGCCAACTGCTCCTCAACTTTGCGCCGTTCCTGCTCCGTCGCAGCCTTATCCATTGCCTTGGTTCCAACATCACTAGCAACCCTGGCAACCTTACCGAAGGCCCCCGTCACCCATGCTGCCCCGGTGAACACATACCTGTTCTTCATGATGGCCGCACCGGCAGTGCTAACCTTCTGCTCCGCAGCTGCAATGGCTGATCTCGTCTTCTCCGACACCTGATATTTCTGATCCATTTCCATCACCTTCTCGTTGACGGCAGCAGTGCCCATGCTTATTTTCTCGCTTAGCCCCATCCTTTTGTCCAGATCCGAGACTTTGGCTGAAGCTGTGGATGTCAACTGGTGCTTCTCATCGAAAGACTTTGCCTTGTTCAGTGCATCCTTCCCCAGGACGAATCCCTTGGCCAGCATAGTGGTGACAACATTCTCCGCCTTCCGAACAGCAGATCCGATGCCGCCGGCACCCTCATCGCCATCGTTCGACTATTCAAGCGATCATCAGAAAAAGAGTGTTACGAGTAGTTTATATAAATTAAAGAAGAAGAAGAAGAAGAAGAAGAAGAAGAAAAGAGAGGGCGTAGTGTACTGCAGGAGGAATTAAGACGGTAGCTGGGAGTTGGTAATCCACGGCGGGTGTGATGTCGATGACTAGATCACATATTTTTGCACCCTGCACTTTGAAATGAAAACCAATTTAGAAGATCAAAACGAAAAACCAAGAACAAAGCTCTGTAATTTTATCCTCCCAAGTAAGATGACTAATAACAACATTTCCTTTCCTAGGCATAAAACCTAGTACTTCACAATTCCAAATCTTTGTAAACAAGAGTAATGTCCTTGCGCGACCATGACCATGATTCTAATGGAAACCGCTACCCATAAAGCACCACGAACTGAATTGAAATTCAGCACCAAGGCAGAGAGATCAATAAATGAAACCAGATTCACCATAATTTACAAATAAATTCTTTTTTCTTTTTCTTTTAACCGAGTAACCTATGTGGAGATACCAAACGTACCGTAAGAAGAAGCGCAGTCTCCGCTCCTTGTGAATCTTTAAATGTGACATAGGCAACCTGAGATGACTCATCTACACTGCAAAAAGGGAACGGAAGCGTAGCAAATGCATATGCATCAGAAAGAAAGGTGCATAAATGACGGACATTATGTGTGAGTACAGACCTCTGCACTTCGATGTACACGATGTCACCAGAAAATGAAAAGAATTCCCTTATATCTTGCACTGATGCACCGCGGGAGACATTGCTAATCTTTACCGTACTTACCTGCAGAAGCAATAATTACTCTCTGATCAGGACTACTTTCTCACCGATGATCAAATGACATACCAAGAACATAGCATCGAAAGAAGAACCTCGATGGTCTAAGTTGCAATGCTTTAGAGTCAAAGAAGCAGAATAGTTTTAAAAAAAGGCTATCCAGCAAACTTTCACAAATCAAAACATTTCAGAACAAAGATCACCTACTGCGCGTAGCAAGATCAGGCATTTTCTGGTTTTCAGCTAGTCAAGAAGCTATTAACAGACAGACAGACAAACATAGCAAAATCAACAAAACTCATTAGATTGGCCAGGAAAATGCCAAAAAAAATTTGTTCTAGGAAGTCGACTTGTGCTTCTTCTACTCGTTTGAGGTAAAATCAGAAGGTGCATGCCTTGCAAATTATACTTGGATCAATATTTTCATACAATAATAATAAGCAGAGATGGTATATGAGAAGGGACCTTAGTGCAATGATAAGATTCCTCCTTTGTAACCTAGTTGACCAAAAGATAGTAGCAACTATTCTTTGTGTTATTAAGAGAAAACAGCAAGAGATATATGATATTATGCTAGACCAAAAGCATGGAAAGTGGGAGGGGAACAAAAGGCTTGGAGAAGAATGTAACAACACTACTTTAAACGTTTAAACAACCTACCGATAAGACGGATCATAAGATAGAGAAGTTAGTATCTACATCTGGAGAATTGGTGGATACATGGTAGGTTTAGGAGACAAATCATGGGTCAAATGCAGTTAAAAGACACCATTAGCTCCATAAGTAGGGTTACCGAGGCGGTAGATTAGAGGATGTCGTAGAAGAAACAACAAACTTCAAGGAGCTAATGTAAGCTACTCTGCTTAAGAGAGTAAAAGGGAAGATCGCATGTTCTGTTGTCACATTACACAGACATCTTTTTGACACCTCATCAGCTCTAACAATCGTGTATCACGAATACAATCTCGTGCGAGGAGGGGAGACGTAATGGAGGGGAGACGTTGTCATCGGTGTTACACAAAGAATCTGGAAAACAAAAAAGTTGATAGCCATTCAATTCATTCATGAAAGCTCATGCAAAGGGGAAAACTAATCCAACAAATCCATAATAACAACCTATTGTTATCTATCATCAACAAATGGAACGCCCACAAACCCGGCACGCAAAGATGGTGCGACTTGAAACAAGATTAGACACCGGCGATCAGAAATGTGTCTCGGATCTTAGCATACCGCGGTAAACGCACGGTTATAAGACGGCATCGATATCTGACCAAAAAAACTACAAATTCCTTTTGGGTTAAATGCTTAAAGAATCATAAAAATGATCTACAGATCAAAGATGTCAATTTCGGAGAAGTGGAGCAATCATTCCAATGCCATACTAAAACGCACGATCTCAATAGAATAGCTCAACTTGTACGATTCCTATCGCCATCAAGTGCTCGATAATCCTAATTGATGGCGTCAATCTCCAATGATCCAAAGAATGATGGAAGAGAGAAAGAAAATAAAATTCTACCTCGATCTGATCAGATTCTAATAAGACAGAAACCCTAACCATATATTTGCAACCAAAAAGAATCAAACCATTGGGATAAAAAACACGGTTCTTCAAACATACGATCGGGAAAGATTCGAAGGCAGAACTCACCGTCATGGCTACCGATCCGGCGACGGGAACGAGGACGAGAAGAACAGAGGAGGGAGAGATCGAAGGAAGAGATGAAGACGAACGAGGAAAGCGGCAGGCGCGAGTAGGAGGAGAGGGAGGAGTACTTTATAGGCGGTTCGATTGGGGAGGGCTGTAACGGAAGGCCGCCGTTAACCGCATCCGTCCATTACGCGCCGCGGGCGCGATGGACGTGGCACGACGTGTGCGGCACTACGTCAAAAATAATTTTCTTTCGTTTTCCTATATATATTTTTAATGTGGTGTGAGGGTCGGATAATTAGCGGGGATGACAACCGGAGGACCAGACCACTCTCCATCCGGTCTCGTTTATGTTGTTATATCATATATAAATTATATATATTTATTAATTATATATATATATATATATTTATATTTGAGAATTGAACTTAATATCTATAATTTCAACATTGTATATATATATATATATATAATAATAATAATAATAATAATGAATTTAAAAATATATAACCACTAAACTAATCTTAATTTTTTAATACATTTTAAAATTTTATAATAAAATAATAAATAAAATATTTCATCAAGATTGGTTATGTGATGAAATGCACCATATGAATTTTAATTTGAGTGAAAATAATTTAACTTCTATTTATTTAATATTAATTCTTATTTATGTAATTAATTAATATTTAATAGACACATCATTAAAAGGATAAAGATGATTGTGATATAATTAATATATATTTTAATAATATTATTTGTTTTTAAATTTTTATTGCTAGGTATTTTATATATTTTCTTTTTTTACGTAGGATTCATTTTGCACATACATGTGAGCATGAAAATTTTAAAAATAAGATTAATAAAGAATATTATTAATCTATATATTTATTTGGGTTTTTTTTATATTTGGATATATTTGTATTTGAATATTGTTATGATAGGTAAAATATCATTATTATTTATAAATTTTTGTATTGTTAATTAATTTCGATTATAGTTTTATTTTTAAAATTAAATAAATTAATTAGAAGAATATGAAAAACGTATTGATTGAAATGTCAATTACGCGTAGAGTACATATACTTGTGGGTCCCACCCCTTGTTATGAGGCGAGGATGAGTAGAGCACATGTTAGACTATCTCCGTATCCATCCCCGTATTATTTATATTATTATATAATATATATTTAATAATATTATTAAATAAATATATATATATATATATATATATATATAATGAATCCAATACGTTTAATTTCAACATTCTAACATTAATCACTAAACCAATATTATGTTTTAATTTTATAAATTTTTGTATTTATAATTAATTTTGATAATAATTTTATTTTTAAATAGAAATGGATATATTATGATGATTTGGAAAATCCATGGATTTTCTACCCTTCATGGGGATTTTTCATTTCCGCCCTTGTCTCATCTAAATACGGACGAAGAAGGACTCATTGTCCCCGTCCCACCTCATTGATATTCCTATTTGTAGATTTTTCGTTGTTAACGAGGATTCTTCATCCCCACTTAGTCCCATTTAAATGATGAATGAGATGGAGATGAAGATGAGAAAACGAAACAAGATGGGGAAAGCACTTCTTGCTCTTGTCGTGTCTCATTGATATCTTTATGTATGGGTTTCTCTCCTTTTATGAGATTCTTAGTCTCTACCTCTATCCCGTTTAAATGGGCAATAGGGTGGGGATAGAGATATGGAATGAGATGAAGATATCTTTGAAACTTGTAATTGTGGTTTAGTATTTATTAAGATTAAAATTATAAGAATTATACGTAACTTTGTAATTGATATCTTTGAAACAATCAAAATCATATATATATATATATATATATATATATATATATATATATATATATATATATATATATATATATATATATATATATATATATATATATATATATATATATATATATATATGCATTGTAAAGATGAGAGTTATAAAATTGAAATTATTGGAGATACTTTCGAAACGGGTAGCCAGTCGCTTTCCCTGGATCTCTAATAACTTCCTAATACTTGGCATGGGATATAAATTATGTGTGATCTGTACATGCTGTGGCCACCACGTTTGTTCCAGCGTTGAATAGTCATATTGGATTGGTTTGGAGAACTAATTATGGAAGACACGGATTCGGCACATAAAGTTGGTAACAGCAGGTGAAGGTGCCAATCTAAAATATGGCAGATAAGTGAGATGGAACGCGTGGCACACAGTTAAGATGCTGTGCATTTGGATTCATATCAGGAGGTGAGCACATATCTCAAAGTGAGGTAGAATGTATGATAAAGAGCTTTGGATTCATATCATGAGGTGAGCACATATCTCAAAGTGAGATGAAATGCATGACAAAGAGCTTTGTATTCATATCATGCGGTGAGCATGTATCTCAAAGTGAGATGGAACACATGACAAAGAGCTTTGGATTCATATCATGAGGTGAGCACGTATCTCAAAGTGAGATGGAACGCATGGCAAAAAGCTTTGGATTCATATCATGAGGTAAGCACGTCTCTCAAAGTGAGATGAAACGTACGACAAAGAGCTTTGTATTGATATCATGAGATAAGCTTTGTAGGAGAAGAAATCCCCAAATAAACCTCCCCTAAAAAAAAACTTCGCAGTCTTCTTTCTTTACCAATAAAAAAAACATAGATTTATCTGACGCTTTGATGAAGAACGTGGGTATTGAAATATATCCAAAAATACTTACTTTGGATGAATTATTTCTTTTGTATATTCAAACAAATTATTTTGAGTTGAATCAATGGAGTTAGTTAATTTTTAATATCGTCACGTGTTATTTACACTGGATGAAAGTTTATGTTGATAATGTTGGTTGATATTATCATTTTTATCATATCCTATACGATTGATGTTTTATTTTTTATTCTATGAAATTATTTATTTTTAATCATTATTTTTAATATTTATTATTATTATATATATATATATATATATATATATATATATATATATATATTTAAAATTATTTTTATATTTTAAATATTTTAATTAAATATATGATCTAACACCTTAGACTTTACCGAATGACTTGATATGACAACTCGATCTAGTGTTTTAGATTGATACGGTGGTTTATATGATCTCTTTTCTAATACACTCGAAATATTATATTTTCTAAAAAAATTAAAGATCCAGAATCCCATTCCATATATTTTATACATTCAAATATTGATTTAATTATGATGCATCAACTAAATTATTAAAGATTAAGGATTTCATCCAACATACACTTTGTAAAAATAAATAAATAATATAGTCTAATCTCACATAATCACGCTAAGAGGGGAGGGGGGTGAATTAGTGCAGCGGATTAAAACTCGTAAGTTTGAAAACGATTTCGTAAATGCGTAGAGATTTCGATTCGACAATGAATGACTTGGTGAAAGCAGCTCAAGTAAAGTGAGAAGATAAAAACCGAAAGCTTGCTGCTATGTAAATAACAGTTTAAGAAAGGTAAACACTCACACATTCAAGGAACACTACGATTTAAAGTGGTTCGGTCAAAATGACTTACATCCACTTATGAAGCCTTCTTCGATGAAGCTCCCAATTTCCACTAGTAAATCACTTTGAAGGGGAAGGACAAATTCCCCTCTTACAACATTTTACAAGTGATTGACACTCTTACAGATTTTCAAAGAGAAAGAGGGAGCTGAACACTTACGTTATTGAAAACAAGACTTGCTAAAGACTTTGCTAAGGCTTTATCTCAATCTCTAACTTCTCAAAGGTTGTGTTCTTTGTTGAGAATTAAGGGGTATTTATAGAACCCAAGAGGATTCAAATTTGAGCTCCAAATTTGAATTCTCTTGGGTTCCCGAAGCTGGCGGTGCCACCGCTTGTCGGTGGTGGTGCCATCGCCTGTCAATGTCATATTGATCGTTTACTAGCGATGCCACCGCCCGACCATTCGGGTGCTATGCGATGCCACCGCCTGGTCCAACGGTACCACCGCCCGATCCTTCGGGTTCTGGGCGGTGCCACCGCCCGGTCCTTCGAGTTTTGGGCGGTGCCACCGCCCGGTCCGGTGGTTCCACCGCCCGACCTTACGGGTCACTGGATGGGCTTCAAATCTGGCCCAAACTAGGTCATATTCGGGCCTAATTGACCCCTAACCAAGATATAGGATTATCCCTTAATCCTAATCTTAATTACATGTAAACTACGTAATTAAAAACATAGTCCTAAGTAAGTTTTTAACCGGCAAACGTCGAGTCTCCTTCCGGCGAGCTTTCCGGTGATCTTCCGGTGGACTTCCGATACACCCTCGGATTTCTTCCGACGGATTCCTAGCAGGCTCCTGGTCTTGTGGTGAGTTCAACGAGTATTTGACAAGTAGCCGAACCTTCTCGGTGATCTTCGCGAACCTCCGACGATCTCTCCGGTGGACTTCCGAAAACTTCGGCAAGTCTCGGATTCCTTCTCGGTTGGTTCCGTCAACACTTCCGAAGATTCTTCGGACTCTCGAACACCCATCGAACTTGATTCTGGTAGACTTGCTTTATATCTTCAAGCTATCGTAGTTAATCCTGCACATGTAAAATAAAACTTTGATCTAGACAATTACTCCTAAGCAATTAATCAAGTTGTCCGGCATGTCATTGGTCCCTCGATGCTTCATCCGATTCTTTGGCGCATCGTCATCTCTTGTGGCCTATTGCCCAATCGGCCAGTTGACTCCGCAACTCCGATATTCTTGGCGCAATACCCGCTCTTCTTGGCCCGATGCCCGAAGCCTTCTGTCGATACGTCGACCGATCCATCGGCCTGATGTCCAATCTTCTGACATGTTCCTCTGGCCCAACATAATTTTCCAGTTTTAATTGTCTCATCCTGATATCGAAGCATCCTACATCACTCAAAACACAAATTAAATTATAAACACATATCAAGTGGTTTCATCATCAAAATATGAGATTCAACAATCTCCCTCTTTTTTATGATGACAGCCACTGGATGATGGAGTTAACCTTAACTCCCAGAGTTTAAACAAACTCCTCTTTCAATATGACATATTGATAGAACCTTGAATTCAAACCAAATTCAAGTCATTGCAAATATTCATCATAAATATTTACAATACGTCATCATGCATAATATGATCATACTTCTCCCCTTTTGTCATCAACAAAAAGGAGAAGTGTCACTTTCTATGTTTGAGAGACGAATTCAACTTATTGCATGAAAAACATAATATCAAGTTTTATCATCATGCAATTTGTAAGCTTGAAAATTTAGCAAATGCTACATCATGCATGCTAGCAAAAATTTAGCAAGTGTTATATCATATTAGAATATGCAAACTATCAAGTTTTAGATATACAAGATAGTAAAGTAGCATATCCTACTTTACAATATTTTACAACATTTTAGAACATGCAAGCTAACAGTTTTAAGATGTTCAAAAAGCACCTCTTGCTTCTTGAAATATGCAAGTTGCAAGCAATCAAATTTTACTTCCTTTGCAATGTTTGAGCTTGCAATTTTGCTTCTATTGCAAAGTGCAAGTTTAGCATGTTTAGCATCTTGAGATAGGCAAGATAGCACATTTGCTTGAGATTACAAGATAGCATTTTTTACTTTTGAGATGAGCAAGCTAATAAGTTTTGCCCCTTTTTGTGATGTGTACGTTTGTAATTTTTTGCTTCTCTTGTCTTGTGCAAGCTAGCCATTGCTAGTCATAGGTGCCCAACAAGCCAATCACGTGAGTGATGACACGTGTGACTTAATATAGAATCTTTTTGCTTATTATATTTTGGCATATATCACTTTATAACTATTGCATAAATGAATACATATATTGTGATGTCCTTGGATTTGTGCAATGGGAATCGGATCATGATGAGATCACGATAGTGAGATCGATTCACCTTTAAACACATGTCCTAAATAATCCGGTCATAGGTTTTTCGAGAGGGATATCGTGATGATAGGACGGACCGGTGTGTTGTATACCGTCCATATGATGAATGCAGCTGGTCTCATGGCTGCTTGTGTAGGGACACTAGGGATCTGATACAAGTGCTCATTGGAGAATGAGTTCCTTTGATTGATCTGCTTATGTAATCTTTGGATGGTTGATGATGCCTTATTGTCGAACTGCACGATTTCAGTAGTCCTAGTGGTGTATCGGTCCTTAGACTTGAGACACCAAGGATATCTGTATGAGTGTTCCACTCTTTGATACCAGAACTTATAGGTTTTGGTGTCCCAGATCTAGTACATTTGGTCATTGGGGGATGATAGTCGACCTTACGAGGGCTATTGAGTGTCGATAGAGGATCATCCACTCGGCGTCATGAGAGGAATATCCCATGTGTTCTTGCTCGGACAAATCCCTTGCGGGGGTCATTCGGGTTGAGAGAAAAAGAGTTTCCAGGGAGAATCGATTAGAGTGAGACTTCGAGAAGAAACCGGTGTGGGTCTAACAACACCATGCTCGATATACGGTCTCGGTATATTAGATGGATGAGGGACTATAGGTACACCGATTGGCGAGGACAGACAGGTCCAATGAATTAGATTCCCTCAGATCGCCTAGGGACTTCTGGCGTAGTGGCCTAATACGTCCGTAGTCGATGAGTCGAGTGAATTATTACAGAGATAATAATTCACTGAGTTAGAAGGAGTTCTGACAGGTATGACTCACGGCCAACTCGATATTGGGTCTAGAGGGTCACACACATATGGTAGGCATTGCGATGAATAGAGGTTCGGATATGAGATATCCGACGGAGTCCTTGTCTTATTGGATGCAGATCCAATATCCACTATGGGAGGACCCATTAGGGTTTGACAGGGGACCTCTATAAATAGGAGGGATTCAGAGCCCCATGGGCTAGAGAGCTTTTGTTTGCCTTTTCCTATTCTCCTCTCCATCTCCATCTCAAAGTAGGTCTGGAGTTTTGAGGAGCATCGTCGCAACCCTGCTATGTGGATCACCACTAGAGAGGAGGACGCTTGACCTCCTTTACCCTCTCGTAAGGATCTGCAAGGAAATAGGGATATACGATCTCCCTAGGTAACACAATATACTCTATACGCAGTTTCATGTTTTGCGGATTTTTGCATACCAATCTTCGCACGACGACGAACATCTCTTTGGGAATCGGGGATTTTGTTTTTCTTGTTCTTCCGCTGCGCATATGATGTCGCCCCCAAGGATTTCCCAATAGTGGTATCAGAGCCAGGTTGCTCGTGCGAATGATTGGTTTTGAACTGCGTGTGTTGTGTTTAGAAAGAATTTTGACGTCAAAATTGTTGACGCAAAAACAAGGAAGGGCAGCAACAGTTGCTGCCCTCGATCTACGTGCGTGCAGCGCAGCTGAAGGCGGGCAGCACAGGGGCTGCATCTGCTGCAGTCGGCCGGGGGCCTGCTTGCAGTAGGCTTGCTGCCGGCGGGGCTGGCAGGCAACAGGCAGAGGCGCCGCTGCCCTCGATCTACAGGGGCAGTCGCCCGGTGGGACAACAACGCCTGCGGAGGCGGCGGCGCCCGAAAGGGGCGCCCACCCGCAGCGGCAGCGCTGCCAGCGGGCGTGCCGCCTATAGGCGAGGGCGATGCCCTCGCCCCGCCGCACAAGCGAGGGCAGCGATGTAGATATATATTAAATATGTATATGTGTGACATGTCATATTAGGAGACCAAATCATAGAAACATCTCTCGATAATATTAAGTCGGTAAACGTGAGGCAATTAGATTGACCCACGTGGCCTTCCATCGTTATAAGTAGGAACCGATTCCCGGTGTAAGTTGAGTTGGTCGAGTCCCTCGAGACTCACCTATATCGCGATTCGCTATCTTGCTTATGACATAGAGATGTCACCGGTGACCTGAGGGCATAGTATACTTGGTCGAGTCCCTCGAGGGTATATCATCAAATCAGACTCATCTTGTAACGAAGGTGTTGACTTAACCGAGCATCATGGTTGGTCGAGTCCCTCGAGGCCATGGTGATTCGGAGGCCGAACAGGACGGGAATCACAAGGAGTTGTGATCGACAAGAGTTGCCTACCTTTTAGGCTTAGTGTGATTGGTCGAGTCCCTCGAGGTTACACTAAGACACTGATTGGATCCTGATCCCCACTAGAAGTTTATTGGAGACTTCCGTTTCACGTGCTGAGGGTGTCACGTGACTCGTTAGTAAAATAGTGGGAGCATATTAAGATAGAAGTCCATATCTTGATAGTTTATTTCTTGCAAAATCTGCATGTTATTCATTTCTGCTGCATCTTTATTTTCAAAAAATGTCGCTTTCAAATCTCTTACATGGCATACTTGATGTCAACCGCCTCACTGGTCCAAATTATAAGGATTGGCTCCGTAACTTGAGAATTGTTCTCACAGTGGAGAAAATCGTATGCGTCCTTAATACAATGATGCCCTTTTTTTTAGAAGAAGGGCAAACGAGGATGAGATCGCCGCTTCGTGAAGTACATTGATGACTCCACTCTTGCTCAGTGTTATATGTTGGGCTCTATGACTCACGATTTGAGAGACAACATGAAAAGATGGATGCAGATCCATTCTTCTACATGTCCACAAATTGTTTGAGAAACAGGGAAGGACTCAACGATATATGAGATATCTAAGAGCCTCTTCCGCTAGGATGGTGAGGGGACACCGGTTTAAGAACCATGTCCTAAAGATGATTGAGTGGATAGAGAAAAACTCACGGGTCTAGGAATGGTCCTAGAGGATAATTTGTGTGTGGACATTGTGTTTCATCCCTATCGATTCTTTTCCACAGTTCATAATGAATTTTAATATGAACAAGCTTAAAGTGACTCTCCCAAAGCTTCTCAATATGTTGAGGGAGGCTGAGAGAGTACTATTAAGAAAGAGAAGCCAGTTCTCTACACTGGTGAGACCAAAAAGGAAAAAAGGAAAGCGAAAGGTCCCTTAAGAAGGGAAAGGGCACGGTCAAACCAGGTAAAGCAAAGGTTGCTAAGAAAGACCCAAACAAAGGACAAAGGCCGGTGCTTCCACCGTGGTAAAGATGGGCCTTTGGAAGAGAAACTACAAAAGAGTACCTTGAAGAAAAGGGTGAAACAAAAGCTTGATGAAGCTTGAGGGTACATTCATGATCGGGTCTCCATTTGTGGAGGACTCTTATGATAACATATGGGTATTGGATACGGTAGTACTTATCATATATACAATTAGATTAGGGTTCGGCAAGGCCTAGGAGACTAGAGAGAGGCGAGATGGACCTCAAGATGGGTAATGGAGCAAAAGTTCTTTAGTAGTCGTTGGCAGGTCACCCTACATCTGCCTAGTGGAGCTTTTATTGCATTAGATGCATGTTATTTTGTTCCTTCTATTATGAAAAACATTATCTCCATTTCATGTTTAACAGTTAGTGGATATAAATTTGTTTTTTAGAACAATGGTTGTTCGATATTATTATATGATAAGATCATCATGAAAGGAATATTGCATAATGGTTTATTTATATTAGATACCACTCCACATATCATGAATGTAAATGTGTCCAAAAGGAAACGAGATGAGTTGAGCAGTGCATACCTGTAACATCCCATTAGTCCCACATCGGAAGTGGGCAATATGTATGATTAGCTTATAAGGGCCTGATGAGTGTACTACGTTAAGTCCCGCTTAAGCATTTTGGTCTACGGTTGCAATGACCAAAATGGAGTTATTGGACAGTTAGCTCATCAGACCCGGGTCGTGACATTTGGTATCAGAGCCGACCTAGCATTTGGGCAGGGTGAGAGGGCTCGAGTAGGAAAGGGCTACCCGTGGATGGAGTCAGAGAACTCATCACGGCGTGGAGCCACCACTGAGTTAATCCTCACATGCACTATGCTAGGGTTCGATCTGGGTTATGTCTGGCCTTGATGAGGACGTCAAGTTAATTGAGTTGGGGATAATGTAACATCCCATTAGTCGTACATCGGAAGTGGGCAATATGTATGATTAGCTTATAAGGGCCTGATGAGTGTACTACGTTAAGTCTCGCTTAAGCATTTTGGTCTGCGGTTGCAAGGACCAAAATGGAGTTATTGGACAGTTAGCTCATCAGACCCGGATTGTGACAATACCTGTGGCATTGTAGGCTATGTCACATCCATGAAAGAAGGATTCAAAAGTTGCTAATCATACATATTGCCCGCTTAAGCATTTTTTGGTCTCTGATTTGCAATGACCAAAATGGAGTTATTGAGACGATTAGCTCATCGGGACCGGTCGTGACATTTGGTATCGAGCGGACCTAGCATTTGGGCAGGGTGAGAGGGCTCGAGTAGGAAAAGGGCTACCCGTGGATGGAGTCAGAGAACTCATCACGGCGTGGAGCCACCACTGAGTTAATCCTCACATGCACTATGCTAGGGTTCGATCTGGGTTATGTCTGGCCTTGATGAGGACGTCAAGTTAATTGAGTTGGGGATAATGTAACATCCCATTAGTCGTACATCGGAAGTGGGCAATATGTATGATTAGCTTATAAGGGCCTGATGAGTGTACTACGTTAAGTCTCGCTTAAGCATTTTGGTCTGCGGTTGCAAGGACCAAAATGGAGTTATTGGACAGTTAGCTCATCAGACCCGGATTGTGACAATACCTGTGGCATTGTAGGCTATGTCACATCCATGAAAGAAGGATTCAAAAGTTGCTAATCATACATATTGCCCGCTTAAGCATTTTGGTCTGCGGTTGCAATGACCAAAATGGAGTTATTGGACAGTTAGCTCATCAGACCCGGGTCGTGACATTTGGTATCAGAGCCGACCTAGCATTTGGGCAGGGTGAGAGGGCTCGAGTAGGAAAGGGCTACCCGTGGATGGAGTCAGAGAACTCATCACGGCGTGGAGCCACCACTGAGTTAATCCTCACATGCACTATGCTAGGGTTCGATCTGGGTTATGTCTGGCCTTGATGAGGACGTCAAGTTAATTGAGTTGGGGATAATGTAACATCCCATTAGTCCTACATCGGAAGTGGGCAATATGTATGATTAGCTTATAAGGGCCTGATGAGTGTACTACGTTAAGTCCCGCTTAAGCATTTTGGTCTGCGGTTGCAAGGACCAAAATGGAGTTATTGGACAGTTAGCTCATCAGACTCGGATTGTGACAATACCTGTGGCATTGTAGGCTATGTCACATCCATGAAAGAAGGATTCAAAAGTTGCTAAATGATGGATATCTAGATCCATTCGACTATGTGTCATATACAACTTGTGAGCCTTGCATTCGTGGAAAACTGACCAACTCTCCATTTAGTAGAACTTGAGAGAGATATATGAGATATGGAAAGGGAAGAAGCCTGATCTTAAGGTTGTTAAGATTTGGGGCTGCCCTGCACATGTTAAAAGACACAACCCCGATAAGTTAGAATCAAGGACAGAGCGAGCCCTGCACATGTTAAAAGACACAACCCCGATAAGTTAGAATCAAGGACAGAGCGATGCAAATTTGTGGGATACCCCAAGGAAACTTGTGGGTATTATTTCTATCATCTCGAGGACCAAAAGGTCTTTGTAGCTAAGAAAGCAGTGTTCCTTGAGAAGGAACTTGGCGGAGATAGTGGGAGAATGATAGAAAGCACCAGCCCGAGTCTGTTCAGGTACCTAATACACAAGTTTCAACTTTACACAGTCTGTTCAGGTACCTAATACACAAGTTTCAACTTTACACAGGTCTGATAGAGTATCCCATCCTCCTGAGAGATATGTGGGACATATTAGAGGAGAGGATGCAGAGGATATTGATCCACTTTACACAGGTCTGATAGAGTATCCCATCCTCCTGAGAGATATGTGGGACATATTAGAGGAGAGGATGCAGAGGATATTGATCCTCAGACCTACGAGGAGGCTATTATGAGAGGATATTGATCCTCAGAATTCTACTTTACACAGGTCTGATAGAGTATCCCATCCTCTTGAGAGATATGTGGGACATATTAGAGGAGAGGATGCAGAGGATATTGATCCTCAGACCTACGAGGAGGCTATTATGAGAGGATATTGATCCTCAGAATTCTATGTACTCCAATAAGGTTTGGAACCTAGTTGATGCGCCCGAAGGTATTGTACCTATCGATTGCAAGTGGATCTTTAAGAAAAAGATCGGAGTAGATGGAAAGGTAGAGACCTATAAAGCAAGGCTAGTGGCTAAGGGGTATCGTCAAAGGCAAGGTGTTGACTATGACGAAACCTTCTCACCCGTAGCAATGCTAAAATCCATCAGAATTCTATTGGCTATTGCAGCACACTATGATTATGAGATCTGGCAAATGGATGTGAAAACCGCATTCCTCAATGGGAACCTCGAGGAGGAGGTGTATATGATACAACCTGAGGGATACGTGTCCAAGAACTGTCCATATAAGGTGTGTAGGTTGCTTAGATCCATTTATGGATTAAAGCAAGCTTCCCGAAGTTGGAACATAAGATTTAATGAGGCAATCAGATCTTATGACTTCGTTAAGAACGAAGATGAGCCTTGTGTATACAGAAAGTTAAGTGGGTGCGCTATCACCTTTTTGGTGTTATATGTGGATGACATCCTGATCATTGGGAATGACGTAGGAATGCTATCCATAGTAAAGGCTTGGTTATCTAGACACTTCTCCATAAAGGACTTAGGAGAAGCATCCTATATTTTGGGTATTAGAATCTATAGAGATAGATCCAAGAGGATGCTTGGCTTGTCCCAGTCCAGGTACATAGAAACCATTGTCAAAAAGTTTGGCATGGAAAATTCCAAGAGAGGTCTCATACCGATGAGACATGGGATATCGCTTTCTCAAGTATATCCCCAAAGACTCTCGAGAAAGAAAGGGCTAACATGGATATGATACCTTATGCCTCAAAGAATAGGGTCTATCATGTAGGCCATGCTATGTACTAGGCCTGATACAACAGATACTCGAAAGTGTCACTGGCGGTATCAAAGCGGATCCGGCTTGGAGACTGAAAGAAAAGAAAGTGTATCCTTAAGTATTTGAGAAGGACTAAGGATCATTTACTAATATATGGAGGTAATAGCCTTAAGGTTGAAGGCTAGGATGACTCAAGTTTTCAATCGATGTCGATGATAGCAAGTCGAATTCAGGGTATGTGTATACCTTGAATGGAGGGAGCATGTCTTTGGAAGAGTTCCAAGCAAGATACCACTGGCGACTTCGACCACGAGGCGGAGTACATTGTTGCATCGGATGCAGAAAAGAGGGAGTTTGGGTGAAGAAGTTCATCACAGATTTGGGGAGTCGTCTTGGGAGTAGCGAAGAGTCGATCTCCCTATATTGCGATAACAAATGGGGTGATTGCTCAAGCAAAAGGAACCTAGGTCTCATCAGAAATCTAAGCATGTTTGAGAAGGTTCCACCTTTTCGAGAGATCGTGACGAGGAGATGTAGTAGTGGAAAGAGTTCCATCCGAAGATAACATTGTGGATCCACTAACAAAGCCGTTGTCTCATATTTGTTTTGGCGTCGTCGTGGGTGCGATGGGGATGGGACACATAGGGTGATTGGCTTTTAGGTCAAGTGGGAGATTGCTAGTCATAGGTGCCCAAAGAAGCCAATCACGTGAGTGATGGCACGTGTGACTTAATATAGAATCTTTTGCTTATTATATTTTGGCATATATCACTTTATAACTATTGTATAAATGCATACATATATTGTGATGTCCTTAGATTTGTGTGTAATGGGAATCGGATCGTGATGAGATCACAATAGTGAGATCGATTCACCTTTAAACACATATCGTAAATAATCCGGTCCATAGGTTACTCGAGAGGGATATCGTGATAACCGGACGATCGGTGTGTTGTATACCTGTCCATATGATGGATACAAATTGGTCTCATAGCTTTGCTTGTGTTGGGACACTAGGGATATGAGACAGTGCTCATTGGAGAATGAGTTCATTTGATTGATCCGCTTTATGGAATCTTTGGATGGTTGATGATGCCTTATTGTCGACAAATGATTTCAGTAGTCCTAGTGGTGTATCCGGTCCTTAGACTTGAGACACTAAGGATGTTCTCAGTATGAGTGCTCCACTCTTTGATACCAGAGACTTATAGGTTTGGATGTCCCCATCTAGTACATTTGGTCATTGGGAGTGGTAGTCGACCTTACGAGGGCTATTGAGTGTCGATAGAGGTTCATCCACTCTCGGCGTCATGAGAGGAATATCCCATATGTTCTTGCTTAGACAAATCCCTAGCCGTGGTCATTCGGGTTGAGAGAGAAAGAGTTCTCCGGGAGAACTGGATTAGAGCGAGACTTCGAGAAGAAAAACCGTGTGGGTCTAACAACACCATGCTCGATATCGGTCTCTGGTATATTAGATGGATGAGGGACTATAGGTATCTGATGGCGAGGACAGACAGGTCCAATGGATTGGATTCCCCCAGATCGCCCGGGGGACTATGGTGTAGTGGCTTAGGCACGTCCAGTAGTCGATGAGTCGAGTGAATTATTACAGAGATAATAATTCATTGAGTTAGAAGGAATTCTGACAGGTATGACTCACGGCCAGCTCGATATTGGGCCTAGAGGGTCACACACATATGGTAGGCATTGCGATAAATAGAGGTTCGGATATGAGATATCTGACGGAGCCCTTGTCTTATTGGATGCAGATCCAATACCCACTAGGGGAGGACCCATTAGGGTTTGACAGGGGACCTCTATAAATAGGAGGGATTCAGAACCCCATGGGCTAGAGAGCTTTTGTTTGCCTTTTCCTATTCTCCTCTCCATCTCCACCTCAGAGTAGGTCTGGAGTTTTGAGGAGCATCGTCGCAACCCTGCTGTGTGGATCACCGCTAGAGAGGAGGACGCTTGACCTCCTTTACCCTCTCGTAAGGATCTGCAAGGAAATAGGTATATACGATCTCCCTAGGTAACACAATCTACTTTATACGCAGTTTCATGTTTCGTGGAATTTTGCGTACCAATCTTCGCATGATGACGAACATCTCTTTGGGAATCGGGGATTTTGTTTTCTTGTTCTTCCGCTGCGCATATGATGTCGCCCCCAAGGATTTCCCAACAGCCATCTCCCCCTTTGTCATTGTCAAAAAGAAGGGAAGACCCTTTACATCAATTATGACAAAGATAAGTATCAATTTTATTGGTGCATCATTATATTTTTAAATTAAAACATGCACCTTTTCAAAATCCTTATATTTCATTCATGTACGATATTGAATAAATCAATCAACATTATGAGCATATCATACATGATACTGAAATTTTTAACTATTTATCTATATTTTGATCATGATACCAAACATTCGTCGTTTAGTGCATTCATGACATAAAGTATTAAATCAACATACATCATTTTAGCAACAACTCATAGCATTTTAAATCATGATTTACATCATATACAATATATCACATCATAATTAAAAAGCACAAGTATTGCATGCATCATTGCAAATCATAAATGTTTCATATCATGATAGTATTAATTTATCAAATTGCATCCTAGATCATAACTTTTTCATTTTATCATTGTAAACAAGAAAGAATAAGGGAAGAACAAAATAGTATAAAATATTTCAATTATTTCAAGGCATACAAGCCATAAATCCAATGACATCATGTCATGAAAGATAAGACCTCTTGAAATACAAAAGACATTATTCATTTTATCAAATCTCGTTTTTTTATAAATAACAAAAATTATAGATGTACAAAGAAGAGATTGTGATTAAAAAAGAATCTCAAGCAGTAAATCCAAGAAATCAAGATCATAATTTGAATACAAACTCATTCAAATTCAAATCGTCAAATTCATCAAAATCTCAACATTACTTTCAAGAGATTCAAAATGGTATGCATAGATTTATCATAATAATCATCAAGATCAATAAGATAGAGAAAAATAATTTTTCAAGGAAAAAATATTTTCCTCTTTTTAGTTGTTTCAATTCATATGATTTTATTTCATGTATGCCAAATAAAAACATGTATCATATTTAAAATTGAAAGTGTGAGATTTATTACAACAAATATCAATAAGACAAATTTATTATGGTAAAAATCAATAATCCATAAATTACAAGATTCATCATGCATAATTTTGAAATTTATTAAGCATTATAATCGTGCATGACACTAAAACATGGTTTCAAAATGTTTAATATTTTTATTACACAATTTCATCATTATGCATCATCATATTTTTAAATTTGAACATGCACAATTTCAAAACTATACCTTTCATTTTTCATGCATGATACAAATAAATCAATCATCACTATAGGCATATCATATGTGATATTCAAGTATTCATGATATATCATTTTGGCAACATGATCATAGCTATTCAAATGATGGTATCTGAATGTCAAAATTCATTACATCATATCATGCATGATCATTAACTTCTCATTTGCATTTCATGCATTATTTAATTTCATCACATTCAAAATATCAAGAGAATTTTGGTGATGAAATAAATATTTCATGAATACAAGTAATTGCATAAAAATCATATCATGAAAAGATAATACCAAAAGACACGTTTTCTTTTGAAAAATCTCCTCTTAAATAATCAAAGGAAAATCTTAGGAGATCATGATATAGATAAAATTCATTCAATCTTGTAGGAGAACAAGATATTAATTCAAGCATATAAAATTTCTTAATTCATTATAAATCATAATAAGAATTGTAGTTCCGAAAAATCATGATTCATTTAGGAAAATTTTCTCTTTAGTGCACGATAAGAAGAAATATAGCAATGATACCAATCATGATTCATTTGGATAGTAGATGCTAAAAAGAAACATTGAGGATAAAAGATCTCAATTTTTATAGAGTAAATCTCAAGTTATAAATCTCAAAAAATCAAGTTAAAGCTCATTCAAATTCAAATCATCAAATCAAAATCATTTTCAAGAGATTCATAAAAAGATGATAAAATAGATTCATCAAAACAAGAATTTTCAAGAAAAATATATTTATCTATTTAGTTATTTCATATAAGTATGCCTTTGTCCCTTTTGTGTCAAAAAATATATATATCATCAATGGTTTAAGATCAAAAAATATGTTTCATCATAAAAACCATCAAGATCAATAAAACACAAAAAATCATCATGTATAACTTTTAAAATCTCGTACATAAAATCGTCAAATCATGATATCAAAATTTTAATATTTTCATTACAACTTTATTGCATTGGTTTCATTGAACATTTTCATTACAACTTTATTGCATTGGTTTCATTGAACATAATTTTGAATGATTCTTATAGATAACTAAAACTTTTTTAATTTTAATTTATATGATTGACTTTATATTAGCATGCTCAAATTTTGTTCTTATGTCAAAACTATACATCATGTTTGAAAACCAAAGATATGGAAATCATCAAAATATACATTCTTGCTTCTCAAGCACATATATAAGATTAATCTTAATAGGTATACAAGTATTAGATTTATATCTAACATTTTATTGCATTAACATAAAACATGCAATTTTCATTGTCATTTTCAAGATTACGAGCATGATCATATTTTTGCATTTTTATTTTTGAACATTTAATTAAAAAAATTGACTCAAAAATAAATTACAAAAAAAAGTGCATTATGAAAAGCATTATATAATTTCGAAGTAAATTAGGGGGATTTCGATTACCTCATTATTGAAAGTGGTTCAGGCGTAGTTTGCCACCTCGCATTTCTTGATTTTCTCCTCATCTTCGGAGGAGCTCGATTCATCCCAATTCTTGTTCCTTTTCTTGCGTTCAAAGCAAGTAGTTTCATTCTTTTTGCTTTTTAATTTTTGTTTCATTTGTCGTTTAAGTTCATCATCACTTGAGCTTATGCTCGAGTGGTCTTCAAATGTTATATGTCTCAAATCCTTCCTGTCCTTTAGAAGGTGGTTCTCAAATTCTTCACGTGTATTGTACGTTATTTCGTAGGTCATTAGAGACCCAATAAGTTCTTCGAGAGGAAATGTTTTACGGTCCTTGGCCTCTTGAATGGCCGTAACTTTTGGATCCCAACTCTTTGGAAGGGATCTTAAAATTTTAGTTACTAGTTCAAAGTTAGAAAAATCTTTACCAAGAGCTTTAAGTCCATTGATGGCATCCGTGAAATGGGTGTACATGTCTCCGATGGACTCACTTGGTTTCATCTGAAATCCCTCTCGAGTAACCTATGACCGGGATTATTTAGGACATATGTTTAAAGGTGAATCGATCTCACTATCGTGATCTCATCACGATCCGATTCCCATTGCACAAATCCAAGGACATCACAATATATGTATGCATTTATGCAATAGTTATAAAGTGATATATGCCAAAATATAATAAGCAAAAAGATTCTATATTAAGTCACACGTGCCATCACTCACGTGATTGGCTTGCTGGGCACCATGACTAGCAATAGCTAGCATGCACAAGACAAGAGAAGCAAAAAATTACAAACGTACACATCACAAAAAGGGGTAAAACTTATTAGCTTGCTCATCTCAAAAGTAAAAAATGCTATCTTGTAATCTCAAGCAAATGTGCTATCTTGCCTATCTCAATATGCTAAACATGCTAAACTTGCACTTTGCAATAGAAGCAAAATTGCAAGCTCAAACATTGCAAAGGAAGTAAAATTTGATAGCTTGCAACTTGCATATTTCAAGAAGCAAGAGTTGCTTTTTGAACATCTTAAAACTGTGAGCTTGCATGTTCTAAAATGTTGTAAAATATTGTAAAGTAGGATATGCTATTTTACTATCTTGCATATCTAAAACTTGATAGTTTGCATATTCTAATATGATATAACACTTGCTAAATTTTTGCTAGCCCGCATGATGTAGCATTTGCTAAATTTTCAAGCTTACAAATTGCATGATGATAAAACTTGATATTATGTTTTTCATACAATAAGTTGAATTCATCTCTCAAACATAGAAAGTGACACTTCTCCTTTTTGTTGATGACAAAAGGGGAGAAGTATGATCATATTATGCATGATGACGTATTGTAAATATTTATGATGAATATTTGCGATGACTTGAATTTGGTTTGAATTCAAGGTTCTATCAATATGTCATATTGAAAGAGGAGTTTGTTTAAACTCCATCATCAAGTGGTTGTCATCATAAAAAAGAGGGAGATTGTTGAATCTCATATTTTGATGATGAAACCACTTAATATATGTTTATAATTTAATCTGTGTTTTGAGTGATGTAGGATGCTTCGATCAGGATGAGACAATTAAAGCAGAAAAATCATGTTGGGCCAGAGGAACATGTCAGAAAATTGGACGTCGGGCCGATGGATCGGTCGACGTATCGACAGAAGGCTTCGGGCATCGGGCCAAGAAGAGCGGGTATTGCGCCAAGAATATCGGAGTTGCAGAGTCAACTGACCGATTGGGCAATAGGCCACAAGAGATGACGATGCGCCAAAGAATCGGATGAAGCGTCGAGGGACCAATGACATGCCGGATAACTTGATTAATTGCTTAGGAGTAATTGTCTAGATCAAAGTTTTATTTTACATGTGCAGGATTAACTACGATAGCTTGAAGATATAAAGCAAGTCTACCAGAATCAAGTTCGATGGGTGTTCGAGAGTCCGAAGAATCGTCGGAAGTGTTGACGGAACCAACCGAGAAGGAATCGAGGACTTGCCGAAGTTTTCGGAAGTCCACCGGAGAGATCGTCGGAGGTTCGCGAAGATCACCGAGAAGGTTCGGCTACTTGTCAAAGACTCGTTGAACTCACCACAAGACCAGGAGCCTGCTAGGAATCCGTCGGAAGAAATCCGAGGGTGTATCGGAAGTCCACCGGAAGATCATCGGAAAGCTCGCCGGAAGGAGACTCGACGTTTGCCGGTTAAAAACTTGCTTAGGACTATGTTTTTAATTGTGTAGTTTATATGTAATTAGGATTAGGATTAAGGGATAATCCTATATCTTGGTTAGGGGTCAATTAGGCCCGAATATGACCTAGTTTGGTGGAACCACCGAACCGGGCGGTGGCACCGCCCAAAACTCGAAGGACCGGGCGGTGGCACCACCCAGAACCCGAAGGATTGGGCGGTGGTACCGTTGGACCAGGCGGTGGCATCGCATAGCACCCGAATGGTCGGGCAGTGGCACCGCTAGTAAACGATCAATATGACATTGACAGGCGATGGCACCACCACCGACAAGCGGTGGCACCGCCAGCTTCGGGAACCCAAGAGAATTCAAATTTGGAGCTCAAATTTGAATCCTCTTGGGGTCTATAAATACCCCTTAATTCTCAACAAAGAACACAACCTTTGAGAAGTTAGAGATTGAGATAAAGCCTTAGCAAAGTCTTTAGCAAGTCTTGTTTTCAATAACGTAAGTGTTCAGCTCCCTCTTTCTCTTTGAAAATATGTAAGAGTGTCAACCACTTGTAAAAGGTTATAAGAGGGGTATTTGTCATTCCCCTTCAAAGTGATTTACTAGTGGAAATTGGGAGCTTCATCGAAGAAGGCTTCATAAGTGGATGTAAGTCATTATCAAGTCTGCTTGTAGATACCAAGTTAAGATGAATATCTTTGAGTATCAATTTGCTCCTAGTATTGGTCTCTAAGTAAATATCTCCAATACCTATAATCTTATATGTACCACTATTTTTCGTTTTGACATTGTCAAAATCACCGGTAGTATAAGATCTAAAGAAATCACCATGAGAAATAACATAAAATAAAGTACTAAAGTCAATTATCCAGTTACTATCCTAGGCTGCAAGATTGACACATATGTCATCACAAATAATAATGATATCATCTTCAGTAGCAACTATATTGGTATTTTTCTTATTTTTCTTTCTTTCATTATATTCTCGTTTTCAAAACTTATATTCTTTCTTCATGTGACATAGCCTGTTAGTGAAAACACTTGATATATCTTCTAGACTTGGATCTTCCTCTTTAATTATGTGAATTTCTACTATAACTTCTTTCACATCTTTCTTGTTTTTCAATAACAAATGCACTAGAAAAAAATTCTCCTTGTTATTTCCTTCAAGCATCTTCATTTAACAAAATATCTTTAACCATACTTATGGATAGAGTTCCCTTTGGTGGAGTTAGAAAATTATCATCATCTATATTTTCTAACTTTCTAGTAAAGAGATGAGAAGTAACAATTCTTGTATCTCATCATCTATATTCCAACAACCAACTTATTTGCAAGACTCTAAAATAGGCTTATGTGCTCAATAATATTATCACCATCTTTATATTTTAATTTAACAAACCTTCTAAAAGAGAAATTCTATTTCCTACTATCTTTTTCACAAAAAAAATTTTCTAACCTTGCCAAACAACCTCAGCTCTAATTTTATTAAAAATATGCTGATACAAACTTACATTCATCCATCTTCTAATATAGGTAATAGCTTTTTCTATGTTAATTTTTCATTCCTCATCTTCCATTGTAGAAGATTTATCTTTAATTTTGATGGGCTTATATAAATATTTACAATAGAGTAAATCTTTCATCATACACCTCCTATTTTATCTGACTTTTTCATTTCAATTATACAAGAAAAACTATCACCAAACAACCTGATAATGTGATACCACTTATTGACAAAAACTATTATAACAAAATAATTTTTTTTCCCTTTTTATATCAAAATAGATTTTCTATCAAAATACTAATTTGTTACCAAAAACAATAACAACATAAACAGTAAAATAATGAATCAATCATAAAGTGAGATACCAAATTTTTTAAGCGATGTGAAACCACTTTCGTATCTCAAAACATGGTTTTTTCTCTTTCCTACTTTTCTCTGTTTTTTTTTTTTTTTTTTTTTTTGTCTACGTTGCCATTGTTTCCACGGTTCGTTCCTTCCATTTGTTTGTCTTACACGCACACATCTCTACTTTTTTTTTTTTTAATAATTCAGATTTAAGTTGAATGTTCAAATTATTTAGTCGAGTCCAAGCTTGCATATAAGATGAACCCAATAATATTATACCAGGAACTTGCAAGATTCCTTTCGATACTTTTGCATGGAATGTAAGATGGTATGTCTGAAGCTTTCAATATATTAAGTTTTCTGTTAGAGATAATAATGACATAAAGAATCAATCTTGAGCTTAATTTGTTTTAGTTTTTAGATAGAAAATGATAATGGTGGAAGAAGCGGAGATTCACCCTAGACATCGTTCAGGAGACGTCCTAGGTAGGAAATCCAAGAATCATCCCGTGAGGTCACTCTTCTGTTGACCCACCCACGGCGCATTTGTTTGTATATTGTTCTACCCATGCTAGCCGATGAAGTACTTTCATTGTTTTGATTTACTCCGTTTTAATCTTCATCTCGTCGCTAATGCGACCTATCACTCATGTAACAACAAATTCATCTCCGAAACGAAAAAAATTATGCTCAATTTCTTTTCGTTGGAAATTCTAATGTTCGGATTATAAAAAAGATAATTCCAATTCCATAATAATAAAATTCTTTCTAATCGATCGATTATAAAAATGACAAATGATTCGACAAATATAATTATTATTTTAAGTAAATAAATATTTATTTAGAAGAGATAGATATTTTGATTATTTTACAATTTATAAAAACTACAAGTATATTTTTTTAAAAAAATAATTATGCTCTTTCCAACCGCTGATTAAAAGCTAGTTGGAGGCATGTAGGAGAAGAAAAATCTCCAAAAAA
The DNA here is from genome assembly GCA_900464855.2 of Musa schizocarpa. Classification (NCBI taxonomy): domain Eukaryota; kingdom Viridiplantae; phylum Streptophyta; class Magnoliopsida; order Zingiberales; family Musaceae; genus Musa; species Musa schizocarpa. Next base: position 13,632,197 of record LS990922.1, read on the forward strand.
CACTTCTCATACTTCTTTACCAATTTAGAAAACATAGATTTATCTGACACTAACGACGAGCAGCATGAATTCAGACTTCATTGGGGTGAGAGAGAGAGAGAGAGGCTCGAGGATGAATTTTTTTCCCAGGAAAACAGAAGAAAAAAGGTGAAAAACACTTTTTATTGGGGTGAGAGAGGCTCGAACTCTCGACCTCAGGATAACTCGGAAGCTATGAGACCTACGCGCTAACCAACTGCGCCACCACCCCGTTATATTTTTAGATTAAAAGACATAGATTATAATGTAGGTCGACGCCAGCAGTGAACTGCACATGAGTCTTAGACTTTTGCCATGTAACGCCTCTCTGGCGCACATATGTCGGACGCCCTGTGTTTCTGATTCCCGTGGGAACAACGATGCATTCTCTCTCTCTCTCTCTCTCTCTCTCTCTCTGCGTTCTTGCGGTTTGCCCCCACAATTTTTGTTTGATTCATGCAGATTCTGTCGGTAGTAGACGAAGAAAGAATGGGCCCGGCGCCATTTGCCGACGGCTGATGCGACAAGACAACCACATGCACTAATTTTAAGAGAAAAAATAATAAATGAATAAAAAGGACAAAGAAGAGGGGCCTCATGCGCACCGACTAAAATTGATTTGTCAATCATATCGTCTGCATCTATGAAAAGCATAAATACACGTCGGTCAGAGATAAGTAAGTGCATATCGCCTACGTTTTCTTTCGTGTAAGCCACTTTCCTTCCTGTTGGGTCGATTGATTATTTATTCCTTCCCTCATCCACCACGTGAGGAAATTAGAATGATAAAAAGGAATTTTAAAAAATAAAAAAAAAAAAAGAACAAGGAAAGGAAAGTGGCTTCCTTCCTCCCCGCGTGACCACAACAGTAAACCAAACCAAAGCGTCGTTTTCCTCATCGAACCAGCGACGACAACGTGTCGCTTCCACCGACCCACTGGCAGCAATAAAACAACGATGGCGCCGCCGCTTCAACCCATCCTCTACATCTGTTCACATTTGCCTATATTTACCGCCCCTTTCTCCATCTGTCATTCCATTTACGAGCTCCGTTTGGCACTCATTGCGACTCGGCCATTCGTCCTCGCCCTCCTGCCCGGCCGCTGAAAAACCGTGATTTACTGAATTAGCGACCCAGCGATATATATATATATATATATATATATATATATATATATATATATATATATATATATATATATATATATATATATATTGATGAGCATAATAAATACGATAAGATTCACGAAACATCAGTTAAGTCAGGTGACGCATCTCGCCTCTGTCAAACTTGATAAGCCACCCAGTCAATACGGGTCGAAATGTCTGTCGAAACGCATTAACGCCTGCTCAGGCTCGATCCCTCATGCCACGTCGGTAGCACTGACAGACGTTATCAGAAATACGATCCTGCTCCCTGCAAGCAGGCACGTCAGACAACGATAATTCTTCTTATAAAAACCCTTACATTATGAGGAATGAGGGGAGGACTTCTCCATCTAAAATCTCCAGGACATCAACTAACTTGATCGTGGAGGGGTCGGACTGAGCACCTCGACCCGACCTTTGTGCAGGGGAGAGGCCAAAGGTCCCCGCGAGACGTAAAGGCGATGAGTTCCCGCTCGAAAGAGACAACGACACTGTCCAAACCACAGCACGCGACCACCTCGGTGGGCTCAAAGACCGTCTCGTGAATATCCCCGTTATCCAAATCTGAACCAAGCCGCGTTAACCCCGAGGCCACGACTTTATATTATTTACACAAACATTAATATATATATATATATATATATATATATATATATATATTCCCTCAACAGTCTCCTCAGTTCTCTTATATTTCCAAAATACCCCCATGATAGGACAACTAAAATAGACTCCCCTCTTGCTTTGGACAGATCTATTAATTTCTCGTTTAGAAATTGTTTATATCTCCGTAAAAATATTATAATTGACTCGAAATCCAAAGCAAATCAGTTTATCAATGTCTATTTAAAAATAGATATTTTTATTGATTTATGGTGAGAAACATTGAAAATAATCTATATATCAATTATTATGTTTTTAATAAGATTTCGATCTCTTTGTATCAGAAATACTAAAATTCTATTTAAAAATAAAATGGGAGTTTGGGATTTTCCCATAAATTCGTCCGATCTAATTAGGAACAGAAATATTAGGTTTGGTTCGGTGACTGTGCCATGCCATATTTACCGGAAGGAAACAAGCCGGCAGCAGCAGAGTACGCCTTCCTTGAAAGCGAAACGGGCCACGCCTTTTGCGTGCGCCGATCTCTCTTTCCTTCGTTTGCCTGCTCGTTTCTTCCGCGCTGTTTGCGCCGCGCCCTCTTTCCGGTGTCCACGGACCCTCTCCTAGCTTCCAGGTTTTTAGAAGCCGCCCATCGCTGCTCCCCCCGAGCCTGGACTCACCCGGATTTACCGGAATCCAGGGATCCAGTTCGTGCGCAGGAGTCCGGCCACGCCGGTGATCGAGCAGGAAGCGGATGAACCTCTGGTCCGACGACAACGCCTCCGCGATGGAGGCCTTCATGGCCTCCACCGACCTCCAGGGCTTCTCCTGGGCTCCTCCTCCGACCCCTTCGCCGCCCTCCATAGCCGCTCCCTCCTTGGATCCCGTGAGGGCCGTCCGTGGTCCTGCCCCGCCGGCGGCGTCGCCGCAAACTCCAACCACGCCCGCGTACCTCAGCCAGGAGACGCTCCAGCAACGGTTGCAGACGTTGATCGAGGGGGCGCGAGAGAGCTGGACGTACGGCATCTTCTGGCATTCGTCGGTGGACGCCGCCACAGGGGCCTCCTACCTGGGCTGGGGGGACGGCTACTATAAGGGCCGCGAGGAGGACAAGCGGAAGCAGCGGCCCACGGCCGCCGCCTCCCCCGAGGAACAGGAGTACCGGAAGCGCGTCCTACGGGAGCTCCACTCGCTCATCTCCTGCGGCGGATCGTCGGGGATGGACGAGGCCGTCGAAGACGAGGTCACCGACACCGAATGGTTCTTCCTCGTCTCTATGACCCAGTCCTTCGTGAACGGCGCCGGTCTTGCCGGTCAGGCTCTCTACGCCGGCGCGCCCTCCTGGGTCGCAGGCGACTCCCGACTTGCCGCGGCGCCCTGCCAGCGGGCGCACCAGGCGCAGCTGCTTGGCATCCAAACCATGGTGTGCGTCCCGGTCGGCTCCGGCGTCCTCGAGCTCGGTTCCACCGATGTCATCTTCGAAAACCCCGAGATCATGGGCAAGATCCGCGTCCTCTTCAACTTCGACTCCCCGGATGCACCCACCTCCTCCTCGGCAGCCGCCGCCGCACCATCCTCTCTCGCGCTGCAATCTGCGGTGGGGACTCCCGCTGCCGATCGGGGCGAGACCGATCCATCGGTGCTCTCGCTCACAGATCCGTCCGCGGTCGAAATCAAAGACTCCGTCTCGTTCCTCTCGACCACCGCCGATATGTCCGTCACGAAACCCCCGATCCAACTCAGGAACAAAGCTAGCTCCAGTAACCTTATCGAAAACCCTAGCTCTTCGTTCCAGACTCAAAAATCCCAAAACCACCGGCAGCAGCATCGGAGCGGCGGCAGTAAACCGCAGAACCAATCTTTCTTCTCCAAAGATCTCAACTCCTCCGAATTCGCCTCGAACGACTCCGTGGGCCCCCACTCGTTCGAGCGGGAGTCTGGAAATATCCTAAATTTCGCCGGTGGCAAGAGGAATTCGTCGCCAGCCCCTGCCGCCGGCAGCCTCTTCTCCCACCACCCAGCCGCCGCTGCCGCCACGGTGGACGACAAGAAGAACACGAGATCCACGGGGGCGACGTCCAGAGCGAGCAACAACAACGATGAGGGGATGCTCTCCTTCTCATCGACTCCGGTAAGACCACTCCCCAACGGTCAACGGAATTCTTCCGGTGGCGGTCGCGGTGGCGGTGGCGGGATCCTCGACGCCGCTGATTCTGATCAGTCAGACCTCGTGGCCTCGGTGCGGGAGGTGGAGAGCAGCCAGGTGGTGGAGCCGGAGAAGCGGCCGAGGAAGCGTGGCCGGAAACCTGCCAACGGCCGCGAGGAACCTCTCAACCACGTGGAAGCCGAGCGGCAGCGGCGCGAGAAGCTCAACCAGAGGTTCTACTCTCTCCGTGCGGTAGTCCCAAACGTGTCGAAGATGGACAAAGCCTCCCTCCTCGCTGACGCCGTGTCGTTCATCGAAGAACTGCGGTCAAAGCTCCAAGCAGTGGAAGCCGACAGGGAGGAGCTACAAGCACAGGTGGAGGCCGTCGAGAAGCAGCGCGATTCCGGCCGTGCGCGGCCATCGCCAACCGCCCAACACGAACAGATGGTGAACGGCGGGAGCCGGTGCCATGGGGTGGAGATGGAAGTGAAGATACTGGGAATGGAGGCACTGGTAAGATTACAGTGTGAAAGAAGGAATCATCCAGCTGCAAGGCTGATGACAGCACTGCAAGAGCTTGGTGTGGAAGTACATTACGCGAGCGTGTCCGTGGTGAAGGACCTCATGATCCAGCAGGCGACGGTGAAGATGTCGCCGAGCCGAGTGTACACGCAGGAGCAGCTTAATGCCGCTCTCTATTCCCGATTGGCTGCCGAGGCACCAGTCCGTAGATAGCCCGTGATCACGTGGATATGATTGGTTGTACGTAGGAGACATGTTTGGATCATGCTGTATTGTGTATTGCTCTTATTGATGTAACGTTATATTTAGATGTTGTACCTTCATCTGGCGGGGAGGTTCGAAGATGTCGTATTGCTAAGAATGCGGTCCGTTTTCTGCTGCTGCTGCTCTCATAATTATCTCTGACTTCTTTCTTCTTTCTTATTGATTAGCCAAAGAGACAAAATTAGAAGAAGGCTTACCACCGTGCATAACAAGACAGGGCTAGATAGTGGGCCTGATGAAATCAGCCTTGGGCTGCCATCCATAAGCTGAGCTAAAAATCGAGATCGAGAAGACCCATAGGCCGGCCCAGTGCGGGTTGGGAAAATATTCACCGTCGCCGAATGCAGGCGCAAGGATCCTGCCGATCTGACGAGAGCAAGGCAGTGAGATAGGCGGCCGGTGACGTCGACGGCGTCGGCATCGGCAGGGAAGGCGATGGCATGTTCGTATGTGCGGGAGACACCCTGGCAGAAGAGCCGCTCCACCGGAAACAACTCCTCCATCTCGGGACCAAGGGCCGCTCATAGCGTCGCATCTTCAAATGGGATTAGGGTTTCTACGACACTAGGGAAGCGCCGGGCCGGAAACGAAAACAAACGCTCTAATGTGCGGCGCGATTTTGGATCTGGCGAGGGTTTTCCGCAAGCGTGCTTCCAAATTGTGCTCTTGAACTCTCACATCTCGACCGTCGTCTCGTGACGGGGGCGGCACCACCGCCTTATCCGAATTGGGGTCTGGACAATCGGAGATGAGCGCCGGGTCACACGGGACCCACGTCGAGATGGGTTTTGTGGGGGCACCGCGAGGATGGCAAAGCGGGATAGGGACATTAGATGGGTTTGTGAGGGCACGGCGAGGATGGCACAGAGGGAGAGGTACATGATTGGTGGGATGCGTTCAAGTTTTGGCTTCGTTTGGGTGCGGCCACCATATCCAAAATCCGCGACAGCTGTAGAAGCCACTGATGTGACAACGTCCTTGACTCGGATAGGTTTGGTACGTAACGCCTTGAAGAGCTTTTTGGGATTGATTCTTTGTGAACTCGCGTCTTTGTATGCGTGTATAACGTACGTGAAGTTCTTTTCCTCGTCTCATTGCAACGTATGATTTCGATCTGAAAATTGACCACATGCGAGATCATATCTGAATATTATTTTACAGTCCCTTTGTCGTCGGATGTCAAATTGTGATGATAATATTTGTTTCTTTTGTTGTTTTACAGGGAAATTGCTCGTCCAAGTTGATGCTGCTTTCTCTTTAACATTTTCCTTATTATTTATTAATATTTTTATTATTTACTCATTATTTTTGTGCAAACAGAATTTTGTAATTTTGAATATTGAAGTCGAAAGAATATCAAATTCTAATATAAATGGACTTTCAAATCATGAAAATATTTTTTTTATGATGGTCATAATTCAATTATCGTTTTATGAAATATCGAAATAAAAATATGATAAATTCATACAAAAATAATTTTTTTTATATAATGTTCTAACTTTAAAAAAAATTTCTACGATATTTTTTTAAATAATCATTTCACCCCAATCAATCACTACTTCCACCCAACAAAAATCTCATTCTCGTCCGATCTTAGTAACCATCGTCTCTCTTTCTTTACCTTGTACGGCTTATCACCCATGATCCTCACGTAAAGAAGGACATGATGACAATGATGGAGACAGTGCAAAATGATGGTACAAGAAGGAAGAGGTATCGAGTACAAAGCACACGCAATGGTAGATTTGACGAAGACTATGGTAAAATAATTTTTCTTTTCATCTAACTAGGAGCGTTTTATAAGAATTTTTTAAGCTGACGTGTCCAATGAGAAATAATGAAAATCAAATTTTTTTTTAAAAAATTCATCCATAAAAAATATATATGGGGATAAAAAGTATATTTTTAAGCTTTAGTTTATTTTTTGGTTGGACATATTTTTCACACATTACTATCGGGCCTCATCAAAAATAAAAATAAAAATAAATTGTCGATAGCTTAAGATTGTCCAAGGAAAATGCAACATTTCGTGATGATGATCAATAGAGTTCACAATGCCATCAACTTCGTTAGTTTCTCAGATCAATCACATAAATTATCTCAAATAGGGACCGGACGGGAGCATAAAGTCGGCATGCCATCGACGGTTGTGTCATGGATGGGTCGGAGCGACAACGTGGATTTCTCCAAAATATTATTTAAAGGATTATTTTTCCGCACCACAGCAGACCCCAACGACTTTGATGCACCGAAACACCGACCGCATCCCGTCCCCCCCTTCTTTCACCTCTTTCCTCCTCCCAATCATCCTCCACCTCTCTCTCTCTCTCTCTCTCTCTCTCTCTCTCTCTCTCTCTCTCTCTCTCTTTTCTTCTGCCCATCGCCCAACTCATTCCGTCTCCGGTACTCTGAGCCTTTCGGGATCTCATCAAACAGGTGCTTTTTCTTTATCGTCTTGCGACTCCGTGGATCCTTTCTAGGGTTCTTTTGTTTCTTTCTGTTGGATGATTCGGGTTCGCGTTGCGCCTTGTTTCCTGTAAATTCATGAGGCATTTAAACAATTGACTGACCTCGTCCGCTATAGGGTTAGGATTCGTGTCGGAACGGTTTAAAGATCGAGCGAGCGCCGGGGCCGTGCGGTTCTGGCCGGGAGGAAAGCTCGGTTCTTGATTCTAGAGGTGTGCTGCGATCGGGGTTTCTTTAGTAAACTTCAACGCGGTGGCAGCCGGAAAGATTTTACGTTGATCGTTACTCTAACTAATCTGAAGGTCTTCTGACGTTTCTTGGCTGCAGGCATGGGCTGTCAAGCAGCTCAATTTGTGCGATCAGGCAACCGATAAGCATTGGTCCGGTAGATCACTCAATCTTTAATGTTTTTTTTTCTTTCTCTGTACCAATTGGGATGCTTTAAAGAACTTGTGCACATTAAGTTTGTTTCATTTTCTTTATTACGAATATATTCTTCTCGATCTTACTACTTGTACGTGCTTGCTTATCTGACTGGCTGGTTTTCTTACGCCTTTCAATCATTGCTGTGCTATGAAAAATGTAATATAATATTTGATGTCAGCAGATACAGTGGTCATTTAATTGTTAGTGTGTGCATTTTTTTGTCAGTGAGTCACAGAAAAATATCCTCAATATTATTAGCTCAACCTTTATTGCTTATTGGATGGAAAAAATAATGGATACTTGACTGATTTGTAGCTACTAGTTTGATCTTGGATTCAGAAATGGGTTATAAATGCTGAACTTACTTCCTTCCATCAGAACCTAATGACCACAATCATCATGGCACACACAAAGAGAGGTTCTAGCATGATATAAGACATTTCAGGTTTTACCTGGCATGCATTTTTACTCCAGAATAAGAACACATTATTACTGATATGGTTCCAATGTATATGACCTGCTGCCATCAACGTCATTGTTCAGGCTTTTTCCCAGTGCAATCTGAAACCAAGAAGACTCCATGCAGATTTACCAAAATTACAAGAGTGGGCTTTGCCTTGGCTCTTGGAATGCTAGAAAAGTCTACTTAATGGTTGCAGTTCAAGCTTACATAACCAGAAGCAACCCTCTAAAATTTTCCTATACTTTTGAAAGGAAAAGGAAAAAAACAATCTATTCTATGCCACAAGAATCAATAACCATTTAGCAAGCACAAATATTCTGAAGAAAAAGTTTCCATCTCAAAATATGTTTCGGTCATAACTACAATTTCACATACAGTAACATTTCTATTCAAATCTTTGTTGACTCTGTTGGTGTCTAATATTTTAATTAATTGTTCACCTCCGAGGATTTAAACTTTCTAATACTTGATGATCTGGCTGATAGGAAGTAACTGTTTGCCAGGCAATAGTACAAGAAATATGCATATTCCATTTTATGCCCAAGCAGATGCAGTCAACAATGATCATCAGTTCTCAAGTGAACTTATGGCAGCTGATGCAAGGCCACCTAACACAGGCTATGTGCTTGAAAATGGTGGTGTTGGCCTTTCGGCTCAGACATCTGATTCTTTAATGAGGTCCTAAATCAAGGAGTTTTTAATCAAGATCTTTGTTCAGAAACATGTTTTTAATTCGTTTATTATACAACATATTTTTTGCCTGTAGGCATGAATTTCAAATTGATTCTGGTTCCAGTAAAAGAGCCAAAGTCAACAACCGCATATTGGATCCAGAAATCATGGTAAGATCTACCTGGAAACTGTTGCAGGTTATGCTCTTTGATAAACAACACATGCATCTGATTTTTATATAACAAAAAATTTTCAGGAACTTTACTATAGATCCCACATTCAGGAAGAAGAGATCCTTCTTCTCCGTAAGCAAATCACTGACGCTAGCATTAAAGTATGAAGATAGTAACAGTTTAAATGCATGCTCATTAGACCATCATTTTGCTGCACTTCTTAATTTAATTACATAAAAATGGTCCTTTTTGGCTTTTAGGAACTTCAGTTACTTAATGAGAAGCATATTTTGGAGAGGAAGCTTTGTGAATTGCGGATAGTACGTAAGCGCTGAGAGTATATACATTAATTTATAAATTATTTTCCTGTTTGAAAATTGTGAAGTATTCTTTCGCGCAATAGGCACTTGATGAGAAGCAGGATGATGCAATAGCTAGTGCCTTGAAAGAATTGACTAAAAAGAGAAGCTATTTTGAAGAAAACTTAAGAGTGGCCAATAATCTTAAGGTTTGCTTTCGATCTACTTCCCTCGTATTTCTAAATGAAGTTGAACATGATTACCAGATGTTTCAGTTCTTCTATCTTGTGGCATCTTATGTGCATTTAGTATCTGTCATGGTATGCCATAGTTCTATGATCAGCTACTGCTATATGAATAATGCGTTATAACTTGGTGCTTAATGTTGGAGAAAATGTTTTAAATGTATATGTGCAGAAAGCCACTTAAAAGTACCTGGTTATTAACATTCATGCATTTATAAGATTAACTGGTGACTAAACCTTTGAGTTTGACAATCCAAAAGCATTTGAAAACCGATTACTTTGATCAAACTGTTTTTTAAGTAGGCACTTGAAATATGAAGTAGAAACTTTGCTACGAGATATTAGAAGATGAAGTGAAATTGGTAAAACATAGCATGAATTTTTAGTCTCTCTTCTAGATTTACATGTTCTCAGATGAATTAGGTACTAAAGTAACAAAGATGGGGAATTCTGTACCAAGTATTAGGAGGTGGCACTGAATCAACTTAAATTTTTTGTCATGTGAGATTGATGTTTTTTTTGCTTCAACCACTAGCAGTAGTTTATAAACGATCACAATCGCCATATCTGAAAGAATTGAAGGTTTTCGATTTGTATAGATCTCATGGTGATAATCAGAGAACAGAGAAGAAGATTGTTTGTAGAGGTTTATAGATGACTCAGCTGTTTGTTGTACACGTGTCTTTGAAAGCTCTATTATTATTGCTGCATCAAGTTTAAGTAACAAGGGCCTTTTTCTATTTTGAGTAGATTTTGCTTTTCAAAGTTTATCTTCCTTTTGATAAAAGCACATCTTGCAACTAGTCTTTTTTAAGTAATTTTCATTGTGCAATATTTCTATGCTTAATTATACACTTTTGGGCTGATTTTATAAATGAAGAAGACATTCCATTCGTGTCTACTGCTGTTCGGAATGGAATCTTATTGTATTATTGCCCTTGGAGTATGTCCAAGAATAATTTGTCCCTCTGGGACTTTGCAGAGAGATTATGCTTGGTGGATAATGCTCTGAAATCTCATAACACATCCACTATCTACTGTCATGTTAGAAACCATATGTTTACATAGCAATAAAATTTTGAACACCTATGCAAAAGCTGACCATTTTATTTAGCTAAGCCAAAATTTGGCATGTTTTGGTTGGGACAAAGACCTGCTAATTGTTCCATATCTACTCAGCAACTCAATTAAAAGCTGTGCCTATGTGCTGTCATGAGTAAAATGGATTCTAAAATCAATTGGAGAAGGGAAAGAAAGAAGATTAATGGTACAAGTAGCTGCCAAAGTATATTTCTATCAGAAAACATTATTGGGATTCATTAACTTATTGCCAATTTAGACCAGTTAGACTGTTGTTAGGACTCAAACAGAAAATGAATGAACTAGCTCACATATGTTGTCCATTAAGGCTTGTGTTCTGTTTGACTAGTTTTACAATTCTGAAACAAGTGAACTATGGTTATTATTTAGCTTAGCTACATCCAATATTTAGGCGTGTTTGGCTCCAGGTTAGGATATATGAAAGTAGGATGTCTCACATTTGGGCTTGGATCATCACATAGTTAGGACATTCCACTTTGTTCACTGACCCAAAGAAGACGATGTTGGCTAGGCTAGTTTGCTTTCCAACATTAGATCCACTTGGTTGTTAGGTGCTATACAGCTTGTAATTCTGAGAGAGAAGGAACATAAGGAAAGGGATTTAGGTAGTCTAACCTTAGTGCCAACTATATTGGTATATTATTATTTTCCACATTTATGAAGTGAAGTGAACACTAACAGATCCTTAGGGACCAATAATTTGATAATAATTTGGTTATATATTATCTAAAAACCTTTTTTTTTAGTTTAACATGCGAGCTGACCACAATCAAAATTTGAACCTCAGCACTCTTGATTCTTTATTTTTTTCCGGGTACATTCTAGACGGCCTGTCGTGCACTGGGGTAATTGTGATGCGTCATCTTTGGAGATCAACACCTTGTCTACAGTACCTTACAAAACCATGTAGTCAGTTTATTTGCTTTCTGGTACTTACAATATGAATTGCAACTACTTTTTGACTTTCATCTCTTGTTAGGCTTTGTTAAAAAAATATTGACTTTCTGGTACTTACAATATGATTTGCAGCTACTTTTGAATTTCATCTTTTGTTAGGCTTTGTTAAAAAAAATTTGAACAACTGTACTCCATAGTATACTTTGTAATATGGTTTTCTTGCCAATTTGTTCAGGTTGTAGAGGATGAGATGTATGTACTAACTTCGTCATTGCTAAGTCTATTAGCTGAATATGACATACGACCCCCTTCAATCACTTCTTCTACAATCTCCTCTTGTGTAAAGGTAGCAGTTCTTCAGATCTCCTTCTGACATAGAGCTCTTGTGGTTGATCAATTTCGTTTGTAGTTACTCTTGCTATCTGAGGATGCATAATCGGTACAGTTTGATGGTTGTTGCTACCACCTTTCCTTTCTCAGTCTACATAGAGTGCAGGGAATCCCAAATTATTGTACTCTGAAGACTTGTAATTGTAGATGTTCTGTTCGCAGCTTTAGTATTTTATATTCTATATTTTCGGCTTTGCTGGTATAGATGAAATTTGAGCTTGCTGTACTCTCTATTTCAACATTAGTGTATACTGCATTCTGAATTCACCGGTGAAGGTGATAACCATTTTCTTATCCAGTTTGATAACAACTAGGTTGATATTTGTTTCGGTTGTAAAATTAAGGATTATCATGCAATGTTTGGGTACACCATCTTGGGCCTTTCATGTTTAAGGCATGTTGAACTTAAATTGTGCTTCTGCTGATCAAAGTAGGATCACTTGTATATTTAAGCAGATTTTCTGTTTCACCTGTTTAAAATCTCTCATCGCTTGTGCTTGTTAATACTTTACATTTTTAGTGATGTTCATTGAGTTTGATAGAGCTGTATCATTAGTTAAAGATGTTCCAGGATATCGTGCTTTGGTCAGTCATAAACCAATGTCTTTGTTTCCAGTCTGAAATCTGTCAAGTTGGTTTTGTTGATGGATCGAGTGGTATGTGTTGCTCACGTGCAGGCCCTTTTCCTGGAATGATTTAGTACTGTTTAATGCTGATTACATGTAAGAGCTGCACCAGGGCGCAAGAAATTTAACTTGTGACTTTCTTTGTCTTTTCCGTGTATTTGCATGCGAACTAACTTGGCCTTACTGACCCTATATCATAATGACTTCTTTTCTCCATTCTTTTGCATTTCTAATTTGGTACTGCTATTTGGCATGAGGCTAGTACTTGACCAATACTGGAGTTAATAACTGATTCACTTGTTGGCTGCTTAGACTCTTTTCCTAGTTTTATGGTGACATTTGTGTCATATATGCTGAGTACAATTAGCAATCATGTAACTAGCTATCTGAGTGTAACTGATGGTTTTTGTTGTTTCAGCAATTATACCAGCATATGCAATGGAAGATTAGATCTTATGTAAGTCAGTTTCTGCCAGCTTCTTGGTTATGATCTTGGTTATATTAATATTGTCAATATGAATTCTTCTCTGCTTACACCGTTATGGTGGACTAATTGTTTCATCCAAGTTCAACTCACGTGGGTTATGTTTTCAATCTTCTGTATTAGTAGCAAACTAGAAGTTATTACATGCAAATTTGATTTGTTCGTTGCATTTATGATCAAATTTATCTCCCTCGTTGCCTTTTTAAGCTTGCTGCCCTTTTTGATAAACAGTGCTCATATACATCACAATTTGTGCAAGTGCAAAAAAATGTGATGGCTGATAGCCCAGAAATATAAATGGTAGTAACGTAGGCAATGATGTACAGGAATTTGTTATATTGTATATCACTTTTGTTAGCTTATGTCCCACTTAAAATGCTAAAAATGTTTTACAGTCAGTTTGTCACCCATAAAGCAAAATTGGTAAAAGAAATGGTGTGGAGTAAGATCTTGAAAATGATCTTTTAGTATTAAATCAATCAGTTTAGACCGTCTAAAATTGTCAACATTTTTTGCCAGAGCTTATCATTTTTGTTTAAAACGGACCAAATCTTCTTGTGGGCACAAAACTTCAAATTTTACATGCATGTGTGCATGCAGGCATGGAGAAACTAAACATTAAATGCAAACACAAGGATTCTTCTATTAGACAGCATTTGAAATATGAACCTTTTGGTCTTTATTTGGTACCCGAGATGCAAGGTGAAGATTCGTAATCCATGTTATTCTTGATGTTTCGATTGTTTCATCATATTTGTGAACTATGCTTGGATTTGTAATGCTAAAAATATAGTGTGTGACCTTTGCTGATAATACAGGAGATAGATAAAATGCTTGTTTGGGACAGTCATTGAACAAGCCTAACAATAACTTTAAACACAATATATTCAGTTATGTAGCTGTATCTAGATAAAATGTTTGCTTACATTTAAGGTAAGCAAACATCAAGCTTTAGATTCTTCTGTTCTCTTTGGTAGGATACATTGTAAACCCAAGTTTGACAATGTAACACTTATACAAAGAGGCACTAGAAGATGTGAACTGTATCAATCTGGAATACAAATGGGCTCAGCTCGGATTGATTGGTAACTATGGTATTCAAAAAAATCCCAAAATTTTGTTTATTTGTAATGCTGTAGTATGTCATCTAGGTATGCCTTGTTTGTAATAGCTGAATCCAAAGATTCAGCATATGTGTCTAGTTTAACTATCTCACACTTATAATTGTTATTTGAAAGCAAGGCCCCATTATAATGTTTCACAAGGACTTCCACTGTTGACATAATCTTTAGAGTAAACTAAGACAATCTGGACTTATTATATTTAGTATATTAAACTCGAGCTAGACTCAGGTTTAAGTTGATAGCCAGATTTGTGCTACACAGGTTTCAAATTTCTGTTGACATAGGAAACAAAATTTACTTCTAGATCAACTTGGGTTTAAGTTTCTGAATAGTGCTATCTTTGTTATTACTAATGTATGATTGATTGAGTCGAGATTCTTGTGCTTTGGTAACTAAGGAAACCTCATTTACTGGCTTCTTCCTTCTGTGAGGATAGTTATTTTTTCTTTTCTTTTTTTGTTGGAAATTTTAGCCTTTGCATCTCAGATAAAAAACCCAATTGGCATTTGAATAGCTGGTATGGACGCATAGATCTTATATTGTTGGAATTTATATATCTATCATGTTTTGGGCTTACTGCTGTTGCTAAACCCCCTTGTAGCCACATCCTTCATTCATGCTTGCTGAACCACTTGCCACTGCCTTGCCGAGGTGGTCTGCAACCTCATCTGACCTGTGCTCAACCCACCAGTTGCTGCCAACTTGTCATCGTTTGTTGCCGTGCATCGTCTTCCCATTTGCTGAGCCACTTGCACAGGCACATGGCCTCCCCTGATCTTTGCCCAAGCCTCCTGTTGCTGTTTCTTCATGTTGCCATGCAATGCTGTCATGCTTGCTGAACCACTTGCTACAGGCCTGTCGAGAAGGCCCATGTCCTCACCTAATGCTTCTCTCCTTATTCTCTTCCCAATGGTCATTTTGCTTTGTTGTGTAACACAGTAACCTTGCCATCTATTTGAGTCATTGTTGGTCTGCATAGGCCCGTGTTGCCGACACCCACCATTACCAAGATCCACTGTCTCGTGCACATGCTCAGACCCTTTGTCACCAAAGAAGATTGAGAATTGCAGCCAGAAGGGATGACAGAGGCAAAAAATTAAGGAGAGGAGTTAAGGGGAAGGGAAGGATGAGGAACAAGGAGAAGAGGAGAAGAAGAAGAGAAAAAATTAGAGGAAAATGATGTGCTACATGATGACAGAAAAAAAGTAAAAAGAAAGAAAAGAAAAGAAAAAAATGGAGGAGAACAAGAAGAGAAAAAAGATGGTAGTGAAAAAGGAAAAGAAAGAAGAAAGGTTATCTTTTTACATATATTATATTATTTATAATTATTACATTATTAAACCTATGGTCCAATTGATATAGATTGACCCATTGGTCCTAACAAATGACCTAGTTAGCCAATGGTTGGCTGGGTTGATGATTATAATACTTCTGAATTCTGATAACTACGGTATATAGGCATGACTGCACATCCCTATGTCCAGTGCCAATACCCGCTATGTGTCAATCATGTAGCACATTGCATCCTGCATGCAACATATAAGTAAATATTCCCTTTTTATGTAATTAGTGGATTAAGTATAATTTCCTTGCTGAATTTCCTCACGAGTACCAGTTCTATTTGTTTACTCTAGATCCATCAATTGATTTACATATGGTTTTTTGCAGGGTAATTTTGGTGATATGAACCATCTCTTAGGAAATCAACCTGATAACCTGGTGGTTGATAAGAAGCTTCAACATCCAAGTTCTTCAAGAAAACAATTGCCTCATGCTTATGTGGTATTATCTGCCAGGAGTACTCAGTTTTATTAGCATCTCCTAGATTGTGAAGCTGATTTGTGATATTCTACTTGTAGGAACCAATGATACCTGAGCTTCGCCCATCTGATCAATATCCTATGAATCTGCATAGCAAATCTGCATCTAATCAGTTGAGAGCTACCCAAGAGTATGAAAGAATGGATATAAAGGATGCAAATATTGTTAATGAGAAGCTAAGGGATTTACCATCTGATATTCATATGTTAGTACAAGATCTTTCTTTAAGGGTGCCTACTGTGCCTCTGAGTTCTTTTTCTTAATGAAGTTATTAATAGCTGGACAAATTTCTGGCAAGATTCATCAGTTATGTTTTTACCCTAGGAAATTTTTAAGGCAAAATTAAGGACCAGTAAGAAGTATGCATAGACAGTGACCCAATTTTAGATTCTAGTTAATTACCATATACATTCATTTTTCTCGTAACGTTACTCTGACAGAAGCAAGTAGAGATGATCCACACATTAACATGTTGGCTTTGAAAGAGGAATGCAAGTTTAATATGCTTATACTCCCTTTATTGGACTATTTTGAAGGCTGAGATACCTCTTGTCATAAATCATGCAGCACTTATCCTTCTGTACCATTTCATACCTATTCTTAGCATCAATGGTTGTATTTGATCCAGCAGATTGATATATTATTGGTTTGCTTGGTTTGACTCTGTCAATCATAATTAAAACTGAATATTTTAATTTGATCTTCATGGTAAGACTCAGTCCTGAAATTTACAAGTAGAAACCTTTCACTTTGGAAGAGGCTAAAATAAGCTCATTCACATAGGAAGAACTCAAGGTTAGCTATGGTTTTCTAATGGTATTTTTGTCACACTGCATGTGAATCCATTAGTTATTTAATGGTTTTTGTTACTGTATCTAACTCACAGCCTAGTAGGGTATATGAATTCGGATTTCTAATATGCTGACCTCTTGTGTGGTGTGCTCTGAACGTATTGTTATTGCATCGTTATGCACGTTTTAAGTTTCCTTGATATGGGGCCAACAAAAGCATGTTTCCAAGGTTCTTTGGTTGTTTACTTTATTCATTTCCTGAAAATATGAGAAGTATTGGAGGACAATGAAGGATATCCATTCTGATCTCTGATATAATGTAAGACTGTCAGCACTACATTGGTCAAGACTAAATTCTGGATGACAGTCTATGAATGTTTGATGGGAGGAATGTTGAGGAGCTTGTTAAGGTAAGTTATAGTTGGCTGCCAGCATACCCAAGTTATGAAAAGATGATATAAAATCAATTGTTGGTTAGGATACAATGAAAAGAAGACATTGTAGTGTGGCTATGGAGGGATATGTCTATTCCAATACAAGGTTCAAGGGGAGATTAACATAGATAACTTAAATAGAAGTAGTTAAAAGAGAATAAATGTTCCTCAGATGAAAAAATGCCTCTTTTATGCCAATTGGTATCAAGAATTCATCATGTGAGATCTAAATTCCAAATGATGGTCACATGAGACTGTTGTCGTTTATCTGTCCCTTCTCTGTTGCTATTTGGAGATTCTATAGAAATGTCATTTGTTATTTCTATGAGAAGCCTATCTAATTGATTCCCCAAGGCTGCAGACTTTCTTGTACAAACTTATGAGTCATTATGCAGGGAGGTTGGTGGTACTGGTGCTCCAAATTCCTTTGAAGGTTATGCTCATGAGGAGACAATTAGATTACCAGATACTGATGCCCAATCGCGTATGGTGACAAATCGTGGATCCTTTATTTCAGAAGGTAGTGAAAGGCTGAATGAATCAATGAATACTGAAGTGCAAAGCAGACTTTCTTCTCAACTGATGATAACTGTGATTTTATATTACCTGTGGTTAGCAGGTGAATTTGACTTGCCAAGTATAGAAGGGTTTCAGATATATGGTGAGGCTCAACCAGGATGTAAGTTACAAGCCTGTGGATATCCGACAAATGGTACTACTCTTTGCACCTTTCAGGTATTTGACTTCTGATCTATTTCTTCCTCTTCTTGAATAGGATATCAAGCCCATTTGTTGTTTTTGCATTCAGTTGTGATTAATCTTCAATAAGATTTATACTGAACTGTCTTTCCAGTGGATTCGTGAACTTGATAATGGCACTAGGCAGTATATTGAAGGTAATGTTCAATGTGACTTTTTTTGTATTAGATGAAGTGATGATAAAATTTTTGATATTGCTTCAGTTTATCTATAATTGCCTTTGTTATCTATCACCACAGGAGCTACTGTTCCAGAATATGTGGTAACTGCTGATGATATTGGCACTTTTCTTGCTGTAGACTGCACTCCCATTGATGACAGTGGTCGTCAGGTGTCTTGCCTGTACTATACTCCTGCTATAAATCACTACACTTCAGCAATTCCATAACTTTCATTATTTGTTATCTCCAAAACTTAAGCATGTTAGTTTACTTTTAGCAATGTATTCTTGTTACATGGATGATGGTATAACTATCTGTTGAGTTTAATCTGTCAAATTTGCTGTCTATTTATTGTGTGTTTTTTACTTGTGAGCAGAGCATGTGCAAAGTGGTTGCTTTTCTCTGATATCCATCAACATTTTCACAACTGTAGCAGCCTGTAAAAATATCATTTGAAGATCAGACTTAGTGCCTCTGAAAAATGTAACCTAGAAAAGAAATGTTTGGATATGAATAGGTAGTTAAATGTGGACTAACTATCAGTATTAGATATATGATGTTCTGTATCCTACATGTTTTTTTTTTTCACAATTTCATTCAGCATTTCTCACATATTGTTTTATCATAAATCTGTCAATAGGAAGCATTTCTAATAGCAAGGGAGGACGATCATGCTTGATGCAGAAGGTTCCATGGACACAATATTTAACCTGAGATCCAACAAATGGAACTATATTGGTTCTCCAATCTATTCAAAGTGATCTATGGCTTTATATTACCTGGAGGCTAAAATTAATGAGTTATATGAGTTCTTTCCCATGCATTAGATAATAGTAGAACCGAGTGTCATATACCTTAGTGCTCCAATGTACATTTATTCCCTCTACCTGGACGATTAACCATTTGACTTAAATTAAATTATGCTCCTAGCTGATCAAACAAATTTACATGCATGAAAATTAGAACTTTCCATTTTGGAAGATTAGAAGCATTTGCAAGGAATTTCTAAAACAATTAATTGTTTTATAGATAGTTGATACAGATCATTCTGGAGAGTTCATATTAATTAAGTTAGACTTTATTTGTTGGATTTTTGGTGTTCTATCCAATCATGGTTATTTTTCTAGCTTAGTTCTCATATTGCTTTAGTGACATCTATTTTGGATGATTGTGTTGCGTCTATGGTATAATGCTTCTGTATTTATATTTGCATAGCAAAGAGAGATATTGTGCATGAAAGGGCATTTTGGTTAGGGAGGCAAAGCCAAGCTTTACATGTTAAAGTTCTGCTTATCAAGCATTTTTGCTTATCTTGAACTCAGTTCCAGATCATCTTTATATATATATATATGTATGTATATATATGTGTATATATATGTGTATATATGTGTATATATATGTGTATATATGTGTATATATATGTGTATATATATGTATATATATGTATATATATATATGTATATATATGTATATATGTATATATATGTATATATATATATGTGTGTGTGTGAGCACGTGCTCATTAAAGTCTGGCTCGTCTTGATCAGAATTCAATCTTTTGCTCAGCTATATACCTCATCATGATGTAGCTTGGTTTTAAAGATTAGCATTTCATTGTGACCAAATTATGTTTCTTATCTTGCTAAATATATTTGTGGTGGTTTGTGATTTTATTTTTATTCTCAGTGATCTGTATTCTTTCTTCTAATGGATTCTTATTAATTTAGTTCACTTTAATATTATTGTTATGTGTATCAAGTGTTAATTATATTGTGATTCATCTGTTTCCTTCAGGGTTATCTTGTGCGGCAGTTTGCCAATAATCATAGCAAAATAACATGTGGTGAGTAGATGTTGCACTTGAACAGTCCTATCTTGTTAATGATCTGGACATTGAGAATCCAAATTCTCCTATGACTCTTGCTCTCTTCTATCATAGGATTGGATATTGCAAGATTCAGTAATTATTTATTTGGCAGTGAACTCTAGTTATAAAATATATAACTGTAACCACAGATATAACCTCAAAAAGGGTTCAGTATTTTTTATTTTCTTTATTACATTTAATATAATAGATCATATTCAAGAATCTTTGTAGCTCATCAGAGTCTGATAAGTTGACACATGTAATTTATGACATTCCATTTGTAGTAGATTATATTCAAGAATCTTCATATTCCCTTATCGTCCTTTTGGCTAAGAACAAGTGTAGTATCTATTCTTATCAGTTTAATATCCAATACATGGGCCATCGCCCTACTATCATATTAAATTAATTTCTTGTGGGGGAGGGCCCAGTACACTACAGTAGCTTGCTACTGGGGCCCTTGTGCGTTTCCCTTACATTGCACTATTGCAAGGGCTCGGTGCACCCCTCAGGAGAAAAAGAAGAATCTTCACAGCTTATCAGACTCACATAAGTTGACATATTTAATTTATGGCATTCCATTTCTATGTTTGATCATGATGTTCTTTCATAATAATGTTTTTTATGCTTCATTATTTATGACTGTTTTGCTTTGTAGCTATTAAAGCACTTTGATTATGTTAACTCATTACACAATTAAAACAATACTTTAAATCATATTCTGTCAATTTATTGAATCTACCTTTTGTTAGTTTAAGTAGGATCATGCGAGGTGTTGATGTTATATGTATACTTTCTGTTCTTTTGAATAGTTATATTCTAGTTCTTTGTGTAGTTATGCTAAATATTACAATTTTTTAATTCAATCACCAATTATTTTATGTAGTAATGTAAGGAAGCATCTTTCCGCATAAGCAGACAGGGAGATCGTTTTTGACTATGCTCCTTACCTTTTTGCTTTGAGCTTAGATTGGAATAGAGTATCTTTCAGTATATACGAAAAGGAAAAATGGAAACCTTCAAACTTAAAACCCGCAGAAGTTTACATTTTGTGTGTGATCATCAAGTTGGGAACAAGTTTGCTATGTTGGTAGGCTGAGGCTGGTTCCCTTGTAACATTGAAAAAAATTCTTGATTGGCTTGGGTAATATGGAGTTAACTTAAACCTGACTATTTTGTTTGAAAACCAACTCATCTGCGAACTCAGCAAGTTTTAATGAGCTGGGCCATGAGTTCTGTAGAACTTGTTTAAATTGATAAAACTCATCTGGCTTAGATTGCAATCGTCAATCATATCATTTCAATTGAAAAAACTTGTGTTGGAAAGTTCAAAGATTATGTGTCAGAGATGTTTAATTTATGATGAAAGTGATGGAAGAGACAAATGAATTAATCTCATAAAAGTGCTCTGCATATTTTCAGCAAGACAGAAATATGAAGTTATAACTAATTGTATCAACCTTTAAATATAATTAAGAAATAACAATATCAGGAGCTAAGAGTATGCCATGGGTATGCGTCAATCAAACCGTATGCTAGAAAACTAAACGGGTTCCAATTAATCAATTATTGGCTTGTTCTAGAGATTCTACCTGAGCTAATATCCAGTTCTAACAGGGTTATTTGGTTTTTGAATGTTGCCATTTTGGGGCTATAAGAGGCTGGTATTAGGTTGTTTGTCAATTTTTTTTATGGCAAAATTTGATGAAATAATTTCCTTATTGTGAAATAAGTTGTATGAATAACTTGTGAATAACTTTCTCTATGCATGTGTATCAAAGTTAGTGTGAAGTGTTTCCCATCTTTATTCATGAACTTGTGAAAGAAGAGGAAAATCCAACTGCTGCAAAATACCAACTAATTATTTGTTAACCTTGCAATTATGATTCGGATATGTTAATTCTTTCATCTTCTGCTGCCATTTATTTCCATTATTCATACTACCTTTGTATTTCTGTCGAAGTTTGGGCTGGTTTTGAACTTAAAGTGGCTTTTAATTTTCATATTGCAATGTGCTTAAGCATTTACTTTTTGATGTTAATATGGGCATCAAAATCGGATTTATTCTCCACAGACCCAGAGATGCAGCATGAGATCGATGCCTATATTTCTGCAGGCAGAGCAATATTTGATGTCAAATTATGGGTATGTGGCATTTCAACTCTGATTTATTTAAAACTATTTTCTCATGGTTTTCTTGCATTATGCATCTTCATTTAGATTCAATGTATGATTTTAAATTTCCTCAACATTCCAAATGTTATGTACATTTTGGTGTTATTTTAGTGTGAGCTGTCATTTCCAAATGTTATGTTTCTCAAGAAACATAACATACTATATCTGCATGCCATGGATGACACAAATCTTTATCCAGAAAAGGATGAACTCGTATAGACAGGTGGCACCATTTTGGACTCGCTGCATGATCCACAGTAGGAGATATTTAGAAGAAATGCATTTGCTAACTAATGAAGCGGTCCATGCTTATATATTGACCAGATTTATCACACTTGATGTCTCCCATGAGATGAGGGTTGTATACCATGAACAAGGATTCGAGTACTGAACCATGACGAACATTCTGATTGGTACTGATCAGTAAGACCTGCCAAAATAATGCCTGATTTGTGGAACATATTTATAATTTTTTACATTGGTATACCAAGGTATACCATGCTATACCAGTCTAACAATGAACCAGTATTCTTGATGGACTAGTATTAAATCCTTGATTCTGACTAAAACTGAATGTTCTGTAAACAGTAACTTGAGGATATAATTGTCACATATTTGTTGTCTACTTCCTGACCGTAGGATCCTAGTCAGATGAGCATTACATCCTTGTAATGCAAATGCATCAAGATAATATTGGATCTTTTATCTAACATGTCACCGGTAAATGGTTACTGAATAGAATGATTCTATCGACTGGGAACAAGCGGTTCTGATCGTGAAACGTTCCACCTATCTGATTATGATCAAACATACAGACAGAGTGGTAATGGAAGAAAAATATTCACCCGAGCTAAAAGTAAGTATTTTGTAGCAGGCAGTAAGCCTGGCTGTTATTAGACCTTTCCATAAGTGCTATTTTGTGACTTTGCCATGATTGACTTCACAGATCAAAGTTCCACTTGGGTACACAACCCAGTTTGTGTTGACCTGTTCAGATGGAACTAATCTACCACTTAGAACTGATGGGACTAGTCAGCCATATAACTTGGAGAATGATGTTAGGTCAGTCAAGCAAGCTGCTCTTGTTTTCAAATTTGTCTTCTCCTGTCATGCTCAGAGGACAATATTTAGTTTCGCTTGCTCTTTCATATGACTTACTGTGCAGGCTACGTGATATGATTGTGTTGACCATGAGATGCTTCCAGTCTAAGGTAGATACTAATGCCGATGAGATTCTTAGTGTAAATGCTCCTTCATGCATTACAGCTACTGGTAAATGTTGTTGAGTTAGACTTTCTTTTGTTCCACTTAGCTTGAAATTTTGTATGTAATAGTACTGCAAACTCACTAAAAAGTTTTCATGAAAAATATACTACCATTTTGTATGTAAAACATTTTTAGCATTTTAAGTGGGACATAAGCTAACAAAAGTGATATACAATATAACAAATTCCTGTACATCATTGCCTACGTTACTACCATTTATATTTCTGGGCTATCAGCCATCACATTTTTTTGCACTTGCACAAATTGTGATGTATATGAGCACTGTTTATCAAAAAGGGCAGCAAGCTTAAAAAGGCAACGAGGGAGATAAATTTGATCATAAATGCAACGAACAAATCAAATTTGCATGTAATAACTTCTAGTTTGCTACTAATACAGAAGATTGAAAACATAACCCACGTGAGTTGAACTTGGATGAAACAATTAGTCCACCATAACGGTGTAAGCAGAGAAGAATTCATATTGACAATATTAATATAACCAAGATCATAACCAAGAAGCTGGCAGAAACTGACTTACATAAGATCTAATCTTCCATTGCATATGCTGGTATAATTGCTGAAACAACAAAAACCATCAGTTACACTCAGATAGCTAGTTACATGATTGCTAATTGTACTCAGCATATATGACACAAATGTCACCATAAAACTAGGAAAAGAGTCTAAGCAGCCAACAAGTGAATCAGTTATTAACTCCAGTATTGGTCAAGTACTAGCCTCATGCCAAATAGCAGTACCAAATTAGAAATGCAAAAGAATGGAGAAAAGAAGTCATTATGATATAGGGTAAATGCTCCTTCATGCATTACAGCTACTGGTAAATGTTGTTGAGTTAGACTTTCTTTTGTTCCACTTAGCTTGAAATTTTGTATGTAATAGTACTGCAAACTCACTAAAAAGTTTTCATGAAAAATATACTTTGAGAACAATATATCTTATCTAGCATAGGGTTTGTGCTATTATTGTTGTTGAAGTTGCACATGTTGACAATTAAGTGCTAATTTGAGTAACTATTTTAAATGACCAATCTATGTGCTGTTTCAATGTAACTAAACTGGTGCGTTTCTCACGTCTCTTACAAATCCAGAAAAGTATAATATGTTAAAAGAATATTATGAGTTAACTATTTCCACAATAACTAATCTGGTAAATCACTTTGAAGCCGCTTAAGAAGCTTGCAGAACAGGAAAGTGAAGAAGTGCTGAGAGGTCCCACACAGACATGAAGTTATCTCATAGGACGCAGGCAACTGTATGACCATGATGGATTGCAATAATTTATTGAGCATCAGTTTTCTTAGTATGGATTGTTTTTCTTCACCTTTGTTCTTAACTTGTTATTCTCTCATTTCATTATTCAACAAAATTTAGACACTTATGCAAGTCAAAACCTTGTCGAGTAAATGTGATATTCCTACATACTACCAAGTAAACTGGCAATGCATTCCTACAATTTTTATTTTTATTATTATTATTTTTTTATCTAGGAGGTGTGTACTTTGGGCATATCCTATTTTAAGATTGATCGTTCTTTTCTCCATTGTTGTTGTTGTTATTTTTTTGAGGTACGTTTGTTTTTCATGCAACTGTCCTGCTGATCTTGAATCAGTTTATTGCAGGCTGTTGATGCTAAAAGAAAAGTCAAGGCCTAGATGATATGGTACAATTTTTTTTTGTTTGAACGTTTAGAGGCAAGTAAGTGTACGGTCAACTTTTCTTTTTTTCTCTATTTTTGAAGTGTTTTCTGTTTTTGAGTTTCAATAATGTGGGTTGTGTATAGTTTTCCGCCCTGTGTTGTCATAAATTCAAGCAAGGATTACGGTGAGAGGATGGTTTTTTCGTGGATCTGTTTTGTGTTCTTAAGCAAATTAAAGTTATTCTTTTGATTATAGTTCTGTTACTTGAGATATTTCTCTCTAACTAAGAATCATGGATGAACATGTTTTTTTTTTTTTTTTGTATGTTTTGCTTTTTTCCTGTGAATGAACATGAATCTTTGATATCGCAATGAGGTAGTAAGTATGGGAGAGAAAGTTGGATGCAATATGTATATTGTAGTAAAAGAAGAGAGAGAGAGAGAGAGAGAGAGAGAGAGAGAGAGAGAGATCATCTGTTCCCCTGATTGGAATTGCAGTTGTCGATGGGTACAAACGAACGGATTACCGAATCTGATGGAATTGCAGTTGTTGAAGGGGTTCCGAGGCAAAGAGGAGGGTTGCTCGACATGTCACACTAAGTAAGAGAAGGCCTCATCGCACGCCATTATGTCATTCCTCCCTCAGCCAGAACAGCTTTGCTCGACAGACAGACAGACAGACAGACCCGAGACCTAAGGCGATCATAAAGCATCTAACAAGCAAACAAAGTATCCTTCATCCTTCATGTGGCTAAATTTAAAATTTTCATTAAGGAGATTATGTTCTATTACCTTTTTTTTTTTTTTTTCTTTTTTGCATGTGAAAACACAACAGGAGTTAGATGACAAGTGGAGGTCTAAATGTTACGTCAATACCAATTCGATATTATTTAAACGTCTCATTAGGGACACATTAGTCATGTATCTCACATGGTTGGCACGATGTGCAACGATGTTAATTGAGATGCTCGACGGTTGTGATGAATCTTCATGTCGGACTAACATTTGATAATTTCGTATAATTGTTCATACCAATTAAAACACACACATACATTCTCGACGGTTATTGAAGTATTGGGCCTACTATGCACAGGAGAAGACCCACCCACCACTTTTAACTATTTGAACCACGCCCTTATCATATCCAATTATCTTCTCACACCAAGCTTGCAACGGATGTGGACGAAATCTAAGGTTGGCTGTGTGATCCGAGTCGGAACGATCAAAATATGAGATAATATAATTTCTAAGTAAAAAATAGAACCATCTAGAAAATAATGGGGGCATTCCTTTAATCCCGAGGATTAATTTCTGAATCCTCCATGTTCTTCGAATTTGATTCTTGTGGTAAAAGAAATCCGATCGACCTGCTGCATCTCTCCCACACATCCTTTCTGCCGACCTGCATTTGTTTCTGGATTCCTCGAGACCATCAAGGAAGTCAAGTCCATAGGTCTTCTTTTATTTGCAGGAGTCGAGACGGAATATTGACTCGAGTTGCGGCGGCCTGAAGTTGGACCAGAATCACCCAATTTCCAAGGCCCCCCTTTTTCCTTTTCCTTAATTCCTATGGTTCCAGGCGGAAGAAGATTAGCTCACCGCCGGAAGGAATAACCGGCTGCACGACTGTCCGACCATCCGAGGGGAGGAGCAGTCGAGGAAGGGTGTTTCGCGTGTGGCTGGTGGCGGTGGGGGACGACGGACCTTTTGACTGCCGTCAACCCAGGAATGACGACGCGGTCGGTGGAGTCGGTTACCCAGTGATGCGACCGGCACAACGCGTGATAATGACACGCGGAGGTCGGCTTTCGTCCTCGGGGGTGATGTGATGGGGTCCTCTCTTTTCATGATGATGATGATGATTATTATTATTATTGATATCTCGACGGAAGCGGGAATGGCTATCAAAGCTTTGCCGATGTGAATGTTTTTTGAATAAGCAAAAAAGAAGAAGCAATATTTACGTTTATTTCTTCAAACTCATGATTGGTTGACGGTTGGCCGACGATGAGATCAGGTGAGGCAGGGCAGCTGTTCATTTTCTTATTATCAATTAAAAATTCATGAGCATCGACAATCACATCGCCTTCATGACCTGTAGCAAATGTGTTTTAACACCTCCGGTGGTAATCCCTGTTTGGGCACTTGCCGACTTCATCTTTCTCGCCAGAAAAAGTCTCAGGATATCGCAGAAGAAGACACATATCTGTCTCCGCGTTCAACGACACAACCAGCCAAAGGAACCTCTCTCTCTCTCTCTCTCTCTCTCTCTCTCTCTCTCTCTCTCTCTCTCTGAGATGAGCTGCTCCTTGTGATTATTGTAATTGAGCTGAGGTTTTCCGTGAAGTGGAGAGAGAGAGAGAGAGAGAGAGAGAGAGCGAGATCTTTGATCAGGGGTCTAAATTTGCCCATCTATAATCAATCAGTTATTATTATTGCATTCTCAACAAATTGAGCTTCTTCTTCTTCTTCTTCAACGGTGCACGCAGCAGTCCAAGCGATCAGGGGTTGGATTGTCGTTTCTCTTTTTCTCTTTGATTTATTGGTGCCGTAGGTCAAGTTGGAGTTGCATCCACGCGCCACTCGATTGGAGGCTTCAATGGGCAAGCGTGGCTCTCTTGTGGGATGGTGACGCGCGACTCGGTTGGATGGGGAGATAGGGCTCTTCTTGGATGCCCCGACTTTATTTGATCTGCTAGACGAAGTGGCTTACGATTATAATGGATTCATTCTCTCGTAGATTATTATTTGATAAAGATCGACGTCATAATCGACTACCTACTATCGTCCATGGTCTCACTGGATTAATTGGTGGGATCAACAGACGCTTTAAGCAATCTATACCTAAATCCATGGCCGCTAATCCCCGGAGAAAGAAGACAAAAGGTCCGTCGAAGTAAGACTACCGAGAGATATCGGAGTGGTTCGAGGGGGAGGGAGGGATAATAGGACAGAAGCAAGTGATACAGCGTTCCTTCGGGTTGGGGAAATCAAAGTGTCACTTGACGGGATGGACAGATAAGGACGCCGTCTCTCTCTCTCTCTCTTCTCTCTCTAAATAGGCCTCGCACCCTCGCCGCCGCCTTCTAACCAGCCTTCTTTCTACCTCTCCTTTTAGCCTCTATTTACGCTGCTGCTCTACGACCCTCTTCTTTGGAATCAGAAAGACCAGCAGAAACACCGAGAAGAGGAAGCTCCTGTCGGTTATAATGGCGATCGATCAGGAGCCCCCCTTCCAAGACCTCAATCTCAAGAACAGACGAGCCATGGTGATGTTTCTTTCTTCTAAAGCTTGTTTTTTTTTTTTTTTTGCCTCCTCTGGTTTTGTTAGAATTGAATGATTGTGGCTGTTGGTGTTCATTTTGGTGGATATGTCAACAGGGAGGTGGAGGACCGGAGGATGACAGCCGCTGGCCTCGGTGGCTGCGGCCGCTGCTGACGACGAGGTTCTTCGGCCACTGCAACCTCCACGGAGATTCCCCCAAGAGCGAGTGTAACAGGTACTGTCTCGATTGCACCAACGGCGCCCTCTGCTCGCGCTGCCTCGCCTACCACCGCGACCATCGCACCATCCAGGTCCGTCCCTTCTCCCCCTCTTCCGCTCTTCTTCGCTGCCTCGCCTGCCACCGCCAGCTTTTCTAGTCCGTCTCCAGTGGTTCCATCTCCCTCCCGCCATGTATACGGCCTTCCGATGGTTGGGATCGGCTGCCCTGTTCCTTCCCGCCACAAAGGTGGCACCTTTTGGGGATTTCCACGCTTCTTCCATCCACGGATCCGACCTCTGGTTGGATAAAAGGCGGCGGCTTCGATCCCTCCGATGAGATGACCGCATCTGGTTGACGGTGCAGATACGTCGGTCATCCTACCACGACGTGATCAGAGTGTCCGAGATCCAGAAGGTGTTGGACATTACCGGCGTGCAGACGTACATCATCAACAGCGCCCGCGTGGTGTTCCTCAACGAGCGTCCCCAGCCGAGGCCCTGCAAGGGCGTCACCAACACCTGCAGTGTCTGCGAGCGCAGCCTCCTCGACTCCTTCCGCTTCTGTTCCCTCGGCTGCAAGGTCTGCTTCCTCATCGATTCCGTCGATTTCCGTTGGTTTTCGCGTCTTTCCGACTCGGTCAGAAAGCTGGTTTTGTGGGAATGCTGGTTCAGATCGCCGGCACCGGCAACGGCCGCAGCGAGAAGATGTCGACGAACAAGAACGAAATGACGGCAGCATCGGACTCGGAGGAGTCCCACACTAGCTCCAGCCACGTGACGCAGAGCTTCAGTCCCTCTACCCCGCCGCCGGCCGTCGTGAGCTACCGGAGCTCAAAGAGGAGGAAGGGCATTCCCCGCAGGGCTCCCTTTGGAAGCGTCCTAATGGAGTTGTAGGCCATGCATCTCTCGTATTACCACCAGCAGTTACCACCAATAACACACAGCATAAGGCTATCCATTCACGTAGTTAGTCTCGTGTGAGCAGCTCACGGTGACTAGATTCTGAAAGAGGTATGCTACGAGGATGCATGTCAGAACCTGTAACTTTTCGTGGTGAAGCGGAGTAAGAATGGACCTGCATCTCATCCTAATCGAAGAAAAGGGTAAACTGCTGAAGCTTTAGATTGGATAGTCGGCTGCCGTTGCTGCTGCAGTACATGGTTGTGATGGTTCGTTAGGAAGGAGAAGGATGGAAATGTGAGCATTGATGAAGGGGGGAAATGGGTGTGTCCAGGATAGGAATGTGGAATAAATTGCAGAGCTTGTCTGCTTCTTGGTGTGTGTGCAGTTGGTTCGTTGGTGGTGGCATCGTCTTTTCTTTATGCAACGACAGCAACCGAGAGAAGAAGGTCGATCATCATCATCATCATCATCATCATCATGCTTTTGCCGGAATGTTTTTGGTCCACGACGATCGATTCTAAACTGTCGGGTGAATCACAAGAGGCCCGGCTATTATGTATCCCCCTCGTGTTGTGTGCTGCCTTCGTCCCACATTGGCCATTTCCGTCCCATCATCACTCTTCTCTCTCTCTCTCTGACCACCCCATGGGGTCTGTTATTAGTATCATATGATTGATGTTTCCTAATATGTCCTCGAAATATAATGAGGGAAGAAAAAAAAACACAAATAACAGAGGCAAGGCAAACGTGCACTCTTTCTTTACACGTCATTCCCACCCTCGTCACACATGGCAAAAGGTTCTACCTAATTTCTATTCCTATGTGGAGGAGGATAGTGGACACCATCGGCCGAGTGGTGTGACCAACTTGGTTGCAGTCCATTAAAAGTATATTTTGGAAGATCTCTGTTAAGTGGTGTGGCCAACTTGGTTGCAGTCCATCATCAGCGATCATCCATTAAGGTGCAGGTACGGATCAGCTGGAGCAGCCTCACCCAGATGTCTCGACGACTTTGGAACGCTGTCCTCGGTGATCCGAAGGGTTGGTGGGAGACCTTGCTTCAAGGTGTGTTGTGTGTGGGAAAAAAAAACCCGTGAAAGCAAAATATTTTTTTTCCTAGTTCCTCGTTAAAATATCAATTTGATATTCAAATATAAATATCAAATATAAATATCAATTAGCATAGTATAAATAATAGAGCAAATAATCAATCACACAGTGAGATCAAATCTTTTAACGTGAAAAATCCAATATGGAAAAAACCACGGGACCGTAATCGATCTCAAACTTTCACTATCAATAGTAATGATAACAGATTTACAATAGATCTTCTCTAGAATAACTAGAGGATCACAATAACATCAAGATCATAGATCTTGGCTCAAGAATAGCATAGATTCATCACATAGGATGAATCTTCTCATAAGAGAATTCTAGGTCTTACAAAATGGGTATAACATGAAAGTATCTTAGAGAGGGTAAAATGTAGATCAACACCGAAATCTCAAAAACTTTACTTTCTCTCTCTATTTCTCTCTCCTCTTTTCTCTGCACGCCGTCGCACACGTTCACTGCGCACATGCTCGCTGCACCAAACCCTTCCTCTTGTTTTCTACCTTCAATTAGTGATTTGGGCTCAATAGGCCCAATTGTCCAAGCCCACATATGGGCTGGACCCAACAATTCTCCCCCTCTAGCTCATATGATGGGCTATACCAAGCCCGCTCTTTGCCTACATGCTTCAAGCTTCTCTTTAGGCAAAGACTTTGTCAACATATCTGAACTATTCTCATTGGTTTGCACTTTTTCCAACTGTAATTCTTTCAACTCAAGCACATCACGAATCCAATGATATCTCACATCAATATACTTGGATCTAGAATGGTATATTGAATTCTTAGAGAGGTGAATGACACTTTGACTATCACAGTAAACAGTATATCCTTCCTGTTTCAAGCCCAATTCATGTAGAAACTTTTTCATTAATAAAGTTTCCTTGCAAGATTTAGTAATTACTATGTATTATGCTTCTGTGGTTGATAGAGTAACATAATTCTATAACTTTGATTGCCAAGAGACTGCTCCCCTTGCAAATGTCATCAGGAACCCCGAAGTAGACTTCCTGGAATCAGTATCACCTGCCATGTCTGCATCTGTGTAACCTTCTAACACATGTTCATCACTGTTAAAACATAAACACAACCTAGAAGTACCTCTTAGATATCTTAATATCCATTTCACTACTGTCCAATGTTCCTTTCCAGGATTTAAGAGAAATTGACTAACAACTCCAACTGCATGAGCTATATCTAGCATAGTACAAACCACAACATACATCAAACAGCTTACTGTAGATAAGTAAGGCACTCTGGACATTTCTTCTTTTTCTTTCTCACTTGTAGGACATTGTTTCGAACTAAGTTTGAAATGACCTGCAAGTGGAGAACAAACTGCTTTAGCTTTACTCATGTTGAATCTTTCAAAAACCTTTTCAATATAAGTCTTTTGAGATAGCTAAATCTTCTTTTTCTTCCTATCACGAAGAATCTT
Organism: Musa schizocarpa; assembly: GCA_900464855.2. Classification (NCBI taxonomy): domain Eukaryota; kingdom Viridiplantae; phylum Streptophyta; class Magnoliopsida; order Zingiberales; family Musaceae; genus Musa; species Musa schizocarpa. Next base: position 13,664,131 of record LS990922.1, read on the forward strand.
CACCGATCCCAAGTCTTTCACAGCAAAAGACTTACTTAACTCTCTTTTAAGCTTTCCATTTTTTTCAACATTATGACCAATGTTGGAATGTTGGTCATAATGTTGAAAAAATTGGAAAAACAAGTAATAATGTTTTAAGCTTTCCAATTTTTCCAACATTATGATCGATCCCAAGTCTTTCACGGCAAAAGACTTACTTAACTCTCTTTTAAGCTTTCCAATTTTTCCAACATTATGACCAACAACTTACAAAAAAAAAACATTATGACAAACAATCAGCATATCATCAACATATAGCAGTAAAATAATAAAATTATCATCTGAAAATTTCTTCATAAACACACAATGATCAGATGCGGTTCTATCATACCCTTGGCTCATCATAAAGGAATCAAACTTCTTATACCACTGTCTAGGTGTCTGTTTGAGTCCATATAAACTTTTCCTAAGCTTACATACCAGATTTTCTTTTCCCTTGATTTTGAAATCTTTTGGTTGCTCCATGTAAATTTCTTCTTCTAAGTCACCATGAAGAAATGTTTTTACATCAAGTTGCTCAACTTCTAAATTCAAGTGGGCAACTAAACCAAGAACAACTCTGATAGAGGATATTTTCACAACTAGATAAAATATTTCTTCAAAGTCAATACTTTTCTTCTGACTGAATCCTTTCACAACTAGTCGTGTATTGTATATTTATTATGAGCTATTATTTTCAGTCTTCAATTTATAAACCCACTTATTCTTGATAGCTTTCTTCTCTTTAGGCAATTTTACCAAGTCATAGGTGTGGTTCTCAAGCAAGGATCTCATCTCTTCTTGCATGACTTTAACCCACTCATTCTTATTCTTATGTAAAATAGCTTTTTGGTAAGTTTCTGGCTCTCCCCCGTCAGTAAGCATAACATACTCATGTGGAAGATATATGGTAGATGATTATCGCTCTCTAGTGGATCTTCTCAATGGAATCTCAAGTGGTGGTGGAGGTGCTGGTTCAGTTGGTTCAGCATCATCAATTGTAGGTGCATCATCACTGGTATTCTCACCACAATCTTCTTGTTCATCTCCCCCATGATCATCATGAACTACAGGTGAAGGAACTGGACTCAAACTCCAAAGAATATAAACAGAGGTTTATGGCTTCTCAATATTATCACCATCATCAAACAATCGATCTTCAAGGAACACAACATATCTGCTTCTAATAATCTTCTTATTCACTGGATCCCATAATCTATACCCAAACTCTTCATGACCATATCATAAGAAGATACATGCTTTTGCTTTACTATCAAGCTTGGCCTCTTATTTTTGGGAATATGAATAAATACTTTACACTTAAAGACTCTTAAGTGATTATAAGATATATCTTTTCCTCTCCATACTCTCTTTGGAACATCACCTTTCAGAGGAACTGATGGAAAAAGATTTATCATATCAACTGTAGTTCTCATAGCCTCCCCCCAAAATGACTTTGGTAACTTGGCATGGGAAAGCATACACCTAATCTTTTCTTCAATAGTTTTGTTCATCCTTTCTGCCACACCGTTCTATTGAGGAGTTTTAGGAATTGTTTTCTCAAGCCTTATACTATGAAACCTATTGAGGAGTTTTAAGAATTGTTTTCTCAAGCCTAATACCATTATCTGATCGAATACACTTTAATTTTTTACCAGTTTCTCTTTCAACACTAACATGAAACTTCTTGAAAACATCGAGTACCTGATCTTTAGATTTCAAAGCAAAAGTCCACACTTTTCTAGAATGGTCATCAATAAAAGTAACAAAATAGAGAGCACCTCCAAGAGTTCAAGTTTGCATAGTACAAACATCAGTATGAACTAAATCAATAACATCTGATCTTTTAGATGATGGATATGTATGAAATGCAACTCTATGTATTTTTCCAAATAAGCAATGATCATAAGATTTAAGAGATGCACCTTGCAACTCTGGTAAAAACTGCTTTCTAGCAAGAATTTGAAGTCCCTTCTCATTGATATGTCCAAGCCTCTTATGTCAAAGATCTATACTTTCACCTTTTTGAATTGCATTAATCTCTCCTTTGAGTAGCTTAGCTTCCATGACATAAAAAGAGTTACGTTTCTTTCCTCTTGCCACAATCAGAGAATCTTTAGTGAGTTTCCATTTGCTTTCACCAAAATAGTATGCAAAGTCCTCATCATCAAGTCTACTTGTAGATATCAAGTTAAGACGAATATCTGGAACATGTCTTACATCTTTGAGTATCAATTTGCTCCCAATACTGGTCTCCAAGCAAATATCTCTAATACCCACAATCTTAGATGTACCACTATTTCCTATTTTGACATTACCAAAATCACCAACAGTGTAAGATCTAAAGAAATCATCATGAGAAGTAACATGAAATGAAGCACCAGAGTCAATTACCCAATTACTGTCATGAGCTACAAGACTAACACAACCTTCATCATAGACAATAGTGATATTACCTTCAACAACAACTGTATTGATCTCTTTCTCATTTTTTTTCATTTTATTATGTTCTCGCTTCCAAAACCTACACTCTTTCTTCATGTGACTTAGCGTGAAAACATTTGATATCTCTTCTAGACTTGGATCTTCCTCTATAACCATATGGATTTCTGCCATGACTTCTTCCACGTCTTTCTTGTTTTTCAGTAACAAATGCCCCAGAAGAAGATTCACCATGTTATTTCCTTCTAGCATCTTCATTTAGCAAACTATCTTTAACTATATCTATAGTAAGAGTTCCCTCTGGTGTAGAGTTGTAAATAGTCACCAAATACGTTTCCCAACTTTCTAGTAAAGAGCTGAGAAGTAATAATCCTTGCATCTCATTATCTATATTCATTTTCATAACAATCAGCTTGTTTGCAAGACTTTGAAATAGACTTATGTGCTCAACAATATTACCACCATCTTTATACTTCAAATTTACAAGTCTTCTGAAAAGAGAAATTCTATTTCTCATTGTCTTTTTCGCAAAGAGATTTTCTAACCTTTGCCAAACAATATCAGCTCTAGTTTTATCATAAATATGCTCATGTAAATTTATATCTATTTATCTTCTAATATAAGCAATGACTTTTCTATGTTGAACTTCCCATTCTTCATCGTCCATAGTAGAAGGTTTATTTTTAATCTTGATAGGCTTATACAAATCTTTGTAATAAAGCAAATCTTCCATCAGACGCCTTCAAGTGGAATAATTTGGTGAGTTCAATTTAATCATACCATCTAACTACTCCATTTCAATCACAAAAGAAAAACTAGCACCAAACAACCTATTGCTCTGATACCACTTGTTGGGAAAAAACCTGTTAAAGCGAAATATTCTTTTCTCTCTTTGTGTATCATAATGGGTTCCTCATCAAAATATCAACTTGATATCCAAATGTAAATATCAACCAGCATAACATAAACAATAGAGCAAATAATCAAACACACAGTGAAACCAAATCTTTTAACGTGGAAAACCCAATGAGAAAAAAACCACGGGATCGTAGTCCACCTCAAACTTCCACTATCAATAATAATGATAATAAGTTTACAATAGGTCTTCTCTAGAATAACTAGAGGATCATAATAACATCAAGATCATATATCTTAGCTCATGAATAGCATATCTTCATCAGGATGATCTCATCAAGAATTTTATATCTCACAAAGTGGATAAAATAGGAAAGTACCTTAGAGAGGGTAAAATATAGATCAACACCGTTAGGATTGTAGAGCTTACTGTAAGAATTCTTCGTATAAAATTTGGATCAGAACTCACAACGTTTGGCCACCGATCATCAAATAGAAATCTCAAAAACTTTACTTTTGCTCTTTATTTCTCTCTCAATCTTCCGCGGCACCTAACCCTTCCTCTTATTTTCTACCTTCAATCAGTGATTTTGGCTCAATAGACCCAATTATCTAAGCTGACATATACACTGGACCCAACAGTATCATTGCCTCATCTCCGGGCCTTGTCGGTACCTCCTACCATTATGTAACATCAGCCTTCTCCTATATGTTTGTTTTCCTCGTCGGTAACAGCAGGATTGAGGCACTGATCATCGTATCAACACACAATTACCTGAGGACATGACACCATCTGATCAGAAAACCTGTGAGGTGCCACTAATACCTGAGGACTCGTAATTATGAACCTATTTGACGATGCATTTGCAGGATAAGATCAAAATTCCTGCGGTGTGAACCGCGAATGTGCACGTGTCATCCCCCCAAGTGTTGCAGCGCGTTCCGCATAGTGGTTGTGGCCCGTCACCAGTTGCTTCTCATAGTCATGGGGCCATAAGAAATTTGTCGACCACACAATTGCATGATCGATCTCAAGGACATGTTTTTATCTCAGCCTGCTATCAGAATTATCGTAGGAAGAAGATGACGCATTCTTGCAGTTTTTAAGTTACGATGATGGAACATGAGCTTTCAAATGCTCATGATATACGCGTCCTACATAGTGTTGCAGAATGTACGTGTATCCCTCGAGCTTTAAAGGGTACGTATCATAAGCTCCCCTCTCTCTCTCTCTCTCTCTCTCTCTCTCTCTCTGCTTTGAAGACAGACATGTATCTGGACCGGAACCCGACTCAAATGCAAACCAAACCAAACCAAACCAAAGTAACCGATTCTAACTCGAGCTCTTGAGATAGAAGTCGGACCGATTGCCATCGGTACTCCACATTAACCTATATCATCACCCAGTAAGTTTGTCCGGTGAAACCTCGCACCGGCCTCGTTGGCAGGATCGGTGCATTCGATGGGCCCCAGGTGAATAGCCAATACTCACGTTCATGATTTGTGTAAGTAAATCGAATCAAGTCTTTAACAAGCCTTGCGTCAACAATAATTAGAGGCACCAACAATAAATAATTAGACTTCTTCTTCACCATGTCGGCTTGTACATGATGTCAAGTGGATGTGGATTGAATCTAGTCGCTGCAAGGCCTCAATCGACTGGTATTAGGGCATACTCGGCTTGTATATGATTCACGAGGCACCTCTCATCTACTCCCAACAATATTATCCATCAGTTTACATACTTATTATATACATACATTTATATATAAGTATAAAATTAAGCCTGCTACGTCGCTTTCTTGCCTTTTAAAATGTTTCTCGCTCCGTCTACGAAACCTCTCTCTCTCTCTCTCTCCCGCTCCGTTCTGTCCTTCCTGTCTCTCTACCAGCAATCTCTGGGTCTCTCTCTCTCTCTCTATATATATAGGCATCACCATCTAAACCCCTCGATCCCACCAACCAACCCATCTCCCCATCTCCCCATCTCTCCTTCTTCTTCTTCTTCTTCTTCTTCTTCTTCTTCTTCTTCTTCTTCTTCTTCTTCTTCTTCTTCTTCTTCTTCTTCTTCAAGAGAAGAAGAAACAAGAAGACGGGCAAAATGGCTGTGGAGATCTCACCAGCGTCACAGATGGACAGGATAAAGACGGTGGTGGTGTTAGTCCAGGAGAACCGCTCCTTCGACCACATTCTCGGCTGGATGAAGTCCATCAACCCGGACATCGACGGCGTCAGTAACGACCGCGAGCTTTCCAACCCCCTCTCCGCCTCCGATCCTAACTCCTCCCTCGTCTACTTCGGCAACCAATCGGTGTACGTCGACCCCGACCCGGGCCACTCCATCCAGGCTATCTACGAGCAGATCTACGGCGTCCCCTTCACCGCCGGCGTCACCCCTATCACCCCTTCCGGAATCGACTCCCCGCCCATGAACGGCTTCGTGCAGCAGGCGGAGAAGGAGAAGCCGGGCATGTCGTCCATCGTGATGAACGGGTTCAAGCCGGAGGCGGTGCCGGTCTACGAGAGCCTGGTAAGGGAGTTCGCCGTCTGTGACCGGTGGTTCGCCTCGATGCCGGCCTCGACGCAGCCGAACCGGCTCTTCGTTCACTCGGCGACGTCGCACGGGTTCACGAGCAACGACACCAAGAAACTGGTGGCCGGTCTGCCGCAGAAGACCATCTTTGACTCGCTCCATGAGGCCGGCCTCTCCTTCGGCATCTACTACCAGTATCCGCCGGCCACTCTCTTCTACAGGTGCGCCTCTCTCTCTCTCTCTCTCTCTCTAACCAGTATTAGCAATATATGGGAAATATTTTCATGATGATATATGACATGACATCGTTGGATTACAACGAAGAGCATGATATTATTATCAATGTTATCACCGTAAATAAAAAGACATAAGATAAAATCTCTATAAATAGCTATCAAGAGTTCAGAACAACTATACAATTACATCTTATACATTTCATAGCTTTTTCTATAATTTTTATCTTTCTATATTCTTCATTTGATTTTTATCAATATTAACCTCGTCTTATTTTTCCGACTCCGTCGTCGTCGTCATCGTCTTCTCCTCGAAAATGTATCAATATGAGAAGTGTCAGTATCGTGGTTGCCCAACAAACTCGAGCTAATCTGGCTCTGACGGCAGCGTTGCCACAATTCCCTGCTCTCTGTCGTCGTCAGAGATCGTGGCGAAGACAAAGTCAAATGAGCCACCCAACATCTACTATCTTCGGTTCCTAGGCCTGCTCTCCAATTGTTCACCAAAAGTCTCCCCGGTGCAGCACATTGTTTTAGGCATCGCCTTAGCGGTTTAGGTCATTTCTTTAGCATTTGTTTGAATCATTGGCCATACTTATCTCCCGATTGACTGATAAACATGATCATCTCAGCCATGCCCCACTAGCGAGCCCTTAAAACATCGACTATCGGTAATTTTATTCTCTTTTTCCTTAAAATATAGAACCGGAATAATCCATCCATTTTTCCATTTTCTTTTATGCATTTTTACCACAAGCTTATCTAAATTTTGCAAGAAGAAAAAAATTGAAAAATATTGTCCTTTATGGAAAATTTAAAAAAAAAAAAAAAAAAAAAAAAAAATAATAATAATAATAATAATAATTTAAATCCGATATGCTTCTTATCTCAAGTTTTAGATGACTTGCTTCATCTTTCACTAGTATACTCTGTCGGGAAGGCAGGCAGTCTTCAACTCCAGGATGACCGTTCCTGAGTCTGTTATGAATCTCCTCCTCTCCAGCATTCCTGTAAATTGCTCGTTCGATTCAGCTACGACTGTGAGCCTGCATGCATGTGACATTGGACGTCGATGACGACAGGAACCTTCGGCAGTTGAAGTATGTGGGCGACTTCCACCCCTTCGATCTAAAGTTCAAGAAACACTGCAAGAAAGGGAAGCTGCCCAACTACGTCGTCATCGAGCAGCGCTACTTCGACCTGAAACTCCTGCCGGGGAACGACGATCACCCCTCCCACGACGTCTCCGAGGGGCAGAAGCTCGTGAAGGAGGTGTACGAGGCGCTGCGGTCGAGCCCTCAGTGGAATGAGATCTTGTTCGTCATCATCTACGACGAGCACGGCGGCTTCTTCGACCATGTCCCCACCCCCGTCCGAGTGCCGAGCCCCGACGACATCGTCGGACCCGAGCCGTTCTACTTCAAGTTCGACCGCCTCGGCGTTCGTGTGCCCACCCTGTTCATCTCGCCGTGGATCGAACCTGGGACGGGTAAGAGAACAAGATCGATATGCCACCCGATTAGTACGTGACTGCAGCAAGCCATGATTGTAATATAAAACCGTCGTTCCACCACCGTGAGCATTCCATGCTTTTGTAATATTTGCTTGGTTGTCTTGCAGTGGTTCACCGCCCGTCTGGCCCACACCCGACGTCCGAGTTCGAGCATTCTTCCATCCCTGCCACCGTGAAGAAGATCTTCAATCTGAAGGATTTCTTGACCAAGCGAGACGAATGGGCCGGGACATTTGAGACGGTCCTCACCCGGACAACCCCGAGAACAGATTGCCCAGGTTCGTGTGCTACCAGCTCGCTTCCGCTTGTTGTGACATGCTTTTTTCTCTTCCAAGTATCTCAAGTTACGTATGGATTCAAGAGATCTTGCCGGAGCCTAGGAAGCTTCGACCGACGGAAGCTGCCGAGACTGCGAAATTATCGGAGTTCCAGACGGAGCTGGTGCATCTGGGAGCCGTCCTTAATGGTGATCACGCCAAGGACATCTATCCGCACAAGCTGGTGGAGAACATGACCGTGGCCGACGGGGCTCAATACGTGCAGAACGCCCTGAAGACTTTCTTGGAGGAATGCGAGAATTGCCGGAACAACGGGTTCGACGGCTCTCATGTCGTGGTGGTGAATCCAGCAAGGGATGCAACAGTGCAAGACACGAAATCCTCGTTGCAGAAGATGCTGTCGTGCTTGCTGTGTAACTGGTCTTAGCAGATTGAATCTCAAAGTGTAGTGGATTTCACTGGACGGATCGTCGTATCAATGAACTCTTTGTTGATGAACACTATGGTGCACTTGAAATCAAGTTCCCAGGTGGATCCGGATCGACTAGACATAACCTTTGGTGATGATCTACTGTCAACCGCTGGTTATTCTCATCAGTGAAAGAAAGCAAAAAAAAGGAGGAATTCAATAATTTTATACTTTAAAAGTAGCAATAATTCAATGATTTCTCCATGGATACCAACGGAGCGTAATTATGTATTTGTTGTCATATGTACTTAATTTGAAATTTGCAGGGACAAATATGTTGTTTCGAAAGCATCGATACAAGGACACCGGGGGGCAATAGCGTAATATAAAGCCCCTCGGAACTCTGAAGCTTTTCTTGATCCCCTGCGCGACCAACGCTCTTTCTTCGGATTCTTTGGCGGCGGCGACGACTAACGCTCTTTCTTTCTTTCTTTCTTTCTTTCTTTCTTTCTTTTTCGAGAGGAGAGAGTGAGTGAGAGAGAGAGAGAGAGAGAGAGAGAGAGAGCCCTGCTTTTGTGGAGAGATTGATAGAAGGGAGAGAGTGTGGAGAGATTGATAGAAGGGAGAGAGGGCGTCACGTCGCCAACCGATCGCTGGAGAAGGACGCCCCATCGCCGGTGGCGGACCGCGGGGACCGATCGAACGCCCCACGCCTCAAGCTTCGACACCCCAGGTGCCGCCCCCGGCGTCGGAGGAAGGTCGGCGGTAACGACCCCTTTTCTTTTCATTTTGGGCCATAGGTGATATGTTGCATTAGATTTCGAACCCCTCTTGCTTGTTTGAATTCTAGTAGTTGATGACGACTTCCGGTATTTGCTTGCTTTGGTTCCATTCGATTTCTAGAAATATGCTTAGATTCTTTTTTTTTCCCGGAGTCTCTTCAGAAGGATGATTCATGGGCGTTGTTTGAGCGTCATTTCAGATCCTTATCGGTACCTCCTGGGTTTTCTGTTTGGGTTGGGTCCCTTTGTGCCAATGATCACGACTCTTACCAAAGAGCCGAAGCTTTTGGCTTTGAGATGCTTTCTTGTGGGTTCCAAAGCCCTCTTCACGCTGCTCCTCCTCCTATTAATTGTCTCACAAAATTATGCTCCTCCTCCTCCTCCTCCTCTTGGACCTTTCATCTGGTAGATTAACCGATCGTGGTGATGTCGTCTGTTTAAGGTGTGGGAGGAGAAGGGAAAGGTTGGCCATCGGTGCTGCTCTCCGTATGATGGTCGATCATCTCAAAACAAAAGCAGCCAGTAGCTTCTTTTTGGATAAGGTCAAGGATGGGGTAGCGGAGGATGTATGATGCAATGGTTTCACAGACGGTTCTCATCTGAGTCGCTTCTACGCGGTAAGCAGGCCTTGTGGATCCAATTAAAATTTGCTTCTCCGATGAGGTCCCGTTGTCGAGTGCCAACATTTAACCGCTCTTGTTTTGACCGAGCTGGTCGCCAGAGATCCCAAAAAGTGACTCGTTGCCTTCGAATTTCCTTTTTCATGGCAATCATCAGAGCTCCATCTTACAATGACTTCAAATCCTTTACGGTTTGTATGGAGAGCCAACTTACAGTAATTAGAAGAAGACACCATCGTTTAATCGGATTACAAATTCACTATAAATTCATTCACTTACGACATCATGGGGTGTTGGGTCCAGCCGGCTTGGACGAGCTGATTTGGATATTGAGCACAAATCTAATTTATTTTTTAAAAAGGAAAATGATGGAGACGTGGCGACGCGACAAATAAACATAGAGAGAAAAGGAGAGAAAATGTTTGGATTTTTTTTGGGCTTTTGACTTAAATTTTATATGAAGAATTTTTACAACAAGCTTTATAATCTTATCGATACGGATCTATAGTTTATCTTCTCTAAGGTGTTTTCTTGTTATACTTACTTCGTGAGATCTAAAATTCTATTTTCATGAAATCCATCTTTAGTGATGATGATATATTAATGTTAAACCAAGATCTATGTTCTTGATATTATTGTGATCATCTGGTTATTTTGGAGAAGACTTACTATAAATTTGTTATCATTTTTTGTGATATTTGAAGTTTGAAGTGGACTACGGTCCTATGGTTTTTCCCGCATTGGATTTTCTACTGTTTATGCTATTCTGGTTAATATTTGCTTTCGATAACAAGTTGGTATTTTGATGAGGAACCTATCTTGATACACAAAGAGGAAAAATAATTATTTCATTATAATAGTTTTTCCCAGTATCAGAGCTAGTTTATTTGATGGTAATTTTTTTTCTTGTGTGATTGAAATGTAAGAGTCAGATGGTATGATTAAATTGAACTCATCAAATTATTCCACTTGAAGGTGTATAATGAAAGATTTGATTTATTGCAAAGATTTGTATAAGCTCATCAAGGTTAAAGATAAACTTTCTAGGAAGACGAGGAACGAGAGGTTCAATATAGGAAATCTATTGCTTATATTAGAAGATGGATGAATATAAATTTATATGAGCATATTTCTGATGGAACCAGAGCTGATTTTGTTTAGCAAATGTTAGAAAATCTTTTTGTGAAAAGGACAATGAGAAATATACTTGTAAATTTAAAGTTAAAGATATTGGTAACATTGTTGAACACATAAGCTTATTTCAGAGTTTTGCAAACAAACTGATTGCTATGAAAATGAATATATATATGATAAGATGCAAGGATTATTATTTCTCAGCTTTTTACCAGAAAGTTGGAAAACATATGTGGTGATAATTTATAACTCTATGCTAGAGTGGACTCTTAACTATAAATATAGTTAAAGATAGTTTTCTAAATGAAGATGCCAAAAGGAAAGAACATAGAGAATATTCTTCTTGTGTATTTATTACTGAAAAATAAAAAAGACGTGGAAGAAGTCATAGTAGAAATCCACATGGTTATAGTGGAAGATCCAAGTCTAGAAGAGATATCAAATGTTTATATTGTAACATAATAGGTCACATGAAGAAAGAGTGTAGGTTTTGGAAGCAAGAACAGAATGAAAAAAAAAAAAAAAGAGAAAGAGACCAATACAGTTATTGTTAAATGTGATATCATTATTGTTTGTGATGCCAGTTGTGTCAATCTTGCAACTTAGGATAGTAAATAGATAATTGACTATGGTGCTTCATTTCATGTTACTTCTCATGTTGATTTCTTTATATCTTACACTGCTGGTGATTTTGGTAATATCAAAATGGGAAACAATGGTATATCTAAGATTGTGGGTATTGGAGATATTTGTTTAGAGACTAGTATTTAGAGCAAACTAATACTAAAAAATGTTAGACATGTTCCAGATATTCATCTTAATTGGATATCTATAGACAGACTTGATGATGAGGGATTTACACACTATTTTGGTGAAAGCAAATGAAAACTCATTAAAGGTTATCTAATTGTGACGAGAGGAAACAAGCTTAACATTTTTTTATGTCATGGAAGCTAAGCTATATAAATGAGAGATTAATATAATTTAAAATGATGAAAGTATAGATCTTTGGCATAAGAGGCTTGGTCATATCAATGAGAAGATACTTCAAACTCTTGTCAGAAAGTAGTTTTTACCAAAGTTGTAAGATACATCTCTTAAATCTTGTGATAATTGTTTAGTTGGAAAAACACATAGAGTTGTCTTTCATACATATCCATCATCTAGAAGATCAAATGTTATTGATTTGATTCATACTGATATATGTACTAGGCAAACTAGAACTCTTAGAGGTGCTCTTTATTTTGTTACTTTCATTAATGACAATTCTAAAAAAGTTTGGGCTTATGCTTGAGCTTTTGCTTTGAAATCTAAAAACTAGGTACTCGATGTTTTCAAAGAGTTTCATGTTAGTGTTGAAAGAGAAATTGACAGAAAGCTAAAGTATATTCGAGTAGATAATTGTGGTGAGTACATGGGTCCTTTTGAGAATTATTACATATTCAATGGTATCATGCTTGAGAAAACAATTGCTAAAACTTCTCAGCAAAACAGTGTGGTAAAAAGGATGAACATAACTATTGAAGAAATGATTAGGTGTATGCTTTCCTATGCCAAGTGATCTAAGTCATTTTGGGGAGAGGCTATAAGAACTACAGTTGACTTGATAAATCTTTTCCCATTAGTTTCTCTGAAAGGTGATGTTCCAGAGAGAGTATGAAAAAGAAAAGATATATCTTATAATCATTTGAGAGTTTTTGGGTGTATAGCATTTATTCATATTCTCAAAGATGAGAGGTCAAAGCTTGATAATAAGGCAAAAACATATATCTTCTTGGGATATGATCATGAAGAGTTTGGGTATAGATTATGGGATCCAGTGAACAAGAAGATTATTAAAAGACCAATTATTTAAGAAGCTAAAAATGTTGAGAAGCCAAAAATCTTGAGACCAATTATTTAATGACGGTGATAATGTTGAGAAGCCAAAAATCTTTTTCGAGTTTGAGTCCAGTTCTTTCACTTGTAGTTCATGATGATCATAGGCGAGATGAACAAGAAGATTGTGGTGAGAATATCAATGATGATGCTCCTACAGTTGATGATGTTGAACCAACTGAACAAGAACCTCAACCACCAGTTGAGATTTCATTAAAAAGATCCATAAGAAAGCGATAATCATCTATCATATATCCTCCACATGAGTATGTTATGCTAACTGATGGGGGAGAGTTAGAAACTTACCAAGAAGCTATTCTACATGAGCATAAGAATGAGTAGGTTAAAGCCATGCAAGAAGAAATGAGATTCTTGCTTGATAACCACACCTATGACTTGGTAAAATTGTACAACGAGAAGAAAACTCTCAAGAACAAATGAGTTTACAAATTTAAGACTGAAAATAATAGTTCACAACAAAGATACAAGGCACGATTAGTTGTGAAAGGATTCGGTCAAAAGAAATGTATTGACTTTGAAGAAATATTTTCTCATGTGGTGAAAATATGTCCTCTATCCAAGTTGTTCTTGGTTTAGCTGCCCGCTTAAATTTAGAAGTTGAGCAACTTGATATGAAAATAGTATTTCTTCATGGTGACTTAGAAGAAGAAATTTACATGGAGCAACTAGAAGATTTCAAAGTCAAGGGAAAAGAAAATCTGGTGTGCAAGCTTAAGAAAAACTTAAACAAGCACCTAGACAGTGATACAAGAAGTTTGATGTTAGGATCAAGAGCGGCACTAAGAGGGGGGGGTGGGGGTGAATTAGTGCAGCGGAAAACTTTCACGATTTCAAAAGACTTGTTTCGATTAAAACTGATTTCAATGAAAATGGTTTCAATTCAATCCGTTTCGGAGAGAGTTTGAACTTAAAAGCTTTCGTAAAAGTGCAAGAGAAGATTAAGGAGATTTGTAGTAATGTAAATTGCACAAATGAAAAGCGTTGATTTCGTAAAGTCTTCGTACGATTAAAGCCGATCTCGGAAGGTGTTTACTTGAAAGCGTATATAGGCGTAGTAAAAGCACAGTAAAGAGGAGAAGTAGTTTGCTATAAAAGTAAATTGCTCAAAGTAAATGCAAACCAAGTTTTAGAGTGGTTCGGTCAATGTGACCTACATTCACTTTTAGATTCCTCCTCCGACGAGGTCACCAGTGTCCACTTCAATAGGTGAAGTCTGAACATCTCTTTACAACACTTTCTCCTTTTCCCGGGTTTAGGAGACAACCCATACAAGTCTCACTCCTCTTTCGTGAATGGTTACAAGGCTAAGAGATGAAGGAGGAGAACTCTAACTTTTACAACATTTTTATTTCTCAAGACTTTCAAGATTAAGCCGATACTTTCGTGTCCTTTCATACAAAAAAGGGTGGGATTTTTATAGGCCCTAATAGCTTCAAAATTGGAGTTAAAAAGTGTCATATCCCTGGAATCCGGGGTACTGATGGTACCATCGTCGTTACTGGGCGATACTACCGCCGTTGATCTGACTCTATGTCATGGACAAACTTCTAAACAAGCTGTTTAATATAATGCTTATGTATATCCGTGTCTTTTGGTATGTTCATGCTTTGTACAACATGTAGAGAGACGACCGAAGGCTTAATAGTCCCATTTTAGTTATGTTGGTGGCCGCTTTAGGCTTGTAAATAAAGGTTGTGTCATGTGGACACGTGTGAGAGATCTTCAGTCAAAATGGACCATTTTACCCTTTGTTGTGCAACTGTTCAGAGCTTGTAAAGTTTGTTTGTAATTTGCATTGTCTATGAAGTGTTTTCGGAGATGTTTGCTTGTGGATCCCGAGTGAGGCATTTTCTCTATCTCGTTCTCTCTTTTGTTGGTCCTAAGGGACCATGGGAGGCTTCGAGGAGGCTGACCTTTGCGGACGGACATGCAAGGGTGCCGCACGACTTAGGCAAAACTAGCTAAGTCTGTGACAGATGGTATCAGAGTGGGACAAGCACGCATAGAAACACTTAACATGCAAATGTGGGGGACCTAGTGGGGCTGCGTTGAGGGCAGTCAGCACACGCGTGACCGTTTGGGGGAAAACGGGCATGGAGATGTAGGGAAAAGGAGTCGCTCAGAGGAGCGAGCATCTGATATTGGCATTCAGAGGAATGGCTAACCCTTCGCGCAAGAGGCACCATGAGAACAGACAAGCTTGGAAGAATGCAGAGCGCACAAAGGTTTGGATGACTGAGTTTGAGCTATGGTTCAACGTTGACAATTATACTTGATGGTGCTCAAGGCAAGCGAGGCGCTTGGTAAAAGATGAGACCGTCCAAGGTGGAATGAGTTGCTCAGTGACCGAAAGAGTTGTGCAAAGCTCATAGAGGTGAGGGAAATTGCTAACTCAAAGAATTCGGTACTCATGCATGGGCTTGTATGCGGACGATAGAATGTTCGCGGCCATCCCAAGGCGATCGAAACTCGACGTCATGGAGCATTGAAACTTTCTCTTCGGCATGTGAAGGATACGTCTATAGGAGGCTGAAGTGTGCAACGAGTTCAGCATGTTGCTAGGCCTTGAGTGGTGCAGCGGGGGTTGTATTGACGTGGAGTCACAATCTAGCAAGTGTGTCTGCAGGAGGCAGAACAATGCACAGTTTGTTCAGCAGATCGGAGTAGTCCAAGGGGATGGTGGTCTCCGAAACGAAGAGAGATGTTGCTCCAATGGGACAGTTATCCAGGAGGGATAAGTCCCGGCTCTCCAGGGGGAGAATCATGTGGGACGGACCTCACAAGTTAAGGAGGAGTACCTCAACAAACAACAACTCCATGAAGCTCAATGGACTGAGCAAGCGGCGAGGAGTCATCGCATGATCTCGCTCGAGAGAATGCATTAGTAGATACATTGCGAGATCAAGTGGGGGAGCGACCCAAAGCAACACAAATGAAGGCACACTTGGAGTTGATATGGAGATCAGACTCAAGGGAGGGTTGACCCGTGGAATGGTGGGCGCGAGGGCCACCATCAACAAAATGCAAAAACTAGGAGCGGAGCAACTTGGGTGTAACTTGGCGAAGTACCCAAGCCGCATGAAGGGAGCCAGCATAGAAGATGGAACATGGAGCGGAGGCATAGTGCTTTTCTTGGACAAAGATCAAGGACATGAACTCTTGCAGAGAGTAGGATCATGTTGTTCCATGGGTCATTCATTCTGACGGAGCAGACTCATCTTCCATAGTGCCAAAGATGAAGGGAGCTTCTGTTGGGAAATCCTTGGGGGGCGACATCGTATGCGCAGCGGAAGAACAAGAAAAACAAAATCTCCGATTCCCAAAGAGATGTTCGTCGTCGTGCGAAGATTGGTATGCAAAAATCCACGAAACATGAAACTGCGTATAGAGTAGATTGTGTTACCTAGGGAGATCGTATATCCCTGTTTCCTTACAGATCCTTAGGAGAGGGTGAAGGAGGTCAAACGTCCTCCTCTCTAGCGATGATCCACACAACAGGGTTGCGACGACGCTCCTCAAAACTCCAGACCTACTTTGAGGTGGAGATGGAGAGGAGAATAGGAAAAGGCAAAACAAAAGCTCTCTAGCCCATGGGGCTCTGAATCCCTCCTATTTATAGAGGTCCCCTGTCAAACCCTAGTGGGTCCTCCCCTAGTGGGTATTGGATCTGCATCCAATAAGACAAGGGCTCTGTCGGATATCTTATATCCGAACCTCTATTCATCGCAATGCCTACCATATGTGTGTGACCCTCTAGGCCCAATATCGAGCTGGTCATGAGTCATACCTGTCAAAACCCCTTCTAACTCAGTGAATTATTATCTCTGTAATAATTCACTCGACTCATCGACTACGGACGTACTAGGTCACTACGCCGTAGTCCCCAAACGATACAGGGGAATCCAATCCATTGGACCTATCTGTCTTCGATTCATCGTGTACCTATAGTCCCTCATCCATCTAATATACCGAGAGACCGTATATATCGGCATGGTGTTGTCGGACCCACACGATTTTTTTCTCGAGTCTCGCTCTAATCGGATTCTCCAGGAGAACTCTTTCTCTCTCAACCGAATGACCCGGCGTGGATTTGTCTTAGCAAGAACACGTGGGATATTCCTCTCATGATGGCCAGAGAGTGGATGATCCTCTATCGACACTCAATAGCCCTCGTAAAGGTCGACTACCACTCCCAATGACCAACTGTACTAGATCTGGGACAACCAAACCTATAAGTCTGGTATCAAAGAGTGGTGCACTCATATAGGACATCCTTGGTGTCTCAAGTCTAAGGACCAGATACACCACTAGGACTACGGAATCGCTGTCTGACAATAAGGCATCATCAACCATCCAACATTCCGTAAGCGGATCAATTAGTGAACTCATTCTCCAATGAGCACTTGTACTTTATCCCTAGTGTCCCTACACAAGCAGCTATGAGACCAGCTGCATCCATCATATGGATGGGTATACAACACACCAGTCTGTCCGGTTATCACGATATCCCTCTCGAGTAACCTATGACCAGGATTATTTAGGATATGTGTTTAAAGGTGAATCGATCTCACTATCGTGATCTCATCACGATCCGATTCCTATTGCACAAATCCAAGGACATCACAATATATGTATGCATTTATGCAATAGTTATAAAGTGATATATGCCAAAATATAATAAGCAAAAAGATTTTATATTAAGTCACACGTGCCATCACTCACGTGATTGGCTTGTTAGGCACCTATGACTAGCAATAACTAAGACATGATTACAGTGTTGTTTGTTCTGGTGTGTCAATTGCTCTTCCGACGAGCTTTCGGCATACTTCCGGCGAACATCCAACGATCTCTCGGCAATGTTCCAATGGACTCCTAGCAAGCTCCTGAACTTTACGACGATCTTCTTGGTAAGTTCCGATGAGCTTCTTTGGCAAGCTCCTAGACTTCTCGGTTGGTTCCGGCAGAACTTTCGATGAACGTTCGGACTTCCGTCGAACTCTCGAACTCCTAATGAGATCTCAATCTTGACTCCGGCACAAACCCTGCTTTATGTCTCACTACTTTCGTAGTTAATCCTGCACACTTTTCTCAACATATAGATTAGATCAAACAATTTACAATTGACTTCATCTTTAAAATTCGAGATTCAACAATCTCCTCATTTTTTATAATGATAATTAATTGATGACGGAGTTAACCTTAACTCCTCCTATCTATATGTCATATTTGAGAAAAGACATTCTTGAATTGAAGGCATTTGAATTCAAGAAACTGTTGAATATCATATTTTGATGATGAAACCAATTGATAAGTATTTATGATTTGATATGCGTTTTTAGTGACGCGGGATGCTTCGATTAGGATGAGACAATTAAAGCAGGAAGAATCATGTTGGGCTGGTGGAACATGTCAAAAGATTGGACGTCAAGCCGGAGGATCGATCGACGTATCGATAGAAGGCTTCGGGCAAGAAGATCGTCGTGAAGTCTAGGAGCTTGTCAGGAGTCCGTTAGAACATTGTCGAGAGATCGTCGGAAGTTCGCTGGAAGCTCACCGGAAGAAACTAGACTTACAGACTTGTTTAGCTTAGGAAATGTCTTAGAATTCATAGTTAGCACATAATTGAGATTCGAATTGGGCCAACCCAATTAGGGGCCAGTTAGGCCCATGTAAGAATTGTATTTGGCCCAATGAAAAGGCCCAAATAGTCACCCAAGAGGTGGCACCGTCGTGACACAATCTTCGAGACTATGTCAAGCGGTGGTACTGTCGGTCTGGGCGGTGGTACCGCCCATACACAGCCTCCGAGAGGCTGCAAGCGGTGATACTACCTAGCACAGCCTCCCAGGTGGTGGTACCGCCAGTGCAGTGTCAGTGTCAGACTGACACTAGCGGTGGTACCGCCCAGCACAGGTGGTGGCACCGCCCGAACCCAGGAAATCCGGGATGAGATATTTTTATGCTTCAAGTTTGAATCAACTTGAAGCCTATAAATACCCCTCTTATCCCTGGTTAATATATACAAGCACAGAGAGTTTAAAAGTGAAGAAACACTATTACAATCACTTGAGAAATCCCCTCCTCTAGTCTAAGTTTAGAATTCTATTTAAGATGAGTGAGTACTTGTAAAGGTTGTCTCCTAAACTTGTGAAAAGGAGAAGAAGGGTGTAAAAGGGTGATTGGTCTTTGCCTATTGAAGGAAGATCGATAGTGGATGCTGGTGGCCTCGACGGAAGAGGAATCGGCGGAGCGGATGTAGGTCACGACGACCGAACCACTGTAAAAGGTGGTGGTACCGCCAGTGCGGTGTTAGTGTCAGATTGACATTAGCGGTGGTACCGCCCAGCACAGGCGGTGGCACCGCCCGAACCCAGGAAATCCGGGATGAGATATTTTTATGCTTTAAGTTTGAATCAACTTGAAGCCTATAAATACCCCTCTCATCCCTAGTTAATATATACAAGCACAAAGAGCTTA
The DNA here is from genome assembly GCA_900464855.2 of Musa schizocarpa. Lineage (NCBI taxonomy): Eukaryota > Viridiplantae > Streptophyta > Magnoliopsida > Zingiberales > Musaceae > Musa > Musa schizocarpa. Next base: position 13,683,324 of record LS990922.1, read on the forward strand.
AAAGTGAAGAAATACTATTACAATCACTTGAGAAATCCCCTCCTCTAGTCTAAGTTTAGAATTCTATTTAAGATGAGTGAGTACTTGTAAATGTTGTCTCCTAAACTTGTGAAAAGGAGAAGAGGGGTGTAAAAGGTGATTGGTCTTTGCCTATTGAAGGAAGATCGATAGTGGATGCCGGTGGCCTCGACGGAAGAGGAATCGGTGGAGCGGATGTAGGTCACAACGACCGAACCACTATAAAAATCTAGTTTATATTTTCGTCTCGAGCAATTTACTTTAATTGCAAACCACTTTACTTACTTACTTGCTTTACATCCACTACACTCTTTCGTACGCTTTCAAGCTATCTTTCCGAAATCGGTTTTATCGTACGAAAAGAATTTTTCTAGAACCGGTGTTTTTTTGCACACTAATTCACCCCCCCCTCTTAGTGCCAATTTTTTCCCAACAGAAACAAATTGATAAGATAAGTTAATTAAACTTATCAATATGCACATCATGATTCCTATCATGATCTATCATTTTCAAAATACGATGCCAAGTATTTATCAAAATGATGTCAAGGCATGACATCCATTTTCAAGTATGATATTTCAAATATGAAAGATAACAATTCATCATTCTATGACAAGATATCAATTATAAAATAGCAAGTTAAGCTCTAGATATTTTATCATAATGAAAGAAATTTATTAAGCAAACATTTCAAGTATATATGATGAAATACATTGTATATATTTGTCATCAATTTACCACATTTTGGTATTATTTCTCCCCCTTTGTCATCAACAAAAAGTAGAACAATTCAACATTGCAAATGTGGTACAAAAAGAATCAAGCAAGTTTCACACTCAAAAGTTCTCATCATTAGATGTTATCAACATTAAAACGATAGATTTCAACAACTTCTCCCTCTTTATCATCACATTTTGCATGAAGAAGAAGAAAGAAGGTTAGGAGGGAATCCATTAAGAACTAAATTTGTAAAATGATTCGAATCAAGTCAATATTAAGTTTTCGTTAAAACATGCTTTCATTTTGACAAAGAGAAGGGATTCATGAAAACGATCGAAATATCTATATGAAATCAAATCCCTATGAAAATTATCACACACATGCTTTCATTTATCAATGACTTCCATGAATCAAACATCAAGATATGTATAAACACTTCATCCATTTATAAAATATTTCGTCATAGCCTTTCATCACTACTTGTATGAGGTAATATCATTAGTGCTTGTAGCACTCAAAAATTAAGAATCCGATATTGCATCATGTATGATTAAAACTTCTCAATATTTAATAGAGATCATAATCATCATAGAAATTTTCAGCATCAAAACACAATTTCAACATCAAAGTAAACGGCATTTTAAGTTTACAACATCAAGGTAAATAATTTTCAGCTTCATAAGAGGAGAAGATTTAAGAAGTCCGAAAATGAAATTTGACAAATTCATGCATTTGAACAAATTAACATTCATAATTCTCTTCTAATAAAATCAAATTGTTCTTCACTTAAGGGCTTTGTAAAAATACCGGCTAATTGATGTTTCGTATCAATAAACCCTAAGATTACATCATGATTATTAACATGATCTTGTATAAAGTGATTCATAATATCAATATGTTTAGTTCTAGAGTGTTGAATGAGACTTTTTGTTAAACATATTACACTTGTGTTATCATATTTTATGCGAATATTTTTAAGATGAATCTTATAATCTTCTAAAGTGTTTTTCATCCACACAACTTGTGCACAACATGCACTAGCTGGAATATACTCAACTTCAGTTTTAGATAGTGCAACCGAATTTTGTTTCTTGGAAGACCAAGAAACAAGTGCGTGTCCTAAAAATTGACATGTTCCGAATGTGCTTTTTCTATCTAATCTATATCTTGCAAAATTTGCATCAGCATAAGTAATTAGCTCAAAGTTCTCAGATTTTGAATACTATAATCCTAGATTTATGGTTCCTTTAAGATATCTAAGTATTCTCTTAATTGCTTTAAGATAAGATATCTTAGGATTAGATTGAAACCTAGCACAAAGTCCTACACTAAACATGATATCCGGTCTAGTTGTGGTGAGGTATAGTAAACTTTCTATCATACCCCTATAAGCTTTTTGATCAAAACTTTCTCCACTTTCATTAATGTCTAACTTAGTGGAGGTGCTCATAGGAGTGTTGATAGCCTTTGAGCTATCAATATTAAACCTTTTTAGCAAATCTAAAGCATATTTTATTTGACTAAGAAAAATAACATTACTTAGTTGTTTGATTTGTAAGCCTAAAAAGAAAGTTAATTCTCTTATTAAACTCATTTCAAATTCAAGACTCATATTTTTAGCAAATGACTCACATAGAGATTCATTCGTGGAATTGAAAATAATATCATCAATATAAATTAAACAATAAGAAAATTATTTTCAAAATTTTTGATAAACAATGTAGTATCATCCTTGCCTTTCGAAAAATTATTTTCTATAAGAAATGAGCTAAGTCTCTCGTACCAAGCCCTTGGGGCTTGTTTCAATCCATATAGAGCTTTAGTCAATTTAAACACATGATTAGGGAGATTATCATTCTCAAATCCAGGAGGTTGTTCAACATAAACTTCTTGGGAAATAAAGCCATTAAGAAAAACACTTTTAACATCCATTTGAAATAACTTAAAATTATTACTATTATCATAGGCAAGGAGCATCCTTATGACTTCTAATCGTGCCACAAGAGCGAAGGTCTCTTCATAATCGATTCCTTCTTCTTGGTTGAAACCTTTGGCCATTAATCTAGCATTGTTTCTAACTACTATATCAAATTCATCTTGCTTGTTTCTAAAAACTCATTTAGTACCAATAACTAAATGGTCATTTGGCCTAGTAACAAGTTTTCACATCTCATTTCTCTTAAATTGATTTAACTCATCTTGCATTGCGATAACTCATGAATCATTTTTCAATGTCTTGTCAATGCATTTAGGTTCAATTTGGAAGAGAAAAGCGACGTTTACATAAAAATTCTTAAGAGAAGAACGAGTTTGAACCCCTTTAGATGTGTCTGTTATGATTAGCTCCTTAGGATGAGCATCTATATACTTCCAATCCTTGGGTAATATTGTTTCGAAAGTAGATACATCTAAGTTGCTAGATGGAGAAAGGGTTTCATTTAAATTCAAAGCATCAAAATTAACATCATCATCAAAATCATTTTTCTTAACTTCGGAAACTTCATTAAAAATAACATGAATAGATTCTTCTATAATCAAAGTTCTTTTATTAAAGATACAAAATGCTTAAGAAATAGAAGAATAGCCAAGAAAAATTCCTTCATCGAATTTAGCATCAAATTTTTCTAAAGCATCTTTTTCATTCAAGATAAAACACTTATACCCAAAAACTTTAAAATATGAAACATTGAGTTTTTTGTTGTTCCACAACTCATAAGGAGTTTTGGTGAGTAAAGGTCTTACTAGAATTCTATTCATGATATAGCATGTCGTGTTTATGGCTTCAACCCAAAAATATTTGGGTAGGTTATGTTCATTCAATATGGTTCTTGTCATTTCTTGTAAGTTTCTATTCTTTCTTTCTACTACTCCATTTTGTTGAGGATTTCTTAGAGTAAAGAAGTTGTGGTTGTATCCATTAGATTCACAAAATTTTTGGAAATCACGATTTTGAAATTCACCACCGTGATCACTTCAAATTGATGAAATCATAAAACCATTTTCATTTTGAACAAGTTTACAAAACTTAGAGAAATACCTAAAGCATTCATTTTTGTGTACTAAAAAATAAGTCCATGTGTGTCTACTATAATCATCCACGATGACAAATGTGTATTTGCTACCTCCTAGGCTTGATGTAGCAATTGGTCCAAACAAGTTCATATGGATCAATTGCAAAGGTCTAGAGGTGCTTATTTGGTTCTTAGGTTTGAAGCTACCTTTTATTTTTATTTTTAGTTAACATGCATCACACACATTATCTTTGACAAACTTGATATGAGGAATTCCTCTTACAAGTTCTTTAGATGAAATTTGAGTGATTAGTTTAATGCTAGCATGACCTAATCTCCTATGCCAAAGTCAAGCATCATCATTCAAAACCGAAAAACATATTTCATTGCAAAAATCATCAATGTTAATAGTGTATACGTTATTTTGTTTTAGTGTAATCATATATGTGTTTTTGTGTGATTTTTTTAATAATACAAGCATTAGATTCAAATTTAATAATATATCCTTTATCACACAATTGACTAATGCTCAAAAGGTTATGTTTTAAGCTATCGACTAACAACACATCTTTAATAGAAAAGATGAATTTTTTACCTATGGTTCCTTTGCCAATGATTTTATCCTTGTTGTTATCTTCGAATGTGACATATCCTTCGTCTATGCTAGTGAGCTTAGAGAATTGAGATGGATCTCTGGTCAATGTACCATCAATGTACCATCTCTTACTCCTAGCTTGTGATGGTAAACGTTTCTACAAAAAAGGATGATTTTTAGGTATCCATTTGACCTTGGGTGCCTCAAAAATCGATCTACATAGCTTATCATATTGGATTGAGTCATTTGATGTTCTTTTAGGAACTCAAATCAATTTGTGTGGACTATATTTCTTAAATGGATAATGATAAGCTACATACCCAAATTTGTAACAAAAGTTACATTTCTTTCGGGGTGAAACATGCAAAGTAGGGCTTTTAACAAAGGTGGTTGGATTTTGGTGAGAGCTACTCATAAATCTGATTCCGCCTTTTCTATGAACGTGACCATTGTTGGTAAGGATCATGTTCAAGCATTTGCTATCAACCTCAAACTTTTCTAAGGTTTTGTTAAGTAGCAAGTTTTCTTTTTGAAGTAATTCTAATTCATCACATTTCGTACATGAAGCTAGACTATCATTGTGCTCAAGTTTTAATCTATCAAAATCGCTAATAAGAGAAGCATGTTCCTTTTTTTAAGAGTTATATTTTTTACTCAATGTTCTACATTCATCAAATAATTCATGAAATACATTTAAAAGCTAATCGAAAGATAAATTTACATCTAATGAACTTGTTACCTCATCTCTAATAGCCATTAGTGCATAGTGAGCAACTTGCTCGGTGATGGTAGGCCCCTCTTCTTCAAATGCACTTGAGTCGTTCCATGTTGCTTTAAGAGCCTTCTTCTTTAGTTGCCTCTTCTTGACTATGGGACATTCGTTCTTGTAATGTCCCGGCTTCTTGCATTCATAGCATATTACTTAATCTTTCTTAGGTTCTAATTTATTTTTAGTATCATTTTTAAATTTATTTCTTTTAATGAATTTTTTGAATTTTCTTGTTAAGAGTGTCAAGTCTTCATCAAGGTCCTCATCACTTGAGTTTTCTTTCAAGTGGTCTTCTTGAGTTTTTAGTGTCATATCCTTCCTATTCTTTGGAAGAGTGTCCTCAAGCTCTTCATGAGCTTTGCAAGTCATCTCATAAGTCATTAGTGACCCAATTAGTTCTTCGAGAGAAAAATTATTTGGGTCTTTGGCCTCTTGAATGGCCGTGACTTTAGGGTCCCAACTCTTTGGAAGGGATCTTAAAATTTTATTAATAAGCTTAAAATTCAAAAAAAATTTACCAAGTCTTTTTAGACCATTGACGACATTCGTAAATCGGGTGTACATGTCTCCAATGGTCTCACTCGGTTTCATTCGAAACAATTCATAAGTATATACTAAAAGATTGATTTTTGACTCCTTCACTCTACTATTGCCTTCATGAGTCACTTCGAGTATGTGCCAAATATCAAATATCGTTTCACAAATGGACACACGATTAAACTCGTTTTTATCTAAGGCACAAAATAAGGTATTCATAGCTTTTGCATTTAAAGCGAAAGTCTTCTTCTCCGATTCATTCCAATCGTTCATTGGAAGAGAAGACTTTTGAAATCCATTTTATACAATATTCCATAATTCAAAATCCATTGAAATTAGGAAGATTCTCATTCTAGTCTTCAAATATATGTAATCCGTTCCATTGAACATGACGGACGTGTAATTGAATGACCCTCTAGGTTGCTGGTAAATGCCATCTCTCTTGGGTTTAAAACCAAATGAGAGTGAACCTTGCTTTGATACCAATTGTTAGGATCAAGAGCGGCACTAAGAGGGGGGGTGAATTAGTGCAGTGGAAAACTTTTATGATTTCAAAAGACTTGTTTTGATTAAAACCGATTCCGACGAAAATGGTTTTGATTCAATATGTTTCGGAGAGAATTTGAACTTGAAAGCTTTCGTAAAAGTGCAAAAGAAAATTAAGGAGATTTGTAGTAATGTAAATTACACAAATGAAAAGCGTCGGTTTCGTAAAGTCTTCATACGATTAAAGCCGATCTCGGAAGGTGTTTACTTGAAAGCGTATGTAGGCATAGTAAAAACACGGTAAGGAGGAGAGGCAGTTTGTTATAAAAGTAGATTGCTCAAAGTAAATGTAAACCGAGTTTTAGAGTGGTTCGGTCAATGTGACCTACATCCACTTTCGGATTCCTCCTCCGACGAGGCCATTGGCGTCCACTAAAGGCCTTCCTTCAATAGGTGAAGATCGAACACCTTTTTACAATGATTTCTTCTTTTCCCAGGTTTAGGAGATAACCCTTACAAGTCTCACTCCTCTTTCTTGGATGGTTACAAGGCTAAGAGATGAAGGAGGAGAACTCTAACTTTTACAACACTTTTATGACTCAAGACTTCAAGATTAAGCCAATACTTTCGTGCCCTTTCATGCAAAAAAGGGTGGGATTTTTATAGGCCCCAATGCTTCAAAATTAGAGCAAAAAAATATCACATCCCTGGAATCCAGGGTACTAGCGGAACCACCTGGGCAATACTACAGTTGCTGATCTGACTCTGGGCGGTACCACTGCCGAACAGCGACGATACCACTACCCAGTCTGGGTGATACCCCCGCCCAAAAATCTAGGGGCACTACCTTCCAAGCGGTGCCACCGTCGACCATATTTTCAGGGGCTTAATTGGGTGCTTAATTCGGCCCAATTCAGCACTGTTAAGGGCCCAATTGGCCTCTAATTAAGTTAGTGGGATTACCTTCCAATCCTAATGTAATTTACGCTCTAACTACGTTAACTAAGACATGATTACAATGTTGCTTATTCCGGTGCATCAATTGCTCTTCCGATGAGCTTCCGGTGTACTTCCGACGAACATCCAACGAACATCCGACGAATTCTCGGCAATGTTCCGACGTACTCCTGGCAAACTCCTGGACTTTACGATGATCTTCTTGGCAAGTTCCGATGAGCTTCTTTGGCAAGCTCCTGGACTTCTCGGTTGGTTCTGGTAGAACTTCCGACGAATGTCTGGACTTCCGTCGAACTCTCGAACTCCCAATGAGATCTCGATCTTGACTCCGGCACAAACCCTGCTTTATGTCTCACTACTATCGTAGTTAATCCTACACACTTTTCTCAACATATAGATTAGATCAAATAATTTACAATTGACTTCATCGTCAAAATCCGAGACTCAACATTTGATTCATTTATAATGAGCCAAGGGTATAATAGAACCACATCTGATCATTGTATGTTTACAATGAAATTTTCAGATGATGATTTCATTATTTTCTTACTATATGTTGATGATATGTTGATTGTTGGCCATGATGTTGGTAAAATTGAAAAGCTTAAAAGAGAGATAAGTAAGTCTTTTACCATGAAAGACTTGGGATCGGTAAAACAAATATTTGACATGAAGATTCTTCTTATAAGAAGAAATGAAATATTTAGCTATCTTAGGAGATCTACATTGAAAAGGTAAAGCCAAAGCAGTTTGTTTTCCATTTGCAGGTCATTTCAATCAACAATGTCCTACAAGTGAGAAAGAAAAAAGAAGAAATGTCCAAAGTGTCTTACTCATCTACAGTAGGTAGTTTGATGTATACTATGGTTCGTACTAGGCCAGATATAGCTCATGCAGTTGGAGTTGTCAATTGTTTTCTCTCTAATCCTGATAAGGAACATTGGGCAACAGTGAAATGGATATTAAGATATCTAAGAGGTACTTCCAGGTTGTGTTTATGTTTTGGCAGTGATGAACCTGTGCTAGAGGGGTACATAGATACAAACATGACAGGTAATACTAATTCCAGGAAGTTCACTTTGGAATTCTTGATGACATGTGTAGGGGAGCAATCTCTTGACAGTCTAAGTTATATAATTATGTTGTTCTATCAATCACAAAAGCAAAATATATAGCAATTATTGAAGCCTGCAATGAAACTTTGTGGATGAAAATATTTCTCCAGGAATTGAGCTTGAAATAGGAAGGATATATTGTTTACTATGATAGTCAAATCGTCATTCACCTCTCAAAAAATTCAACGTATCATTCTAGATCCAAATATATTGTTGGTCGATATTACTGGATTCATGATGTACTTGAGATGAAAGAATTACACTTGAAAAATATGCATATCAATGAGAATGAATCAGGTATGTTTATAAAATCTTTATCTAAGGAGAAGCTTGAAGCGTATAGGCGAAAAGCGAGCTTAATACAGTCCACTATATGAGTTGGAGGGGGAGAATTATTGGTTCAGCCCATATATGGGTTTGGACTATATGATTTGAGCATCGAGCCCAAATCTGATTTATTAAAGAAAAATAGAAAATGATGGAGACATGCACGGTGAGGGCAGCGAGCAAACGGTGGTGGTACGATAAAGAAACAGAGAGAGAAAAGGGGAAAAAAGTAAAAAAAAAAATTTATTTTTTGCTAGGATCGAGCGGTTAAATTTTGTTGGTTTTGACTTAAATTTTATGTGAAGAATCTTTACAATAAGTTCTACAATCTTAATGGTACCGATCTGTAATTTATCCTCTCTATAGTATTTTCCTGCTATACTCATTTTGTGAGATCTAAAATTTTCTTTTTATGAAATTCATCTTTGGTGATGATGATACGTTAATGTTGAACTAAGATCTATGTTATTGATGTTATTGTGATCTTTGGTTATTAAGGAGAAGACTTACTGTAAATTTGTTATTATTTTCTATGATAGTGGAAATTTGAAGTGGACTATGGTTCGTGATTTTTCTCGCATTGAATTTTTTATGTAAAAATTTTGATGTCTCACTTTATGATTGATTTATTATTCTGTTTATAACAAGTTGGTGTTTATCACTTATTCTCAAAGAATAAGTTCTATCGAATGTTTTTTTCTGTTTCTTTCCATTTTGTCGGAGAAAGGTCGGAAGTTTCGATGGAGTCCCAACGAGTCTCTTTTAACATGTGGTTACATGTTTAGCTGCTACCAATAGCACCCTTTACACTGTATATGACAGTGTCTCAGCCTCCTATGTCAGAAATGATCGAGGGGGTGGGGGGTGTTCATGAGAGACGGTCTGGTATCATTTTCGTGATTCAAAATTATTATTGATAAAAGAAAATATATTATTAATTAGGCGATTATTAGATCAGGGTATCATTTGGGATAGTATTTTTAAATATGCTTTTTTTGACGTTTTTGTTTTTGCGTCGGAAACATTAAAACATATCAATTTTTGATCTGGGTGATGTTTTTCCTATATTATTATTTTCATGTTATATTAATTAGTTTTTATTGTGTTTTGATTTTATTTTATATTATTCACTTACTGAAAACACTATAAAGTTATTAAAATATACTGTACCTAACATAGGATGTTGTTTTTTTTTTTAAGAAAAAGAAAATTATCGTTGCTCTTACACAATGATGATATATTAATTTGATAATGTAATCAGTTTGATTGAAGATTGGGAGATTTGATTCATTTATAATATTTTTAAATAAAATTTTGTAGGGTTTTTGTTCTCGTGTCAAAAATATTATAACAGGTCATAGGGGTGTGGGCGGTGCACCCTATGAATCGATCCGAGGTAATGGTCGAGAATTGTTTCGATGGGGCTAGCGACGGATATTTAATGTATTAAGGAAAAACAAATTGAAAAGAGACTATTAGTTTTAAATTTAATTATTTGATGACAGTAAACGGCTCTATAGGTGTAGGAGTGGCGTGCTTCGCATGCGATCTCCGATGATCTGGCAGAAGAAGAAACGTCGAGTGACGGTGTCCGATGGATATGATCGTCGACGAGTGAGCAAGTCTTTGGGAGGATTACTTTAGTACGCGTGTACCTAATGCACCCACTACTACTGTTGTAGATAAGTTCGTTTATTTCTTTAGATGGCCGCCTCGGTCCCAGTATTTATGTACCCGAACCCTCTCCACCCTCTTTACTTGCATCAAACCAAACCACCAAAAAAATTGCACCATGCAGGCCGGCGAAGGAATTACGACCCGATCTCCGGCAGCAGCAGGAGGGGCTCCGGCGGGTCTGACGGCGGAGGAGTATGCGGGCCTGCGCTCCGCGATCGAAACCCACCATCGGTACGACGTCGGCCCGGGACAATGCTCCTCCATCCTCGCCCAGCGGATCCGGGCCCCGGCCGCCACCGTCTGGTCGGTGGTCCGGCGGTTCGACCGTCCCCAGATCTACAAGCACTTCATCCGGAGCTGCGCCATCAAGGACGGGAGTGACGGCGGTGGCGAGCTCCGACCGGGGTGCCTCCGCGAGGTCAGCGTCATAACCGGCCTCCCGGCGAGCACCAGCACCGAGCGCCTCGACCTCATCGACGACTGCCGGCGTGTGCTCGGCTTCACCATCGTCGGCGGAGAGCACCGTCTCCGGAACTACCGGTCCGTTACCACCGTCGACGAGCTCCCCGCGGGGGAGGGCGGGGAGCCCCGGACGGTGGTTCTCGAGTCGTACGTGGTGGACGTGCCGGAGGGGAACACCGTGGACGACACAAAGCTTTTCGCCGACACCGTCGTCCGCCTCAACCTCCAGAAGCTCGCCTCGGTGACGGAGGCAGCGACGCGATCTGAGAAGAAGTGAAACGCACAAGGATCCAGGGAAAGTTACCAAAACCGCCCTCTGGTTGCCACCTCACACGGGATGATGGGAAGGGAGGCCGACGGCGGAACGAAGGGTGAAAGCGGTAAGCCGTCCTCCGAGACAGGGTTGTTTTGGTAGTTTTGCCTGCCCTCCGTTGCTGTCGGTTTGGTCTTCCGTGCGATAGCCCACCTTCTTGTGACCTCCAACGGAGATAAAAGCAAGCAATCATGTCGCGGTGGGCCCCGGTGTGGTTTTGGTTTTGTACTGGGGAAGTTGGTGGTGTGGAGGAGTTCGTTCGCTGCTCGTGAATCGTGTGTATGTATGTACACACTCGGTCATGCTTATCGGTCTCATCTTTTTTGTCTCATGCAACTCGTGGGTGGGGGTGTCTTTGAAAATTGCAGCGCTGTTTTCTTTTGTTATTTTCAGTAGAATCTCGAGAGGCGAGTGATCGAAGGCATCGTGCCGAGGCACCATTGCCACACCATGGGACTCGGTGAACCACACAAAAACAATAAAGAAAGGGGGTGCGAGGCCTGGGGATGACCAACTGCGGTTACCTACGCGCTAGCCAGCCCATGGACGCCGAATGAGGACAGCGTTCGCTTATGCTAGCCTCGCCTCCGTCAGTGTCACGTGGTTAGTTGGTTGGTTGGTTGGCTGGCTAGCTGTGCACCACCAAAACGCTCGACGCAGTCCTCGCAATGCGAAAGCAGGCCACTTTGGTAGGGCAACAGGTAGGCTGCGTTCCGTTAGCGTGCGGTTATCAGGTATGGCCGGGCACGTTGAATCTCTCTCCGCATCAGATGGCCCAAACCGCTTCGTGGCCCAATTTCACCTCTCTCCTCCTCTCCGGCCGCAGCCGTCGTCGTCTCTCTGAGTATCTCTCAAATCTTGGAGGCCTTCCCGCGCGGAGGGGTGTAGGACTGATGCTGAAACTAGCTTTTGCTCGAGAGGAGTCGCGTTCTGTTTGCCATCTTCTGGTCCTTTTTTGGAAAACCTGCCGCTCTCTTCCCCCAAGTGGATTACGGCAAAGATTGCGCCTTTCGCGCTGTTTATTAACCCGGCCATGCCCTTGCTTCGCCGGAACGTGCCAAAGCCGGGAACTCGACGGAGCCTCTCAACTTTCCGCAGCTTCTCCAACCCAGCACTCTAGATTAGAATGCACTTCTTTGCTGTTCCCTTGGATCCGGTCATGTTTCTGTGGATTCGTCGGTGAAACGTTTTTCGGGGATGAGAAGATCTCGGATGTCGACGACATCTGCTCATTCTTGATGGTGATGTCCTTGTGGTTGGTCGGCGGTGAAAAAGGGAGGGGCCGGTAGAGGGATAGATAGATGGTGGTACTGGGCCGGTCCATGGTCTAGAAACGACGCATAGTGGGGCTTAATAAAGATCCGATGGATGATGCGAGAAAAGATGGAAGGTTTATATTTGGGCTCAAACACCAACAACAGAATGATCGTGTGTGTCGGAAGGGGGTATTGAGAGTACCGATCAAGACTGCCACTACGATGGAATAGAGATGGGATTTTGCCGAAACTTGGTCTCGAGGGGTTGTTGGTATCGACATCCGCGACTTTTCCCTGGCTCGACGACAAAACTTGCAATCTCGGGCGAACGGTGACACGGGCTCGGTGCCACCGATGCCAACTCGGAAGTACGTGAAGGAGGGGCCCACCTTTCGCGTGTAAAGCCGTTCGGGTTTGGGTGGAGGCACGTGCGCCAGCTCACGGAATTTCTCGATGCCCGCGTCGGTCGCCCATTAAATCAGGGCATGCCGTCACGTGCGCTTCATTTCGCCGCGAGAACCAACCTCTCCGCTTTGACATGTCTTATCATCCAGCGGTCGCTTTGCCCGCCCCCTTCTCCACTGCTGATCGATGAAATAGTCGATAGTTTTGTGTGCCTTATTTGTTTTGTAAGCCTCCGTGCTGTACGAGTTTCACGTTCTCCATATTCTTGTTTTGTTTGTGAGATACGAACTCCATAATTAAACGAAAAAAGAAACACCAAAACGTTCCATTTTTCAGAAGCCATCAGAATTAAATTATTAACTTCTGAGGAAGAATTATATGTGCGTCGCCGATGCGAAGGTCTGCAAATGGCTGGGTTTGTCGTGTGCGAGCCTGTTTAATGTGTGCATGGCAGAGAAAGAGGTTGTTGAGCTACGCGGCCGGCCGGTTAATAAGTTAATGGAGTGGCAAAGCAATCATTATCAATCACAACTAATGCATGGGCTGCTTATCTTTCATCACATACTATATTTATTTATTTTATATATATATATATATACATATATATATATACATACATATATATATATATATATACATATATATATATTGTCAAGGGTCTGGCGACATGATTGATTAGCAGGAGTTGTCGCCGGAAGAATTGATGTGGGGCGTCTTCTTACAACGGAGTGAGAAGATTCCTCTCCAAGCTTGAGAGCCACGAATTGATGTGGAGCTGTACAGGCATTCGCCATTGGATGGATAGATGCTGAGGCCATGTTCGGTGGAGGAAGTCGGAAGTCGGAAGTCAGCACTTAAAAAGAAGATAATGTCCGCATGCTGCCATTAACAGTAGACCGCTAAAACATATTTAAAAGGAAGCTAGAGCTAGCAGGCATATTGTCGAGGGAGCACAGCTAGCTAGGTGAAAGATAAAGTTGAGATATCGGATCCAACAACGTTAACACAGTAATGTCTTCAACACGTATGCCATATTGCTCGACCTCCTATATTTACGAAGAATAATCAAAGCTCTCTTTTTGGAGGCCTTCGATAATTGAACTTCACTGTATCGTAGATGTAGAACATATAATGTGTATGTACAAGCGTCCATCTTGGCGACATTGATAGTGTACACAACTCTAGAATGAATTCCTTTTTTCATCCAAATTGATCATTTCAGCAAGTCCTTTCACGGTAAGCTAAAGTTCGCAATAAACAAATAGCGTGAACAGATCGTACGTATCCTATTTTCTTTGGCATGCATGTGTGTTCTTGAGAACCAATTTAGATGCCATCTTTCTTTTAGGTCTAATATACACCTGTTTTCTTCCCGTAGGTCCATAGTATTCTGATAGTTGACCTGCCGTCTTCTTAATGTTAATATATAAACAGCCACAGAATTCTTTCGTTGCTTATTCTTCCTGATCATTTTTTTTTTCGTGTAAAGGAGCCAAAGCAGCCCAAAAAACGCATATATCTTTGGTTACCTTCCACAACTCCCAACATGAAAATTACATGTGTTCTTGTCCATTGGGGGTATTCATTCTGTGTGATCCCCCTAATTAAGAAAGTACTCATGATCGGATAGAAGATTCTTCTTATTTGTCCATCGACGAATGATAAACAAGGAAAAGACATAAATACAACTGATGTGTGTGTGTGTGTGTGTGTATATATATATATATATATATATATATATATATATAATCAGATAAATGTGGATCGAGTAGCTACAGAGGTAAGATGAGCGAGGGATTAGCTCAAAGATAACTATACTCCGGACCTAAGCCACTATTAAGATTGGGTTAATCCCTCTCTTAGACACAAACAGTCGGACGACATTGGCCGATGGCGACGTCGATGGCCATCATTACCGATAATGCTAACTTTAATTACTTTGGTAAAGCTAAAGGCGACAATTGGGCGCATGCCACCAGCCGCGCGCAGGACCACCAAGGAGAGATGAGCGCAAGAGTAACTCCTACGCCATCTTCCGGTGAAGCCAGTCAACAAATAGACGGCCAAGCACGCTTAACATCTCTCGCCACCACAGCTTGCTTATTCCTCTCGCCGAGGTCATAGATAGCCACTGTCTATGACCAGAATACAGTAATTTTATGTCGGTCTTCGTCATCTCTCCATCTCTCACAAAAAGAAGCAAGTTTGTTATTGATCTCTCTCTCTCTCTCTCTCCCATTTCTTGAATGATCAAGCAGGTGCAATCTTCTATATATGAACAGCTGACCAGCTGATGCTGAAGAGAGAGAGAGAGAGAGAGAGAGAACACCATAGATTAGTTGCTCTCTGTCGCCAAATAAAAGACGATCTAAAAGAAAAAGAGAAAACCAGCGAATTCACAGGTCATGAGAGTATATATATATATAATGTTTATCAGAGAAATGGAACCCTTGCTCCAGAAAAGAAAAAAAAAAGATATTTTAATTCGTAAAAGTTATGGCAAAGAAGGAAGACTGTGGGAGCACTTTTCACCACCGATCCTCTCATGAAAAGCACCAGCACCAGGCACAGGTAGTTTGATTGGCTTTCTTAGCATAGCCACTTCGCTTGGTTTCGTACCTTCCTCCTTAAACTATTCACTGGGGTTGGAGGCATCCGAAGACAGGTCGATCACACCAAGGGGAGCATATTATATGAATCTGTGACTTGTCCGTAGTGGATGGTGTTTTGATTCGCTCGACCAGGGACCACCATTTTCGTCGGATATTGGAATCCAGAGAGAAGCTGCAGGGGGTGGAGGAGGATCGATGGTGTTCTCTCTGTCTCTCTCTTCTCGGGATTAGGGTTAGGGTTTTAGTTGGAGGGCAATGACTCGGGGTGGTCAATTTCCTGTGGTTGGTTGGGGCCGCCCGAATTTAAGGGGGTGGGGTGGGGTGGGGAATAGTCCCGAGGAGGAAGAGGCGGGAGGTGGAGCAGGAGGAGGAGGATAAAAGCGACTGCTGGCCCCTGGCCGACAGACATGGCGTGGCCCGGCCGAGCCATCGGATCAAATGGTTTCCCACAGCATACATTGACCTGCACATGACTGCAATGCGTGCGTGCGTGCGTGCATGCATGCGTTCCGGCCGTCTGATGCTGTGCTGGCCAGTGTGTGGCCTCGGTCACTCTTCTAATGCCGTGCTCCGCCATTCCCTCAGTAATAAACCTAACCCATGGTTTAGACCATGAACCCCATCCCCTGACTATTTTAGTAGTTATGGTAGTGGACGAAGGCAGACTCGGCTCGGTTACTGCCGTGAGCATTAGGTCGAGTGCCACCAACTTGTCGTAAAAGGTTCCTCACTCGATCGCTTGCTCCCATACGAAGACGAAAAAAGCCTCGTCAGGTCTACTAGAGCTTTGAAAGAGCAATGGGACAAAGGGAATTTTCCACGCTGACATTTTAGAGTATATATATAGTAGGGTGCTTAAGACCTACAGATTCCAGTCTAACCTGTGCTTTTCCAATTCCAAACCCCATTTTCCACCTTGCTTTTATCGACCACCCACGCATGGGTTTTGCTTTTAATTTCTCCTCTACGCGAAGGAGGAACTCTCGGTGTTCCGAAAAGCTGAGGAGGGAGAGCTCCGTAGGTCGAAGCGGCATATTCTTCGGTGAACACATGCAGTACTTACTGTGATTTGATAAAAGTGCTTCGAGTAGATAATGTGGGATGATGGACGGAAGCCAACCTAACGATGGTCCATGCGGGAGCCACCAGCTATTTTGAGAGAGAGAGAGAGAGAGAGAGAGAGAGAGAGAGAGAGAGAGAGGGAGGTGGGACCCCCTCCGCATCGACCCATAACTCAAGGTTAATTAACTGGCAACGCCTAAACCCTGGGTTCTGGCATTAAACAAACCCCCAAATGGCATCGCCACCCAACGCTGCTGTGTTACATCCGATATCACCACCGCGGAGCATCTCTCTCTCTCTCTCTTTCCTTTTATTTTATGCACCAGCTTCTTCAACTCCTCTCTCGCCATCCATCGTCTCCCTACCTGGATAGCCCCTCCCTTTCTTTCTCTGCAAACCATCGAGCCTCGTTCTTTCCATATGTACGTGGCTGTCTCCTGCAGCTAGCCTTCTTGGTTCTTCCCTTGGGCTGCCCTTGTCTTTGCTTTCTTCTTTTCTCCCTCGATCATTTCTGCTTGAACACTTAAAAAAAACAAAAAACCCTCCCCTTTTAATATAAATATATAAAATATATGTGTATATATATGATTTTCAGAGGCTTTCCTCACTCTCTCCAATTTTTTTTCTTCTTTTTTTAAGCTAACAAAACAGTGCTGCTTATTTTTTTTCTTCCTCCTCCTCCTCCTCCTCTCATCTTATTGTTTTTGTTGGATGAGGTTATGGCTGGTCTGGATCTAGGCACCGCTTCAAGGTACGCCCACCATCTCTCCCACCGTCCCGGCCTTCACCTTCGGCACCACCACGACCCCGAGTCCGACGACCAGAACGATGGCGGTGACAGCAGTAACAACGGGCACAGCCAATTCCGCAGCTCTGACCGCGAGGGCTCGGCGACGGACCAACAGGGACTCGAGCCGGTTGCGGCAGGCTCCGGGCCCGGGGACGTCGTGGCCCGGCGACCCCGGGGAAGGCCACAGGGCTCCAAGAACAAGCCCAAGCCCCCGGTGATCATCACCCAGGAGAGCGCCAACACCCTCCGGGCACACATCCTTGAGGTCGGGGCTGGGTGTGATATCGTCGAGTGCATCGCGACGTACGCTCGCCGCCGGCTGCGCGGGATCTGCGTCCTCAGTGGCAGCGGCACCGTCTCCAACGTCACCGTCCGCCAGCCGTCGACGGCCGGCTCCGTCGTCACTCTCCATGGCCACTTCGAGATCTTGTCGATGTCGGGGTCCTTCCTCCCGCCGCCCGCTCCCCCTGGAGCTACTAGTCTCACCATCTTCCTCGCAGGAGGCCAGGGGCAGGTCGTCGGTGGGAACGTCGTCGGTACGCTCTTCGCAGCAGGGCCGGTGATCGTGATCGCTGCCTCATTCACCAACGTCGCCTACGAGCGGCTGCCGCTCGAGGAGGAGGAACCACCGCAGATGCAGATGCAGCCGCCAGACCCGCAAGGGTCGGGAGGAGACGGCGGGAGCGGGACCAGCGGTGCAGGCGGCAACTCGTTCTCGGACCCGTCCGGACTCCCCTTCTTTAGCTTGCCGCTTAACATGGCCAATAGCCAGCTTCCGGTGGACGCGCACGGGTGGCCGGCGGGCGCGCCTGGTCGGTCCCTGTTCTGATACGAATGCTGCAATCGCAAATCGAAACGACTGCCAAAAGAGATTTATAATTCCACGGGGAGATGGATGGCCGAATCATGGATGACTCCATGCTGCGGCGGGCATGCAGCAGCAGCAGAAGAGGTTAGCATGCAAATCCAAAAATTTCAGTGTACAATTACTTTATTTTTCTTTTATTTTTCGTGTCTCGCTTTCTTAGATTTTCCATGTCTTCTTATCTCCTTCTCATTTTCTTTGCCTCATTTCCTTCAGTTGTTGTTGTTGTTCATGGAAACTCTCTTTTCGTAAGCGGTATTGGGTTTGAGACCACGGCACGGCCTTATACAACACTTTTGCTCTTTGTTCTATCATCAGCAACTCCATCGCTTCATTTCTAAACATAGGTAGTAGCCCTCGAAACATGTACTTGTTCCATATTTGGCTCTCCTACATGAAGGGGAAAAAAGAGAGGAGAGAAACCGAACAACTGATCGAGTCCTATGACAACGAGGAGACATGAAGAAAGTAGAACAACAAGCTCCTCCTCACCTTCTTCGATCAGAACATCTACGAGGTTGGTCCCGATAAAATCTTTGCACATTCGGAGTCCGTCGATCGAGTTCACGCCACGTTTGGCTTCACATTTACGATCGGTTCCTTTTGTCTTCCTGCACTGAATTAAGAAATCAGAAAGAACACTGGTAGTGCCTAATCTCATGGCCAAGTTTTCTTTCACCAACTTGCTGCTAATGCCCATGATGTTATATTTACGATCGGTTGCTAAAACTCTATTATATCCGGAAAATTCTCAGAGAGGAGATCGTACTTACTCTCGATATAGTTCCTTGCTCCGAGCTTTTTCTTGCTGTACCTATATAATTATGTGTTTTTACAGTCTTAATCTGATCTGTCGTGTGAATCTGCAATGAGAGATGTCGTTATGTTAGGTATCCATAATTCATATGAAGCAATAATTCCATATTATATGAACTACCAATCCTCCTCAAGCAAGAAAAAGCCCTAAAGACATCTCCAACATGACTCGGAACCAAACCCGATACGATGACGATTGAAATCCAATATAGCATTTAATCTGATTTATAGCTGGGGGTGTTGAGCTCGGTGTCCATCACATGCTCTACTTTGTCCTCCATCGCTAGTTAATTCCATTAAAATTCAATAAAAAAAAATGTCGTGCAGTTGTATTGTGTGATTTTCTATGTCGCACTTCCCTGTAGTGTCTCGGCATTTTGTCGACGTCCGATGACATCGTTTTGTTTTCTTCTACGATGGAGGTCGAAGTCGCATCACGAGTGATCGCTGGATGGCACTGTTGATGCAAGTTTCAGTGTTCGTCACTGCTTTGCTAGCTCTAATCATCCACTGGGTTGAAGCGCTTCCATCATCTCACGTTCTTGTTTCGGTAACTCGGAAGATGTATCTTTACAAGGAGTCCACCTTGGTCTCGGACTCGAGAGGTCGCTTCGATGCTATCTTTGATCGCCCTTACCTGTTCTTCTTTCGAGTTCCTGAGACGAGAGAGGGTTCGAGTTTGCTCCTGAAACCTCTTACCGACTTTTCATTCTCCCGCGTGCCGATCTCCAGTAATGATTTCATATGTCTCGTCGTCTTTCGCGATCGGGCGATTCCAAATGAAAACCTTTTATCTCTAACATCATATGTTTCGACACAAATATACAAACAGACAAACTAGATGAACACCAATTGTAGCAGCATGCAGTGTAGCCTTCATGTCGATCAAAAAGAGTTAATATTGCTTCCGGTAGAGCGGCTCATAACTTGTCCGTGCTACCGAAAGGATCACACTGATAGGATATAAAAAGAAAATAAATTTATATATATGATAAATATTAACATATTATAATATATAGTTAAATTAAATGAAATCATAATCAAATAAAATATCAAGATTTACATGAAAAATCCTTCCAACATGATAAAAATCACGGGACAAATAAAAGATAATCCACTATAAGAATAATGAAAATATAAATCTCATAGTCTTTTACCCAAAAACCAAACAACAATTTCAAGGGAATAATTGAGATACAAGGATTTCTGTATACAATATTTAAATTCTCCTTAAGTAATCACAACAAAAATCTACCGTAGATCTGATCTAACATAAGATAAGAACAATGTCTTTGCGTTGTTCTTATCTTCTTCCCTTCCATTCTCTTATTTTTCTGTCCTTTCCTCCTCTTTTTAAATCACATTGTTGTTGTAGTTTTTTTGTCTCTTCTACTATAGTTTTCTGCTTCAATCTCACAGCCACCACACCTCCCTTATTTGATCTAGGATTTTAGTTGAAAGGGAGGTGGGCTATGGGCTGTTAAAATACACTATGGGCTGAACTTATGAGTTGTCAGCCCAACAACCTCTCCCTTCAGCCTATAAAGAAGGTTATCTCATGAATCCTCAATGTGAAGTTATGCCGATCAGTTGTCGGTATATCTCCAACCTTTCTTTTGGTATAGTCTTTGTCAATATGTTTGTTCCGTTATCATCTGTGTGAATTTTCTGAAGTTGCAACTGTTTCTCTTCAAGTACATTTCGAATTCAGTGGTATCTGACATTTATATGCTTTGACTTAGAATAAAAAGTTTGGTTCCTACACAAATGGATAGCACTTTGGTTGTCACAATTCACCACATAGTTTTCCTATTTCAGTACTAATTCTTGTAAGAATTCTTTCATCCATAATATTTTTTTACAAACCTCTATAGCAGTAATATATTTTGTCTATATGGTGGAGAGTGTAATACATATTTGCAATTTGGATTATCATGACATAACTCTCCCTGTAAAAGTAAGTACAAAACATGATGTAGATTTTCTCGTATCAATATCTTTTATCATATCTACATCTGTGTAACATATCAACACAGGTGGTCTACCTCCAAAGCTTAAACAAACCTTAGATCTCCCTCTAAGATATCTAAATATCTACTTCATTATTGTCCAGTGCTCTTTGCTTGGATTTGCAAGAAATATACTAGTAATACCCACTGCATATGTAATGTCCGACCTTGTACATATCATTGCATATATTAAACTTCTAATTGTTGAAGCATAAGAAACTTTTTACATTTTCTCATTCTCGATGTATTTCTCCTGTGATAACCAAATTTTCTTGGCTTTTCTATCACGGGAAATATGCATGCCTAGTATTTGCTTTGCTCGTCCCATATCCTTCGTTGCAAAATAGTCACTCAATTCTTTCTTCAACCTATCAATTGTAGACATATCTTTCACAATGATAAGCATGTTATCAATATAAAATAAGAGAATAATAAAATTCTCACCAAACCATTTGATATATACACAATGATCTTAGAGCTTATTTCAACCCATACAAGCTCTTTCTTAACTTGCAAATAAAGTTCTCTTTAACTTTAACTTTCAAGCCTTTTGGTTGTTTCGTATAAATTTTTTCCTCCAAATCACCATGAAGGCAAGCTATCTTTACATCTAATTGTTCAACCTCTAAGTCCTAGCTAGCAGCAATACCAAGAGTAACACAAATAGAAGATAGTTTAATAACAGGAGAAAAATCTCTTCAAAGTTAATACCTTTTTTTTAACCAAAGTCTTTTATAACCAATCTAACTTTGTACTTTTGTTGAAAACAATATTCTTGAGTCTTTAATTTAAAAACTCACTTGTTCTTCAAGACCTTCATTCCCTTTGGTAGTTGCACCAAATCATAAGTGTAGTTCTTTTGAAGAGCATCCATATCTTCCTACATAGCAACTAACCACTTCTTTTTTTGTTTACTTTCAATTGCTTCCTGGTAACTCTTTAGTTCACGTGCATCAGTAAGCATCACATATTCATCTATAGAGTATCTTCTGGAAGGTTGACGTTGTCTAGAAGATCTTCTCAATTAAGGTTCTATGGGAAATTGCTCCCTAACTTCTTCTTGCTTAATATGTCCTGCAAGTATATCAACATCGAGCTCTATACCATCTTTCTGCACATCTCCCCCATCACCCTGATGTACTGGAGGAGTAATTGGGTCACAATCTGCTAATCCTTCTGTAGAAGTCTTAACTGGTACATTCTTCTTCAAATCCTCAAAGGTTTTATCATCAAAGAAGATCACATCTCTGCTTCTAAACACATTCTGCTTTTCTAAATCCTAAAGCATGTAACCAAACTGATTCTATGAGTAGCTAAGAAAAATATATTCTTTTGTCTTACCATCCAACTTGGACCTCTCATTCTTTGAAATATGTGCAAATACACAACAATCAAACACTCTCAAATACCTATACGAAACATATTTCTCTGACCATATATGCTCTGCAATATCAGCATTTATGACTATATATGGTGACAAGTTGATCACATCAACTGCAATAATTAAAGCCTCATCCCAAAACTTTTTGGGTAGCTTGGCCTGAGAAAGCATATATCTGATCTTTACGATTATTATGTGGTTCATCCTCTTTGCAATAACATTATGCTAAGGTGTATAAGGAATTATCATCTCATGTTGGATGTCGTGTGATCTGTAATAATTATTAAATAATCCTATGTACTCATTACCATTAGCTGATCTTATGCATTTCAATTGTCTTTCTGTCTCTCTTTTCAACTCTAGCATGAAACTCTTTGAAGATATTAATAACCTAATCTTTGGTCTTCATAGCATAGCATATGCTCAAACTTTCATGGGAAAATCATATATAAAAGTGATAAAATAAAGTGTACCATTGATGCTAAGAACATTAATAGATCTACCGGGAGTTTTTGTCCTCAAAGGATCACATACATCTGTATAAACATAGTCTAAGATATGCATTTTTCTAGACAAAGTAGGACTAGTAAATGAAACTCTGTGTTGTTTACCCGCCAAACAATCAATATAAGGGTTCAGGCATGTACCTTTAAGGTCTGGTAATACCTCTATCTCGGAAAGAGCTTGTAGCCACTTCTTGCTCATGTGCCATAGTCGCCTATGTCATAACTCCATACTGAAGTCTTTCTCCATATCATTTAACTGCTCACCATAAGTTTTTGCCTACAACCTGTATAAGGTGTGATATTTCTTTCCACTAACTACAATAAGAGAACCCTTACTGGGCTTTCATTACCGTTTGTGAAATCTACTATCATAGTCTTCATCATCTAGTCTTCAAATTGAAATTAAATTCAGCCTTAAGTCAACCACATGTCTCATATCTTTAAGCACCAATTTGCAACCAAAATTGATCTTTATGTAGATATCACTCATGCCAATGATGTCTGTAGTACCATAGGTGCTCATCTTGACAACACCAAAATTTTCAGACCTGTAAGTAGCAAAAAACTCCCTCCGTAGTATAGCATGATAAGAAGCACCTGTGTCAATCACCCACTCAAGATACTGATACACATAAGAAAAAGTATTATTAGGAGACAAAATCAAATAATCATCACCCTGCACTATAATTGATGTATTATCCTTTGACTTTGACTCTGTAGACTCAAATTCTTTTTCCTTTTTCTTACTCTTCTTAGGTTGCTTGCATTGATTCTTGTAATGTCATTTTTTACCACAATTATAGCAAACAATATTATTTCTTAATCTTGACTTTCTTCTACCCATACATAAACTGTTTCTATCATTGGACTTTGACATTTCTATATTCTCTAAGATAAGTGCCTACGAATCATTTTAAGATGTTGCTGAAGTCTTTCTTCTCAACTTCTCATTCAACAAACTATTTGTTACTTGACTCATATTGACAACACCATCTGACGCAGAATTTTTAAGAAAAACCACTAGTGTCTCCAAACTTTTTGATAAAGAACTAAGTAGTAATAATGTCTGCAACTCATCATCAAGAGATATTTTCATAGAGGATAACTGGTTAGTGATACTCTATATTTCATTTAAGTGCTCAACAATAGAAGCACCCTCTTTATATTTATATATTTATAAGTTTTTTAATCAAGAAAGCTTTGTTGCTAGTTATTTTTCTTTCATAGGGACCTTTTAACTTTTTCTAAAGAGAATATATAGAACTTTCAATAGAAACATGGTGAAAAACACTGTCATCGAACCATTATCGAATAAATCCAACTGTTTTTTGATCTAATCTCTTCCACTCTTCATCTGTTATAGTTGTGGGCTTTGTACTATCCCCTACAAAGATCTATACAAATCTTTGGAATACAAGAGATCTTTCATTCTTGGTTTCTATATCATCCAATTATTTTTATTCAAGTTAACAATACGAGAAACACTAACAGCCTCAATGTTCGAACACAAAAATTAAATCATCAAAACCCTGCTCTAATACCAATTGATAAGATATAAAAAGAGAAATAAACTTTGTATACGAACAAATACTAGTAGGCCGTAACATGCAGTGGAATTAAATGAAATCACAATCAAATAGAAAACCAAGATTTATGTAGAAAACCCCTCTAACGTGAAGGATAAAAATCACGGGACAAACTAGAGATAATCCACTATAAGAATAATAAAAATATAAATCTCAAGAGTTTTTTTTTAAAAAATTAAGCAATAATTTCAAGAGAATAACTGGGATACAAGGATTATACAACTGTGCACAATATCCAAATTTTTCTAAAATAATCATAATAAGAATCTACTATAGATCTGATCTAACTAAAATAATACTACCTAAATGATTGAGAACCATCTGTGTTGTTCTTCTTTTCTTTTTCTTATTTTTCTGTCATTTTCTTTTTTTTTTTAATCACGTGGAGTTTTATTTCTCTTGCTGCTATAGTTGTCTGCTTCAATCTCGCAGCTATCACACTCCCTTTATTTGATCTAGAATTTTAGTTGAAAAAGAGGTAGGCTATAAGTTGTTAAAGCCTACTATACGTTATGTCAGCCGAACATAACGTTTTTTTTTTGCACCTTAAGCTAAAGAACAAGGAAATGGTTGCTAAATATTTCTCTTGTTCACTGGTTTCACGCATGCAAAGATAGATAGATATATGGAAGAGTTGGGCATCAATTCAGCCGAAAATTTTAATATTAAATATTTGATATATATATATATATATATATATGTATATATATTAAATTCTAATTAGGTAATGCATTCAAGGAAAGAGACGTAGAAAAACTCGCAAATCCAATGACATCGAGAAGCATGTTGCATTTGTTCATTTTCTATCCCTTAATAATAATAATAATAATAATAATAATAATAATAATAATAATAATAATAATATCGTCGTCCAAACCCATAACAGTCAGCTCGTCATCGTGCCACGGGTATCCAATCCATTGGAATTCAGACTGTCACGGGCATTGCTACCTGCATGAGTTGACACGTGGGTGTTTCAAAAAGACCTCCTGATATTGATATGATATCCATCGCCCCTCGCAGCGGCGATTGACGGTTGCGATGAAACGAAGAAAAAAAATATAGAAACGAACGGACTCTCTTCATTTTATTATTGTTTCTTTTAGGAAGAAAACAAACACCCGCAACTAAACGAAGACCATACATGGCAACAGGGGTGTGATCCCGCTCCTCTCTCTCTCTCCCGCCCTCGCCCTCGCCCTCGCCCTCGCCGTCCGATTGCGGTCTGGCTGTACAGGTATCGGATCATCTCTCCTCCTCTCTCTCTGTCTCTCTATTCCTTTGCCTCGTGATGGTGACCGATCATCTGATTTCTTTACTTGATCGAGAAGGGGTTTCGGAGATCGTCATGGCGTCCTCCGACGACTCGACCAACGACGGGGCGGATCAGGTGACTCCTACGAACTCTTCGCGAGTCGTTGTTAATCTCTTTTGTTGTCTCATCTTGAGATCCCAAGAATCGTCTAAATGAGGCAAACTTGGAACCCTCTTGTTGGATTCTTGTATGCTCGTTGTTGTTCTCTGTGTGTTGCTGTTTGATTGTATTATCTTTCTCAAGCCGCAAGAGTCACATGAAAGGGGTTGCGGCGAAACCCCCATGTCCGATTCTTGTACCTCTCTTTGTAGCTGATCGACTCCGTTCTTTTCCTGAAATTGCGAGTTATCTGAGAGGATTTGGATGGAACCCCCTCTGTCGGATTCTTGTCTTTCTCTGTTACTAATTTATGATAAGGATGCCGTGTTTGGACTTTGCCAATCCAAGAAGGTGAAACTCTTATTTGGTAGTGAAAGAGTCCGAGTGGATTGCTAGTTCGTCTTATCTTAGATCTGGTTCCGCTTTCTTGAAATTTGTCAATTATGTGCGGTTCTTCCGTAAGATTAGTTTGTCATTCATCGAAGTATCCTTGATCTGTGGGAATACGGTGACCGGTAAAGAGATGTATATCAGATTTTGGAATGATTTACGATTTCTTGTTCTTTGAAAATATGGGTGGTTCGAGATTTGAATACAGGGATCGATGCAAGAGGCAATCGAGACGGTTCTGTAATTTGTCTTACCATGTACCCTCTGGAATCCAATGATGTGGGCTGAAACTTACAAAAATCCAAAAGGTGGTTTGTATAAATAAGTAAATTTCAGCCAAAAAAACTAGTTCCAATATCAGTGTTCTCTTCAAATCTGTGAAGCAGCATTGGTTTCCATAAAATCTGTTTGTCATGTGGTGATTGATCCTTGTTCTATGAAGGGCACTGATACCAATCAAGAGATCTGTACTAGGTATTGTGATCATAACTTCTTGTGCTTTGAATAAATAGATGGCTTTGGGCTTGAATATAAGGGACCAATGCACGAGTCTCCCAACAAAAATCCATATTTTACCTCATTTTCTCATCTGGTGTACTGCAAACCATGTGAAAGACTTTAAGCTTAGTGCAAAGTCACATGATATCTCATTCGCTGTGTTTTTGCTTCCATTATGAGCACCAATTATTTCCCTTGCTCGCTTGCTAATCAATTATGTAGTTGCGTTTATGCTTGCAATTAATCTCATTGTAGCCATGCAGGTAAGTCAGTGGGATAATCATTAGTGTTGCATTTGTCATATCATCGTCATCGGGTTTCTAGAGCTTTACACTAATGATCATCGGATGTCCTTTGAGATTAAAAGAAAAATTTTATAAGACGATTGTGAGACCAACAATGAACAGTGAAGAAACAACAAATACAAAAGGTTTGTGTTATCGAGATGAGAATGCTGAGATGGATGTGTTTAGGAGACCTTCAGATGTGACAGTCAGAAGAGAGAAAATGATTAATGTTAGTAGTACGAGGAGAGATAGAGGAAGACCTAAAAAAAATTTAATAGAAACTATAAATAAAGATTTAAGTACTCCGAACCTAACAAGCACATGACTTTTTACATATTTCAATGGCGGCAAAGGATTCATATTGCCGAACCCAAATAGTTAGGACTTATGACTTTATTTTTGTTGCTGCTTTCCAAGATATCCATGTCGTGCGTCAATTATACGGTCATAAAAAATCAAATCTTGCCTTTCTTTCCTTGATTAAACTTCAGGGGTTTATATGATTCTAAGTGATCTCTCTTCTTTGTGTTGATGGTAACACCTAGAGGTCGATCATTGTATTAAACTGTTTATGTTCATCTTGCAACTACGTTGAATTTAGGATTACATATAGTGAAAACTCAAATTTTGAATTTTCTTTTATGTATGCCAATTCTTCCTCAAATGTCCATGTTACTTAACAGTTAACAATACAAAACTTGTTGTTGTTGTTGCTGTTGTATACTTCATGATAATTGTGTTTGCGAACAATTTAGTTAAAGGAAAAAAAGAAAATCTGCAATGATGTATAAGAATTATTGATCGCAATATACTATATGTTTATGAATTGTTTTTGTAAATTGATAGTTGCTTTGTGCTGCTTCCATCATTTTTTGTTGGTGATCAACTTTACCTGCCCTTTTGTGTTTTCATATACCTCGTTTTACTATTGTTTCATATTAACTGGTTGTTTTGTGAATGCAATTTTTTTTGTCACTACATCTCTTGCTGTTTTCTAGGTTTTGACAGAAGAACGTGGGTACACAAGATTATTGACACTTAATAGGCCTCGACAATTGAATGCTCTCTCTTTTCCGATGGTATGTCATGATGATTGGCCATCTGTGTAGTTTTATAATTGTATAATGCCTATCTACAGAATGAAGCATGCTTTGTGTATGTTTGATAAGCATACACAAAATGGAATGCTAGCTTAAAACTTTACAGGTTTCTGTTCCATCATTCACTTATTTTGTGATTCTTTGTTTTGCTAAAATAATGCTGTATGGTTACATTTGTTTTTTACTAGTAATCACAATTACAAGTTCTTACCAATCTTCCGAGTTAATTCTACATTGTTTTTTAGCATATGTATATGTATATGTATAATATGTATATATGTATATATCTATGTGTGTGTATATATACACACACACACACACACACACATATATATATATATATATATATATATATATATATATATATATATATATATATATATATATACATTTACATAAACATATATATACACATATATATGTATATATATTCTTTTTGTTTGTGTCATCACTGTATCAGGTATTTGATTAGGAAACTATAGCATAGTCATCAGATACATCTCTTTCTTTGTTACTGGTTATGACTATAGCAGTTATATACCTTTGCATACCTTACAGTGTGAGAGTATATTGTTCCTTAGAACTCATCATCTAGGCAGTGTTAACTTTCTCAAATATTGTCCATAACTTATGTTGAAATTAACTGATGATTTTCCAGATTATGCAACTCCTCAACAACTTAATTGCTTATGAGAAGGATCCTGACGTCAAATTACTGATATTGAAGGTAACTATCAATTCATAAAACCCTAAATCCATCAGGGAATATTGATTTTGTTGCACCAGCATTTTTTTGATTGCTATCCATGTTTCTTTAATTCCATCTGCTTCATATAGTCTATTTGATGGTAATAACTTGTTAACATGCATACCAATTTCAGTGGAAACATCCGAGGATGACTGCTAAAGCTCACTTTCATGACTAAAGTATCAATTTCAGTGCTCTTTTGAACTTCCCTGTTGTTCAACAGTTCTTATTAGATGATATGTCAACTTACTGCATGTTTTTGTTAAATGTTATCACTGTTTCATTTGAAGCGAGGATATAATGAATAGTTAATTTCTTTTAGCTGTCATTTATTTCAGTATAATGTTACATGTTCTTGTGACTCACTGTTACTCTTAAATATATTGTTGCTACTGTTGCTACTTACTGTCAGTTGGTTTATATATATCATTCTGTATATTCCTGTATGCATGTGAAAATGCTTGTCCATGTGTCTACGTGTTCGGGTGTGCATCCATGCTTGTAATGCAGGTGCTTGTTTCCCCATGCACATATACAGAGATGACCAATTAATGATTTTAGGGAAGAGGAAGGGCATTTTGTGCTGGAGGAGATGTTGCTGCAATCAGCCGTTCTGTAACAGAAGGTACATTTAATTATCTAATTTACCTTTTCATTTTGCAACTAATCCAATTCAATTGATCAAAATGGTGACAAGGGGACTTATATTTCTCTCTTTTGGCCACCATAATGATTACTAAGTAAAATCTTGACTCTTATGTCATCTGCTTTTCTGTCAGCCATGCTCTGGACACTGCTAAAAATTTCTTTTATATTGTTTATACCTTTGGACTCCCTCTTTGTACCATCTCAACTAATTAATAACTGTTCTATTGTACTTGATCTCAATCTAAAAGTGAAAGATATTTTGTATAAGCTAGGTGGTGGAAGTTTAGTTGATCTTAAATGGGATACTAGAAATTAAAGATTTATTTAACAATCACTTTTTACTAAGATATTGATAGTAAAACTTTCTCTTGGTACTATTGACAACTAAATGACTTTTTGTCTTTTTATTACTGGTGTCTAAATTTTAATGAAGCTAAGGTCACAAGTAACAGGGCGAGCGTTGGTGCCCCAATAACATTATTTGTTTATGACCTAGATGACCAGAGTTTGAGTTGCGAAATTGACATCCTTGTTTACAAAGACACGGTTCTATACATTGATCCTCCCCAGTCGTTGCATTGGCAAGAGCCTTTTACATTGGGCCACCCTTTTCTACGATCACATTCCCAGTTATGCATTCAAGTCTTGTACTTGCTTGAACCTTTTGCTATGTGCTTCTTGGTTTCAAGTTGTAGAACTAATACTATGTTTTGTTATTTCATGCTAATTAAGTACATTATTTGATGCCATGCTTCAGGTCATTGGACTTCGGGTGCACAAATTTTCTGGAATGAGTTTATCTTGAATTACATAATTGCAACCTACAGCAAACCACAGGTGACTTGGGTGGAACTTCTTAAATACCTGTGACACTTTATCATAAGCATTTGAAACTCATTATATTAGTCAAAATGGAACTTGGGAGGAAGGTTTCTATTCTCAATGGAATTGTCATGGGAGGTGGAGCTGGTCTTTCTATACATGGGAGATTTCGAGTTGCCACAGAGAAAACGGTACAACCTCTTTATCTTTGTTTTTGAATGTTTTTTACAAATCTGAATCAACTTAGCTTGTCATTATTTTTAGTGCTTATTCTTTTTCAAACTCAGTCATGATGAAGTATCGTGATAAGTCATGCTAACATTTAAGTTTTTACTGCTTATTCTTTCCAAACTCAGTCATGATGAAGTCGTGTACATTCTATCTTAAGTGGATGGATATGGCAGCTGTTGGGTTTTTTCAGGTAATTGAGACTATTCAACCCACTCAATCCAATTACTGGTACCCTTTAATCGGGTTTGAGATGAGTTTGGGTAGAAAAGTAGGTTTCCGAGCTGGGTTTGTTTTGGTTTAGTAACCTAGATTCTTGGTTCCAAGTTCGGGTTTGGGACCCTACCTTAATGTCATTTTTAATGTAAGGTAGGGATGGTAGCAGAACATTTATAGGTGTCTAATCCCCTGCCATTTTCTCACCAAGTGGATAGCATCTCAGCATACTATGTATTGCCACATGATTAGGAAGTTCTTGGTACAAGTTAGTGGCACTAAATGAAAGCACATGAAGTGGCCTTTTAAATGTGTGTTCATTCAAAATAAGTTGCATTGTCACTTGAATTTGTGGCCTTTTAAATGTGTGTTCGTTCACAATAAATTTTATTGTCACTTGAATTTGTGGAGGATTGCTGTTATTTAGTTACCAGTGATAAAGTTGTGCTGCATATGTTTGGGACCTTTCTCATTTCCATGTTTTTGAGAATAATTAAATGTAACTCGTACTCTTTTTACTGAATTTCTTTTTGCTCAATTCTGATAGTGTGGCATG
Organism: Musa schizocarpa; assembly: GCA_900464855.2. Lineage (NCBI taxonomy): Eukaryota > Viridiplantae > Streptophyta > Magnoliopsida > Zingiberales > Musaceae > Musa > Musa schizocarpa. The sequence continues at coordinate 13,714,506 of LS990922.1, forward strand.
TTTTGTTGACCTTTTCATGTTTATTATGAGCAATCTTATATCATTGGAATGATAGCTGTCACTGTGGGATTTTCATCTCTATGGAACACTATGTGTAAGAAAGTATGATATGTGTGTGTGCGCGCAGAGAGAATATATCAATCTACATTATTGAGTTAAACCTTCAACTGTAGCTTCAACCTCTCTTTTCTGCTGCAGGTTTTTGCAATGCCAGAAACATCACTGGGGTTGTTTCCAGATATAGGTGCTTCATACTTTCTATCAAGGCTCCCTGGATTCTTTGGTAGTACTTTTGCTAACTTAACCTTCTGTTTATCTGTAATTCCAGTGAAATCTTGCATTTGTTGTTTTGCTGTAGAGATGGATAAAGCTCCTCTTGTATCTCCTTTAGAATTCAGTTTTGTTTAGTCTTAGTTTAATGTTATATTGCTATAAATATGAACAAGTCTCATGTATGTATGTATGTTGCTTTGGTTACATTATGTGTGTGTGTGTGTGTGTGTGTATATATATATATATATATATATATATATATATATGTATATATATCTCCTTTAGAATTCAGTTTTGTTTATAGTCTTAGTTTAATGTTATGTTGCTATAAATATGAACAAGTCTCACGGATGTATGTATGTTGCTTTGGTTACATTATGTTTGTGTGTGTGTGTGTATATTATATATATATATTCTTTGGACATAGTCTCGTTAGTTTAGTTTATTAGTCTGTAATATATGATGGAGAAAAATTTTGGATCATTTTTTTGTTGCTTTTGAAGATTGTTCAAGTATTAATTTGACATTTATTTGGGGACTTCACCTATCCATGAAATTCTAGTGACTATTTTAAGTTATTTTGCCTTCTCTTAGTATTCTAAAGATCCCTATTTCTTAATTTGAATTCAATTACTGAAAACAGCAAATCTTTTTGATAAAATAATATAAAAAATCCTTGCTAAAAGGTGACTTTTCTGCCTTTTTTGCCTGTTGAATTATCCTCGTTGTAGATCAAATACATTTTTTTCTTGTTCATGGACATGGAAACACAGCACAATGTTTCTGGCCAAATTTGGTTTCTAATATGCTAGTTTCTATGCTTATTAATGGTTTTCTTCCTTTGTAGGAGAATATGTTGGGTTGACTGGTGCAAGGTTAGATGGAGCTGAAATGCTTGCATGTGGCCTTGCAACTCACTTTGTCCCTTCTATGGTATAGTTGCCCATCAGAGAGGTCCCTTTTTGCTCCTTTTAGAGTCTTGCTTGTCAGGGCCTTATGCACTAAATCTTAAATGCCCATCTATATTACTGATGCACATGTGGTATGAATTTTATTGCCTTGCTGCTAATGTTTGGAGGGTTCACAGAAGCTTGAATGCAGATGAAGGATGCATCTGAATTGTGTTTGTTGCTTAACAGAAATTAACACTGTTGGAAGAGACACTTGCAAAGGTGGAAACTTCTGATCATTTTGCTATCTGTGCAATTATTGATCAATTCTCAAGACGCGTGCCTCTAAAAGAAAGCAGTGCTTTTAATGGGTAATTTTTTGAATTTTTAATTTGACTGTATCTTTCTCTCTCCCTCTGGATGTGTTCTAGTTCTTTACATGCATTTAAAATAGTAATATAGATTTTCCTCTTTAGCAAAATAAATTGATTGACTTATGGTGCCATTGTGTTTCATGTGTACAAAAATGAGTACTTTTTCAGCCTTTTGCCACAGCTATCCCAGCCTACAATTCCTTCACAGTCATTACTTCTCCCTTTAAATATCTTTTGCAGGAAACCGAAGTTATCTGTTTATTATATTTTTCATCTTTTTTATGGCAATATTGATATGAGGAAAGCTTTTGTCGCATCTTATGATCAGAAATTTATTGCATACGGCACAATTCATGTTGGAGTACAAGGAAACTTTTTAATTTTAGGCTATCAGCTGCTGCTTGATTGTTTTTGTGAGTCGTAAATGCCAATAGAAAAGTTGCTGCTTGATTGTTCCGTAGACATAATTTCCTTGGAAATGAGAATAGAAAAAGTTGTCAATAATTGTAGAAATTTGTATTACTTAATGAATCCTTCCCAGTCATCATGTTATTGGCTTTGCCGACTCATTCTTCTGTAACTTTCATGGATGGTTGTAGCTTCGATGTGATTAACAAATGCTTCTCGAAAGAAACAGTTGAAGAAATATTATCTGCTCTTGTAAGTTGGATTGGTCATTTGTTGTGTTCTATATGATACAATTTCAGAATTACTTTATTCCTTTTTCTATTTTTTCAGTGCCTCAATGTTCACATTGGTGGAGTGATTACTCTTATTGAGTTAATTTTAATTGATGCAGGAATTAGAAACTGTAGATGCAGCTAATGAGTGGATTGTGGTAGCTATCCGGTCACTGAAAAAGGCATCACCAATCAGTCTGAAAATTACTCTCAGAGCGGTATAAATCTCTATACTGTTTGCTCAAACGCCCCAGTTAATTGCTTTTAAAGTTGTTTAAAGAATTATATATAAATCTCTATATTGTATTTATATTGCTTTGTAACATATGTATTTTATAGAAATAGTAGGCTAATATCATCTCTGTACAGATTGTTAGGCTCTTACTACATTTACAATTACATTTACAATGCGACTTTGTGGGATACCCAGATAAGAGAAGGGCGAGTGCAGCGAGTTGGCCAATGCTTGATGAAAGATTACCGATTGTGCTGCCACATTTTGCGCAAAGAAGCCAGCAATGATTTCTTCGAGGTAAATGTGACACCGACTTATATTAATCGCATTTTATGCCCTCTGAAACTTGGGACTCCCTCGTGCAGGGTTGCAGGGCTATATTGGTGGATAAAGACAGGAACCCAAAGGTGGAGATCTTCCCTACGTTATGATTCTTTTATTTGCTGCCACATTTTGCAACTATCAGTCGCATAATACATGTTAATTACTTGCAGTGGGATCCTCGTAGTCTGGATTTAGTGGATGTGAAGGTGGTGGATCGATATTTTTCGGAAGTCGATGATGCATGCTGGGAGGACCTGAAACTTCCTGTGAGGCATGCGTCCAAGTTGTGAAAGATCTCGCGGACCTACCACAATATATTCGGTGATTCTTTGTGAGGTCCTCCCAAATAAAAACCAAGGTGTGGTGATCATAAACTAGTATGACGATATCCAAAAAGACAGAGAAAAAAAGGACAATGCGTGTGTGGGGTCTTTCTTTTTGTAATTTAAATTAAAGTAATAAAAAATCTAAGTATATGTAGATTTAAATCCTTCGATTTTTTTTTTGAAATAATTGTCAAAGAAAATAAAGATGGTATAGGTATAAGCCGTCACCTCCCCTTTCCACCGTCTCAGCCCCCCTCTGTCCGTCATCAAATCCACTCTGCCACGGTTTCGTTCTCTAAAACATGTTGCGACAGGTTAACAGCGACGAGTAACACGGATCAAATTATCAACACGAGAAATACAAATTGACCTCAGGTCACAGATCAACTTATGGAGACTGGATAGAGGCAATAGAGATGAGCTCAGATCTGTACTTTTCAGTCTCTTCAGTTTCCTTTGCCCTGGCGATGCTAACAACAGCTGGGTTAACCGGCAACAAATGTGAGGTGGGGTTCTCTTCTGGAACAGATTGGGAGATTGCTATTAGAGACTCTCGAGCAAGTTCCTGTGAAACGTCCGTCTTGGGTGCCATGGAGTCCGACGAGAGCCAATCAGTCTGAAAAAGTTTTGACACATTGTTTTCCAAAAGAAAATTAATAATTAACACAGCTTGTTCCAAAGGATTTTGCTATTAACAAATTCCTTGTAAGCTGTAGCCATTATTTCCTGGCTTAACCAGTCCATCCTTTACATCGAACTCAGTTCCTACTAATAACTATTTTTATGGAGATGTGTGAAATGACGAGAAAACATAAAAGCAACCGCATCAAGTCGTTTTCGCAACTTGAACAATAAATTGTAGCTTAATTCTTTTGACGAATTACAGAGGAAAAAAAAAAACATACTCAGTATTTTATTTACCGTGATTCGTCTGTTACATATCTAATTTCACATGACTTTTTGTAATCTGAACACGGCTGCATGAAACAACATCAGCTACAAAAGGTCGTATGTTTATGGTAATCAGTCACATGAATAATTGATATCCTCATGAAATATGGTGCGTCCAGCTATTGTATAATCTAAAAGAAAACTATGCTTAGTGGCTAAATAACTATGCTTAGAACTAAATTAATCTTTTTGTTTTTCTTTTTCTACGTAGTGGCTATTGTATAATCTAAAAGAAAACTGATATTTTTTATATGATAAGCAATGGATCTGAAAGAAAAAACTAATTTTTAGTGAAAGGTAGCGAGAAACTGAACAAAAGGATGCAATAAAGCGGATAACTGACAATCAATTCATATCGATCATCCCAAGCAGTTACCCTCCCATGACATGATAAAATTAATGATGTGAATAAATTTATTCGAATAAGAATCCCGATACGTTGTGTACAGGAGGTGAACAAATAGAGATCATACGATTCGCCAACAGCATGGGTTATTATAGCTAATTAGAATAATAGCTTGGCACTCGGCGGGGCTCAATTGTTTCATAAAACCTATGATTTCTCAGAAAATTTACCGACAAGAAAAATACAAGACTCAACTTAAAAAGTCTTTTGGACATTGATATGAACGAAAGAGAAAATGTTCATATGACCTTCAAATTAATAAGCCGCCGAAAGACCAAAGAAATTTTCTCCACGGTAAGACCTAATCCCACCAATGTAACCCTTTCCAAGGAAAAAGATTTCTAATGGCTAATGTCCAACAGACTCGAGAAGTCTACCTAATGGTTCTTCGACCCAAATCCTGATCCCAAGCCATGTCCTAAGTTTGTTTGATGTATCCCATTTCAATTTCTTAAAAAACGTCTTCCTGAGAACTGCAGCAGTAATTCATGTGTCTCACTGGCATTTAACATCTTGACGTGCAAACAAATTGGTCCCGGGGATCTAACGTATGGATATAACGCATGAACAAACAATTTGGTCTTGGTAATCTTCGAAACGAGTGACATGCTCAACAAACAAACCCAGGCGCACTAAGATTTAGACTAATCGAGCTAATTTTTACGCTTTGGCTTGGCTTTCTCTTCAAGTCTCGCGATTCCATATTTTGATATCGATGCTATACCTCACAACCATCTCCGGGGCTTGAGCAAATTGTCCAAGTTGTACCGCGGGGGCCAAACGATTTAAAGTGGACGAACCTGTAGAATCTAAAACATCTGCGGAAACCCTATTCCACGATTCTACCATCCCAGCAAAAGTAATCCAATCGAACCTCAGCGAATTCCACACGAAGTAGAAATCCTCCACCACATTGTGCGATCCCATTAACCTAGAAATCAATAAATCCCACAGATCTATTGACCAAGGAAGTTTCAAGAATGTGACATACCTATGTGAGATCAAACGATACATAAAAGACACAGAATCACCAAGAACATAAAACAAACCGATGATCGATATATCATCAAGAACTACATAAACGACATGGTGGTGCAAAAAATCACGGGCAAGAAACACATAACTAGTTCCTCTCCAAGAAGATTGAGCAGGGGAAGACACGTTACCAGAAGAACAACCCCGAAAAAGGCAAAAGAAAAAAGAAATCAAAATAAGAGGAAGAAACGAAAGATCGAAGCCGAAAGTTTTAACCGAGAGAATGATGGATCGGTTGGGCGTACCTTCTCGTCGTTTGGACGATGACGACGATGATGATGCCCCATTGCCTGCGACCCAGAAGAGGCGAAATGACCGGGAAGGGTGGGGAACGGGAAGTCCTCGCTCAGGTTGGTTAACGACCCTTTGCCTCTGTTTATTCGTTGTGTCCTCAAATAGACAGATAATAATTGGGCGGGTTCGTTCTACCCTTTCGGGCACGTCTCGCCAACACGACCATTCTGCTATGGGACCCGCATCTTGCTTCAATCACGAAGCGGGTTGACGCGGCGGTAAACACGTCGAGAAGTCGCATTTGGAATACAATGTTTACTTTAAACGGGAAACAGACAACCCAGAGTCGCCCGACGCGAACGAACAGGTGGAAAACGTGGCGCCCCCTCATTGGTCAGAGTTTGACGGGAACGACTTCGCCACGTGGCCACATCACCATTGGGCAGTTGCTTTTGGGCTCCCACTGTCTCCATATTTGAGCCCCTCTGGTCCTCGGGTTGGCTTGTAATCCTCGGTCCAATAAAATAAAATGGTTATGAATCAAAACAATATATCACATTTATGATAGGATCAAGTTCAAAAAAATTACTCTAAAATTAACTGAGCTAATAGATCCCAATAAGTGCATTTTGCAACGGCACATGGAATTAAAGATCAAGTAGCTACGTGGTAAAAGAATTGCCTATACGAAGATCGCATCAGCCTCCAACTTTGCGAACTTGAAGGTGATGCGTAGATTGCCGTCTCCAGATCGAGTGTATTCCACTCTGAACTAGAGTGACATATTCTCCGTCCTTCAGACGCCCATGACCCTATTCCATCCAAGTAAACAAACAAACACTTAGATGAAGAATACAGTGAAGAAGCAAGATGGCAGTTGCATCTGCAATACCAGCAGGAACTTGATCGCCCTAGAGAAGGTCTCCTCTGCATCACCGGAGAACTGCATGTATATGGGCAGCACCCCATGGTAAAGAGACAGCCTCTGCTTCACTCTTTCCCTGCCAAACATGATTTAGTTTTAATATAAGGTACAAAGGCCATGGAAGGTTTATAGATGTAAATACAAGAGATGCAATCTTTACTGAGATTGCTAATCGCAACTGATAATACTTAACTCATTCGTGAATGCAAATATAGTTGATGAAGGCCGATAGTGACTCAGAAGTATCGCCATGGAACCAGTTTGTGTGAAAACGATAATAGGTGTGCCAACAGTATTGGCCATTGCTGTTGCATGTGAAGCAAACAGCGCACTCATCCGGCTTTGAGAGAAGTCCTCGCCACTTACAGCCTGCAGAAACGAAGGAAAAATAAAATACAAGCAGTGCCAAGAAGATTTGGTCTCGAGTTTCAAAATTCTGGGTTTCAGTTGTGAGGATGGCAGGAATTGATACCTGGACGAACATCAAAAGCTAAGGAAAAAAACTCAAAATTTCCCTTGAAAACATTGTTACCTGGACTACCATTGCAGGAATTGAGTGCTTAACGGTGCTTGATATTGTTGATTCAGTCTTTGATGCTACATTGTGCATTACTTTAACAGCTTTCAATGGATACCTAGGACCAAAAAAGAAAGTAAAATAAAAATGCTTATGGAAGGACTAAACAATCAAGTAATTAATTAATAGTTAATCAGCTTTGTGAAATTAAAAAAACAATATAATTTCATGTTCCCTAGGAAAAGCTTCTTAGCACTTTACAGTATATCTGGTAAATTCTCTACAGTGTGGCAAACAGAAGATCTATGTTATTGAGACAGTACAACCTTATTTCTAGACAAAATTAAGTATGGCAAACAGAAGTCTTATGTTACAGACAGCAGAACCAGAGTAACTTTGCTTGTATTATAATCGAGACAGTACGACCTTATTTCTAAATAAAATTGAAGTAAAAAAATTTGTAGAGAAATAAGATGAGCTTATAAATTAACTTTGCATGTAGTCTAATTGCCAAAAACAGACAAGTTGCAATTGTAATAACTCACTTTCCATGAGCAGTTTCACCCGATAGCATGATGGCATCTGCACCTTCTCGAACTGCAATTGCTATGTCAGAAACTTCTGCTCTGGTTGGAGTTGGATGATTTATCATGCTCTCTAGCATATTTGTGGCTACAATCACTGGTTTCTGCATACTTCTACACCTTCTAATTATCTCTTCCTGCAAACTTAAATTAAGCTTGTCATTTTTTATCACAGCCAATTTATAATGATGCATGATGGATCTGTGATAATTATACCAATTTTTATAACAGTCAAAAATCAACATGTCAAGTTTTGTTAATTCATGGAAAGGTTATAACTGTGGTAATGGTAATGACGAATAATGGTAAACAAAGGACACAATCGAATACTAAACACTGCAGTGGAATAAAGACGTGATGCAACAGATATATATATATATATATATATATATATATATATATATATATAGAAAGAGAGAGAGAGAGAGAGAGAGAGAGAGAATTTGTCAGTTTTGACAATGGATTTATTATTTGTAAGAAATTCAGCACAACCAAAAGTCATTGAGCTAACTTTCCAAATTTTGCAAACAAATACGAACCATATTTCATCATAATGGTCCTGACTTTGATACTAGAAATGACGTATATCTTTCAAAATGTCAGAAAAGAAATAAAATTGATAAATAAAATAGCATTGATTCATGATCAAGAAACAGTTAACAGAATCTTCATCATCATACTAATGTAAAATCATCTTTATAGGCATATGAACCATCTCACAAATCTCTGCCTGAAAATAAAGCCAGAAACAGAAGGTATCCCAGAGACCATCTCTAAGTCAAAATAAGCAAAAACTATTAGTTCGTGTTTATTAAGGAAAGAAACTTTCAAATTTTACAACCCAAGGATCATTACTCCATTGGAAGAAATTGTGGAAAGCTCCCAAGGAAACCATTGTTTGGATACTAAGATTATTGCAGAAGAGATCAAAAGAACAGATTCATTGCAAATATTACCACCAAAAGAAAAAAAAAATCACTTTTGCAACCAAACATTCACCTGCAGTAAAGGGACATCCTCGATAGGGAGTTCAGCACCAAGGTCTCCACGAGCCACCATTGCCTGTAAATATTTCAATTTTCAAGGAATATAATTAAATTATGACATTGAGAAAGAATCAAATAACTCAATTGTGAAAGATCCAGATCACAAATAATAATATTATTAATATAATTGTGTTGCAAATGGTTTGATGGAAAAACTACTGAATTACAAGCAAGCATATGTGCCAAATAACTTTTGTTCAGATCAAGGAAAACATCGGTGGCAGCTTATAGCCAGAGTTGATACTGAACATGTGGTTGCCACTTGTGATGAAAAACCATAAAAAGGCAACCAGATGAAACTAGTTAGTTTTAACTATTTTTTCGGAGTTCATTTGGTCCAGTACCCTGCCAGACTGCCAGAAAAACACTGTTCTAGTTCCTACACTATGATATTCACAAGGTTGAAATAACTAGTTACTTTATAAAGAATTTGACCATTGTGTGTCATGTTGTCATTCATTGACTGTTTATATTAAGATTATTTTCTTTTATAAGTTACACGGCTACATGCCAACAAGATGTGAAAGCACATCATAAAGCATGTAACATAGGAGAAGGCACCATGATTTGCTCCAAACCAATATAATATAAATGTAACAACTTGATTACTAGAACAACTACACCAAAATATATTATGCATTTATCAGCCTTGGATGATGGTTGATAACCATTGCAAGAACAAACAACACATTGACAAACAGTTGATTGAGCAGTGTGGAAGTCAAGTTATGCACTAATGTAATCCAACAATTCTTTTAATCAGCCTCGTAAGCAAGAAATAAAATAAAACGGCTTACCCCATCTGAAGCAGAAATAATTGACTGAAGATTTGGAACTGAATCCGCACTTTCTATTTTAGGGATAACATGTATATCTGCATTGCATCCTTAAAGACAAAAATAAATGAGAATATGTGATTGCTTTAGGATGAATGAAATCAAGAAATAAAACTGGCACAAAGCATAGTGTCAGCATTTACTTATAAGGTAGTCTTTTAGTTCGTGTATCACTTTGGCATCTTTAACAAATGAAACTGCATAAAAGTCGACTTGGTTGTCCACACCAAACTTGATATCTTCCCAATCCTTTTCTACAGAAAGACCAGACAATGCAAGGGAAAAATAAAGATAAGATGCTAATAATAGAATTTTTTAGCTGGAAAAATGCTTGTCAAAATGCTTCAACAAGGTAAGAAAAAAGAACCTGTAATTGATGGGAGAGTAGCACTCTTGCCCCTCACATTCAAATGACGCCTTGATTTTAGTTCTCCACCATCTATTACTTTGCATTTGACTGTATCAGCAGTTTTTGATCTTACAGCTAGTGACATCATCCCACCTAAAACAACATCACATAAGTTTGTAATGCTTGAATCAGTAACCTGCTTACTTCTTTTTGAGTATCATTGTCACATGAACATGTTATATAAAATGGTCCATAAAACTATTAGTACCACATAGAAACAAGACGAGAGTCAGACTACGCCACCTAGCCGATCAGCAAGAAGTAAATGTCGCATTTATGAATCATATATTGTGCATTAGCTAAAGAGAACCTTCATTTTAATTTATTATTGAAAAGTAAAGTGGAAGTGCTAGTCTGTTGTGGAAAACCAATGACTTCAGAAATCCAAGGGTCCATAAGTATTTTAACTCACCACATACCCAATTGGGGTTATACATTCAACATAGATTCTATAAGGTGGATAAAAGGGTCAAAATAATTCTTGGGAGATAGTTCAGTCCCTCCAGGTATGAGACAAAGTAATAGCGCTCAAGTGCTTGGCAGATCATTCACAAAATTAATGTATACACTTTCCAATGGACATATAACACGTATAAACCAAGAGTCACTTGAAAATTATGTGAACTCACCATCAACCAAAAGAATGTCATCAACTTCCACATCATTTACAAAGTCATCATAATTTACACTGACAGTGTTTTCAGAACTGATTCCTCTTTTGATAGTAAAGTTAAACTCCTGTCCTTCCTTGAGCAAGATAGGATGAGTCACATCTCCACTTCTTACCTCAGGACCCTATATGAAGAGAATAGTAGATCATGTGTAAATTTACTCTTCTGAACATCATTTTTAAAGAGAGAGCAAAAGCAAAATTTTCATCAATTGAAATAATCATTGATTATTATGCATTGATGGAGAAGTCTATCACAAGTTTTCACTAGTCTAATAGGATATCTTTTTTTCATCATGCAGATGGGTTAGCCCATCAATATATCAAGAGTAGACATTTCATTTTCTCAAACATGTTAGCCCCTAACAACAAAAATTAAAAAAGTGATTTACTAGTCCAGTCAGTACCAACTTATACCAAAATACGATATCGGTCAGTACTGGTATCAGACTGATCCAACCAAGGAACAGCTCAAGATTTAAAATTTTGATTTCAACAAAAGCATACAAAACCAAATATATTTCATGTTTTGCATATTTGTAGTAGAGCTAAATCATATTGCAATTATTTTAAAAACACACATCTGGAAACCTATATGAAAGATGCAGGTGAAGTTTGCAAGTAGTGAATGTACACCTTCGTGTCCAGCATTATAGCAATAACATGGTCCTTGGACTGAGCATTATATTCCTTGACCAAATCAACGATCTTCTGATGTGATTCATGATCTCCATGAGACATATTAAGCCTTGCAACATCCATTCCTGCTTCTGCCAGTTTCCATATCATATCACGCGTGTTACATGAGGGTCCAATTGTGCATACTATCTTAGTTTTCCTTTGTGAATTTGATGCTACCACCGTCTCCCTCTCATTGAATGTGCCTGACTGAAGCTCATAAGCATTCAACTTAAAGTTCAGATTCTGTTTATAAAAATATATTGGATACATCAAAATTTGCAGAGTATATCAAACGCCAACAAAATTTTAATGATAGTAAAATTCAGCAGTTACAGAGACAAAACTGTGGCACTCAACAGCTTCTCAGAAAGCTTTCCAGCTTCATATTCTTATCACAATGGGCGATGAACAAATTTTCTTGCAGAGAGACATTTTCACATGTGCAAAACAAGTTAGACGACGATGCATAATCTAATGCTGTGTCCATCACAGCATTCAGAACCAAGTCTTTCCTTAAAAGAAATTAAGAAAGGACACAACTGAATCCGGTCCCCAACTATCACAGACATATTGAAAGAGAACATAAGAAAGAAAGATGCTTCTAAAACTTTCTGGAATCTTCTAACATCAGAATACCATAACGAAAACTATCCTCTCCGAAGATATCATGTTCAGGCATAAGACGAAGTACGTTCGGTCCGATCAAGAAGAAGAAGAAGAAGAAGAAGAAGAAGGGGGAGTTAAACTGAGCGTGCAAGCATAATAAGATGAAGAACTCACCGGGTAGAGATGGCCATTGGAGGATCCAGACTCCGGGGCCTGCCCGCCCCTTTCCGCGATCCTCATGGATTTCACCGCAAGGCTCCGTCGCAGTGCTTGCCTCGAAACCCACCCCCGTCGATGAAAATCTCGGCCGACATGCCGCGACGTAGCGAGACCGGCAGGGTCCGGCGGGATCCGTACCGCAAGACTGCCGATCTCCGCCACCATCGCCATTAGGGACTTTGAAGTGAAAAACCCACAACGTACAGAAGAAAGAAGCTAACGGAGTTCTTCCTGCGGAAGATACTTATGGATTATAGGAGAGGGTTTGTTGGCGAGGAAACGGCAGATAGGCGATCGGGTGACGCCCGTATCTCCCGCGCGCGTGGTGACGAGGCCGGGGCGACCAGCGCGAGACGAATGAACGAGTCCAACCCAGAGAGAGAGAGAGAGAGAGAGCAGTGGCTCCTCGCAGTCTCTTTGTCACACGCGCAGGGATGGGCGGCTCCACCTCTGCTATGCGTCCCGTGGTCCTCCGTCTGTATCAGGCTGCATCAGGGAAATAAATATCACGAAGTATAGTAGAGATCCCCCGCCGTAGTCGATGCACGTTCTCCAGATATTTTTTATATTATTCAGCTTCTTTTCTGATTGGTCAACAACATTATGATTGTATTACCCAAATCAAAATATTTTTCTTCTACTCTCTTGAGATTGACCCTTGGGTGTGCACGTTAATTGGATTGACTTAAGTAGAAGAGATTAATGAAGATAGTTTTGGTAAAAATAAGAATAGAATAAAATTGATATGAAAGAAAATAATAATTTTTTAATTACTTTTGACAAGATGAGGAATATAATAAAATCAATGTATATCTATCAATATGAAAGAGATGTCAATGATGATTAAATCAGTCTAAATCAATGATGATTAAATCAGTCTAATGTTCAGATGCTCGAGTAATGTTAACCTATACATATCAAAGTTGGGTGGCGTTCTCAAAGTCATCCCTCCAAAGCCCTAATAAATCACGATACAGAAAGTAAAAGTTGAAGTAAAACAATAGCTAACTTCCATTTCTATGGTCTAATAAGATTTTATAGTTAATTTAATATAATTTTTTTTTATAACATAGGTAGAATATTTCTTCGTAATTTCATATTGGCTCGGGGCCTATGTGGCTCACATGTTGATCGGATCCTTGGCCACCTTTGATTGGGTTACCACATGTGAAGCTCTAATAGGGGTGAATTTTTTTCCTATCATTAATCCTCGTGATAATGCACTTTACGAGTCCACTTGGAGAGACCCGAAAGTGTAACTATGTGTTTACTCAACATGTGGGTAGCTAGCATATTAGGTAACCATCATCTATACTCGGGTCGAATGGGATATATCGAATGACCTTCGTTGTTTTACCTAAGGAGTGTGTATTAGGCAACTTCTAATACTTTCTCCAAGGATGATGCTGTAGGGAAGTCTAGAGGTGACATCATATGTATAGCGAAAGAACAGAAAATAAAAATCTCATATTTCCTAAAATGTATTTGTCGTCGTGCGAAGATTGGTGCATAAAAACCTACGAAACTGAAAATCATGTGTTAGATAGTTATGTTACTTAGGGAGATCGTATATCTCTGAAATCCTACAGATATGTGGGAGAGGATGAAGGAGGTCAAGTGTCATTCTCTCAAGTGGTGATCCACATGTCAGGGGCTACGAAGACGTTCCTCGAATCGCTATCTAAATCTCCATACCTGTTGGCTGAGGAGGAGAAGGGGAGAGGAGAATATGAGGTCACAACCAAAAAAGCCCAATCTATAACCCTTTAGTTCTCTCCTATTTATAAAGGCCCCTTGTCAACTTAACCCTAATAAATCCTATCCTATTAGGTACTAGATTTTCATCCAACTACCCAAGCCTCTTAGGTTAGTGGATCTCTATCTAATGATCTCTCATTGGCCCTTATTTGATCTCATCTAGAGGATCCAATAATTTATGAGCTTATTGGATATCCAATAAGATAAAGGCTCTAACGGAAATCTCATATCTGAACCTCTACTCGTCGCAACACCTATCATATATATGTGACTCTCTAGGCCTAATATCGAGTTGGTCGTGAGTCATACGTATCAAAAATCATTCTAGCTCAGTGAATTATTATCTCCATAATAATTTACTTGAGTCATCGACTATAAACGTACTATGCTACTACGTCGTAATCCTTATACGATACAGGGGAATCTAATCCATTGGACTTGTTTGTCTTTAGTTACCATTTATCTATAGTCTCTTATCCATCTAATATCCCAAAGACTATATATCGAGCATGGTAACGTCATACCCATACGAAATCCTATTTGAGTCTCGCTTTAATCGGATTCTCCCAGAGAACTTCTCTCTTAATTCGAATGCCCCTGGCTAGGGATTTTGTTTGAGTGAGCACACACGAGATATTTTTCTTGTGATACTAAAAGTGGATGATCCTCTTTTGATACTCAATTATCTTTGTAAGGTTGGTTGACATTCTTAAGAACTGGTTGTACTAGATTTGTAACCTCCAAACTTGTAAGTTTGATGTCAAATAATAAAGTACTCATACAAGGCATCATTGGTGTCTCAAGTCTAAGAACCAGATATACAATTAAGACTACAGAATCACTGTTTGACGTAAGTATCATTAACCATCCAACATTCCGTAAGCGGATTAATTAGTAAACTTATTCTCTAATGAGCACTTACATTGTACCTCTAGTATCCCTATATAAGCGACTATGAGATCAGTCGCTTTCATCATATGGACGAGTATTCAGATCATCAATCTATCTGGTTATCTCGATATCCTTCTCGAGTAACCTATGACTGAGATGATTTAGGGACTATATTTAAATGTAAATTGGTTTTATTATTATTATCTCATTATGATCTGATTCACATTACACATATCCAAGGACATCACAATATATGCATGTAATAAGTAATATAAAATGAGAAAATATCATACTAATAATAAGCAAAAAGACTATATGTCATGTCAAACATGCCATCACTCACACGATTGGCTTGTAGAGTACCTATAACTAGCAGATATATCAGGATATTGAGAAACCTAGGGTAACATCACATTCACAATGAAAAAACAGAAAATAAAAATCTTAGATTTCTCGCAGAAAATAGTTTCTCGTCGTTGTGTGAAGATTTGTGCCCAAAAACCCACAAAACCGAAAAACTACATGTATGTAAAAAATGTGTTACTTAAGCTAGTCACAGGTGCCTTGTTGAGAAATCTTGGGGGTGACATCAGATGCGCAGCGGAAGAATAAGAAAACAAAATCCCCGATTCCTAAAGAGATGTTCGTCGTCGTGCGAAGATTGATGCGCAAAATCCGCGAAACTGAAAAACTACGTATAGAGTATATTGTGTTACTTAAGGAGATATTATATCCCTGTTTCCTTGCAGATCTTTAGGAGAGGGTGAAGGAGGTCAAGCATCCTCATCTCTAGCGGTGATCAACATAGTAGGGCTACGACGACGTTCCTTAAAACTCAAAGCCTGCTCTGAGGTGAAGAGGGGAAGGAGAATAGGAGAGGCAAGCAAAGGCTCTAGCCTATGAGGCTCTGAATCCCTCCTATTTATAGAGGTCCCATGTCAAACCCTAATGGATCCTCCCCTAGTGGGTATTGGATCTACATCCAATAACCCAAGCCTTTTAGATTAGTGGATCTCTATCCAATAATCTCTCATGGGCTCTTATTGGATCTCGTCCATGGGATCCAATAATTCAAGGGCTTATTGGATATCCAATAAGATAAGGGCTCCATCGGATATCTCATATCCGAACCTCTACTCATCGCAATGCCTACCATATGTGTGTGACCCTCTAGGCCCAATATCAAGCTGGCCGTGAGTCATACCTGTCAGAACTCCTTCTAACTCAGTGAATTATTATCTCTGTAATAATTCACTCGACTCATCAACTACGGACGTACTAGGCCACTATGCCGTAGTCCCCAAACGATATAAGGGAATCCAATCTATTGGACCTATCTGTCCTTAGTTACCGTGTACCTATAGTCCCTTATCCATCTAATATCCCAGAGACTGTATATCAAGCATGGTGCTATCAGACCCATACGATTTCTACTCGAGTCTCGCTCTAATCGGATTCTCCTGGAGAACTCTTTTTCTCTCAATCCAAATGACCTTGGCCAGGGATTTGTCTGAGCAAGAACACATGGGATATTCCTCTCATGACGTCAAGAGTGGATGATCCTCTATCGATACTCAATAGCCCTCGTAAGGTCGACTACCACTCCTAATGACTGGCTGTACTAGATCTGGGACAACCAAACAAGTCTGGTATCAAAGAGTGGAGCACTCATACGGGACATCCTTGGTGTCTCAAGTCTAAGGACCAGATATACCACTAGGATTACGGAATCGATGTCTGACAATAAGGCATCATCAACCATCCAGCATTCCGTAAGCGGATCAATCAGTGAATTCATTCTCCAATGAGCACTTGTACTGTATCCCTAGTGTCCCTACTGTTGGGAAATCCTTAGGGGCGACATCATATACGCAGCGGAAGAACAAGAAAAATAAAATCCCCGATTCCCAAAGAGATGTTCGTCGTCGTGCGAAGATTGGTACGTAAAAATCCGCGAAACATGAAACTGCGTATAGAGTAGATTGTGTTACCTAGGGAGATCATATATCCTTGTTTCCTTGCAGATCCTTAGGAGAGGGTGAAGGAGGTCAAGCGTCCTCCTCTCTAGCGGTGATCCACACAACAGGGTTGCGACGACGCTCCTCAAAACTCCAGACCTACTCTGAGGTGGAGATGGAGAGGAGAATAGGAAAAGGCAAACAAAAGCTCTCTAGCCCATGGGATATTATCCCAATGGACACCTCCTTATACATCTCAGCTCAATGGTGTCTCTGAAAGGAGAAATCGTACATTATTAGATATGGTATGGTCCATGATGAGTTTCGCTGACCTACCCATCTCATTCTGGGGATATGCCCTAGAAATCGTAACTTACCTTCTGAATAGATTTCAAACTAAGTCGGTAGTGTCTACATCATATGAGATATGAAAATGAAAGAAGCCTAATCTTAAGGTTGTTAAGATTTGGGGCTGCCCTGCATATGTTAAAAGACACAACCCCGATAAGTTAGAATCAAGGACAGAGCGATGCAAATTTGTGGGATACCCCAAGGAAACTTATGGGTATTATTTCTATCATCTCGAGGACCAAAAGGTCTTTGTAGCTAAGAGAGCAGTGTTCCTTAAGAAGGAACACATTCTTGGCGGAGATAGTGGGAGAATGATAGAATTGAGCGAGATTGGAGAACTAAGCTCAAGCACCACTCTACAGCCCGAGTCTGTTCAGGTACCTAATACACAAGTTTCAACTTTACGCAGATTTGATAGAGTATCCCATCCTCCTGAGAGATATGTGGGACATATTAGAGGAGAGAATGCAGAGGATATTGATCCTCAGACCTACGATGAGGCTATTATGAGTATAGACTCCGGGAAGTGGCAAGAAGCTATGAATTCTGAGATGGATTCTATGTACTCCAATAAGGTTTGGAACCTAGTTGATGCGCCCGAAGGTATTGTACCCATCGGTTGCAAGTGGATCTTTAAGAAAAAGATCGGAGTAAATGGAAAGGTATTATACCCGTCCATATGATGGATGCAGCTGGTCTCATAGCTGCTTGTATAGGGACACTAAGGATACAGTATAGGTGCTCATTGGAGAATGAGTTCACTGATTGATCCGCTTATGGAATGTTGGATGGTTGATGATGCCTTATTGTCAAATAGGGATTCCGTAGTCCTAATGGTGTATCTGGTCCTTAGACTTGAGACACCAAGGATGTCCTGTATGAGTGCTCCACTCTTTGATACCAGACTTATAGGTTTGGCTGTCCCAGATCTAGTACAGCTGGTCATTGGGAGTGATAGTCGACCTTACGAGGGCTATTGAGTGTCGATAGAGGATCATCCACTCTCGGCGTCATGAGAGGAATATCCCATGTGTTCTTGCTCCGACAAATCCCTGGCTAGGGTCATTCGGGTTGAGAGAGAAAGAGTTCTCCGGAAGAATCCGATTAGAGCAAGACTCGAGAAGAAATCGTGTGGGTCTGACAACACCATGCTCGATATACGGTCTCTGGTATATTAAATGGATGAGGGACTATAGGTACACGGTAACTGAGGATAGACAAGTCCAATGGATTGGATTCCTCTGTATCGTCTGGGGACTACGGCGTAGTGGCCTAATACGTCCAGTAGTTGATGAGTCAGTGAATTATTATAGAGATAATAATTCACCTGAAGTTAGAAAGGAGTTCTCGACAGGTATGACTCACGGCCTGACTTGATATTGGGCCTAGAGGGTCACACACATATGGTAGGCATTACGATGAATAGAGGTTAGGATATGAGATATCTGACGGAGCCCTTGTCTTATTGGATGCAGATCCAATACCCATTAGGGGAGGACCCATTAGGGTTTGACAGGGGACCTCTATAAATAGGAGGGATTCAGAGCCCCATGGGCGAGAGAGCTTTTGTTTGCCTTTTCCTATTCTCCTCTCCATCTCCACCTCAGAGTAGGTCTGGAGTTTTGAGGAGCGTCGTCGCAACCCTCCTGTGTGGATCACCACTAGAGAGGAGGACGTTTGACCTCCTTCACCCTCTCCTAAGGATCTGCAAGGAAACAGGGATATACGATCTCCCTAGGTAATACAATCTACTCTATACGCAGTTTCATGTTTCGCGGATTTTTGCGTACCAATCTTCGCATGACGACGAACATCTCTTTGGGAATCGGGGATTTTGTTTTTCTTGTTCTTCCGCTGTGCATATGATGTCACCCCCAAGGATTTCCCAATATTCTTCACACACTCATATTTGATGATACCCGGATCAAAGGTCCAGCTTTGTGAAGATTTATACTTCCTTTCATCTAGCAATTTATCTACTATTGGAATAGGATATTTGTCCTTGATGGTTATGCCATTGAGAGCTCGGTAATCAACACACAATCGCCATGTTCCGTCCTTCTTTCGTACGAAGAGCACCGGTGAAAAGTAGGGGCTGCAACTTGGTCGAATAACTCTTGTTTCGAGCATCTCTTTTACAATACTTTCTATTTTATCCTTCTAGAGATGTGGATACTAATATGGCTGAGTATTTGCTGGAGATTTACCTTGAAAAATCGTTATACAATGATCATGCCGACAAGTAAGAGGTAGGTTGTGCGGTTCGTCAAATATATCTGAAAATTCAACAAGCAAAGAAAGTATATTTGAATCTTCAAATTCTGTTGGCACTCCCTTAGTTTGCTGCTCAAGTTGTACTAAAAAGCCGCTCCATGCTTTATACAAAACCTTCTCCATTTGTTGTGTGTAAATTGTCATTATGTCGCTCCCATGTTTCCCGTGTAGTATCACATGTTTCTCCTTACTGTAAAATTTCATAGTTAGTTTCAGAAATTTTTAAAAAAATCACCTAATATCATCATCCATTTAATTTTGAGCATGGCCTCATGATCATCAAGAGGGAGAAGGAAGAAATATGCAATTATCTCTTGGTAAGGCCTCATGATCAGCAATAGTTTCACTTACAGGCACTTACGATCATACTTCAAAATCCATCCGTTAGTAACCTTAACGTCAAACTTACTGCAATTCTCGATAGGTAAGGCCATCCGGATAGCAACCTTATTATTTAGGAAGTTATTAGTGCAGCTCGTGTCGATGAGAATTGTGATCGGTTGTTGTTTGAGAAGGCCTCCAACTTTCATCGTTTGTGGGTTTGAGTAACCGGCTAGTGCATGTACCGTAACTTCGGTCGGTTGTGGCTCTTCTTCTATATCTTATTCTTTATGTTCAAAGCTCTCTTCTAGATGTTCAATGACATCTTCTTCTATTGGTTCTATCATAAGAAGTCTCCCTTTACTATAGCGATGCTCATGGCTCCACGGCTCGTCGCAATGCCAACATAACGCCTTCGCAGATCACTCCCGAAGTTCTTCTCTTTTTAAACTTTTTGGTGCAGGAACTCGGTTGATAGTAGAGGGGGCTGAGGGCTTCGGTATTGCTGGTTGGGGAGCAACCCTAGTCCTTCAGACTTCATGGTTCAATCGCTCCTCTTGAAATCGTGCAAAGAGATGGCTGCCATAAGCGTGTACGGTTGTCACCCTTTAACTTCTCCCCGGATCTCCAACTTCATGCCCTCAATGAAGGTCCCCAATAGCTATTTTTTGAGACCAATCATGAGTTTGATTAAATAACCTTTCAAACCTAGTTTGGTACTCTTGAATGGTGGAGGTTTGTCGGATCTTTGCTAGTTGTCCATTAATGTTCTCGTAATCGGTTGGTCTGAAGCGGATCAACAGTCCTTCTTTGAATTATCATCATGAGAGGACTCTATGAGTGTGTTCAAATCAGTCAAATCATTGTATGGCATCCCCTTCAAGATGTATAGTTGTAATTTTTACCATAGATGCATCCGCAGTTTTGTAGTACTGAAAATATCGCTCCGCGCGCAAGATCCAATTAATTGGGTCTCCTTCTTCCATCTAGGGAAGTCCACCCTCATGCATGGATAGTTGGGGTCGGGCATAGAGCCTCCCCTTCCTTGGAAGTCATCTCTTCGAGCTTAGTGCGATTGGTTAGAGCTCTCTCCTTGATGTGATTTCTTCGGGCTTAGTGGTCGACCCAAATTGAGTTCGGTTAAGAGAGTCTGAATCTTATCCTCTATTAGTGCCTCCAAAGCTTCGAATTTAGCATTGATTGCCTCCTTAGATGTCATTGAATATATCTCCAAATTTGTGATGTTAAGATTCCTCTTTTGTTGTTGGGTTAAAGGCATTTATAGGTTGAGAGAAGTGATGGTCGAAAGAGTTGGTAGATTGGTGGATGTAGGCTGCTGTTTAGGCTTATTTTGTTGCTATTTTAGGTACAGTTTGAGGGTATGATTTAGTAGAGTTTTAGAGCTATGGATGAAAATTTTAGATCTGTGGTAGATGGCAGCAAAGGTTTGATAGAAATAAGTAGAAGTTTGCTACAGAATTGTGTTGTCTTGTAAGAGTAAAATTATTATCGAAGAAACAACGGTTTCTCGATGAAATTTTCACCAAAAATTTAAGAGATTTGAGGAGGGAATTAACAGCAGTATCTTAGTTTATATGACAGCAAGGATGTCCAATTTAATCAAGAAAATTTCGGTAGTAACAATAAGAAAATTGGTACAAGTTGCGATAGCAGAATTCTCGTCGAAAAATTTTAGCAGTTTACGATAAAAATTTGCAGCAACACAAAATCATTTTTAGAGATGAATTCCTCAATAGATCAACCTTAGATGGAAGCCAAGATAATTTATGAAGTGTATAAGAAATTTCATTCAAAAGAAACTACAATAGATGGGTTAAGGCAACAATATGTGACTGTAATTTTCTACAGCATAGATTTTCAAGTGTAGCAGATTTGACATAAAAGATCAGTGGTTTATATTAAGAATTTTTCGATGAAACTAAAGGGAAATCCACTGTTAGGAAGTGTCAAAGCTATCAGAAAAATTTCATAGAGATTTGGACAGAAAAAATATTGTATCGAGATCAAACAAATAGTGCTATGCGACTGAAATTTTACAGTGCAGATTTTCAAGTATAGCAGATTAGATGTAAAAGATCAATGGTTTATATTGAGAATTTTTTGATAAAACTAAAGGAAAATCTGCTATTAGGAAGTATCAAAAGATCGGAGTAGATGAAAAAGTAGAGACCTATAAAGCAAAGCTAGTGGTTAAGGGGTATCGTCAAAGGCAAGGTGTTGACTATGACGAAACCTTCTCACCCGTAGCAATGCTAAAATCCATCAGAATTCTATTGGCTATTGCAGCACACTATGATTATGAGATCTGGCAGATGGATGTGAAAACCGCATTCCTCAATGGGAACCTCGAGGAGGAGGTGTATATGATACAACTTGAGGGATACGTGTCCAAGAACTGTCTAGATAAGGTGTGTAGGTTGCTTTGATCCATTTATGGATTAAAGCAAGCTTCCCGAAGTTGGAACATAAGATTTGATGAGGCAATCAGATCTTATGACTTCGTTAAGAACGAAGATGAGCCTTGTGTATATAGAAAGGTAAGTGGGAGCGCTATCACCTTTTTAGTGTTATATGTGGATGACATCCTGATCATTGGGAATGACGTAGGAATGCTATCCACAGTAAAGGCTTGGTTATCTAAACACTTCTCCATGAAGGACTTAGGGGAAGCATCCTATATTTTGGGGATTAAAATCTATAGAGATAGATCCAAGAGGATGCTTGGCTTGTCCCAGTCCAGGTACATAGAAACCATTGTCAAAAGGTTTGGCATGAAAAATTCCAAGAGATGTCTCATACCAATGAAACATGGGATATCGCTTTCTACGAGTATGTCCCCAAAGACTCCAGAAGAAAGGGCGAACATGGATATGATACCTTATGCCTCAGCAATAGGGTCTATCATGTATGTCATGCTATGTACTAGGCCTGATATAGCGCATGCTCTGAGTGTCACGAGCAGGTATCAGGTGGATCCAGGCTTGGAGCACTGGAAAGCAGTAAAGTGTATCCTTAAGTACTTGAGAAGGACTAAGGATCTTTTACTAGTGTATGGAGGTAATAGCCTTAAGATTGAAGGCTACACTAACTCAAGTTTTCAGTCTAATGTCGATGATAGCAAGTCGAATTCAGGGTATGTGTGTTAGAAGAGTTCCAAGCAAGATACCACTGATGACTCGACCACAGAGGCAGAGTACATTGCTGCATCAGATGCAGCAAAGGAGGGAGTTTGGGTGAAGAAGTTCATCACAGATTTGGGAGTCGTGCCGGGTAGCGAAGAGCCGATCTCCCTATATTGCGACAACAACGGGGCGATTGCTCAAGCAAAGGAACCTAGGTCTCATCAGAAATCTAAGCATGTTCTGAGGAGGTTCCACCTTATCAGAGAGATCGTGACCCGAGGAGATGTAGTAGTGAAAAGAGTTCCATCCGAAGATAACATTGCAGGTCCACTAATAAAGACGTTGTCTCAGATTTGTTTTGAGCGTCACAGGGGTTTGATGGGAATCAGACACATAGGTGATTGGCTTTAAGTCAAGTGAGAGAGTGCTAGTTATAAGTGCCCAGCAAGCCAATCACGTGAGTGATGACACGTGTGACTTAATATAGAATCTTTTTGCTTATTATATTTTGGCATATATCACTTTATAACTATTGCATAAATGTATACATATATTGTGATGTCCTTGGATTTGTGCAATGGAAATCGGATCGTGATGAGATCACGATAGTGAGATCAATTCACCTTTAAACACATATCCTAAATAATCCCGGTCATAGGTTACTCAAGAGGGATATCGTGATAACCGGACATCTTGGTGTGTCAGATACCCGTCCATTTGATGGATGCAATTTGGTCTCATAGCTGCTTGTGTAGGGACACTAGGGATACAAAGACAGTGCTCATTGGAGAATGAGTTGATTGATCCACTTACGGAATCTTGGATGGTTGATGATGCCTTATTGTGGACAATGATTCCATAGTCCTAGTGGTGTATCTCGGTCCTTAGACTTGAGACACCAAGGATGTCTGTATGAGTGCTCCACTCTTTGATACCGGACTTATAGGTTTGGCTGTCCCCATCTAATACCCTGGTCATTGGGAGTGGTAGTCGACCTTACGAGGGCTATTGAGTGTTGATAGAGGATCATCCACTCTCGGCGTCATGAGAGGAATATCCCATGTGTTCTTGCTCAGACAAATCTCTAGCCAGGGTCATTCGGGTTGAAAGAGAAAGAGTTCTCCGGGAGAATCCGATTAGAGCGAGACTCGAGAAGAAACCGTGTGGGTCTGACAACACCATGCTCGATATACGATCTTTGGTATATTAGATGGATGAGGGACTATAGGTACACGATGGCGAGGACGAGACAGGTCCAATGGATTGGATTCCCCCCATAGATGTCGGGGACTACTGGCGTAGTGGCCTAGCAACGCGTCCATAGTCGATGAGTCGAGTGAATTATTACTGAGATAATAATTCACTAAGTTAGAAGGAGTTTCGATAAGTATGACTCACGGCTGGCTTCGATATTGGGCCTAGAGGGTCACACACATATGGTAGGCATTGCGATGAATAGAGGTTGGGATATGAGATATCCGATGAGCCCTTGTCTTATTGGATGCAGATCCAATACCCACTAGGGGAGGACCCATTAGGATTTGTGGGGGACCTCTATAAATAGAAGGGATTGAGAGCCTCATGGGCTAGAGAGCTTTTGTTTGCCTTTTCCTATTCTTCTCTCCATCTCCACCTCAAAGTAGGTCTAGAGTTTTGAGGAGCGTCGTCGCAACTCTGCTGTGTGGATCACCGCTAGAGAGGAGGACGCTTGACCTCTTTCACCCTCTCCTAAGGATCTGCAAGGAAACAGGGATATACGATCTCCCTAGGTAACACAATCTACTCTATACGCAGTTTCATATTTCGCGGATTTTTACGTACCAATCTTCGCACGACGACGAACATCTCTTTGGGAATCGGGGATTTTGTTTTTCTTGTTTTTCCGCTGCGCATATGATGTCGCCCCCAAGGATTTCCCAATATTCTTCACACACTCATATTTGATGATACCCGGATCAAAGGTCCAGCTTTGTGAAGATTTATACTTCCTTTCATCTAGCAATTCATCTACTATTGGAATAGGGTATTTGTCCTTGATGGTTATGCCATTGAGAGCTCGGTAATCAACACACAATCGCCATGTTCCGTCCTTCTTTCGTACGAAGAGCACCGATGAAAAGTAGGGGCTGCAACTTGGCCGAATAACTCATGTTTCGAGCATCTCTTTTACAATACTTTCTATTTTATCCTTCTAGAGATGTGGATACTAATATGGCTGAGTATTTGCTGGAGATTTACCTTGAAGAATCGTTATACAATGATCATGCCGACAAGTAAGAGGTAGGTTGCACGGTTCGTCAAATATATCAGAAAATTCAGCAAGCAAAGGAAGTAGATTTGAATCTTCAAATTCTGTTGGCACTCCCTTAGTTTGCTGCTCAAGTTGTACTAAAAAGCTGCTCCATGCTTTATACAAAACCTTCTCCATTTGTTGTGTGTAAATTGTCGTTATGTCGCTCCCATGTTTCCCGTGCAGTATCACATGTTTCTCCTTAGTGTAAAATTTCATAGTTAGTTTCAAAAAATTTTTAAAAAATCACCTAATATCATCAACCATTTAATTTTGAGCATGGCCTCATGATCATCAAGAGGGAGAAGGAAAAAATATGCAATTATCTCTTGGTAAGGCCTCATGATCAGCAACAGTTTCACTTACAGGCGCCTACGATCATACTTCAAAATCCATCCGTCAGTAACCTTAACATCAAACTTGATGCAATTCTCGATAGGTAAGGCCATCCGGATAGCAACCTTACTGTTTAGGAAGTTATTAGTGCGGCTCGTGTCAATGAGAATTGTGATCGATTATTGTTTGAGAAGGCCTCCAACTTTCATCGTTTGTGGGTTTGAATAACCGGCTAGTGCATGTACCGTAACTTCGGTCGGTTGTGGCTCTTCTTCTATATCTTCTTCTTTATGTTCAAAGCTCTCTTCTAGATGTTCAATGACATCTTCTTCTACTGGTTCTATCATAAGAAGTCTCCCTTTACTATAGTGATGCTCATGGCTCCACGGCTCGTCGCAATGCCAACATAATGCCTTCGCAGATCACTCCCGAAGTTCTTCTCTTTTTAAACTTTTTGGTGCAGGAACTCGGTTGATAGTAGAGGGGGCTGAGGGCTTCGGTATTGCTGGTTGGGGAGCAACCCTAGTCCTTCAGACTTCATGGTTCAATCGCTCCTCTTGAAATCGTGCGAAGAGATGGCTGCCATAAGCGTGTACGGTTGTCACCCTTTAACTTCTCCCCGAATCTCCAGCTTCATGCCCTCAATGAAGGTCCCCAATAGCTATTTTTTGAGACCAATCATGAGTTTGATTAAATAACCTTTCAAACCTAGTTTGGTACTCTTGAATGGTGGAGGTTTGTCGGATCTTTGCTAGTTGTCCATTAATGTTCTCGTAATCGGTTGGTCTGAAGCGGATCAGCAGTCCTTCTTTGAATTATCACCATGAGAGGACTCTATGAGTGTGTTCAAAACAGTCAAATCATTGTATGACATCCCCTTCAAGATGTATAGTTATAATTTTTACCATAGATGCATCCGTAGTTTTGTAGTACTGAAAATATCGCTCCGCGCGCGAGATCCAATTAATTGTGTCTCCTTCTTCTATCTAGGGAAGTCCACCCTCATGCATGGATAGTTGGGGTCGGTCATAGAGCCTCCCCTTCCTTGGAAGTCATCTCTTCGAGCTTAGTGCGATTGGTTAGAGCTCTCTCCTTGATGTGATTTCTTCGGGCTTAGTGGTCGGCCCAAATTGAGTTCGGTTAAGAGAGTCTGAATCTTATCCTCCATTAGTGCCTCCAAAGCTTTGAATTTAGCATTGATTGTCTCCTTAGATGTCATAGTATATGTCTCCAAATTTGTGATGTTAAGATTCCTATTTTTTTGTTGTTGGGTTAAAGGCATTTATAGGTTGAGAGAAGTGATAGTCGAAAGAGTTGGTAGATTGGTGGATGTAGGCTGCTGTTTAGGCTTATTTTGTTGCTATTTTAGGTACAGTTTGAGGGTGTGATTTAGTAGAGTTTTAGAGCTATGGATGAAAGTTTTAGATTTGTGGTAGATGGCAGCAAAGGTTTGATAAAAATAAGTAGAAGTTTGCTACAGAATTGTGTTGTCTTGGAAGAGTAGAATTATTATTGAAGAAACAACGGTTTCTCGATGAAATTTCCACCAAAAATTTGAGAGATTTGAGGAGGGAATTAATAGTAGTATCTCAGTTTATATGACAGCAAGGATGTCCAATTTAATCAAGAAAATTTCGGTAGTAACAACAAGAAAATTGGTACAAGTTGCGATAGCAGAATTCTCGTCGAAAAATTTTAGTAGTTTATGATGAAAATTTGCAGCAACACAAAATCATTTTTAGAGATGAATTCCTCAATAGATCAACCTTAGATGGAAGTCAAGATAATTTATGAAGTGTATAAGAAATTTCATTCAAAAGAAACTACAATAGATGGGTTAAGGCAACAATATGCGGCTGTAATTTTCTACAGCATAGATTTTCAAGTGTAGCAGATTTGACATAAAAGATCAGTGGTTTATATTAAGAATTTTTTGATGAAACTAAAGGGAAATCCACTATTAAGAAGTGTCAAAGCTATCAGAAAAAATTCATAGAGATTTGGACAGAAAAAATATTGTATCGAGATCAAACAAATAGTGCTATGCGGCTGAAATTTTACAATGCAGATTTTCAAGTATAGCAGATTAGATGTAAAAGATCAATGGTTTATATTGAGAATTTTTTGACAAAACTAAAGGAAAATCTGCTATTAGGAAGTGTCAAAGATGTCATAAAAATTTCATAAAAATTTGGATGGAAAAAATACAATAGCAAGATCAAACAAACGGTGCTATGCAGTTGGAATTCTGTAATGTATCTTTCATCGTAGAGATGAAAACTTTATGACGAAAAGTTTATGCAGCAATATAGGAATAAATTTTTTTTTGGATTTTAGAATAAGGATAACTAAATTTCAGCAACAGTAAGGTAGGAAACTAGAACCTGTTGTAATTCACGAGGAGATCAAAGGATGATCCGCAGTGGTGGAGATGACGGCGGAATTTGGCAACGACTTTTTAAGTAATTGTGGGAATTACTTTGGGCAGCTGTGGAGGGTTGATGGATGGCTATGGAAGGGCAGTGAGATATTAAGAATACTGCTATGATACCAAGTGTTAAAACCCTTGCAGATTCTAAACTTGGGTTGATCTCTTTAGGGGATCGGCCTCCTTGGAACTCTATAGGGGTTCCTCCCTCCAAGTTGCTGCTCAAAGGCTACAAAAAAGATTCATCTATTGCTTATCAAAATAGGAGAAATACATGGCTATTTATAAGTCTTCTAAACCCTAACTCCTAATAGAACTCCTACTCAAGACTCCTACTTCTAACCAACTCCTAATAGGGCTCATACTCAAGACTCCTATTCCTTTACAACTTCTAATTCTTCTCTAAAAAATAACCTCCTAACCATAGCCGGCCTCTTCACCTCTTTAATAGGAGTCGACTTAGGTAGGTTTTATATGAATGTCCCTCTCAATTAAGACTCTCCTAGTTATAGTCCTAACATACTCATAAAGAACATTCTTGGCATCTCAAGTCTAAGGACCATATACACAATTGGCACGATAGAATCATTGTCTGATAATGAGGTGTCATCAACCTTCCAGCATTCTGTAAGTGGATCAATTAGTAAAATCATTCTCCAATGAGCATTTGTATTGTATCCCCAATAACCCAACACGAGCAACTATGAAACTAGCCGCCTCCATCATATGGACGGGTATACAGCATACTAGTCTATTTTGTTATCTCGATGTCCCTCTCAAGTAACCTATGATCGAGATTATTTAGGATTTATATTTAAAGATGAATCAATCTCATTATCATAATCTTATCACGATTTGATTCTCATTGCATAGATATATAAACATCATAATATATAAAATAAATAACATAAAGAAAAAAATATCAATAAATAATAATAAGTAAAAAGAGTGTATATTTTATCACACGTGTCCTCACTCATGTGATTAGCTTGCAATGCACGTATGACTAGCACGGGCAACCTTTGATACTTTACTCGAGCAAAGTGCATCGAGCATGCTTTGATGCTTAACTCGAATAGGACGCATCGAGGTTATATTGATGCTTCACTCATGAAGGGCACATCGGGCATATTTTGATGCCTACCTCAAGAAGGATGCATCAAGCTCAGGAGCTTCCAGTCCTGCCTTTGGTGGATGTGCATCTGTTAGGAACGAGTCGGCACTAAGAGGGAGGGGGTGAATTAGTGCAGTGGAATGATTACGTTGGTTTAAAAAATTTTGTTCGATTAAAACCGATTTCGAAGAAAACCATTTTGGAGAGATGTTAACTTTGAAATCGTATTTGTAAGCATAATGGAAGTAAAGCAAGTAAGTAGTTTATAGTGAAGGTAAATAGCAAGAATAAAAATGCAAACCAAGTTTTTTTAGTGGTTCGGTCACTGTGACCTACATCCACTCTCGATTCCTCTTCCGTTGAGGCCATCGATATCCACTAATGGTCTTCCTTCAATAGGCGAAGACCAACCACCTTCTTACAACTTTATTCTCCTTTTGTAGGCTCAGGAGAGAACCTTTACACCCTCTTTTTATAAAGCTTTCCTCACACTCTCTCTTAGAATGGTCTCTAAATTTTAGAATGAGGGACTCTATATTTTATAAGGGTTTTCAACTCTAGAAACACAAAGTTTTTGTTTACTTTTCTTTCTTCTCTATGTAGGAATAGCTAGGGTATTTATAGACCCTAAATGGCTTCAAAAATGGAGCCAAAATTCAAATCCCTTGAAATTTTAGGGTACAGGCGGTACCACCGCCTGTAGCCTGACACTGAACAGTACCACCACCCAGTCTAGTGGTACCACCACCTAAAAGACTGAGTCTGGGCGGTACCATCGCCCAGACTGGTGGTACCACCGCTTGACACAGTCTTGAAGATTGTGCCACGACGGTTTCACATGTTTGGTCACTATTTGGGCCTTTCTCTTAGCCCAACATAGTCCAAACTTAGGCCCAACTGTTCTCTAATTGGGTTGGCCTAATTCTAATTATGTGCTAACTATAAATTTTAATATATTTACTAAGCTAAATAAATCTGTAAGTCTAGGTTTCTTTCCGGTGAGCTTTCGGCGATCTTCCGGTGAACTTCCAATGATCTCTCAGCAATGTTCCAACTCACTCCTGGCAAGCTCTTGGACTTCACGACGATTTTCTTGGTGAGTTTCGATGAGTTTCTTCAGCAAGCTCTTGGACTTCTCGGTTAATTCTGACAGAACTTTCGACGAACATCCGGACTTCCGATGAACTCTCGAACTCCCAATGAAATCATATTCTTGACTCTAAGACTTCATTTTGCTTTATGCCTTGCTATCATAGTTAATCATGCATATATAAAACCTACTTCGATCTAGATAATTAATACTAAGCTAATCAAATGTTATCCAACATGTCATTGGTTCATCGATGCCTCGTCCGATTGTTCTACGCATCGTCCTCTCTTATGGCCTATTGCCCAATCGGCTAGTTGACATCCGCAACTCCGATTTTCTTGGTGCAATATCTGCTCTTCTTGGCCCGATGCTTGAACTCATGTCACGAAGCCTTCTATCGATACGTCAATCGATCCTTCAGCTCGACATCCAATCTTCTGACATGTTTTTCTCCGGCCAAGCATGATTCTTCTTGCTTTAATTGTCTCTCCCTGATGGAAGTATCATACATCACTCAAAACACAGATTAAATCATAAACACTATCAATTGGTTTCATTATCAAAATATGAGATTCAACAACATCGACTCGTTTGACGTTAAACATGCAATGGTCTCATAGTCCATTTTCTCCTCCTAGGCATCTTTGTCCCCGTCTGTCACGGACTTAGCTAATTTTGCCTAAGTCGTGCGGCACCCTTGCGTGTCTGTCCACAAAGGTTAGCCTCCCCGAAGCCTCCCATGATCCCTTAGGACCCATAAAAGAGAAAACAGGTTAGAGAAAATACCTCACTCGGGATCCATAAACAAACATTTTCGAAAACACTTCATAGACAATGCAAATTACAAACATACTTTACAAGCTCTAAATAGTTGCACAACAAAGGGTAAAAATGGTCTATTATAGATCGAAAATCTCTCACAAGTGTCCACATGACACAACCTTTATTTACAAGCCTAAAGCGGCCACCAAACCCAACTAAAATGGGACTATTAAGCCTTTGGGTGTCCCTCTACATGCTGTTCAAAACATGAGCATACCAAAAGACACAGACATACATAAGCATTACATCAAACATCCTATTTAGAAGTTTGTCCGTGACATTCTCCCCCACTTATTCCTTCGACATCCTCGTCGAAGCCTTTACCGACACTGCAACTCCTCATCTTTGTTGAGTCTTTAATCTTCTGCTCTAACTGTAATGCACCTCTTGGCTCTCCGCTGTTGTTTTTGAGTAGTCAAACCTTTTGATCTACCATGCTACTTCAACTCGCCAATGACTCTGACTATACTATGGGGTTGGCTGAGTTGTGTTGATCCCTATTGGTTTCTACGGATCCTCTAGATAAAGGAAAAACCATTCTTACTATACGCTAGTCTCTCAAATGCCTCATGCTGCTTGAACTGAGTGGATAATTATTAGAGCTTTAACGAGCATCGCCTCGTAAACTTCTGAAGTTTTGGGTCCTTCCTCCATAAAATTTGCTCATTGACCCTTCTTTCACTTAGTTGTCACTTCCAAGTAGATTCGCATTACTTCTGCTTTCGATTGGCATTTCGTTGGGAAATGAAGCTGACAATTTACTCTCAGTAGCACTGATCACCGTTGATAAGGATTTGACAACTATTATCTTCTATGATCTTCGAAGGGTCTTTGAACCTATGCAGAGCTCCTCTGTTAGATGGATACGAGAATTGGGGTACTCGGTTCGCCCATTCTCTTAAGAGTTGAGAAGGCAAAGGTTACTTGACTTCACCTGCCTCCTCGAGGTTGTACTCTATGTATCGAGCTGATTATTGGCCTTCGCCTACTCTTTGCTCACACTTCTGAAGCACTTGAAGTGTTTGCACTCCTTGTGTTGAGTTAGTTACTATGATTCACCTTCTTAATGCCATCGAACTTCTGGAATACAAGAAGTTTTCACCCCAACTTGGAGTAATTCTCTAATAGATTTGGTCGCCTCTAGGATTGTACTGTCTTCTCTATCAACCTAGCCACCTACTCCACTGAGTAGCAAAGGTACAACACCACGTATTGCCTGCTTCGTTCCTTGGTCGTGCACTCTTACATGACCCGAAATCCTTCACTTTCGACTATCTTGATGAGAAGCTCGTTGACACCGGTCTTATGAAGTTCCTTGGCCTCTACCCTTCAACCTTGTTTCGGTACTTAGAGTTTGCCTCTGCATGCTCTACCTCCTTGGCCCCTTTCATGACCAAGTACTCTCCCTCCATAAGAGCAAGGGATCAATGACTTTCAGGGAAGTCTCGCCTCTGCGGTACCATGGCGCTGTCATGCCCATGGCC
The DNA here is from genome assembly GCA_900464855.2 of Musa schizocarpa. Taxonomy (NCBI): domain Eukaryota; kingdom Viridiplantae; phylum Streptophyta; class Magnoliopsida; order Zingiberales; family Musaceae; genus Musa; species Musa schizocarpa. The sequence goes on from LS990922.1 coordinate 13,746,987, forward strand.
CTATTATCCATCACCTCGCATTTGCATCCCTTTTCTTCACGATCAGTAGATATGTCTCTGTGGTACTCCTCCGAGTCCACCTCCATTCTAACTGATGCTTGATTTTGGGTAGCTAAGTCCCTCTGGACTCGTCGTCGCTTCCTCGCCCCTTTCGACCCCTTGCTTCAACACCTCTGTGTTCTCCAAGTAGCTCCCTTTAGTCGATGGAAAGACAGACTACAACTCTCATACATGGCCTCTGCCATCACATTATAGGGTTTGCACCGATTCTGTTCTCCTTAGCTTCCTTGGTAGTAATGTTCGCTTACTCGACCTTGTCCTCTAACTTGCCGAGCTCCCTTAAGCAAATATAGGCTCTAGAGCAGTCCAACTCTCCAACTGCTTCGATCATACCTCTGCATGATCAAGTCCCTCCCATGGGACTCACTGGTACTTACATTTGAACTTTTCCCTTGGTGGAACATAGCCCCCATATGCTGATGACCAAGGCTTTCATCCGATGCAAAATTCGATGTACGCACGGAAGACCCGCCTCTGCAGTACTATAGCCTTCACTCCTTGAATCCATAGCCCTTCTTGTCATTGTGTTGTTTACTGAAGTGGAGCTTCTAGTAGCTCTCAATCATACCTCCGTATGATCTAGTCCCTCATAGGATTATATTATGTGTATCGCATTGCCACGAACTATTCCACTACGATCCGCTGCACCATGTCACCTCCTGGTGACATCTCTATTGCATTCTGATCCTTGTGGGATGAACTCGAATTGTGATCCCTCCATATGTGGCCTCTGCCAATACATCACAAGGTCTCTTCCACCTTCGATTTTGTTTGCTCCTTTGGCAATCGACCTTCATCCACCCACTCTTGGGTCACACCTAGATGAAGCACTGCTCTAGGACAGTCCATCGCCTAGTAGCTCTCGAAGTCCATCGACTTTACTGAAAATGGTGTACCATTGTCTGGATCCTGGGCCTCTGTGCCTACCAGCACAATCTCCACTACGCATCGCTTCCTACCTAGCAACTTGACTAGCAACACTAAGGCATATTCTTCAAGAGTACCCGCCTCTGCATCCTCTTGCCTCGTGCCAAGGCTTTCTGGACCTAACTTCACCTCTACAAGTTGAGTCGTCTTAGTTCTTCCATCAAATGCTTCTCCGAGATAAGGTGCATATGCCCAGAAGCTCCCTTCGTCTTTAGCACCATGCAAGATGAGTCCGCTCCATCAGAATGAAGGACCCATGGAACAACATAATCTTGCTCTTGCCTTTGCAAGAGTTCATGTCCTTGACCTTTGTCCAAGAAAAGCACTGTGCCTCCGCTCCATGTTCCATCTTCTATGCTGGCTCCCTTCATGCGGCTTGGGTACTTCGCCAAGTTACACCCAAGTTGCTCCGCTCCTCGTTTTTTCATTGAGTTGATGGTGGTCCTTGCGCCCACCATTCCACGGGTCAGCCCTCCCTTAAGTCCGATCTTTATATCGACTCCAAGTGTGCCTTCATTTGTGTTGCTTTGGGTTGCTCCCCCACTTGATCTCGCAATGCATCCACCAATCCATTCTCTCAAGCGAGATCATATGACGACTCCTTACCGCTTGCTCAGACCATTGAGCTTTGTGGGGTTGTTGTTTGTTGAGGTACTCCTCCTCAATATGTGCGGTCTGTTGCACATGATTCTCGCTCTGAAGAGCCGGGACTTATCCCTCCTGGATATCTATCCCATTGGAGCAACATCTCTCTTCGTTTCGGAGACTACCATCCCCTTCGGACTACTCTGATTTGCTGAACAAACTGCACATTATTCTGCCTCCTGTAAACGCACTTGCTAAATTGTGACTCCACATCAATATAGCCCCCACTGCACAACTCAAGGCCTAGCAACATGCTAAACTCACTGCATACTTCAGCCTCCTACGGACGTATCCTTCACATGCCGAAGAGAAAGTTTCAATACTCTATGACGTCGAGTTTCGATCGCCTTGGTATGGCCGTGAACATGCCATCATCCGCATACAAGCCCGTGTATGAGTATCGAATTCTTCGAGTTAGCAATTCCCCTCACCTCTGTGAGCTTTGCACAACTCTTTTGGTTGCTGAGCAACTCATTCTACCTTGCATGGTCTCATCCTTTACCAAGAGCCTCGCTTACCTTGAGCACCATCAAGCATAGTTGTCAACATTGAGTCGTAGTTCAAACTCAGCCACCCCAACCTTTGTGTGCTCCATATTCTTCCAAGCTTGCCTATTCTTATGGTGTCTCTTGTATGAAGGGTTGGTCATTCCTCTGAATGCCAATCTTAGATGCCCACTCCTATGAGCGACTCATTTTCCATACATCTCCATACTCGTTTTCCCCCAAACGGTCGCGCGTGTGCTGACTGCCCTCAACGTAGTCCCGCTAGGTCCCCCATGTTTGCATGCTAAGTGTTTCTATAAGTGCTTGTCCCGCTCTGATACCATCTGTCACAGACTTAACTGGTTTTGCCTAAGTCGTGCGGCACCCTTGTATATCCGTCCACAAAGGTCAGCCTCCCTAAAGCCTCCCATGGTCTCTTAGGACCCATAAAAGAGAAAACGGGTTAGAGAAAATGCTTCACTCAGGATTCACAAGCAAACATTTCCGAAAACCCTTCATAGACAATGCTAATTACAAATAAACTTTACAAGCTCTGAACAGTTGCACAATAAAGGGTCAAAATGGTTCATTACAGACCGAAAATCTCTCACAAGTGTCCACATAACACAACCTTTATTTATAAGCCTAAAGCGGCCATCAAACCCAACTAAAATGGGACTATTAAGCTTTCGGTCGTCCCTCTACATGTTGTTCAAAGCATGAGCATACCAAAAGACACAGATATACATAAGCATTACATCAAACATCCTGTTTAGAAGTTTATCCATGACACGGGTTAGAGAAAATACCTCACTCGGGATTCACAAGCAAACATTTCCGAAAACCCTTCATAGACAATGCAAATTACAAATAAACTTTACAAGCTCTGAACAGTTGCACAACAAAGGGTTAAAATGGTTCATTACATACCGAAAATCTCTCACAAGTGTCCACATGACACAACCTTTATTTACAAGCCTAAAGCGGCCATCAAACCCAACTAAAATGGGACTATTAAGCTTTCGGTCGTCCCTCTACATGTTGTTCAAAGCATGAGCATACCAAAAGACAGATATTTATAAGTATTACATTAAACATTCTGTTTAGAAGTTTATCCGTGACACGTCGTCTCCCACTTCGTCTTCTCTTACGCTCCCACCCGTTACACCTACGACGTGATGGTCTAACTATCTCTCACCTCCGCCTCTGACCTCTCTTACCTCTGTCTCTCTACCTTTGTATACTGCTATGGCCTTCATCGTTTCCTCTTTCTCGACAAGCTGGTCGGGGAGAGCGAGCGAGTGCGGGAGGGCAGCATGGACCAGCTCAGTCACTCCTTCCGCTTGTTCTCTATTTTTATAATGTCATGCTTCGTGAGGGAGGTGACTTACAAGGTATGGTAGTCCTCGTCGAGATTGCAACGGATGCCATGCACGGTGGCAGGCAGCGCCATGGTGCCATGTATGGATGCTCCTGAGTTCGTCATCAACGTGGGAGAAGTTGCATACGTATGATGCCCTGCTAAGTAACAACGACTCAGTGTTGTTGCTAGTGGTTGCTTCCACGACGATGCCTCCTCCTGCCATTGATGGAGGTCTAAGTTTTTTTTTTTAACTTAAATTATATGTGTTATTGTATTAATAGTTTATTATGAGTCAACATGTCACGTAAGCATTTTGTAACGTTTATTAACTCAGACTTTGATGAGAGAGGCTTATATATTATATTTTTTAAAAAAAATATAAAGGTTATTTTATATACAAGGAAACCATAAAGGCTTAAAAGGTCCAGAGCCAAAATCGCATGGACTAAAATGAACTTTAATCTTAAATTAAATAAATCATTATATTAATAATTTATTATGAATTAACATGTCACTTAAGTAGACTATAATGCATGTTAACTCATACGTGATAGAATGAACCCATATGTTATATTTTTTAAAATATAAAAATTATTTTAGATACAAATAATTAAAATGAATGTTAACACAATTAAAAATAATAGGTTATTGCTTCTTATCGAAATATTCAGTGAAAGGGAGGAAAATCCTAAATAGCACACGAAGATGTATTATCATCATGAGTTTTTTACTTTCTTACCGAAATATCTAGTGGGAGGGAAATCTTAAATAGCACATGTATAGAATAGAATTGATCATTAGACATGTTAAGATTAGGTCGGGGTTATTCGATTAATGTCCATCGATTGATGGATGGATATGCATCAGAAACAAACGAGTTGATTCAGACTGAGTTGAATCGGTTAGGACTAGTTTAACTTTATGTGGCCGCTATACCAAACCAGTCGACTTGAACCAGGAAGGGGCTTAACTACTATGTTTCCCACATATACGATGGAAGAAACAAAAAACTGTAAAGCAAAACAAGGGGTCTCATCTTGTTATGCTTTTCTAATTAGATTTGACTATTGTATGACCTCCAAACTTGTTTCCGATAGCCTGCCTATTCATCTGTTAATTTGTGCTTTGCATCTCACGATGGATACATCTTCCTTTGGAGCCTGATAATGTGCAATCAGTCTAAGCAACAACGTATGCTCGTCTGCATGATAAAAGGGAATTATCAGATATATATTTATTTTTTATTACTATCATACCACGTCCATCAAGGCCTCTAGTTATGATTCACATTATACTGTAACCATAACACCGAGCACCGAGGCAGAGCAATTACTACCACATCAGGACGAGGAGTGTTTATTCGCAGCACAGCGGGAACAAATCGAGCGGACGAGAAAGCAGCAGCTTAATGCAGATGGCGGACGATGGCGGCGGCAAGAGATCCAAGCAGTTGGAAGTCGATGCCCAGTTTACCCATATCGACCAATGCATCAATAGTGACCACAACGTCCTGGCCGACGGTCAGCAACGACAGGGGACCGGAGCGGAACTTGGACTTCAACGACTTCACCGACCACTCGAAGGTGGAGACGACGTTGGAGAAGATTTGCAGAGCGGCTTGGGCTCGGTCCTTCTCGAAAGCATCGGCCGCCCCCTTCAGCTGCGCCTCGATGCGTGTTTTGACTTCCGCGGCCTTGGCGACGGCGATTTCCACTGAGATGACGGCCAGGCCGTCGGCGTCGGCCGTCTTGGTCCTGGGGTCGGACGAGAGAGTCTTGAGGCAGAATTCCTTGTCGACGTAGGAATCTCCGACGAAGCTACAAATCTCATCCACCACAGCCGACGAGATGATTTGGAAGGAGAAGCAGAGGAGGAGGAGCGAGAGAAACGCCGATGCCTTCATCTCCTTCTGTCGTGCTCTGCTCTGCTCTGGTGCGGCGTGGTGGCCTCTGAGTCCTCGTCCCTTCCAAGATACGGTGTATATAATGGAGAACAAGACGCGGGTCAGCAGCTGTAGTACTTGCCACATATATGTTGATTTTATTCTATTATTTTTCCTACCAAAATTATACGTATATAAATAAGGGGGAACGAACCACATGTAAGATTTGCCATATGTATTACCGAGTATATTCCATTATTCTTTCCAAAACTATCGATCATTCGATTCGACCTTATAAACAGCCTATTCCATTAATCGTATCTTTCTGACATCGAATAATGGGGTTGATATGGAAAGCCCTTAAACATACATATATAATAATACTAAATACGAATATGATCAAGTAAATAATTAAATAATTGGTCAGAGAAGAAGCTGATTTCACACGAGAGGCCCCATATGGACAATTAACGCCGATACAAAGAAAGAAAATTTAGACGAATATGATCGAGTGTTAGTTCATCTAACAGGCTGGTTTGTACAAGAAGAAAGAAGAAAGGACCAAACTCGCTCAAAATGATTGTGATGCATCCATCGTATAGACGATGAAGAGAAGGTCATCAGAGAAGAAAGGGTGGGGGAACAGAACACAGGAGGCAGCAGGAGACGAGGAACTTACCCTGTTGAAAGTCCACTCTCATCACAGGGGCGGAGAGAGAGAGACAGAGCAAGCAAGTACTGCTGGGCATGGATTGCAATACCCAGCCTTCGAAATGGTTTGGTCGGTTTTTATCGAAAAATTACATTAACATTATAATTACTATTTTGTAGAAATATTTGCATTATTTTTAACGATATTTATATTATTTGGAGTTTTTATATCATTACGGTGGTATTTAAGTAATACAAAAATCATCAACTTTCAAGATATATATATATATATATATATATATATATATATATATATATATATATATATATATATATATATATATATATATATATTGTGTTGAATCTCACATGATTTTGATGATGAAATCAATCGATAAATATTTATGTTTTAATCTATGTTTTGAGTGACGCAGAATACTTCGATCAATATGAAACAATTAAAGCAAGAAGAATCATGTTGTGTCGGAGGAAAACATGTCAGAAGATTGGACATCAGATCAGTAGATCGGTCGACGTATCGACAGAAGGCTTCGAGCCATAGATTCGGGCATCGGGCCAAGAAGAGTGGATATTACGCCAAGGATATCGGAGTTGCGGAGTCAATTGGTCGATTGAGCAATAGGCTGCAAGAGAGAATGATGCGTCGAAGAATCGGAGGAAACATCAAGGGATCAATGACATACCGGACAACTTGATTAATGCTTAGTATTAATTGTCTAGATCGAAGTATGTTTTACATGTGCAGGATTAACTACGATAGCAAGGCATGAAGCAAAATGAAGTCCCGGAGTCAAGGACGCGATTTCGTTACGAGTTTGAGAGTTCGTCGGAAGTTCTGGCAGAACCAGCCGAGAAGTCTTGTAGCTTGCCAAAGAAGCTTGTCGAAACTCACCAAAAAGATCGTCATGAAGTCCAGGAGCTACCGGGAGTCCGTCGGAACATTGCCTAGAGATCGTTGGAAGTTCGCCGGAAGATCGCCAGAAGCTCACTAGAAGAATAGACATAGGGACTTGTTTAGCTTAGCAAATGTCTTAGGATTTCGTAGTTAGCACATAATTAGGCTTGGATTTGGGCCAACCCAATTAGGGGTCAGCTAGGCCTATGTAAGAACTATGTTGGGCCCAATAAGAGGCCCAAACAGTGCCCCCAAGAAGTCTTCGAGACTGTGTCGGCGGTGGTACCGCCAGTCCGGGCGATTGTACCGTCGTTGGTTGGGTGCCAGGTGGTGGTACCGTCAGTCTGGGCGATGATACCGCCCAGCACTGCCCCCCAAGCGATGGTACCGCAAGACGTGGGTGGTACCAAGGTTTCGCAATATCGTACCGTATTATTGTTTCGACCTGGGCTCGGTACCAGTATGGTACGGTATACCGAGCGGTATACTCAGGTGTGTCGAGTATTGTAGCTCTGCTACAGTGCTACAGCACACTACTATAGTGCTACAGTACACTCGGACCGGTAACAGGCGGTCCGTGTACCGGCAACCTGTTGGACCGGTACATACCGCCCGTACCGGGCGGTACAATTCGGTACTGCAGACCATGGGTGGTACCGCCCAGGACAATGTCAGTGTCGACTAACACTAGGCAGTGGTACCGCTCGTGCCCGGGGAACTTGAGATGGAAATGTTTTAGGCTCCAAGTTTGAATCAACTTGAAGCCTATAAATACCTCTCTCATCCTTGGTTAAAGCACACAATTACAGAGAGATTAAAAGAGAGAAAACGCCGCTGCGATCATAAGTGTATTCCCTCCTTTAGCTTAAACTTAGATTTCTATTTAAAGAGGAGAGTAAGTGCTTGTAAGGGTTATCTCCTAGACCCGATAAAAAGAGAAGAGGGGTGTAAAAGGTGATTGGCCTTCGCCTATTTAAGGAAGGCCTCTAGTGGATGCCGGTAGCCTCGTCAGAGGAAGAAGTCGAAAGTGGATGTAGGTCTCTTTGACCGAACCACTCTAAAATATGGTTTGCGTTTATGTCTTGAGCAATTTACTTTAACTGCAAACCTCTTCAATTGCTTATTGCCTTCAATTCATTTACGAACGTATTTCAAAGTTAAGTTTCCAAAATCGATTTTCTACGTCGAAATAAGTTTTTATTGTACGAAGGTTTTTTAAATATGTAGTTTTTACCGCTGCTAATGCACTAATTCCCCCCTCTTAGTGCCGACTCTTGATCCTAACAATTGGTATCAGAGCCTCGTTATTTCTCAGTTGGTTTAACACCTAAGAGAAATGACTCTTTTCAGCTTTCAAGAGAGTCACTCTCTCATTCGTCCTCCCTTTTTCAATGGGATGAACTACACTTATTGGAAAACTCGAATGAGAGTTTTCTTGCTTTTGGTGGATTTAAATTTATGGAATATTATTAAAAATGGTTTTTGAATGTCTTTTCTTCCAATGAATCATTGGAATGATTTGGAGAAGAAGACGTTTTCTCTAAATGCAAAGGCTATGAATGTCTTATTTTGCGCCTTAAACAAAAATGAGTTTAATCGGGTTTCTACTTGTGAAACAGCTTTCGAGATTTGGCACACATTAGAAATCATACACGAAGACACAAGTAGAGTAAAAGATTCGATGATCAATCTTTTAATGTATAATTTTAAACTTTTTTATATGAAACTAAGCAAGACTATTGGAGACATGTACACCCATTTTATGGATGTCGTCAATAGTCTAAAAGGACTTGGTAAAAGCTTTTCAAATTTTGAACTCGCTAACAAGATTTTAAGATCTCTTTCTAAAAATTGGAATTCGAAAGTAACGATAATAAAAAAACAAAATATTTAAATATTTTTCCACTTGAAGAACTAATAGGGTCTTTGATGACCTATGAAATGACAAATGTGGTACTTGATGAACATGAGAACCACCTTCCAAAGAACATGAAGGATTTGGGACATAGAACAAATGAATACCACTCGAGCATAAGCTCAAGTGATGGTGAACTTGAACTCCTCATAAATAAATTTAAAAAGTTAATAAAACAAAAATTAAAGAACAAAAAGAACGCAACTACTTACTTTGAACGCAAGAATAAGAATACAAATTGGAATGAATCGAGCTACTCTGAAGACGATGAGAAAATCAACAAATGCAAGATGGCAAACTACGCTACGCCTTAACCACTTTCAACAATGAGATAATCGAAATCCCCCTAATTTATTTCGAAATTTCTTGATGCTTTTCATGATGCATTTATTTTTAATAATTATTTTTTAAAAAATTTCATGTTTAAAAATGAAAATGCAAAAATTAGGATCATTCTTATTATTCTAGTAATTTTAAAAATGATCATGAAAATTATATGTTTTACGATAATATAATAAAATGATAAATATAAATATAATGATTGTACACCTAGTAAGATTAATCTTATGTATGTGCTTAAGAAGTAAGAATGTGTATTTTGATGATTTCCATATTGTTTTTCAATAACGATCCATGGCTTTTGTATGGAAGGCTTGATGATTCTTTTATGAACCTTGTCTTTGGTTTTTAACATGATGTATGGTTTTGATATAAGAACAAAAATTTGGGCATGCTAATATAAAGTCAATCATATAAATTAAAACTAAAGAAGTTTTAGATATATATAAGAATCATTCAAAATTATGTTCAATGAAACCTTGTTTGATGTTGTAATGAAAATATTAAATATTTTAAAACTATGTTTTGATGTCATAATGATCATGCTTAATAAATTTCAAAATTATACATGTTAATTTTCAAATAATTTATGGTTTATTGATCTTGATAGTTTTTATGACGAAATTTATTTTTTGATCCTAAACGATTGATGATATATATTTTTATTTGGCATAAATGAAAAAATACATGCTTGAATGAAATAAAATCATATGAATTGAAATAACTAAAAAGAGAAAAATATTTTTCTCTATCTTATTGATTTTAATGAATTCATTTGTATCATTTTTACGAATCTCTTGGACTTTAAAAAGGATTTTTACTAAATTGCATGATGATAAAACTTGATATTATGTTTTTCATGCAATGAGTTGAACTTATATTTCCAAACACATGAATAGTGGACCTTTTTGTTGATGACAAAGGGGGAGAAGTATGTTGATGTCATGCATGATTTGATCATGATATGTTACTTAGATTTTTGAATCCAAGAGTTTCTATCAATAAAGCATATTGATAGAGGGAGTTTGTTTAAACTCCGAGAGTTAAGGTTAACTCCGTCGTCGATTGGTTTTCATCATAAAAAAGGGGAAGATTGTTAAATCTCATATTTTGATGATGAAACTAATCGATAAATGTTTATGTTTTAATCTACGTTTTGAGTAACGCAGGATACTTCAATCAAGATGAGACAATTAAAGCAAAAAGAATCATGTTGTGCTAGAGGAAAACATGTTAGAAGATTGGACGTCGGACCGGTGGATCAATCAATGTATTGATAGAAGGCTTTGGGCTGTGGATTCGGGCATCGGACCAATAAGAGCGGATATTGCGCCAAGGATATCGAAGTTACAGAGTCAATTGGCCGATTGAGCAATAGGCCGCAAGAGAGGACGATGCGCCGAAGAATCGAATGAAGCGTCGAGGGACCAATGACATGTCGGACAACTTGATTATTGCTTAGTATTAATTGTCTAGATCAAAGTATGTTTTACATGTGTAGGATTAACTACGATAGCAAGGCATGAAGCAAAATAAAGTCCCGGAGTCAACGATACGATTTCGTTATGAGTTGGATAGTTCATCGGAAGTTCTAACGGAACCAACCGAGAAGTCTCGGAGCTTGCCAAAGAAGCTCACCGAAACTCGCCAAGAAGATCGTCGTGAAGTCTAGGAGCTTGCCGGGAGTCCGTTGGAATATTACCGAGAGATCATCGGAAGTTCGTCGGAAGAATAGACATAGAGACTTGTTTAGCTTAGCAAATGTCTTCGGATTTTATAGTTAGCACGTAATTGGGCTTGGATTTGGGCTAACCCAATTAGGGGCCAGCTAGGCCCATGTAAGAACTGTGTTGGGCCCAATAAGAGACCCAAACAGTGCCCCCAAGAAGTCTTACCGTCGTGGCACAATCTTCGAGACTATGTCAAGTGATGGTATTGCCCAACAGTGCCCCTGGGCGGTGGTACCACCCAGAAATGTGTCAGTGTCGACTGGGCGGTGGTACCAGCCAACGCAAGCGGTGGTACCAGCCCGGGATAGGAAAGTTTTAGGCTCTAAGTTTGAATCAACTTGAAGCCTATAAATACCCCTCTCATCCCTAGTTAAAGCACACAAGCACAGAGAGATTAAAAGAGAGAAAATACTGCTGCGATCCTAAGTGTATTCTCTCCTCTAGCTTAAACTTAGATTTCTGTTTAGAAAGGAGAGTGAGTGCTTGTAAGAGTTATCTCCTAAACCCAATAAAAGGAGAAGAGGGGTGTAAAAGGTGAATGGCCTTCGCCTATTGAATGAAGGCATATAGTGGATGCCGGTGGCCTCGTCGGAGGAGGAAGCCGAAAGTGATGTAGGTCACATTGACTGAACCACTCTAAAATCTGATTTGCGTTTATGTCTTGAGCAATTTACTTTAACTGCAAACATCTTCAATTGCTTACTACCTTCAATTCATTTACGAACGTATTTCAAAGTTAAGTTTACAAAATCAGTTTTCTACGTCGAAATCAGCTTTTATCGTACGAAGATTTTTTGAAGATGTAGTTTTTATCGCTGTACTAATTCATCCCCCCCCTCTTAGTGCTAATCCTAACACACACACACACACACATATATATATATATATATATATATATATATATATATATATATATATATATATATATATATATATATATATATATATATATATGTTTGTTTAATTTTGCTTTTAAAAAAAGAAAAACTTGATTTTGACCGGTCCAGTCTGATCTTGACCTACGCGTTTTATTCGACTAGTTGGGTTTGTGGATTTGTTGGTTGGGCTTGCGAGGGAAGACCCATTCGATGATTCCGATGGGCCTTCGTTTCCGTGCACTCACGAAGGGCGGAAGAAGCCCCCAAACGGTGTCCCCACCCCTCATCCGACGCCTCGGAATGTCGCCACGCTGGCAATCCGCAACACTGACGACCCGGCTGGTGATTGTTGTGTCCTTGGTTCGGGGAGAACCGAAACATCGCACCTTTTTACCTTGGACCGGTCGAGTCGCCGTTCTTTCGCCCACTTCTTCTCCGACGCCGAACGGTTCGGCCGCCCGCTACGACCGCCCTCTTCTCTCATCCGGTGGCGGTGAAGGGCCGGCGCTGTTGGATTCTTTGTTGTGGCGGCGGGCTCCTCTTCGACCGTTCTCCTCCTCCGCTCTCTCCCTCTTTTTCTTTGGTAGGGTTTCTTCCAAAGGCGAAATAGTACCAAATTCCCTCTTCTGGTGCGTCTCTTTCGCTCTGGGTTTTCTTCTTCAAGCATCACAATCCTTTCCTCCCCTTCCTTTGATTATCAATGGATCAAATTGGATATCGGGATCCATTAAGGATCATTTTCTCTTGGTCCTTCAGATTTTGATTGACCTGGGATCTGGATCCCTTTTGTTTCTGCATAAGGGGCTTCCGAAGGGCACTCATTTTGAGACTCAAAATCTTCATGGTAGCTTGTTGGCATGAGTTGAATGATCAATCTGTACCTGTTGTTGGCTTATGCCCTGCCTAATCCACTTTGATTGGTTTCCGAAGCATCGTCTTCCTCCCTTGGACCTTTTTCCATCTTTTATAATTTGATCGCAGCTAAGTTTTCATTGCTATTCAGGCTATTAGTGTAGCTTCTTATGACTTCGATGAAAACTTTTTTGGCACGAGTTCAATGTACTTTGTGGACTTCTGGTCTGGAGCTATGTAGTGCTAGAGAATGGCTTAAGTCTGAGACTCGAAGAGTTATAGATACTATATTTGACTTTTGCATGCATGTGCCTGACAATCATCTTTATGTGGTATATGTCCTTTAGTGATCAGTTCATGCTTTCTTAACAGAGACGTGCACTGTCTCTGTGAATTAGCTTGAATATAATTTGACTATTATTCTTTACTTTTTGTAAATTGTGCAGTCGCAGTTTTTAGCTTTATCTTTTGGAAGAGATCTGGCTCATGGCTTCTTCATCTCCGGGCTCTAGTGGCAAGATTGGTGACTCTATTACGGCCATCACGGCCATAGATGGCAACATAACATCACAACGGCCTGGTGCTTTTGAAATGCCAAAACCGAGCCTCCGGGGCCTTAACAAGCCCAAGTGCATCAAATGTGGCAATGTTGCTCGCTCTAGGTAGAAACGTTTACTTATTTAGTTTTTTCAAGTTGCAAAATTTAGTCTACTATAGCATCTTTTCTTTAGTGAAGCAACAAAGAGTTGAAGCCTTGTATAATTTTGAAGCCAGTAAACATTGAACTTTAGGAAAATATATGCATCGTCCACTTGTTTAGAACAAGGAATTTCCATGATTAGATCGAAGACAGCTTCTTGATTGGAGACCGTCTAGTCCCTGTCATATTTTAATGCTGCATTTTTTTACTAGTAGATTTTTTTCCCCCTCATTTGGCATTATTCTTGCATCAGGATGTAATTATTGGATGAGCTGATACTATCTCTTAAACTTGTGTCCTTTTTCGGTGAACTTATTAAGTTACGATGTTTGCTTCACAACATGCCATGTTGACTTTAAAGTCCAAGCTTAGAACAATGTGTGGATCTTTTTTGAGATATTGACTTGACAGTTATTTGGAATTAAATTGATATTAATCCCAAGTCATATGTTTGAATGAACAAGAACCCTTCAGGATTAGGGAAAGCTTACGTATGAATTCATAGTACAACCTTATGGAAAAGATCCCTTGCTCTTAAACAAGGCTGTTGTTTAGTATCCAATTTGATAAGTAGTGTGTAAATCTCTTTAACAACTGGTTTATGTTTGTTCAAGAAAGTTTTGGGTCTGCTTAGTATCTATGGCCGCTTGTTTACTGTTTTAGCTCCATAATTTTATGCCAAAGTAAGGATCGCCTCAGCCATTTTGTCACTGTTGTTTGTCTGGTTTTTAGTCGAATTTAACAGGGATCAGGATTAACTGATTTTTCATATCTTGGTTCATCGTTATTATCGGACAAGACTTCTTTGGTTTGGTTCACAAGTCAAGATTAAAAGTACTCAACTTAAAGTGATAAGATTTTAGGGCCATCTAGTGGCCCGATGGCAAGGATGTTCTCGTTTCCAGTATCTTAGAAGAATGGTTGGTGCTCGAAAAGTTTCTTACTAGTCTTCAACAAAAGGATTGGATGAGACTCATTGTTTATCATGCAGAGTTAAATATTAGTATCCATACTGGGATCTTGTTGGGCCAATATTTACTGATTGGTATGGAACAGTAAACCTAAGAAAACTGCTGATGAAAAGTTAAAAGCTGTCTAAATGTTTGTATTTTTCCGTATGTTCGGTACACTGGCTTACTTCTACCTACCCTTTTAGGCCAGCATGTACAGACCAACATGTGCAAGAGTGTTTAATTTGCAGTTGACCATCCAGAGGCAGTTCTGGCCCAGTGATTGTTTGTGTAACAAGAGATCTAATAAACACATGAAAGAGGAAAGAAGAGGGGTGGAACTTTCTTCTTTTTCTTTTCTCTTTCTGTTTGTAAACCATAGAGGGTAATAGAGGGCCTTTGCAATGAGCATGCGTTGGGTCCAACTAGGATCTGATTCTATCAAGGAATCAGGAGGTTCAAATGTGGATCCTGATCCAATAATTAATATACTCTGGTTGTGTGTTGGACAAATATTAAATTAGTACTGTTATTTTCAGGTAGTAATTCGGAATCCGTATGCTATAGCTTGATGATTACAGCTTTAAGCATCGATACCCTGCGTTCGGCAGACTATTCCAACGAGGAACACGCACACACTATGGCTTCCTTCATTCTCTTCTCTTTTTGCTCTCTCTTCTTTCTTATATTCTTTTTCGTTTTCTCCTTTTCTTTATCTCCTCTCCTCTTGGTTCTTTTTTCCTTCTAAACTTTATTCTCCAAATGGTTGCAATTTAATCTCATGAGACCAGAAGAGAAACTCTGATGTTTCCCTTAACTCAAGTCTTGAAGAAGGTACAGGAAAATCCTTGCTTTAGGAAGCAACAGATGTATAAGTAAGCCATGAACATATCATTAAACTAGCCCTTGAAAAAGGTGCAACGAGTTCAAGTCATATGTTAAGCTAAAAATGTAAAACTGCATTGTGTTATTGGTATTTCTTGTCTAGAATGATTGTGTTCTCTGGGTGATCGTTGCACAGACCTTTAGGAATTTTTTGCATTGCTTTTTCAGGTGCCCTTTTCAGTCATGCAAGAGTTGCTGCGCCAAAGCTGAAAATCCATGTCATATTCATGGTAAGTGGATAAGCTACTATGGAGATCGGTAATCATTAAGAAAACCAAACCTCTTTGAGATCATCTGTTTATTTAAGCTGATCATGATTTCATTGATTCCATTTAAATTCTTTGATGCACTTATTTTACCAACTGATCATATAGAAAATTTATGCCCTGCTATGATGTTTCAATATAAGTACCATAATGAGTTAAACCATACATGTTTCTAATATCCACTTTCATTAATTTTGCTTTGAGGGCAAAAATAACAGTTCTTAAACACAATGGTACTTTGCCGGACAAACCACCACCTTCTAGCTCCACGACGATAGAACAACCATCCAATGATGTGTCCTCATCAGGGTATGCTGTACCAAATCAGATCTAAACGGATCTACACCTGGATTTTTCCTCGTGATTATCTAATATTTAATCAAATCAGGGCTTCTGGGAGACTCAACTCACTCAGGCAGATTTCCACTAATGTTGCCAATATCTTACGAGCTAGGAAACCGTTGAACAGAAAGGTATGGGCATCATATACAATCTGTTCTTCTGAATTGCTGAAACTGCCTGTTATTTTTGCTCAGGACTTCCATGATCTTGATAATGTCTCAGGATGCTGTGAATATAAACAGGTGGAGGTTTATGAAGTTAAGAGAGCATTTTGAACGAGATATTGAAGTTGAAAACGAGGCATTTGATAGGTACATGCAAAATGTGAATTTACTGGAGGAAACATTCTCAATCACGCAAGGAACAGAACCGGTTGATCAGACTGCATTGGTTGCTGGTTCTTCTGAAAAATTGGTCTCTGAGATTAAGATGAAGCTGAAATCCAATTCTGAAAGAGCCGAGAGTTTTCAGGAGAGGACACGAAACCTCATCGACCAGAAATTATGTGAGTTGCAGAAAGGAGAATTCGTTTCTGATGATTGTTCAATAAATGATGATGACCTAGATGATCATAGAGAGTTCAAAAGATCAAGACAGATTATGAAATGGCGCCACGACAGAAACTCAACCATGGATGATGTAATCAATAAACTGAACAAAGCGCATAGTGAAGAAGATATAAGAGGTTGCATGGACTTGAAGCTGCAGTACACATCTGATAATCTGACAAGTGAAGATCACTCGACACTCAAGCAAGAATCAGCGGACGTGACAGCTTTGTCATTTTGTTCTCCACCCAAGATGTGGATGACTGCCCATGTTGATCAAGATACTCTTGCTAACATCAACACACAGTTTTCATCTCTTAGCAGTATTGCAGAGTTGTGATTAAAGCGGATCTCCAATCCATTATCATTGACAAGGCTGACTAGCTTGGGCATCATGCAGACTATTTAAAAAGTGGATGGAAATATGGTGTGCTGCTGAGGATTAGTTTCATTATTAGTTTTAGGTGTCCGAATCTCCATATATGTATCTCTGTATAATCAGCGCCAGTAATCGGGTTTACCATCCCAACTTCTTAAAGAAATCAAGAGAAAACCAAACCTGCCTGTAAACTTACAGGTTTGGGGTTTCCTTGTACCATTAACATCGGTGTCACCTTTTTTTTTATTTTTTTTTCCCCAATCTAATGTTTACTTACTGGTATGGAATTTTTTATGTTTCACTAATGGTGCATGACTTCTTCCATTACCGTGAAACATCCTGGAATTCATTTGTGGTTTGAACTTTTTTTAAGCGAACTTTGTTTCTGCATAGGCCGGGCGGAGTTAAATCGGTACGAGGAAATCATCAATCATCCTTGGGATGTATTTTGTGCCTAAAAGGTTAGTCTGTGGATAATCCTCTCCATAAAATTGGGTATTCTAATGTCATTTTCTAGCACTAGAATGAATCCTTTTGAATCAAAATCTGGTCACGCCAATAGCCTCCCAAATGGAATGTTGTTCGACTGTGGCGATGGGGGTGGGTGGGAGGAGGTGATGTCAGAGGAAACGGTGGGATGTGTGCGAGACAGTAGGTGGGCAAGGATGCCGTGATAGCATCGAGATGGAGGACGCCAGCAGCCGAAACTGTTGCATCGATGAGAGAGAGATCCAGAAGGCTCTCTGACACCTCATTACTAAATGTTCTTACTTACTTCCGAGAAGGACTAAAGGAAACATGTTAGTAATTGTTCGGTGGCATTGGCATCGGTGAGGTGGAATGGATGAGATAGTGTCCTTAAGTAGGATTTGGTTCAATCCACTAACAAGATCAGCTGAGCTAAGATACTCGATGTTCTTCCACCACCTTTCGTTTGTCTGTGATTGCTTCCAGGTCGTCCATAACTAATCCCCGAGACATCAGTTTGATTGATGGACCTTAAATCTCGTTCTCGGTGACTATATGCTAGGAATCTGGATCATGGCAACCGGTGCACGCATGATGATGACTCTTCTTCATCTTGACCTCCTCCATCTTAGCTTCGACAAAAGCTTCCGTGTGTTGGCGGAGATCAATATCACCATCTATCAGACCCTCCTTTTGTGTGTTTTTTGGGTTGTCTTTCTCTTTCTCTGGATCGATAAGCATGTCCTCAGATGGCAAAATTAACTCCTACATTTTTTTATCAGGAGGCTCTGCTTTTATCATCACGTCAGTCTCGAATCATTCACGCAACAAGTGCAGGCTTAAGAGACAGAGAAAGAGATGAATCTAATCTGAAGTCGCACGTTACTCGGTAATTACTTGCATGAGAGGGCAAGCATACACCCACCCAAACATGTGACATCAGTTGACTTCGACAGCCTAAATGACTAAATATTGTGATTTTCCAACTGCAAATGTCAACCATTTTGAAATCGATCACAGTTAAAAGTTTTCTCTCTCTCTGTCTCTCCCTCTTCTCTGATCTCCGTGAAATCGATAAGCTGTAGCTGTAGTCAGAGATGTTTCTTATCTATTCGGATGATTTGATTTCGTCGAGGAGGAGTTTTCACTGTGATTTCTTTATCACATTAGAATATCCGATCCGATGAATGAGATACACTATTAATTCCTCCACCACCATATGGCCATCAAGTGGATAAGAGAAGATGGAATGTGAGTTACGTGCAAATGATGGATGGATGGATGGGTTACGTGCTCCCAACATCAAACTTGACATCCGTGCCAAATGGTATGAAATATCTTCTTTGTTCACCGGGCAATAATTGCCAAAACCCACCCCGTGGCTCGTCGTCGATGGGATGGGATGGGATCGACGGGCTCACCCCAGGACGACGACCGCCCCTGCCTGCAAATTATGGCGTCCCCGGCAGCTGATGGAATCCCAACAGCCCATTCACGCATTTTGTCGTCGTCCAACACCCTTAAATACCAGCTTAAATTTAAAGTTGTTTCAAATCTCATTTAAAGTATCAATACGTATTATTAATGAATGAGATTAAATTATGATAATAAGTTATGGTATGAATAAAACAAATAAAAAAGAGGTATAGAAGAAATACTATTTCTATTAACGCACTTAAACTTTTTTGTAATAGATCTTTTTAATTTCAAACGAAAACTCTCATCCAACATTCTTCGTCCAAAGAAATAAATGATAAAATGAAACAACGGCGGGATAATCGATCCCCTTTTCGGAACATGGATGAATCGGTCTCCAACCAAATCGGTTCACCGGTGCAACTCAGATATGATAAGATCGAAGAACCCAAGTGTGGATTGGTATGCACGTTTACGTGTACTACCATATTATCATCTGGATTTAGAAACTAAATCATAAAAAAAGTCTAAAAATCGACAACAGCTTTTTCCACCAAAATAAAAAAGAAAGATTACGGCGAGCAGCAAGCAATCCAGCAAGCAATCGGTGAAAACAGCAGCCCCCACCTCTCTCTCTCTCTCTCTCTCTCTTTATTTTGTGGGTGGGGAGTGTACGAGGGAGGGCGCAAGAAGCGAAGGCCTTCTTTGGACTGATTCCTCTCTCTCTCTCTCTCTCTCTCTCCTGTGTTTGCTTTGCCTAAACTGCATCGAAAGCGTGGCGTTTGGAACCAGCGGGCGACACAGAACAACAACCAAGTAAGAAGAGGAGAGGCTGAGGACCGAGTTCTCCTTTGCCTTTGCCTTTGCCTTCGATTCCACCGCTTCTTTCTGCTTTATTCCTCCCCCCGCCTCGCTCCTCCGCACTGCTCTTTGGCGAATCCGCCTCCTTTGCTTGCTTGCTTGCTTCATTCCTTCCGCAACTCTCGCCCTCTTCTACCTCTCCCTATATACGTGTTATCCCATTTTATCCTCTGCTATCGCCATGGCAGTTCGAGCCCAACACCCCTCCAACGTTCTGCTACTAAATAGGTACGCTTTGGGTCAAGCTCGCATTTTGATGCCAATTTCCTTGTTGGCTTCTTTGTCGAGTTGACATCTTGATGGATGGTTTTGGTGATTTGTGGCCGTGGAATCCATGCAGAAGCGAGCCGGAGAAGAAGGAAATGGAATTCCCTGGAACCGCCCCTGGGCTTCTCGATCAGTCGCTGGTTTACTTCGCCAATGCCAATGGAGGTGAGATTAAGGTGGCTCTTGTTGCTGATTCTTTGCTCCGTTCGTCGTCCGAGATAAAGATGAGTTTCCGTGAACAGCGAATGGGAACCCGATGAAGCGGGCAAGGGAAGTCACGGGCGTCTCGGTGGCGTCGCCGCCGCAGCAGGGTCACCTCATCAACCTCTTCGCCCTGGAACCCCTGCCCGCTTCGGCTCCGCTTCCACCTCCCACTCTTTTGAGCCTCGCCGAGCTTCAAAGCCTCCCCCGTCCCTTCGCCCCCAGCGGCCTTCGTCTCGCCTTGGAAGGACAAAATCGGTACCAGAGCCAGAAACAATCCGATCCGCTTCTCTCTTCGTCTTCTTCCGTTTCCTCGTCCCTCCTCTCCGCCCTTCCGGCTGAAGAATTCGCTGCCCGAATCAACCGACACAAGGACGAAATCGAACAGTACCTCCACGCCCAGGTGTACCCTCCAGGTCCTCTCTTCTTTCTTTGGTTCTCGACAGCAAAAAGAGAGTAAAAGTTGGATTGTTCTGCTTCTGTGGAAGGGAGAGCAACTGCGGCGGTCGTTGGCGGAGAAGCATCAAAAGCACTACCGGGCATTATTAGGCGCGGCGGAGGAGTCGGCCGCCCGGAGGTTGCGGGAGAAGGAGCTGGAGGTGCAGCGGGCGCAGCGGCGGAGCACCGAGCTCGAGGACCGACTCGCCTGCCTCCGAACGGAGTCGATGGCATGGCAAGCCAAAGCCATGGCGGACCAGGCGACCGCCGCATCCCTCCACGCCCAACTCCAACACGCCGCGTCTGCTGCCGCGGCTCCCCCCTCGGGGATGGGGGGCGGGTGCAACGAGACCCCACCCGCCGAGGAAGCCGGGTCGGCCTACGTCGATCCGGACCGAGTCGAGCCGGAGCGGTCGTGCCGCGCGTGCCGGCGTCGGGCAGCCTCGGTGGTGCTCCTCCCGTGCCGCCACCTATGCCTCTGCGACGCCTGTGACGCCGCGACTGCCGCCGAGTCGTGCCCGGTTTGCCGCAGCGTCAGAACGGGAAGCATCCAAGTGTGCTTCTCGTAGGAACGCCCCCGACTCCCGTCACCGCCTCCCCTCCGCTCCTTCCTCACCGATCCTCCAAACTCGAAAATGAACTTTTAATAATACAATCAATCAACATAAAATCTAGAATTATCTACACCTTTCATGTCCGATGATTTTTCGTTGCACACCCCCTTCCCCCCTACTCCCAAAAAAAAGAACTTTCATGTCCGACGAACTTTCAGTTTCCCACGAGGAATTAATTATTTCATCGGCATGGAAGATCTGAGTGTCGGGAGGTGAACATATATGTCCCTCGATGAGTTCTGATGTGTGTCAGCTTATAAACGATCAATCTTTCTCATTCAAAAGGAGGAGGCTGATGATGATGATGATGATGATGATGATGATGATGTGCCATTCTCGTAAACCGTTCATAATTTTCTTAGCGACCAAAGTCGATCCATGCTTACTATTCGCTCACTCGTGTATCGTTCATTGCGGTTGATCACAAGGTGATGACGAGCACCCCCTCCCAACCAAATCACATCGAAGCCATAAATAATTTTGTCGTCACATCGTACCAGTGCGATCGCACATTGTGCTCGATCTGAATACGAATGCGGGAAAGGAGAAGAATGGCTACGGTGGACCAATCGCTAAGCCCTCGTCGTGTAATGTCGGCAGGCAACCCACGGCGAGATTAGTGCTGCGGAAGTCGATGATGGCAATGGCATGCCGACGGTGACGATGATAAATGGAAGAGGTGTGATGGATGACGATGGAGCGATTGTACGAAGAATCATGTTGGTGATCGAACGACAATGCTGGTGATGTTGGTCGATGTAAGTGGTGACAATGATGTCGAGGGTGGTCGAGCAAGCGTTCACGATCGTCCCTCGCAAAGACAACGTGGCTGGATGGAGTCATGTGCGCCGTGTCTCCGTGGCACCATAAATCGATAGATACTTTAGGTTCGATGGATCTTTGGTTAGATTGGAGTAGGGAAGAGAGGATCCTGTTTTCCGGACCTACACAATGGTGATGGAGAAACTGTGCATGGCGAGGTGATGAAACCTTTGATGATCTTTAGGTGTGCTTGCAGTCACGAGAAGGTGGGTCGTGTCGATTGAAATGAGTTGTCAAAGGTAGGTGTCGATAGATCCATTGCTACTTCATTGACTCGGTGCTTGTAGGTGACAAAAGGGTCCATCGATCTGATCCGAATGAGTTGTCCGTGGCAGGCATCGTTTATTCCTTTGCTACTTCATTATTGACTTTCTAACCCCCAGTACCACAAGCTTTCCATGCTTAAAGCTACAACCATAGATATGCTCTTCGCGAGGAAATTAAAGCTCTCGGAACCTCGTTCCACTCAAATGCTAGAGTCTACTTACTTAACGAATCACGATAAATTATTAATATAATTATATATATAATTTAAGTAAAAAAAAAAGTTAAGGTTCATTTTATTCCTCGTGATTTTGACCGTGGATCATTTAAGCCTTTATGATTTATTCATATCTAAAATAACTCATATATTTTCAAATACATACCATCTCTCGTCAAGTCTGAGTTAACAAATATTAGAGTCTACTTCACGATATACTTACTCACAATAAATTATTAATATAATGATATATATAATTTAAGTTTAAAAAAAAGGTTAATGTCCATCTTGTCGAGGAAGAGGAAACAGTAGAAGTCATAGTGATAAATAAAGATAGAGAGGTAAAAGCAAGAGAGACCGGACGTGGAGGTGATGGATAGTTAGACTACCATATCTATTATATGCACGATGGGTGGAGGTGCAAAAGAGGACGAAGTGGGTGGCAATAGGGACAAAGACGCCTGGGAGGAAGAAGATGGAGCAGGAGACTACTGCATACCTAGCGTTAGACTAGTCGATGCACATCTACCTAAGGTAGGACCGGAAGCTCTCGAGCTCGTTATCAATATGGGAGAGGTTGCGTGCGTATAACGCCCTACAAGGTAGCAGTGGCTTGATGCTACAACCGGTGGTTGCTTCTGCAATAATGTCTCCTCCTACCGTTGATGATTATCTTAATTTTTTTTACTTAAATTATATGTGTCATTATATTAATAGTTTATTACGAGTCAATACGTAAGTAAATTTTAATATCTGTTAACTCAGACTTGATGGGAGGGGCTTATATGTTATATTTTTTTCAATGTAAGGATTATTTTAGACACGAGTAAACTATAAGGGCTTAAGTGATTCATAACCAAAACCACAAGGGTTAAAATGAACCTTAACTCTTTTTTAAACTTAAATTGTATATATTATTATATTAATAGTTTATTATGAGTTAACATGTAGGTAAGTATACTTTAACATATGTTAACTCGAACTTACAGGAGTGGCTTATATAATATGTTTTTAAAAATATATGAATTATTTTAGACATAAACAAATCATAAAGATTTAAATAATATATGACTAAAATCACAGAGTTAAAATGAACCTTAATTCTATGGATATATATTTAGAAAAGTTATAATTTTGTTTTATTGAAATCTGAAATGCTTGCTTGATTGAAAATATTTACTATTTATAAGAGTTTAAGAGTTTTGACATAATTAATTAAAAAATAATTTAAAAATAATCTCCGAAGGAATTAAAATATTTCTTGAGAATCTAAAAATGTGACTTTTATCATATTTAAATAATAAATAAGTACACTTAATACAAAAGAAGTTGGTAGAATTTTCATCACGACTCTTATAATTTTTATATCAATTAATTGATAATTGTTATTAATTTTTATATAAAATAATTTTTTCTAAATTTTTTTAATAAAGTTGCACGCTTCTTCATCTGCAAAAGCAAAGTTTCTTCTGAAAAAGAGTAAGCTAGTGAGCTTTGCAATTAACATCTGTTAGGAATAGAGAACAAACATGAGATCTGTTGAGTGTTTAACAAAAACTTGATATCAGAAATGTCAGCACAGAAAAATCATGGGTTTCCTGAGAGCCTTTTACATGATGGATTAGAGATTGTGAATCACTTTGGACCCACAGGTGCTTTCATTGCTGGGGTTCAGCATGCTTTAGTGCTTCAAGTAATGCCATCACCGCAACCATTGAAGAGCTGTGAGCCTGACATGAGGAGCATCCAACAGCAGCGGTATCCGTGAGAGAAGTAAAAAATACAGCCCTGCAATTAAGCATCATTTCACAGTGAAGCATGGGAAAAGATGACCAACATGCTATGGTGGACTTAGCAGCAGTTCATGGGAGAGTACATGTGAAATAACCCATGATGTGAGATTTCTAACAGCAGATAGAAATTGGTTGGATACTTTACACAATTAACAGGATTCCTCCACACACACACACACACACACAAAAACAAAGGACACCCAAGGACTGACACCGAATTCAACTCTTATGAAAGGGTTTCCTTTAGAGGAGTAAACTGCTTCTGAGGACAAGAGACCAAACGTGGTGGGCTTCAAAGAATTTACAGAGCAGTGAATCTAGCAAAGTTAATTGAGAGATTGGCCAAGTCATACAGATCTCAGAGATAGTAACACTGTTTTTGTTATCAAATGACACATGCATTCTTGTTTTTATTAGAAAAAAGCACTGGCATAGAGTGAATGCATTCTGATCCATCATACTTACTCTAATAAGTATTTCAAGAGAAACCAGGTGAACACTAATCAAACAAGAATGGTGAGAGATGCTTTCTGTTCCATCATCAAATAAATGAATGAAAACACTCGTACTCTGGTTCAACATATCAGTGCAGTTATTAGTGCTTTTCAATTTTCAGAGATCTAATGTTGGGTTGTTGTAGCTACATCAAAGCGAAAAAGGTATGTTATAATCAAGTGGTAGAAAAATGTATACATACATTTGGCGAAACATCAGCACGTTCGATGGT
This sequence comes from Musa schizocarpa, assembly GCA_900464855.2. NCBI lineage: Eukaryota > Viridiplantae > Streptophyta > Magnoliopsida > Zingiberales > Musaceae > Musa > Musa schizocarpa. The sequence goes on from LS990922.1 coordinate 13,771,788, forward strand.
CTGGTCGGTTGCTAAGTTCAACAATCCTTTTCTGTTCCTTCTCCAAGTAGAAGATAAGTCCTAGATCTGCCATAAGAAATAACTTGTTGATGGATAAAATGATGTTTCCAAAATGAAATACAACCATCACAAGTCACTTTCACAGAAGTTAAACAGAGTTAATGTATTTGAAGGAACTTAAAGAAAACTAAAAGTAATCTGTTAAATATATTTATCTTTCAGGATCATAGGCAAGTCCAGATTCTACAAGAAAACTCTAAGAGATGCTCGTTCGTCTGTTTTTGTACAAATGCCAGGATATCATACATTCTTCGTAAAAAGCAAGGAAGTATAAAAAATTGGTTCAGTGCATAAGGCACCCACTAATGCGTGATCTAGGAATGGTTAAGATAACAGAATTATTCCTTCAAAAGAGATGTCGTTTCCACGATGCAAATCCTGATCGGCGAGATAGCAAAGGCGCAATCTGACCCTGGTACCAAGGCCCATCCTCTAACAAACTTATATATCTCAAATAAGTGCAGGTTGCAGTGAGGTAAGCTGAAGGATCATATCGGTGAAAAATATGAACATCTAGAGGAAGAGAATCCAGAAAAATCCCCTCCAAAAGAAGCATCAAATTGAGGTTCATCCAAAAAGTTATTTGGTTGCTACCTGCTCAAGTTGATAACCATATGCCATGAAGAAAACCTGATAGACCTGATACAGGACAAGTTATGAAAGAAAGGAATACCGATGCTTAACCCAGCCAATGCATCAAAAAATTTGTAGCTTGACTATAGTCAACACCATAAATCCAAGCTTGGGTGAGTTAAAAATTTGTGATCACACATGCAGATATACTGGAAAAAATAATGTTGAACATGTGCAGACACCCTGAGTGATTGATAACCTCAAGCAAATAAAAAGGACCCTGGAGAGCTTCTAGATGCTTTGAGTGGTAATAAGATCAGTCTTTATCCCACTAGAGTGTGCGCTCTAAAAGTAAAAATTCTTTCCGCAAACAGATTACAAATTGAAGGAATCTAACTTTGTAAACACAATATTTAGAAAACCTCCTCAGCACTCTGCTGAAACAACAAACAACTGTGAATTATCGACAAGTGCATTACTCGTCTATGTCATGTGATCAGTTATTAGAAACATCTAAAACGAATTTAAAATCAATATAAAGCCTCTACACACAATAGACATAATAAATCTGAAAAATCATGTTGGAAACAAAGAATATGTGTATGGCTTTACAACAAAAAAAGAGACTAAATATGACACCTAATATGTAAAGCCATATTTGTTAGTTAGTACAAGCATCAGTCAAGTCTTCAGTATCACAAGTGACCTGTATACTGCTTAATATGCAATAGAGTTAGTCCCAATAAATTCCCCAGAATTAAACATCACTTCATATAAAATATACATTATCTATCTATGAATATTTATCCCAGAGATGGCAGGAATCATATTGACTGTACATAGAAATGAAAAAATAATAATATTAAGAAGTCTTTAAATGTCAACAAAGATGTCTCGTACATATCTTTTGAAGCCTCCAAGTGCAAAAGGTGACGAACAAATATCTGAGTCTATTAAAAAACAAAAAAGGCGTTTTCTGAAACCAATTCTTTTGATGTTTCCAAGGTCAAAAACAACAAAAAAAAGCCTAGAATTCAAGTGATGTTGTCATGGAATGGGCCAACCCATTAGAAATATAAGATTTAATTCATAATTTTTAAAAATGATTACATTTTTTTTGCATTAAATCTGTTTTGAGTGAACTCCTTCCGCATCAGAAAACTTCCAATAATGTTGTCCAGAGGCCTTATTTTAAAATAAGCTTCGTGGGTGGACATTCTTTAACAGTAATTCCTACTACCAAATCTTGATTTGCATTCATCAATTAGTCATATTGAATTGACTAGCATGTTGGGAAATCTTTGGGGGCAACATCACATGCGCAGCAGAAGAACAAAAACAAAATCTTCTATTTCCAAAGAGATGTTTGTCGTCGTACGAATATTGGTGCGCAAAATCCGTGAAATAAAAAACTGCGTATAGTAAATATTGTGTTATCTAGGGAGATCGTATATTCCTGAATCTTTACAGATCTCTAGGAGAGGATGAAGGAGGTCAAGCACCCTCATCTCTAGCGGTGATACACACAGTAGAGCTGCAACGACGCTCCTCAAAACTCCAGGCCTGCTCTGAGGTGGAGAGGGGGGGGAGAATAGGAGAGGCAAGCAAAAGATCTAGCCTATGAACCACTGAATCCCTCCTATTTATAGAGGTCCCCTATCAACTTAACCATAATGGATCCAACCCTATTAGGTATTGGATCTCCATCCAATTACCCAAGCCTCTTAGATTAGTAGATCTCTATCCAATAATCTCTCATTGGCTCTTATTGGATCTCATCCATAGGATCCAATAATTCATGGGCTTATTAGATATCCAATAAGATAGGGGCTCCGGCGGATATCTCATATCCGAACCTCTACTCATCGCAACGCTTATCATATGTATGTGACTCTCGAGGCCCAATATCGAGCTGACCGTGAGTCATACCTGTCAGAACTCCTTCTGGTTCAGTGAATTATTATCTTCATAATAATTTACTCGACTCATCGACTGCGGACGTATTAGGCCGCTACACCGTAGTCCCCAGGCGATACAGGGGAATCCAATCCATTGGACTTATCTGTCCTCAGTTACCATGTACCTATAATATCTCATCCATCTAATATCCCAGAGACCGTATACCGGGCATGGTGCTGTCAGACCCATACGGTTGCTACTCGAGTCTTGCTCTAATCGGATTCTCCCGAAGAACTCTTTCTCTCTCAATCCGAATGACCCTGGCCAGGGATTTGTCTGAGCAAGAATACATGAGACATTCCTCTCATGACACCGAGAGTGGATGATCCTCTATCGACACTCAATAACCCTTGTAAGGTTGACTACAACTCCCGAAGATCGACTGTATTAGATCTGGAATATCCAAACTTATAAGTCTGGTATCAAAGAGTGGAGCACTCCTATAGGATATCCTTGGTGTCTCAAGTCTAAGGACCAGGTATACCATTAAGACTATATAATCGTTGTCTAATAATAAGGCATCATCAACCATCCAGTATTCCGTAAGCGGATCAATCAGTGAACTCAATCCCCAATAAGCACATGTATTATATCCCTAGTGTCCTCACATGAGCAGCTATAAGACCAGCTGCATCCATCATATGGACGAGTATACAACACACCAATCTATCCGATTATTTCAATGTCCTTCTTGAGTAACATATGACCAAGATTATTTAGGATCTGTGTTTAAATGCGAATCGATCTCATTATCATGATTTCATCACGATCCAATTCCCATTACACAGATCTAAGGACATCACAATATATATATATATATATATATATATATATATATATATATATATATATATATATATATATATATATATATATATATACAATAATCAATATAAAATGATAAAATGTCAAATATAATAAGCAAAAAAGACTGCATGTCAAGTCATACGTACCATCACTCACATGATTGATTTGCTGAGCACATATGACTAGCATAGCAGCTCAAATATTTACCAAGGATCAAGATGGCAGTTCCTAATTTAATGATAACACCAAAACTGCAATATTTGCTACAGTATGATTTATTCAAGTAGGCCTTATACAATAAAATAAAAAAATTTCATGAGATGTGGCAACCATAGCAGGTACAGCACGACCTGAAATCTAGAAATTCTCTCTAAAAATTAAAAAAAAAAGACATCAGAAGCATTGATATTTCAGCTGTTGCTCAAGAACCATGTCGCTAAAAATATAAATGTCAACAATGACTGCGTTACATTCTATAAAGGGTGCATGCTGTTCATTAAATAATCCAGGTAGTAAGCAAGGATACAAGTATTTCCAAAACACTACTGAAAAGCATATGATAATGTAGGTTCTCGCTAGTGAAAAGATGTAATGGATCGGTATACAAATGTATGCCAAGACCTAACCTGTTGCATAAACAACACCATCAGGGTTATTAGATGCCGAAGAGCAAACCATCACCAAACAAGGCATCCAGTTACCTTCCTTTAAGAAATCCTGCAAGTTGTATTTAACAAGGAAAAGGGACGAATTATGCACAGAATCATTTCTTTAAACCCATCTGTCGATGCAGTCCACAGCTCTGCCTTAACTTGATTGGGTTGTTCCACATGAAGTTTTTGGAAAATGGTCCGCAGCATCTACATCGCAATAAATCATAGTGATAAGCTCTACTCCACGTCCCACCCACAGTCTCCCACAGGCACTGGGATTCTTCTTCCTCCGTTGCCATAAACTAGACTCCAACCAACCACCTACTAAAGGCAATCTGTGGGGATAAAGCTATAGGTGAAGTGCACAGGGATCACCTCAAGATGACATCTTTATGATTCAAGAAGGGAATTCGATGACGCCGATCATCGAAGGGAAAGATGGCATCTTTCTCGAATGACCCTTTTGAGCGGCTTTTTGGCGTCCTCAGTCGAGATGGACGGCTGCTAAAGGGAGACGGGATGGCAGCTCATCTAGGAGAAGATGCTGGGAATCAGGATGCGGTGCAGCGTGTAGGTATTTACAGGACGTCCCCGCGGAAGTTGTTCTCGACCTCCCCCGAGGAAAAGGTCGCCGAGGTCGATGCCCGTCCAGAGGGCGGAGGGGGAGGTGCCTGCGGCCCTTTCTCGACCACCGTGAAGGATTCGAGGAGGAGGTGGCGGCGCGGCTGTGGAGGAGCGAGTCGGAAGATGGGAGCGGCGGTGCGACGAAAACGAATGGAGCTGATGCCATGCCGGGCGCCACGAGAGCGCCGACCATGTACTCGTTCGAAATTCGAGGAGGTAATACAGAAAAAATAAGATTTACAGACGCTAAAACGCAAAAAGAAATTATCACAAACATTATAACATCCGTTATATCGGTTCCCACTATTAGAGACCAGAACATTATAACAGCCATTATAGCGGTTCCCATTAAATAGCGAGACGGTCACGTGCTTTCCATCATAGCGAAGACTCCGATCGCTTCAAGGCCAAGAAACCCAGTGGTCATTCAACGCCCCTTGGTCTCGCTCGCGGCGTCGTCGTCTCCCGAGCAAGTCGGAAGAGGTCAGGTCTTTGCCCTCATCTCCTCCATCTTTCTAATCCAATCGAACGTGCTTCGGATTCTCTTTAGCCGAATTCAATCTTTGTCGACCCTAATTATACCCCAATTTCATGACGATTCTGTTTTTAGATGCAATAAACATACTACCCATGAGCCCTTTTTGTTCTTCAGCTGTCTCACTGAGGATTAATGTTGGTCGTCTTGTTTTTGTGTCATCTCTTTTCCTGTCTCACTGAGGATTGGTTTCGGAATCTTTCACCTTTGCCATTCTTTTATATCCACGGAGATCTGTAGCCTTTGGATGAATCTATCTGATAACTGCGCAAAGCAGGTTAGAAGAAAGCAACACATAGAAGGAAACAACAACAGCGTGTTGCTTCGTAGATATTTTTTTGTCTCCGGTAGTCCCTGATTGTTGTTCGAAAATTAAGACTCGCCAAGTTTCATACTGTTTTGGGAAGTAGTTTTACGAGGGGGAAAACGATCTCTACAAATATTATAATGACTTTCGCAATAATCCTACATGTAAATTACAAGATTTTTTAAAGTGATTTTGGCATGGGTTTGATGTTCTCTGTGGCATTTCAATCTTGTGATTTGACTTTTGAAGTGGGTGTCCCTGATGAGCAAACTTTGTTGTCATCATTAGTTCGAGAGCTCACTCCAGCTGGATATTATGGTTATACCTGCTCCTTTATGTCAAGAAGAAAAGAAGTTGCTAAGCTCCCTTAGTGCTTAAGCTTGCAAATAGGACCACATAACAACCAACAAGGTTCCTGATATATGCATATATATTCTACCAGTTGGTTGGATTTTTTTCAATATATTTACTAAGATGTAAGGTTTTCTAGGGTCTCCTTTGGAAGAAATTCTAGAACTCCAAATTGGTAAGATGTTAGCCTTGTCAGGATTTGAACCCCGCAATGGAAGAATTAATTCATTAACTTGATAAGTCTGAAACCATGTGATCTAGAATGCTTGAGTACAAACTAATGATAATAGTCTTATCCATCCCTATCAATCAACTTAGTTATCTTGTGGAATTACAATATCTCCCACTTAAGGCTTGACATTTCATCATAGCACATGGCCCAACCGTGAGGCTCGCCATGTAATGTTTTCAGATTGTGATGTGCTCTACTTTTGTGGATAGTTTTTTTTCCTAGTTAGGCCCTCTCAACATTCTTGTTACTATCCGCTTTGATACTAATTATCACAATGCAATCCAATGGGAGAATCAACTCATTAATTGGATAAACTTGAACCACTAGACCATTAAGCCCAAGTTATTGATAGTAGAATCTTCTAGTTTTATGAACCAACCTTATTCTCCTTCCATTTCTAGTGTTGGATGAAACTAGGATATCATGATCTTCCTCATTTGAGACTTGACATCATCGTTGAAGCACAAGATCCAATCCATAGTTTAAAATCATGTATAGGTGAGGACATACAAGACTCAACCTAATAGTGGACTCATGTCGTAATGTGCCACCGATTTTATCCATGGGTAATTCTTTTTTCACTTGAGCCCTGATCATGCCTAGTGCTAGGTTCTCTCTAATACTATCTGTCATATTCCATCCCAATGATAAACTTGACTTCATTAACTTATTGAGCAGAAAATCACGTGGCCATAAGACTAAGTTAGTGATACTCTTAGTTTTAACTCACATGGTATAATCTCTACATTTAATTGTTACTCTCGGGACTAACTCGTGTGTGTAACCTCTGCACTTAGGGCTTGACATTCTCGTCAAATCCTAAGGCCTAACTCATAACTCAAAGTAACATGTGAGGCTTAGCTTGGCTCTACATCCCATGGATACCTCATTATTACTCGAGCCCTCTCATTATGCTTGGTATTAGGACCGCTCTAGTACCAATTTTTAAAGACCCAATCTTATGGACAAACCAACACCCAAATTGATGAGCCTGAACTGTTGATCCGAAGTACTTAAGCATAAGTTAAACTCATCTAGGGTTTAACTATTGTGTCACAAGATTCCTCTTTTACTAGTATCTTATAAGTACCACCATTGCATCAATTTTCATGGAGAAATTTATTCAGTGTGTGCCAAGCTGATGTGTTGATTAACTGATTGGAGAATGGTTATAACTTATAATCCTTAATTATTCTGTAAGGAAAATTTTGAGGTTAAGATGCTGACTATTAGAAGTTTTGGTTACTAGATATGATGTGTAGGGTATAAGCCAACACATGATAGCTTATATAACCCATGATTAATTCAGAAGATTGTGAGAGCTAGCTTGTATCTATGACAACATTACAATTGTTCCACATATTTGAGATGGCTAGTAGTTTATACATGCATGTGATATCAAATCACTCATTCCGTTGGGCTTTGCACTTAGCCGAACTATACCTGTTGTGCACATTTGAATTGCTCATGTTTATGACATTTCCAGACCTAACTGGTTATGGGCATTTGGTTAGGTGATAAACAACTTCTGAATTGCCATTGTGCAAGGCTAAACCATATGTGTGCACATATGCAATCATTATGTTCCTATATATGAATATACATTAATATATGATATAGAAATAAATCTGCAAGTGCAGTATATTCTCTTACAAGGTTCTTGATTTGAGTTAATATTCTTCCATACAAACTTGTATATATTAATTATTTGAGTTAAAAACATTTTTTGCAACATGTCATATATTTTTCATTAGTTGCTTATACTTAAGTTTCATTCTTTGATGTATACCAAAATGTTCACTTTCCAATAATAGTACAACTATTAACTAGGTCAGTTATGCTTCATTGTCCCCCTCATTCGATTGTCCCCCTTGTGTGAGCGAACTTCTCCGGCCCCTGAAACCCTATTCTCCATGCGCCTGACGCCTTGAGCGTTTTGGAATGTCGGCACCTTAGGCGTTTTGGAATGTCTTAGCACCTAGTGCCTTTGGCAACACTTACGGCCTCATGCCGATACAATATTGGCATAAAAAATCATATGTACTCCTTGATTATAACATATTGTGAACTTAACAGCAAGTATTCCAAACTGTTGATATGACTTAGCAGCGTCGTGGCTGCCTGATGAATAGTAGCAGTAGGCCCTGATGAATAGCAGCAGTAGGCACGAGATATTACCAAATATGCATTTTTATCTTCCCAAAAATAGTTGCTTGAAATTTTGCAAGGCTTCCAGGATCTAACAGTTCATGAAGACTTTTGTGCCAACTGCCAAGGTTCCAAGTCTTTCGTGTATCTTGTCTAATTGATTCAAGTTGTTGCCACTACAAACATAGAATTTTAACTGCTGATATAAAATCAAAAAAGAATATGGGAGCTAATACCTAGGTTAGGACTGAGCTGACAGACCAATTGGGAAAAACAGGAATTTTGATGACCTGAATTGCACAGGCACAGCCATGTGCCATTTGAGAGAGAAACAGGAAACTGCATGTTATGTATTCACTAATCTTCTTGTTATTAAAGAAAGAAATTCAGTTTGTCTCATCCCACTAGCGACCTTGAAAGGGTGCTAAGTTTACTGATAGAAAGTAAAATTGTTTCTGCAAGTTTTATGTTGGTTGTAATTGTTACAATCTTACAGTGTTTGTCCCCTGCCTCCTCAACCCATCAGTCTGGCCAAACTTGGAGGCCCAACTGGACCCAAACCATGACAGTTTCTTGATATATAATTTTAGTTATGCTGTTTATTCTTGGTAGAGTTGACATTGAGCTTTATCCTTTTATGCTTTTACCCTTTCAGGTTGGAGAAGAAGCCTAGTAGTCAAAAACTATATGATAAAAGCTTAAGATGGCAGCATCAAAGATTCAAGCTCTATGGAATCACCCAGCGGGCCCTAAAACCAGTTTGTTTCTTTTTCTTCCTTTCTTTTGCTGTGATGACTTGAGTTTGTAATAAACTCATTTGTGTTAACCGATGGCCTGAGATGAACAATACTTGACTCTTGTATATTGTGTGTATATTGATCTTGGTAGATAAGCTTCTTGAAAAATCAACAGAAAAATTCATGTGAAGTTTCATAACCAATTGACCCAGCTTTTTCATATGAACCACGCATGCTTGCTTCATGTACTTAATTGTTTATTTCTCATGAAGAATAACATGTTCCTTAACTGCAGTCCATTTTTGGGCCCCAACATTTAAGTGGGGAATTAGTATCGCAAATGTTGCAGACTTCGCTAAGCCACCTGAAAAGATTTCTTATCCTCAGCAAGTTGGTATGTTCCTACGGTTGTCAATTTTTATTGATAATATTTGTTTCAACATTTTGCCCATTGTTTGTTGACAACTTGACATATGAGACTCATCATTGTTTTTTGTCTGCAGCTGTTGCTTGCACTGGTCTCATCTGGTCACGCTACAGCACAGTTATTACACCTGTAAGTCCTTCATAAGAGATCATGTTAAATTTCTTGATCATTTTTATATATTTCTCTATGTTAATGCTTCATAGTTGCATATAGAAGACAATTGTCATATTTCTCATTGAACTCAAAATTTAAAAGTTATGTACAAATTAACCAGGAAGAGGTAAATGGAGAGATTGAGAAAGGTTGAGACTTAGCCAAGGAGTTTATGATTGCTTTATAAAAACATTGTTTGTACTGGGAGTTATATTCTCTTTAGTCACATATTAAAATAGTGCGATATATGTACAGTGCACATGATGTTCTGATGTGACAGATTTCATCCATGCATACTTGACCAACCATATAGCTAGTTAGCTGTATATAAACCAAAAAATTGCCTTGGCTATTTGATGAGTTCACTGTTTCTGGCAGTTGTGGTGTATTCTTTAGGTTTTTATGAACTTCTTACGATACAAAAGCAATATTTTGAAGTTTTTGGGCATCCTTGTTAAGCATATTCATGGTATCCCTGCAAAGTATTTCTTGTTAGCTAAACATAAATGCTAGTTTCTGTTGGTAGATACAAAATCCTGGGTTAACCCATATAAGAGACACTAAAAACTGTATCAACCAATTAAACTTTAGGTGATAGAAATGTGACTTTGCAATGGTAAAATAGGAGTTTCAATTAGTGTCTGCAAGTTTTGTTTCCTCGTATCTTGGAAATGCAAATGTTGCACTCCACAGTGATGCCTGATCCTTTTCTCTGGTGTTTGTGATATCACAGAAAAACTGGAACCTCTTTAGCGTGAATGTTGCGATGGCTGGAACAGGCATTTATCAACTATCTCGCAAGATTCGGTATGCCAGAATTTGATTACTGACAGCTTTTTCAACTATAAATCACTAAAGTGGATCTTCTTTACAAAGACACTGGTGCATATTTATACTATCACATGCATGCTCATTCTACAAGTACTCATAGTTTGATCCAGATGTGGAGACTCATATCTCTAAATGCAACATAAAATTTTCAGGCACGATTACTTCTCTAAGGTAGAAGAAGTACCAGCAAAAGAATGAAGAAGGTTCAAATTGACAATGCCCATGTGGGAGCGTCGGCGATGATGGATCCCGTCTTATGATTTCTGTTCAAATAATATGTTCTCTTTGCATCTCAAGCACAGGGGCATAAAACCCTGGCATAATTCTATGGTGGCAACCTCTCTTTTTGTCCCAATCTTGTTTTTTTTTTTATTTGGATCTGGTTTTTCTTCCCATCTGACAACTGCTGAATTTTTAGCTTCTATAACTTGACGATACTCCTACAAACAATAAAAATAAATTTGATCGCTGTTGGTTTGACTATAAATACTACCTTATATGGTGCTCCAAAGTGTGAAAAATACTCGTGTATACAACCCCAAGTAAAATGCCTCGATAGAAACATAAAAGATTTATCTTATGTTTTGCATGGTGATTTTGTCCAAGCGAGTGACTTTTCAAGGGATGCTCCGATGTTCTCTACGTGTTTATATATTGTCTCTACTCCAAAAGATAAATATCATATGATATATATATATATATATATATATATATATATATATATATATAATTGTTCAAATTTGATTCGTGTGGAAAGAAACGGGCTATCGCTTTGGTTTGCGAGTTTAAAGAAGTTGAATCAAAATGTCAGTCACTTCAAAGTTAATGTTGTTCCTTTTTTAAAAGCATAGCTATTAAACTCCAATCTCGAAATAATAGATATCATCCACCACAAGCTTCAGAAAACTCATCACGTCCTCGTCGTTTCGCTTACGAACCACTCCAAACGATTAGCATCAAAAGAGGCGTTGGGATGCCTTCACTGCCGCTAGTAGAACCAGCCGACGAAGAGACTACTGTGTCTCGGTAGCCCAACACGCGTCTCTCCACAGAATCCTCGCGACCGTCGAGACACTTGCTCTACTTTAAGAGGACATGAACGGAGAGATTCCAATCATGTGGAGTGTCGTCAAAGCCAAAAAAAAGCCTCGCCACCTCCAACCACCACGTCTCGATGCTATGACTGGTACAAGTACTTTTCCCTTTCTCTACCGTCATTTGTGAGTGAGCGAGGGTAAACCGAGCGTATCTACACATGCTGGATCCCCGGGGAACAGCACGTGTGGCCCACGAATCTGACTCACGTGCCGGTTGCTACGTAATGCCTATAATAATTATGTCATACTAAATTTGAATATGTTGTTGAGAAATTTGGAAGAGAATCACATTTGTAACAAAAAAAAAAGATTAATTTCTTAAAATAATTTTATCGAATCATCGTACAAAAATCGAAAACATAAAACTCTGAAAAATCGAAAACCGCATAAAGGGTATAAGACATTCTCACGTTGGAAAACTCGTAGATCACATATTCTAATTCGTTGAAGAAAGAGCTCTTACAAACTTCTCTCTAGCGGTGATCTACACAACGAACGCAACAACAACACACCTTATTGCGTAGCATATTCTTTATTCGCGATCGTGCATCACCACGCAGCAACACACAAGGAGGGATCGATCTCTCTTATTATCCTCTCGCAAGAGAGAGGGCAATCAATTGAAAGAAGAAGAAGGGGGGGAGGAGATGAGGAGGATGACGATAATAGGGATCCAACTTATAATCTTTTAATCCCAGCTCCTATTTATAGAGAGCCTCTTGTAACTAACCGTAATGGATCCTTCTTAGTAGGTATTGGATCCCTATATAATAATCACTAATTTAATGGATATCGAGTCCTTATCCAATAACTACTCTTTGCTCTATTGGGTTTCTCCTAATTTAATGGATATTATATTATCCCTCTAGTCCCAATACCAAGCTGATTGTGAGTTACACCTGTCAGAACTCCTTCTAACTTAGTGAATTATTATTCTCATAATAATTCATTTAACTTATGATATACTATATTACTATGTTATAGTCTCAATTTGGTATAGGGGAATCTAATCTATTGAACTTGTCTATCCTCAGTTACTGTATATATATATATATATTCTCTCATCTATCTAATATCTCAAAGATCATATATCGAGCATTATGTTGTCAAGCTTATGCGGAATCCATCCGAATCTTACTTTAATTGGATTCTCCTAGAGAATTCCTTCTCTCTCAATCCGAACCTTACGTTTATCAGATTCATCACGATTTAATTAACCCTACCTAAGAATTTACCTAAATGAAAACACATGAAATATTTTTCTTATGATCTCGAGATTGGATGATTATCTATTGATACCCAATTGCCTTCGTAAGGTTGGTTGTCATTCCCAATTACCTCTGTATTAGATCCAGAATTTCTAAACCTATAAGTTTGGTATGAATAAATATAGTACTCAAACAAGACACCCTTAGTGTCTCAAGTCTAAGGATCAGATACACAATTGAGACTACGAAATTATTGTCTAATGATAAGGTATCATTATACATCAAGTATTTTATGAGCGAATCATTTAGTAAACTCATTTTTCAATAAACACATGTATTATATCCTTAGTGTTATCACATAAACAGCTATCAGACCAATTGCCTCAATATGGATGAATATATAGTACATCGGTCTATTCGATTATTTTGATTCCCTCTCGAGTAACTTATGATGAAAAATATTTAAAGTTTATGTTTAAAGACGAATTGATCTCATTATCATGATATCACTATGATCCAATTTCTATTGTACAGATCTAAGAACATCACAATATAGTCATCAATCGATATAAAATGAAAAAATATAATAATAATAATAATAATAAATTATATAACGTATGCCTATATATATATATATATATATATATATATATATATATATATATATATATATATATACATATATATGTACATATACATATGTATAATACATACATACATATGTATACATATGTACTGATTCGAATCACGTATCGAGAGGAAAAATCAAAATTTTAGATCGACCTATGAGTTGAATTTTTTGCATGTATTCATCTAACGCCAAATCCAATTATTTCTATTTCCACCATATATTTGTTTAAATTAGTGCATTCCACTCATGAACGTCGACCATTCCGATTGTACAATGCTTGTTTCACCAAAAGAAAAAAAAAATAATAAGTAATTTGATATGCATGTTTGTACGGTAGATCACGAAATTTCTTATTCTGATTTCTTACGACATGGTTGTGTCTGCTCACAGAAAGTGAGCAGCTTGGGACCGCCCTCCCTACCAACACCTGTAGGCTCCATGGAACAGTCACACCCGCAGCGATGGTGGAGTCACGAGAGCAACATGCGGAAGAGAGGGTGACCTGTACACGTCACTGAAACACGAGTAAACCTCTCGCGTTTCTCGACGTCTATTAACCCATTCAAGTCGAATTAGGATACATAATAATCGGATTTGAACATCCCGTGACAAATAAGCCATGTGCTCTTACCATTAAACTATGCTTCCCCACATGCCCCGAAAGATTTGTCATGGGATTCTGATTCCCTCGGAGCCCTTCGATTATGGCCCCATCGAATCCGGGAGACCTTGAAAGAATCAAACTCGGTGGCTCCATCGCGCAGTATACTAAGCAGAACGGCGAGGAATAAAAAGTATGGGCAGAGCTTTACAACTCGGTGCACGCACCAACCGGTAGGCGACGCCTCTACGATGATCTCAGCTGCTGCTCTTCTTCCCCTCTGATCTAGTTTCTTTATTTCCCCTCTATGATTTGAGCTCGTTGTGCCGGCGAAAGAGCAGCATACTGCTCGAGAATGATAAAGCAAAAGGAAGAGGGACGCATGTTTGATGCAGAGGGGACACACGCGTGCCAGCATGCTCTTGGACGTGTACGTGTCAGCTGTGGTCCCGATGAGCTGCCGAGGAAGACATGAACGGAGCTGTCTCGTGAATTAACCTCTTTCGTTTCTTTCTTCCTTCCCTTATTTAATCTGCAAATAGAGCCAGGGGGGGCATCCCATCCCACTGATGACGTTGAGATTGTAGTCAATGAACGTAACCTCTCTCTCTCTCTCTCTCTCTCTCTCTCTTGCTGTGACAGACGACGAAAGCGTCCGAACAAGAGCGGGAAAATAGGCAATGCGACGCTCATGTCACATCTCCATCGTCGAAACGATGGCTCCGGCGACCGAGGATTATATCGGATTTAAAAACATTTTATCGACTAAAGCGTGATTCTGGTGTTGCCTTTGCCATCATATTTGTCCTAAAGGAGGAGGGGAACCCACCCACCAATCGATAGTTGCTTGCAGCTGGACTGCAACAGCCAACAGGGATTATTATTTCCCCCGGGGACCGATTCACACCTCATCGCAGGGGTTGCGGTTCTTTTTATACTGAGACCCGACGACTCAAGAGGATAAATAGTAAGACGATAATCTTTTTATACTGTTTTAATTGCGATAATTAGTCGTCAGTCACGAAAGAGGCCCACCCAGACATCGTTTTCTTATTTTCTCTATTACTAAATATCAAGCGGGCACCAAAGGTAGTGGACCGTTTCCTGCGCCTGCAATCATCCACCCTGCTCGCTTTTATCTCATACGAACTGGGTCTCCGTAATCCAATTTAAATTCGCATCCAACTCCAAATCTACCTCAAACATCAAATTACACATATAAATTCTTCGCCCTGACATCGATTTACTCGATGAGACGAGAATACCTCGGCTCACCGTCCACAGGCGGTGGTCCAGCCCTCGCATCTCGTCACGGGTCGAACGGGACTGGCGTCTCCGTCGCTCGTGCCAGCGACCGAGATATTGGGCTCGCCACAACGCCCATTCGATCACATCCATCGGGTTCGTGACAGCTCATCGAAAGGACCAGCATTTGGATCCTGAACGCCCAATTACTCAACCGTGTCGTCCCATTAATTCCTGTACCCGTCGCATCTCCACCTGTCATTAATCTCGTGGGCCCCGCGTGCCACTTACTCGCCGTGGGGGCTTTCGCTGAAGCCGACCCCTCCTTGGCGCCACACTGGTGGTGCGTAATGAGACGTTTCGCCGGACGTGGACCATGTGCGCGTGCCCATTCCCATGCCCAAACCCTGCGGAGCTAACTGCACCGTTACCTTGGTAATACGTCCATCCATGGCCAATGCACCGTTTCGCCGAATGGCGCGGGTAGTGGAACCCACCTCTCGTGTTCGTCCCACGGCAACTGTACGGTTAATTACGCCGAATGACGTGGTAACTATCTCGCTCGACCACTTAAAAAGCATTATTAACCAACACCGACACGGTTTTACCGGTTAATCTCAGCCGTACACTGGAATCTATAAGGGCAGCTCGGATCGCGCGCCACGTTCGTCCTGAGTAACGCGACCTGTCAGTCGACGAAGCCATCCGCGTAACGGGAATAGGCAACTGGACTGACCAGCCTAGGGTGTAGTGCAGGGCGCTTTCGATATTATGAGCTCGGGGCCCACGTCCCACTTGCCGCGCTCCTCACAGGTGGGTGGTGGACCCACGTGGAAAGTTTCTGGGAGAGAAAAAGTAGAAGGCAGTACCGGACAACCCCACCCAGCGAAGGGAACGGAGACGGTGACGTCAAAGGAGGTGCAGGCTACCGGGACACCTGCGGGCCGTACATCTGGATGAACCGGCTAGAGGCGGTGCGGTGCGGCGCGTGACGTAACGGGCACGGGAAGCTTCTTCGGGTGCGGGGAGAAGGGGCCCTGCTCTCGTTTCAATTACCAGCATGCCACGACGCCACCGTCTCTCGGGAACGTTCCCGTTATGGCCTCATCGCTGGCGAGGGACCAATTCTATTGATCCTTAATGAGTCTGGCGAGCGGTTTCTCCACGGAGGGGGACAAGTCATCAATTATTGCCCCTGAAGATGTCCTGGCCTCCTCAATTTTGTTTTGGCTGCCTACAAGATTGTGGCAATCTAGGATCGTAGCTCCGGACGGAGCACGAGTCACAGGTGACTGAAGTTTTGGACCTAAAATTCCTATGATGATGCACGGACATAGACATTTTCAAATTAACCCGGAACATGGAACTCGTTGTCTGGTTCCAGAGAAAGAAGCCTCAAAATCTAGTATGTATCCAGTGAAGAGTGACATATTACTTGGTTCTTTTTTATTTTTTGTTTACTACAGTTTTTGAATTCGATGATATGCTATAGCTCGTTCTCGCATGTACGAAATATAGGATGTCTTGTACTCAAGAGCGAGATAGTTCCGGTGTGTGATACGAAGAAGCTCATCGACCGAGCGCATGGAACCATGGCGGTGGCACGCTGACAAATAGGGGGTGTCAAGCGGTGCCATTTGGGAACTTGCAACCCAAACACGGATGCAGCGAGAGATACAGGACGCCCAAAAGCCTGGCCAATGGGCTCGCAGCGCTCGCAGGCACCACCCGTGGTTTGAAGGCCACCTGTTGCTTCTCCTTCTTGTTCCTTCTTTCTATTTCTCGCTCCCTCTTTCTCTCAGCACAATTATTTATAAGCATTTGCATTAATTTAGTCCCCCACTTCGCTTGCTCTTTATAACAGCCACCTCACTTGCGTCTCCCCGCCTCCTCCCCACAGCGCCCTCTGCGCCACCAAGAAACAAGGAAAGAAACACCTGTACGGCGACAACAGGAGAGAAAGACCTCCGAACGCCTCAAGCTGATGGAGTCCTCTTCCTTCTCTTGTTCTTCTTCCTCCTCCACCTCTTCTTCTTCTGCTTCTGATCTCGAGGCTGGACGCGCTGCTCCTTATAATTCCGCCGGAGCGGCAGCGGGATCTCGGTCGCCCAAGGCCAGGTTCTTCTGCGACGGCCTCGACGACGAGGAGCCGCACCACTTCTTGGACTCGTGCTTCCTCTGCGGCAAGCCCCTTGCCGGCAACCGCGACATCTTCATGTACAGGTTCGCCCTTCTTTCTCCCCCTCCTTCCTCCCGCGTCGTTTGTCACGCATGACGGTTGTTATAGTTATTTCGGATGATGCGCAGAGGGGATATGCCGTTCTGTAGCGAGGAGTGCCGGCAGGAGCAGATCGAGATGGATGAAAGCAAGGAGCAGAACCGGAAGGTCCCCCCCAAGGCTTCTTCTTCCAGCAAGGACTCGAGCAAGGGTGGCACTGCCACCGGCCCATCCAAGTCCCACAAGGTCCACGTTAGGGCCGGCACCGCCGTGGTTGCAGGCTAACGGCCAACCGTGAGATATAACACGCGACCAAGAAAGATAGAGAGAGAGAGAGAGTTGAAGCAAGATGGTTCATGTGGGTGCTGGGCAACAAAGTAGATCGCGTCCGGGGATGCTGCCTTCTTTTTGGATCCTCCATTTTGTCCCCTTTTTCCACCACCCCCCCTCGTTTGACTGTTTCTTGAAATAAATGATATTTGATATGAGCCTTTTGAAGGAAGCAGGTGATCAAGTTACATGTGAAGGATAATTACTTTCCTCTCTTCCTTTCTCCCGAGGCAGTTCACAGGTAAAACTCCTATGTAAACCATAGGAAATGGGCAGTTCACAGGAAGAGTAGCCTTAAAAGGAGCGTGGAAATAGATAGTCTATGATTCTTATGCTTGTTTGATGCTTGCACGAAGGAATCGCCTGTCGATGTGATCAAAATCGACTTTCACACATCGGTCGGAGAATAAAATTAGACGAAACCATGCTTGATCTTTTCCGCCCGTGGATTCGATACAGGTTCCATCGAACCATTGTAAGAGTGTAGTCGTGGAACGCTCATACAACAAAACTCGACATGTATTATTATATTATTTATTCTATGGGCCCAAATCATGACGATGCTTTGTACACAACAGCGTGTGTCGCCACCGTCGGCACCAACATATCCTTCAGATGACACGGGTCGGGCCGCTTTTACCACCGCATCCATCCGAAGTAGGAAATAAGTACTCGAGTTGGACTTCAAATATGTTCATGTTAGTGCAAACAACTTTGAGCCGTGACTTTAGGGTCGTCGCGGTTTAGTTCGGATCTAGATGATAGAGGATTTTCTTGTGACATTTCATGATGAGGTGGTCGATTGCGTTGGTCTGATCGGGACGGGATAGTCGTTTTCATCGGGGGAGGACTCCTCGCCTGCGCGTTTAGTGGATGACCTCCTACTTCGCACCCGCACAAAAGTCGAGTCGAGGAGCTCGACTCGACCTCTCCGACGATCAAGTTAGTGGATAGTCATAGGGGGTTTCTTTAGCTAAGTTGTGTCTTTCTTTGTTCCTCATTTTTCCTTCGGCGCGAGGGTTTTTATAGTGAGAATTACCGTTGCCTGATGTGCTGGTCCGCAGGGAGCAGGACCGTACTTCTAGTAGCGTCTGACGTTGTCGTTGACGTGGTGCGAGGGATCGAACCTGAACAAGGCGTTAATGCGCCTTGGTAGGCGTTCCGGTCCACGTTGACCAGGTGCCTCATCAAGTCAACAAAGGCGTGATGCGTCACCTGGGACAACTGATGTCATGCGAGTCTTATCGTAATTATTACCCTCATCATATTCTCCCCCGGAAGGAAGCTATGCGTCGGTTGCTGTAATGGGAGTCCGAGGCATGGCTTCGGCTTTGAGAAACTGTCCCTACCGGGCGTTTGCCGGTCTGTTTCCAAGGGTGCGGGAATCGTGAAGTTTAGTAATTAAGGACGGTTGCATGCGCAGCGGTGACCCTGGGTAGTGTGCGGCCAAGGAGCACAACTCAGCCGAACAGGCCGAGCAGAGGCTATGGGTCTCGAGCGACACGTAACCGAGGGGCATGACTCAGGTGGACGGGTCGCATAGAGGCGATGGTCTCGGGCAACATGGGGCCGAGGAGCACGACTCAGGCGGGCAGGACGCGCAGAGGTGGTGGTCTCGGGTAGCATGGAGCCGAGGAGCACGACTCAAGCGGGCAGGCCATGCAAAGGTTGTGGTCCTAAGCATCATGGAGCTGAGGAGCACAACTCAGGCGGGCAAGCCGCGTAGAGGTGGTGGTCTTGGGCAGCATAGAGCCGAGGAGCACAACTCAGGCGGGCAGGCCGCGCAGAGGTAGTGGTCTCAGGCGACATGCAACCGAGGAGCACGACTCAAGCGGGCAGGCCGCGCAGAGGCAGTGGTCTCAGGCAACATGGAGCCGAGGAGCGCGACTCAAGCGAGTATGCCGCGCAGAGGTAGTGGTGTCAGGCGACATGTAGCTGAGGAGCAACTTGGTTTTGATCAGCAATTCATTGCTTAGTGACGCGCGGGCATGGGTGGCCAGGTCACTTCCTTCCTAGGGAAGCCCAGGGGACCGTCACTTTCGGGAGTCGCAGGTTTTCGAGGCTGATAAGATCAGCGCTTCAGGAGAGGAAGGGTTGTCGTTTTGGCAAGATTTGGCCTATAAATAGCGTGCAGTTGGCTTCCTACACGTCTTATTGCTTGCATTCACCCAGTTGCTTCTTCGGACTGTGTTGTTCCGTCCGAATCGGCTATCCTGCTGTTCCTTCCTAAGGTCAGTGAGGATGGTTTCCCCTTCTTCCTTGCCCCTATCTTCTTCACCATCCACCTCCGGTAATGCCGAAGAGAAAATATTACCGCCGAGCCCCAACTCATCATCCGACGAGAAAGCAACTAGGGCTCTCGAAGCCTTAATGTGGCCGCACGACCTCGACTCTATCGTGAACGAGTCGTCACTTGGTTACCTCCGGGGTCGTTATGGTATCCCGAAGGAGTTTGTTCTTACTGCCCCCGAGCTGGGGCAGCGGGCATACGACCCTATCCCAAAGGGTTTCACCCTGACTTTGGATGCCTTCGAGGCCGGGCTCCGCCTCCCATTGCATCCCGTCGTCTCCTCTTGCATTTCGTGGTGGCATATTTCCCCATCACAAATGGCACCGAACTCCTGGCGCTATTTGGTGGCGTTCCTAGGGGAGTGCCACTATGCCAACATTACCCCGACCCGGTCCCTCTTCCTCTCTTATTTTCGCCTTTTCAAGGGGTCGGGGGGTTACTATCTGTCCGCCCGAGCGGGCTTCTTGGTTAGCGGGGCCCCTTCTAGTAATAAGGGATGGAAGGGGCATTTCTTTTTTGTCTGTCGTTCGGAGGACTGGGGCTTCGGGCTCCGATGGGCGGCGCACGTGATTGACAACACCGCTCCGTCCCTGAACGATGAGGAGCGCAATGACCTTCGACGGCTCAAGGAGATTCTCCCAGCCTCTCGGGTCATCCGGGAGATGACCGAGGGGTGGATGGTCGAGGCGAGTCTTAGCTCGGCGCCTCGAGGTATGCCTCTGGCGGGAAATGCCAAGGTTTTCCTAAGGATCATTTTTGGTGTTCTGACCAATGTTGGTGTTTTCATGCAGAGATGGTGAACCTCGTCGCTGTGCGCGGGGGGCGCTCTTCGTCGGTCACGTCATCGCGTCAAATGGTCGAGCCCGGGGTCGGCACAAAAGAAGCGTCGGTAGAACTCAAGGTCAGCAGGCCTCGGAAGAAATCGAAGATCGCCGCCCAGAAGGAGGATATGCCTCTGCCTTGGGCTCGGGAGGTCGGTGTTGAACCGAGTCGCCGTGATCGGCGACGGGGCCCTAGTCAAGGCGAGGCCGGCCCGAGCAACGAGGTGGCAGGGAAGGCGCCTCGGGAACCCTCTATACGCGATCTATGTCACCTCCTTGCGGGAGCGCAGGATGATCCCTATCAAGCTCGAGTGATGGGCGGACTCCCGGAGGGCCAACCCTCCGACCCGCTGGTCACCCGGTGAGCGGGCCTAACCCGCAGGACCCGGGTGTGGGCTGATGGGGAGGCCACGGCCTCCTTCGCGCGAGGCGGGCTTCATCCCAACATAGCTCGGGATCTGTACACTCTTCCCTCGAACGTTTTGTTGGGCAAGTCCGCTAAGTCATTGCTGTGGGTAAGCATCTTGCTATCGACTTCTCTGCCCGAACGGTACTTGTCCTGACTTTTTCTCTTTGCAAAGCCATCACTATACCATAGTGTTGATGGACCGTGTTCACGACGCGGGTCGGGCCCTCGGCGTTTTGAGCGACTGCAACGCCGAACTGCGTCGGCAAATTAAGGAGGTCCGCGCAGGGGAGGCTCCAGAAGCGGTCACTGCGACCGAGTAGCGAGCTTCCAATTTGGAGGCGAAGGTGTCACGCCTCTCCTCTGCCTCGAGGGCTGCCGAGCAGCGTGCCTCGAAGTTGGAGGCAGAGTCAGCATGCCTCACATTAGAGGCGAAGGCGGCCAAGGACCAGAATAACAAGCTCCAGTCACTCCTGATGGTGACTCGAACCGAGGCTCGTCTGGCTCGGGATGAGGCAGTGAGCCTCGCACGAAAGCTGGAGGAGGCTCGTGCCGAAGTGAAGGGGGCTTTCGATGCCCTGGCCGCCGAGATGAGTCAACGGCCGGAGAAAGCAGGAAACTGATCGAGGACTACAAAGAGTCCCCGGGTTTTCAGCTCGGTCTGGTCCGGTCGGGGCATGTCACCTATGAATATGGGTACCAGATTGCCCTGGCTCGCTTCAAGGCACGCCACCCTAACCCGGAGGTCGAGGAAGACCCCTTCACCTCCTGCCCCGAAGACCTAAGCGTTGATATGCCAGACGAGGTCCCTTTTGATGACAACGTCGAAGCCTCCGAGAAATAGAGCATTGTAATAACCTAGGGGTTTAGTCTGGGGATGTAGCTTCTTTGGTCCTATAATCTTTTTTTTGACTTTAATAAAACTTCTTGTCTCAGCTTTCAATCTTGTCTACTTCACCTTTCCTTTATACGAAAAACATTTTAAGATTTGCACGTTCCACGTCCTCGGCAAAGGGTGGCCCTGCATGGTCGCAAGCCGATACATGCCGACCCGGACGATGTCGATAACCCGATAAGGTCCTTCCCAATTGGGGGCGAGCTTGCCGCGTGCTTGGCTCGGGTTGCTGACCTTGGTCTTGCGTAGGACCAGGTCGCCCAACCTAATGGGTCGAGGCCATACCTTGTGGTTATAGATTCTACCGACGACTCTCTTATAGGAGAGGTCTCTCAGTTGTGTGTCAGCACACCGCTCTTCGAGCAGGTCGAGGCCGACTCGTATTCCTTGGGCCGACGTCGCTTCATCGTAGCTTTCTGTCAGAGGGGTAGGGAAAACCACTTCGGGGGGTAGGTCGGCCTCGGTCCCATATGAGAGGCTATAAGGGGATTTCCTAGTTGAGGTTTTGGGGTGGTCCGCAGGGACCATAGGATACTTGGGAGCTCGTCCACCCAAGCAGATCGGGCCACATACACTCTCCTCCTGATTCCGTCCAGAATAGATCGGTTGGTCACCTCGGCCAACCCGTTCATTTGGGGGTGGGCCACCGAGCTGAACCTCAGCCGAATCCCATAGTTCGCGCAGAACTCTCAGAACCTTGCGCTGGCGAACTGGGATCCGTTGTCCGTGATGATGGTTTTGGGCAAGCCGAACCGAGTCACGATGTTTTTCCATACAAACTTCTCCACTTGTCGTTCCGTGATCATTACTAGTGGCTCGGCCTAGGGCCACTTGGTGAAGTAGTCCACTTCCATGATAATATACTTTCGCTGCCCCGAGGTCGGTGGGAAAGGGCCGAGGAGGTCCAGTCCCCATTGCGCGAATGGCCACGCATAGTCAATGGGTGCGAGCGGAACTACAGTCTGCCAGGGTGTTCGGGCGTGCCTCTAGCATGGGCCGCACTACTGTACGTAAGATATTGCGTCTTGGGACATGGTGGGCCAATAATATCCTTGGTGGAGGACTTTGTAAGCCAAGGTTCGTCCAGCAATATGCTCCCCGTAGATCCCCTCATGGACCTCGGCCAGGACCATCTAAGCCTCTCCAGGCCCATGGCACCACAATAGAGGATGCGAGAAGGATCGCTTGTAGAGCCGTCCGTTCACCTCGGAGTACCATGCCTGCATTCGACGGATGTGCCTAGCCGCAGCCTCGTCAGCGGGGAGAATCTCGTCGTGCTTGAAGCGTAGCATCTCCTGCACCCATGTGGTACGAGCGTCGACTAAAGATACTGCCGAGACCGAGATGGCACGAAAGGGGAGCTCTTCAATCTCAGACTGGGCTTTGGAGTCCGACATTGAGGCCATTTTAGCCAGCTCGTCGGCTCGCTCGTTCTGACTCCTTGGCACCCTAGATACTGTAAAGTGAGAGAAATTGGAGGCTAAGCTTTTTACCTCCGCTAGGTACTTCGTCATGGTTGGTTCCCTGACCTCGTATCCACCGTCAAGTTGCTCGGCTACCAGCTGTGAATCGGTGAAGACGTGAATGACATTCACCTGCATCTCGAGGGCTAGCCTAAGTCCTACCAGGAGTGCCTCATATTCTGCTTCGTTGTTGGTTGCACGGAACCCGAAGCGGAGGGAGAGCTCAAACGAACGTCCGTCGGGGGCCGATAACACCAGTCCCACGCTCGCGCCGCTTGAGGTGGCCGAGCCATCCACGTGCAGGACCCACCTTCCCTCAGGCTGCTCGGGACCCTCATCATCGGTCTGAGCAAGTTCTGTGACGAAGTCAGCTACGGATTGGGCTTTGACGGCAGTCCTTAGTACGTAACGTATGTCGAACTCCCCGAGTTCCACCGACCACTTGAGGAGCCGACCTGCAACATCGAATTTAGATAAAACCTGCCTGAGCGGTTGGTCGGTGATTACCTCAATCGGGTGGGCTTGGAAGTAGGGGCGCAGCTTCCGAGCCACTAGCACGAGCGCCAGAGCCAATCTCTCTATCAGCGGGTACCGCTCCCCTAGCCCGTTCAGGACGTGGCTGATGTAGTAGACCGGTAGTTGTTCACAAGAGGCTTCTTTGATCAAGACAGAGCTGACCGCGTGCCGGGAGGCAACCAGGTAGATATCGAGTTTTTCCCCAAAAGAGATCAAGGCAAGGCGGGGAAGGTTGGCCAAGTTTCATTTGACTTGCCCAAAAGCTTCTTCACACTGCGTCGTCCATTGGAAGTTCTTCGAGTTCTTCAGCGCCCGAAAGAAGGGGAGGCAACGATCACCAGATCGGGATAGGAATCGGGATAAGGCAGCAAGCCTTCCATTCAGTTGCTGCAAGTCCTTGATTGTCTGGGGGGCTTGCACATCGATGATCGCCTGGACCATTTTCGGGTTGACATCGATTCCTCTTTCGTGTATGATAAACCTGAGGAAGTTCCCTGAGTTGACTCAAAAAACGCACTTTGCCAGGTTGAGTCGCAGACCATACCTCCGCAACGCGGCGAATGTTTTGGCCAAGTCGACCAGGTGATCTATGGTCACGCGACTCTTCACAATCATGTCATCAACATAGACCTCAATGTTTTTGCCCGATCTGCTGGGCGAACATCTTGTTCACGACTCTCTGATAGGTAGCACCTACGTTCTTCAGCCCGAACGGCATAAATTTGTAGAAATATACTCCAAGATCAGTGAGGAAGGCCGTGTGCTCTTGGTCTTCGGGAGCCATTCTAATCTGGTTATATCCGGAGAAGGCATTCATGAATGACAGGCGGGCAAGCCCAGTGGTTGCATCGACCAGCTGGTCGATCCTCGGGAGAGGATAGCAATCTTTTGGACATACGCGATTGAGACTGGTGTAGTCAACACACATCCTCCAGCTCCCATTAGATTTCTTCACCAAAACTACATTAGACAACCATCGCGGGTACTTGACTTCCTCTATGAAGTCAACTGCCAAGAGTCGCTCCACCTCTTCGCCGATGGCCTGTTGTCTGTCTGGGGCTTGGCGTCATGGTTTCTGCTTTACCGGCCGAGCATCGGGTGATATGTTCAGGTGATGTTGGGCGGTCTTCGGATCGATGCCCGTCATATCGGATGGCGACCAGGCGCAGATGTCAGCGTTCTCCTGCAAGAAGCCGACAAGCTGCTCCCGCTCTTACTTGTGGAGTTCCGACCCAACCTTGATCGTTCGATCCGGCCGATCTTTTATCAATGGTATGTCATTAGTGGGCATCGTCGGCTCGGGATGCGGGGTCGATCGCTTCGTTTCCCTTGGGTTCTCCAGGGGTCGGTCGGTCTTTGCCCTTTTGTGAAGAAAACCACCATCAAGTAGCACTGTCTGGACTCCTGAGGGCTCCCCCAGACCCCCCCAGTCCCCACGTGGGTCAGGAACTTCACCGTCTGGTGGTAGGTGGAGACTACGGCTCTGGTCTTGTTGAGGGTGGAACGACTGAGGATGGCATTGTATGGCGTAGGGAGATCCACCACTAAGAAGGTGGACATCACCGTCGTTGCTCTGGGCGATGCTCCCAGAGTCAGGGGCAAGGTGACGACTCCCAACGGTGAGATCGAGTCACCGGTGAATCCAGTGAGCGTCGAGCAGACAGGCTCCAAGGCCTCCTTGGCTAACCCAAGTTTCTGGAAAGCGTCAATGTTGGGAAATCCCTTGGGGGCGACATCATATGTGCAGCGGAAGAACAAGAAAAACAAAATCCACGATTCCCAAAGAGATGTTCGTCGTCGTGCAAAGATTGGTACGTAAAAATCCGTGAAACATGAAACTGCGTATAGTGTAGATTGTGTTACCTAGGGAGATCGTATATCCCTGTTTCCTTGCAAATCCTTAGGAGAGGGTGAAGGAGGTCAATCATCCTCCTCTCTAGCGGTGATCCACACAGCAGGGTTGCGACGACGCTCCTCAAAACTCCAGACCTACTCTGAGGTGGAGATGGAGAGGAGAATAGGAAAAGGCAAACAAAAGCTCTCTAGCCCATGGGGCTCTGAATCCCTCCTATTTATAGAGGTCCCCTGTCAAACCCTAATGGGTCCTCCCCTAGTGGGTATTGGATCTGCATCCAATAAGACAAGGGCTCCGTCGGATATCTCATATCCGAACCTCTATTCATCACAATGCCTACTATATGTGTGTGACCCTCTAGGCCCAATATCGAGGCTGGCCGTGAGTCATACCTGTCGAGAACTCCTTCTAACTCGGTGAATTATTATCTCTGTAATAATTCACTTTCGACTCATCGACTACTGGGACGTACTAGGCCACTACTGAAAGTAGTCCCCAGGGCGATCTGGGGAATCCAATCCATTGGACACTGTGGGTCCTCGTTACCGTGTACCTAGAGTCCCTCATCCATCTAATATACCGAGACCGTATATCGAGCATGGTGTTGTCGGACCCACGCGGTTTCTTCTCGAGTCTCGCTCTAATCGGATTCTCAGGAGGAGAACTCTTTTCTCTCAACCCGAATGACTCTGGCAAGAGATTTGTCGAGCAAAAACACATGGGGATATTCCTCTCATGACGAGAGAGTGGATGATCCTCTATCGACACTCAATAGCCCTCGTAAGGTCGACTACCACTCCCAATGACCCGGTGTACTAGATGCGGGACAGACCAAACCTATAAGTCGGTATCAAAGAGTGGAGCACTCATCTGAGGACATCCTTGGTATCTCAAGTCTAAGGACCGGATACACCACTAGGACTACTGAGAATCTTTGTCGACAATAAGGCATCATCAACCATCCGGCATTCCGTAGCGAATCAATGGGTGAACTCATTCTCCAATGAGCTTTTGTGTATTGTATCCCTAGTGTCCCTACACAAGCAGCTCTGAGACCAGCTGCATCAATCATATGGACGGGTATACAGAACACCAATCTGTCCGGTTATCACGATATCCCTCTCGAGTAACCTATGACCGAGATTATTTAGGATATGTGTTTAAAGGTGAATCGATCTCACTATCGTGATCTCATCACGATCCGATTCCCATTGCACAAATCCAAGGACATCACAATATATGTATGCATTTATGCAATAGTTATAAAGTGATATATGCCAAAATATAATAAGCAAAAATATTCTATATTAAGTCACACGTGCCATCACTCACGTGATTGGCTTGTTGGGCACCTATGACTAGCAGTCAAGATATAACACATCGGCTGAGCTCCCCGTGTCGATCATGATTCTCCTCACCTGGGCGTTGGCGATTCGAGCCATTATCATGAGCGCATCATCATGCTCTGGTCGCTCCGCGCCCTCGGGGGGAAACGCGACCTCAGGGTCGGGGCCGCGCTGGGGAACGTCGGACCTAGTAGAGCGGGCATATGCCTTACTTTTGAACATACTGATCCCACCGGACGCTAGGCCGCCAGTGATGACGTCGATGTGGTGCTCAATGGGACCCTCCGGATGGGGCGACGATCCCCTATTATGTCGGGCGTACCGACTAAGGTGTCCTCTGCGGATGAGCTCCTCAATTTGCCGCTTCAGCTCACGGCACTCTTCAATATCGTGTCTGCTTTATCGGTGGAAACAATAATAATTGGACTGGTTTACGAGTTCCCATGGGCTCTTCATCGGGGCGGGGGCCCTTAGCAGCCCTTTTCCTCTTATTTGGAGAAATATCTCCGTTCGGGATGCACCCAAAGAGGGTATCGGAGACCTTGGCATGGGCAAGTCATGTCAGTCCAGCCTGCGCCTCGGCGTGGCAGATTGTTGTCCCTGAGCCGACTTCGGCCTGCCCCTCTTGTGCTCCTCCCGCTTCTCGGCCATCTAGGCCTCGGCCGCGATGAACTGGTTCACGCGTTGGAGCATCTCGGGTACCGTGGCGGTGGGTCGCTCCAAGAGGGACCAGAAGAACCTGGAAGGACACAGGCCTATCATAAATGCCTGCATCAATAGAGAAGGATGAGCATTCGGTAATCCCCGGATCTGTGTTGCAAAATGATTCACAAAATGGGAGAGGGGCTCATCCTCCCTCTGGTTGACTCCGAGGAGAAGTGCCACGGAAGGTTTCAGCCGTGCGTAGGCCAAGAAGTGGAGCTCGAAGTCCCTGACGAGCTGGTCAAAGGAAGCAATCGTTCTGGTCTTCAAGCCGTTGTACCATGTGCGGGACGACCCTCTTAGAGTGGTGGGAAACGCTCTGCACATCAGAGTATCAGAGGTTCCGTATAGCACCATCTGGGCACGAAAAGCAGCTACATGGTTCGTTGGGTTAGTGGAGCCGTCGTAAGCGTCCAGGGAGGGGAGTCGGAAGTTTGGGAGGACTATTTGGTCTTGTATCTCGAGCGTAAACGGAGATCCCTGATGTGCATCCTCCCCGAACTCTCCCTTTGACCTGTGGACCTCCTTCTGCACCTCGTCAAGTCGCTGATTGATGAAGCGCAACTAGGCTCGCAGGGAATCCATAGAGTCCGAAGATAATGCCTCAGGTTCCGGGTGGCCTCTTGGGTTGGCCGCCACTCGGCCCCCGGGTGGGGGTGATGGGACCCGAGGTGAAATGGGGAGTTCCCGAGGTGGTGTGCGAGCCTAAATGGGTGGCTCCTGTTGCCACAGTGGTTGGACGATCGGGGAGTGCAGTGGATGAGAAACAAGGGGAATAATGGATTGCACCATACCGGTCAGAGTTCGGACTTGATGGGTGAGGTCGTGAAAGGCCTCGGATGACATAGGCGATGGGTCAGCGGGGGCGTCGTTGAGCGGCGACAAGCCCGGGTCATTGAATATCCACCAATAGCGCCCTAAGGTCATGGCGGGGTGTTCGTCACGAAGGTCTCCGTGC
Source organism: Musa schizocarpa (assembly GCA_900464855.2). Taxonomy (NCBI): domain Eukaryota; kingdom Viridiplantae; phylum Streptophyta; class Magnoliopsida; order Zingiberales; family Musaceae; genus Musa; species Musa schizocarpa. The sequence goes on from LS990922.1 coordinate 13,800,767, forward strand.
GGGGGATGTTCCCCTGAATCTCCAATCGGATGTGGCCTCTCAACCGTAAGTTCATCTGAGCCAATCGGGTGATCACCTGACATTCCGGACCCTTCTTCTAGTGTCAAAAATGTTAGTGTAAACAACTTCGAGCCGTGGTCTCGAGGCCGTCACAGTTTAGTTCGGGTCCGAATGATAGGGGATTTCCCTGGGACGTTTCCCGAAACTGCTGAGGCGGCCGATTGCGTTGGTCCGATCAGGACGGGGTAGCCGTTTCCACCGGGGGAGGACTCCTCGCCTGCGTGTTTAGTGGACGACCTCCTACTTCGCACCTGCACAAAGGTCGGGTCGGGGAGCTCGACCCGACCTTTCCGACGATCAAGTTAGTGGATAGTCGTGGGGGTTTCTTTAGCTAAGTTGTGTCTTCCTTTCTTCCTCCTTTTTCCCCCGGCGCAAGGGTTTTTATAGTGAGAATTATCGTTGCCTGATGTGCTGGTCCGCAGGGAGCAGGACCGTACTTCTGGTAGTGTCTGACGTTGTCGTTGGCGTGACGTGAGGGATCGAACCTGAACAGGGTGTTAATGTGCCTTGGTAGGCGTTCCGGTCCACGTTGACCATGTGCCTCATCAGGTCAACAGAGGCGTGATGCGTCACCTGGGACAATTGATGTCACGCGAGTCTTATCGTAATTATTACCCTCATCGGTTTCGCATGATGAAAAATACTCCACCATTAACGTTTCTTAACAATAGTAAGTTTGGTGTGTTTTCTTTTTACTATGTATGTCCGATATCTTTAAGTCGGATCGCCTATTAGTTAATGTTGTTAATCCATTATTATCCTAGTGAATTTCCATTTGACATGGCGACTGTCCCCATCTGATCAATGGTACGAGCGTAACCTCTCGACTCTCTTTCTGTTTGAATGAATGCGAGAAAGAAGCATCCATGGAATGGGGGCATGTTGATCCCTATGGTCGTGTTCTGCATCAATCTCGTATGCAAACCACACGCTTCTTCTGTATTTGTGGACGAGAAAGAGAAGGTTGGAGGAGCATGAGTTCACTTAAGTGTTGGAAATGTTATAAATTATTCAAATTTAAAAAGAAAAAAGAATTTTTTTTTTAAGATTTATTTGAAAAGATGATTTCTTTTGTAGTTATTTTTTAAAAATTATGTCTTTTGAGAAAATATCTATAAATAGATATTTGAAGGTAAATAATGAAGACATCTTTTTCGTACTCTTTCTTCTTTATTTTCTAAGTGATTGAATTAGACATTCTCTAATTCCTCTTTGAAGATTCTTTATTGTTTGTTCAATACAGATCTTTTAGAGGTTTGTTATATCTATTTGCATCAAATCCATAGCAATTTTATTGAGAAGATGGTGTAAATATTATTTTTAAGAAAGTGTTTATACATGTTTCAAGCCTAAATATATTTCGTAAAGTATTCTTGATCTTGTGTTTGTTATTTATTTCCATAGTTTTTTCATCATCTTCTTTGTCGAATTTTTCCAACAATCTAAAAATAATATTTTGTGAGTTTATACAAATTCACCATGGAGACTACAAATATTATCAAATTATTGAATCAAGATTTTGTTCGTTTGGATCGTTTTGATGGAACGAATTTTACCCGTTTGCAAGACAAGATGAAGTTTATGTTGACTGCTTTGAAGATCTTCTATGTGCTTGATCCAAATCTTCAACCAATTCTTGATCCAACCGATGATGACACCGACGAAGTCAAGGTTGAACAAAAGAACAAAAATGAAGATGAAGTCATGTGTAGAGGACACATTCTCAATGCTCTTTCAGACTAACTTTATGATCTTTATACGGTGAAATCATCTGCAAAAGTAATTTAGAATGCTTTAGAATTCAAGTATCATGCCGAGGAAGAAGGTACAAAGAAATTTTTAATTTCTAAATATTTTGATTACAAGTTTATGGATGACAAGTCAATCTTGGCACAAGTGCATGAGTTGCAGGTTATTATTAATCAATTGAAGGCTGAAAAAATTAAACTTCCTGAACCTTTTCAAGTAGGGGCTATAATAGCCAAGTTGCCTTTATCTTGGAAAGGGTGTAGGAAGAAGAGTTTGCATGACTCCAAGGATATCACTTTGGAGCAAATTCAAAAACATCTTCGAATCAAGGAGGAATCGACGATGAGAGACAAGAGTGAAAACTCTTTTGGCAATATAAAAGCAAATGTTGTGAATCAGCCTAAGAATTCCAACAAAGGCAAACAAAATAAGGAGAATCATTTTGACCCCAAAAGGGATAAAAAAAAAATTTAAGAAGCCAAAGAGTGGAGGCTGTTTTATTTGTGAAAAACCTGATCATTTTGCTAGGGATTGCATATTTAAAAAGGGCCAGAAACCAGAAGTCAACTCCATTGAGAGAGATGATAATATAATCGCTACAGTGAGCGAAGTGAATGATATATTTGACAAGGTTTTTGATTGGTGGTATGATACTTGTGCTACCATCCATGTTTGCTATGATAAGATACTCTTTAAGACTTACACAGAAGTCACAGAAGAGCAAGAGATTCAAATGAGAAATAAAGTTCGTTCTAAGGTGATTGGCAAGGGAAATGTGGAATTTACTTTTACTTCGGGTAAGAAAGTCACTTTTACTAATGTTCTTCATGTACCATATATGAGTAAAAATTTAGTGAGTGGGAATCTTCTTGGCAAACTTAGAATTAAATATGTATTTGAATCCGGAAAGTTAATTCTATTCCGTAATGAAACTTTTATTGGAAAAGGCTATTCCGCTAAGGGAATAGTCAAATTATCTATTGTTGACAATGATTCTAAATTTAATAAAGATGTTGCTTCTATTTATATTGTTGTTTCTTATTCATTATGACATAATAGATTAGCACATATTAGAACTAGCACCAGAATAGTTAAGTGTGACTTAATAAATTATCATTTTGATAATCTTAATAAATGTGAAGTTTGTGTTAAATCAAAGGTGATGAATAAACCCTTCAAAAGTATTAAAATGATATATTAATTTGTTAGACTTAATACATTCTGATATATATAAATTAAATGACATATTAACAAGAGGAGGTAATATATATTTTATTACTTTTATAGATGATATGTCTAGATTCACATATGTGTACTTATTGAAACATAAAAATGATGCTTTTAATGCTTTTAAGGCATATAAAGCAGAAGTTAAAAATCAAGAAAATGAAAGCTTTAAGAAGTGATAGAGGAAGAGAATACTTTCCTAATTAATTTAACTTATTTTGTGAACAACATAACATAATTTATAAATGTTCAACACCTAGAACACTTGAGCAAAATGGATTAGCAGAAAGAAAAAATAGAACTTATCTAGAGATGATTAATGCTTTGTTGTTGCATGCTAAATTATCTTATAATTTATGGGGAGAAGTTTTATTGGCTGCATATCATATTTTAAATAAAATTTCCTTTAAAAAGAATAAGATCTCTCCCTATGAGTTATGAAAAGGAAGACAACCGAACAATAATTATTTTAAAGTGTGGGGTTGTCTTGCATATTGTAAGAATAATGATCCTCATAGGACAAAATTGAGACATAGAGAAATCAAATGTGCATTTATAGGCTATGCCTCAAATCGCAAAGCATATAGACTTCTTAATTTGAAGTCTAATATCATAATAGAATCTCGAGATGTGGAGTTCTTTGAATATTTAATGACTTCAAGTAATAATATTTATCCTCCAACTAGTAAAGAGTCATCGGTGGAAACATCTCAAAAGGTTGGTGAGTAACCTAATATTATTTTGATTGGACATCAATCAAGTTCACAAGAGGTTGGAGAAGAATCTTATAAATTATGGAGAAGCACTCGTGTACGAAAAGCAAAAACATTAAGATCGGATGAGATTGATTCTCAAAGTATTTCTCTTTACCTTGTAGAAGGAACTAATGAGAGAGTCTTAAAAACAATTCCTCTTATTTTACAAGTGGAAAATGATCCTAAAACGTTTAAAGAAGCTATGACCTCTCATGCTGCTTTTTGGAAAGATGCTATCAATGATGAGATGGATTCTATTATGTCAAACCACACTTGGGAACTTGTCAATTTACCTTTTGCCTCTAAACCTATTAGTTATAGATGGGTATTTTGTAGGAAGTATCATACAAATGATACTCTCCAAATATTCAAAGCAAGGTTAGTTACTAATGGATTTCGACAAAAAGAATAAATAGATTATTTTGACACATATGCTCCTGTGGTTAGGATCACATCTATTAGAATTATTTTTGCTTTAACATCAATTTTTGATCTTTATGTTCATCAAATGGATATCAAAACAATATTTCTAAATGGAGACCTCAATGAGGAGGTATATATGGAACAACCCGAAGGTTTTGTTTTACCGGGAAATGAACATAAAGTGTGTAAATTTATTAAGTCATTATATGATTTAAAGCAGGCTCCAAAACTATGGCATGAGAAATTTGATGCAATAATTCTTTCTAATGGATTTATTCATAATATTACAGATAAATGTGTTTATCTCAAAACTGGTGATGACTATATGGTGATAGTTTGTCTTTATGTTGATGATATGCTAATAGTGAGCAACGACATGAAAGGTATTGTAAAAATAAAGAGGTTTCTATCTTCAACATTTAAGATAAAAGATCTTGGGCAAGTTGATACTATACTAGGTATTAAGGTAAAAAGAAATAGTGGGGGATATGTTTTGAGTCAAACTCATTACATAGGGAAAGTACTGGAGAAATGTAGTCACTTAAAAATCAAAGAAGCAAATACCGTATTTGACCCAAGTATCAAATTAATCAAGAATATTGGAATAATAGTGGCTCAATTAGAATATTCAAGTGCTATAGAAAGTGTTATATATGCAACACATTGCACAAGACCTGATATAGCATTTGCAGTTAGTAAATTAAGTAAATTTATTATCAATCCAAATGTAGAGTATTAGAAGGCTATTGAAAGAGTTCTTGGGTACCTTAAACAAACCAAAGATTATGGCCTACAATACTCAAAGTTTTCTGCTATTTTAGAAGGATATACTGTGTAAGTTGGACATCGAGTTTTGGAGATAACAAATCTACTACTGGTTGGGTGTTCACCTTGGGAGGTGGCGCTATTTCTTGAAAGAGCAAGAAACAAACGTGTATAACTCACTCAACTATGGAATCAGAATTTGTTGCTCTAGCAGATGCAGGAAAGGAAGCTGAATGGCTGAGGGACTTTCTATTAGAAATTTCATTGACTTCTAAGAGTGTAAATTCAATTTCTATACTTCGTGATAGTCAAGCAACTTTGGCTCATACGTATAGTGAAATATATAATGGAAAGTCAAGACATATAAGTCTTAGATATGATTATGTGAGGAAATTAAGCAAGAGTGGGATTATTTCACTCACATTTGTGAAAATATATGAGAATTTGACTGATCTATTCACCAAACCTCTTATAAGAGAAGTTGTAAGATCAACATCAAAATGGATGGGGTTAAAACTCCTTGAATAAAAAATCCACCAATGATAGCAACCCTACTCAACATTATGAAATAGAGTAATGAAGAGTTCAAAGGATAAGAACAAATCATTGATATGTAGAGTGGTTCAGTACTTTGAAATATTTTACGAGTCCCATCTAAAGATATTAAAGTGTTGGTTGTCACCAAATGAGGGTTGAGTTAATTATATTCTTAATGAAGTTTAGTTAAGTTAGGACAAGTATTTCAAAGAGTGACAAAGATACTATAAGAATTTCACCTATATGAACATAGAAGTGGTGCCGCTTTGATTGAGAGTTGGAGTTTTCTCTCATAAAAGTTCATAAACTTGGATGAGCCCAAGGTCATATTAGGGCTGAGCGAGATTTTATGAGGAATACAAGAATATTATATTTATGTGTGTGGTATCACTGATGTTGTCATTAGGAATAATAAATTCAAAGTATTTATACTATTTGAGATTTCGACTTCACTTTGTGATGCTTATACTAAGATAATATTCAAATCGAAGGATATATTACTTTATTCATAAATACTATTTAATCATTTGGAGAAAATTTTAAATTTGAACAAGTGGGGGATTATTATAAATTATTAAAATTAAAAAAAAAATTATGATTTATTTGAAAAGATGGTTTATTTTGTAGTTATTTTGATAGTTATTTTTCAAAGGTTGTATCTTTTCATAAAAATATCTATAAATAGGTATTTGAGGGTAAATAATAAAGATATCTCTTTCGTACTTTTCTTCTTTACTCTATAAGTTATTGAATTAGACATTCTCTAATTCATCTTTGAAGATTCTTTATTGTTTGCTCAATTAATATCTTCTAAAGGCTTATTATATCCACTAAGCTATTTGCATCAAACCCATAGCAATCTTATTGAGAAGACGGTATAAATATTGTTTTTAGGAAAGTATTTATATACGTGTCAAGTCTAAATATATTTCGTAAAATATTGTTGATCTTGTATTTATTATTTATTTCTATAATGTTTTTATCATCTTCTTTATCAAAATTTTCCAACAGCAAATATATGTGAAGTTGGATCCGTATCGTGTCCATTTATCGATCAACCATGTACCAGACTTTTGGTTTCTTGGAAACGGCCAGCGAAGGCCGTTTGTGGTTTAACGGGCCAGATTTGTCATTGGATCCAAAATTTCGGCCTATAGATGATTCGGGCCGATCCATCTGGACGCGACAACGGATACCAACAGTGTGGACCCATCTTTAGCCCACCACGTCGCCCCCAGATAACTGACTCGAGTGCTTTGCGTGCTGGCGGATGATAATGTGGAATGCAACATCCCCCTCCCCATCACTCTAAATCACCACAGTACCCCTCACATATATATATATATATATATATATATATATATATATATATATATATATATATATATATATATATATATATATATATATATATATATATATATATATATATATATATATATATATGTATATATAAATAAATATATTAGGTTTTTTTAAAAAAATCTAATTTGATAACTAATAATTGTATTTAATAGTTATATATATATATATAACTATTAAATACAATTATTATTTATCAAATTATATTTTTTTAAAAAAACTAATATATTTATTTATATATTTGGCATTGTTATATTTAAAGAGATGAATATAAACATCACGTCAATGAAATACATGCAAGCGTTAAAACACAGAATCTTAGTTCTCCAAGGTTTTGAAGATTAAGTCATAAATTTTAGTACCAGGAATTGATCAGGTTCAATAATGCATCGAGTAATAATGCATCGAACGTGTGATATGATACGATTTAAATGGTGACGTGATGTATTCGTATTTTTTTATAAAATAAAAAATATATTGATAATTATCGAGATAACACAAGGTGTTATCGGTAGCAATAGTTTCTTAAGATTATCAAACATTATTCGGAAGAGAAAAGTCGATCTAATTGGTGACACGAGGTACTTGGTTGACATATTAATTATAATCATCGGATAATATAATTAATATTTTTATACATCGTATGGACCACATAAGATTAGTCGATAGTATCGTGACGGTCGCTTATATTCACCAGTTTTACCTTAATAATAATAATAAAATATAGTTTTGATACAAAACTTATCATCACGTGAATAGATTGTTGAATATATCAAAACTGCTCATCCCCAAAACCTGCAACATGGATGTCACGTGTTTCCAAATCGCTTGGTACGACATGCACGTGAACCCAATTGTTGACTTGATTGGTAGATGGGATCATAGGGGCAATCAGTGATTTCAGTTTAATTGGGCGGGCCCGTTCACGTGATTCACAGACGTATAGTCTTCATCCCCGTTCGTTCAGAGGTACATCCATGAACGTTTCGTCTCTCATCTCCTACGTATATGAACAGGTGCCGCTGTCTTGAGAGGGAAACGAGATCACTCTTTTACTGTCGAGAGATATGCATCGGAAGGGCTTCTCACCCTCGCACATGAGTTTTGGTCGGACATAATAAGCTTAGGCAATGGCGATCATCTTTTTTTCCTTATCCAAAGAAAAAGTAAAAAAGATTCAGCGTAGCAATCATCGCAATATAAAAGCTCGTCTGAAATCCACCGATCTAACCCACAAAACTAAGGGAGACGCCAACAAATTAGCTACAAAAAGAGGGGTCTTCGAAACAAATTGAAGTCAACCTACGATAAGGCTGAATTCTTGATCTGCGCAGGACCCGAAACTTGTCACTTGCTAATCTGAATTTGGAGTACTGAAATTGGACATGCATTATGGATTCGGAATCCAATCGTCATCCGAATTAGCGAAGTAATTTGTCGACCTCAACTGAGGCATCCTTTCAAATTACGCCAAAATAAAAATGATCGTAGGAGCGGATAAAAAGAAAATAAAATATGTTACCAATAAGCACATCACAGGGGTATTTTCGACACTTATAATACGCGCATGACGTCGGCGCCAGCCCTCCGCTTCTCCTCGCAATCTATAAGGCGGTCGCTAGTCGCAGGCCCTCTCGTCAAGCAAACTCTGAAATCTTCTCGGCTCTTCGAACCCGATCCTTCTCTCCCTTTTCCATCCTCCCATTCGTCGACGATCGCGTCGCAGTTCTCGAAATATGCGGCGGTCGGCGGGAAGTCGATGATCGACCGATCGATCGAGCGGAGTAGTAGCAGTGGAAGAAGAAGAAGAAGAAGAAGAAGAAGAAGAAGATGTTGGAGGACAAGGTCGCCTTCTTGCTTCAGAAGTACCTCGGCAACTACGTACGCGGCCTCAGCAAGGAGGCCCTCAAGATCAGCGTTTGGCAAGGTAAATAAAATCACGAAACCTGGAAAAAAAAATGCCCTACTGTACTGGAATCATGTTCTCGATCGCTTTTCTTTTCCTTCTTGTGCTCGTTTCTTGATGTCTCATGCCCTAGAGAGAACGATTTGGTAGGGAGTAATTTGTCCCTCAATGCGTAATAAATCGAGAAAGAATAGAAACCGTACCACTTTGCGGGGATTAGGTTCTTTATTGCTTTTCTTCTCTTTCATTACTGTCTCTCCGATGTCTGATAACGATTTGCTGGGGAATAGTTGGTTGTTGCTCTCTTTCTGGAGAATTCTGCACCGCGAGTGGCTTTCAAGATTGTAATTATGGGAATTATGGTTAATCTACTCTGGAGTTGTATTTGCGTTTTGATTGGGGAATTATTTCGCTGGTGGTACCAATGGCATTTGGGGTTCCAGTTCTTCGATTCATTTGTCTGTTGGTAATTGCACGTGCATTGTGTTCACCACCTTGACTTGTCTGTTTTTCAGCTTCACTACATAACAGGCCACTGTTCTGATAAAGAATTTGTTGTGCAACAGGTAAAATGTGGATTGTACCACGTTTTGCTTATCCTTTTCTTTTGAATATTAACTATTTGGCAGTCGACAAAGGCATGGTTTGTTGCCTTCATTACATCAACATCAGATAACGACATGTCAAGGATTAGATAAAAGCGAAATGCAAAATGTTAGGGTACATGTTAGTGCAAAATGTTCATTTCTTGCTTGTGATCATTGAAATTAGTTCACGTGCTTTTGCATTTCAAGCGCCATTGAATTGAGGTTTTGATGTTGAGGCTTGATCAGTCACTCAAGGATATCACCATGATACTTAAATGCACTCGAGGATGCAACCATCTACATGAACAGATCTACTGCAGCACCACCTTTTATGAGGGAAGATCTTCATGATAGATGGGTTAGACCTACTTCATGTAATTCAGCTTTGGATCTATCCATCTAGAGGATGAGACTGTCCATTGTGAGATAGAGTTTTTGGAGGATGGTTGCGGGATATGCTTCCTGGGTTTGGAAGAAATCACACAAGGCTAGATGCAATGTTAACTTAGGCAGAGAAAGGGATTGGTTGTGGCAGTTCTTTTGTTATTTTCTGTTCTTTCACATGCCGGAGGGAAACAAGTTGAGCTTCGGAACAGCTATTTGAGGCAAAAAAAAAAAAAAAAAAAAACAGTCTTATTGTTGCTTAGATGGGCACTTTTGTTGAATAAGACAATTTCTAATGGTTAGCTGCAAATGCATCTTGTGAACGATGATAATATAAGGACATTAAGTTTGAACACTGGGTAATGGAGCTATTTGTGCTCCTATCACATGGTAATTTCCATTATTTCTAAAGGAGGCTGTGACAATATGACATGCATTTAAGGTACTATCAATGGATATACATGTGGCATCATAGGATGTTCAAAATGTTAATAAAGAACATTTGGAAAGGATGAACCCAGCGCACAAGGTTGTCACCGATGTGGGGTCTGGGAGGGAAAAGATATGTAGCTTTTACTAAATCAGGTAAAAGTTTGGGATGATATAACCTCAAGTGATTAGTAGAAAATCCTAATTGGAGCTAAAGGACCTATTTAGTGTTTAATATTTATTTAGCTTTTCTAACAGCTTTATTTTCTTTCTTTATTAGAGATCTTGTATCTAGTGTCCAGCAAGTACTATTAATTTTCTTCTTTTTTAATTTGGAATGCAGGGGATGTGGAACTATCAAACATGCAATTGAGGCCAGAGGCCCTTAATGCTTTGAAGCTGCCTGTTAAAGTTAAAGCAGGTTTTCTTGGATCTGTGAAGCTGAAGGTTAGCAAAAAGAAAGTTCTCGTAGCCATTTCATTATTTTCATTTTCCTTGCTACAAAATAGACTTCTCATTTAGTGTAAGAAAGATTCGACTTCTAATGTGGATTCCTCTTTATTATTCTTCATTCAGGTTCCATGGAGTCGATTGGGACAAGAACCAGTTCTGGTTTATCTTGATCGAATCCTTTTATTAGCTGAACCTGCAACACAAATTGAAGGTTGTAGTGAAGATGCTGTCCAAGAAGCCAAGAAGAATCAAGTGAAGGTAAAAATCAGCCTATCGTCTTCATTCTTGTCAACTATGAGTTAGAAGTTCCATATGATATTTTGATTAATTATATTATCTTCTTAACTAGGAACTGGAAATGAAGCTGTTGGAGAGTCAGCAGCAGCTCAAATCTGAAATGGTGTGTTCCACTAATTTTTTTGATTTTTTGAATTTTTTTGTTCATTTTGAGATGATAAATATGTATGCCTGAATATGCACGCGCGCGTGTGCACACACACACACACACATATATAATATTTGCTATTTATGTATGTGTATTATCAAACTTGTCACTAGTCAACCTGTTATGGAATCACTTCTCAAAGTCTCCAAGATCTTCAATAGAAGATTGAAAATCATAGTTCCAAACCATTGAAGTTAATTTAGATCCACTACAATATCTTTCTACGAAAGATTATGATCTGTGAAGTTGATTGCATCGTATATCCATTAACTTGTGAAGAACTAAATTTTCTCTATGCTATGTCACCTAGTTTGTGCTTCACTTGGTGAATGGGTAAATGAATTGGAGATCCTTGGTTATTGATATGGGAACAACTTAGAGGGGGTAAAAATCACACTAGAAGTCTGGGTTGTTCGTTTGCAAATTGATGTTCGGTCTTGATTTGAATGGAAAAATCATTTTGCTGGTCAGCCTGAGAGAAACAATGTTTATCTATATGTGTATAAGGAGTAGGAGGTTCCTACAGGCAGTCTCTTGTTTAATTTGAATTTATTTCGTTCATACAATGTTTGGTAAATCATTTACATAATTGGTAGTTGAGACCTAAGACCTTACAGGTTGGTGTTACTGCTACTTTTGTATATTTTTATGATCTATGGTTGTCTGGTTTTCTATATTTTGAGAATAGATAGGCTAGGGCAGATCTCTTGAAACTGTCATATATATATGTGTGTGTGTGTGTGTGTGTGTGTATATATGTGTGTATATATATACACACACACATATATATATGTATGCATGTATGTATATATATACACACTATATATATATAGACACACACACATATATATACATACATACATATGTATGCCTTGGCAACCTAGACTATTTACATGTATGCTATGTCAATCCAGTTGTGGATGATGTTATTCATGGCAACTGCTCAATTTTTTCACTAAATTAGGTTTAACTTTATAGGAAATTAGGAATTACGTCTGATGCTCTGTTGCTGGTTTGTATGGTATTCCAAATTTACCTCATTGAAAACTTATATAAAGTTTTTCAGATACAAAAAAAATATTAATGTTTTTTTCATTGAAAATTTATGGCACATGCCATGCTGCTGCTGATGCTCACAACTTAGCATAATGATTTTTTGGATAGATCACAATTTGCGAAAAGTAAGATAAGTATGCAGTAATGTAAAATCTAAATTTCATCTTGAAAAAGACTGCTTTTGTAGTTATTATATTATTTAGGGGGCAATTTTTTTGTCAACTTGCATAGAAGTAAAAAATACTTGGTGTCCTTCGATAATATAAACTTCACATTCCAACCGTTTATTTTTTTAAGGAATCTAATGCAAAAAATCTTTCATAAATGGACTTGAAATATATGTAAGTTTTTAAATTTTTATAGGGATATCCTACATATCTTCTTTTCGATTGGCAATTCTGAAGAGAAAATTTTGTTTGGTGTATGTCTGAAAATTTGCTTCTGTGATAATTACGACTTTTGCATTAAAACTGGGTTTGATTGGCAAATTATTTGTTAACCACTTTGCTTGTCTATGGTACAATTAACATTGTAAGTTCATACCAAACAGTTCAAGGCATTATTGCATTATTCAATTTCAGAATTAGTGGATTTTGCTCCATCATTTGCTTTTGTAACTGACATTCTGTTTTAAAGAATACATCATGGCTAGGATCATTGATTAACACTATCATCGGAAATCTCAAGCTCTCCATTACCAATATACATATAAGATATGAAGACACAGAAAGGTACACTTTCTCGTCTTGTGATTGCTGATTTTTCAATGTATTGAGGTCTTATTGTTTATTTCCACAGCAATCCTGGCCATCCATTTGCAGCAGCTTTGAAACTTGCAAGGCTTTCTGCAGTGACCATAGATGATTTTGGTAAGGAAACCTTTGCTACTGGTGGTGCTCTGGATCGAATTCAAAAGGTAATTTGTTTGTCTTATGCTCCTGCTGCAAAATTTAATTTTCTTATCAATTAATTTTTTTATGCTCGTTAGTTGATTCTTATTCATATTAGGGTTCTTAATTTTGATGTGTACTGCTCGGTAAGTGCAGTACGTACCAGTCCGAGAGGATACTAGTACGCATACCACCCTTTACCAAGCGATACCAGTGTTTTGACCTTGTATCGCTATCGAGCGATACAAGGTATGTACTGGGTGGTAATGGTCGAAATTCGACCGTTACCAAGGTGTACCGGTCGGTACGTCCTAAATTTCGATAATTATCGAAGTGTACCGGTTGGTACACCTTAGATTTCAATCGTTACCGATGTGTACCGATCGGTATTATTGGAAAACCTGGACAAAGCATCATATGCGCAGCGGAAGAACAAAAAAGCAAAATCCCAGATTTCCTAAAGAAAAAAGGTTCTCATCATCGTGCAAAGAATGGTGCGTAAAACAAAACACAAAACTGAAACCGCATGTATCAAGTGAGATTTGTTATATAGGGAGATTGTTTATCCTTATAAAATCTTAGATCTGTAGAAGTGGATGAAGGAGGTCAATTGTCCTCCTCTCTAGCGGTGATCCACACAGTAGATGCGGCGAAGACGGTCCTTAAATCGTTGCACGATCTTTCTCTCCACGTGCACTATGTGATCAAGAAGGGGCCAGCTCTTCTTGTTGTCCACACGCCCCAAACTGGGGCTGTCGGTTAGGGAGGAGAATAGGAGGTAGCGGCCAGAAATGGTTTAATCTATGCCCCTTTAGTTCCCTCCTATTTATAGAGGTCCTAGTCAACTTAACCCTATTGGATCCTGCCCAATTAGGTATTTGATTTCCATCCAACTATCCAAGCCTCTTAGATTAGTGGATTTTTACCTAAGAAACTTTCATTAGTTTTTATTGGATTTTATCCACAAGATCTAATAATTCAGGGGCTTATTGAATATCCAATAAGTTAGGGGCTCCAGCGAATATCTCATATTCGAACCTCTACTCGCCACGACACCTACCATATGTGTGTAACCCTTTAGGCCCAATATCGAGTTGACCATGAGTCATACTTGTCAGAACTTCTTCTGACTCAATGAATTATCATCTTTTATAATAATTCACTCGACTTATCGACTATGGACGTACCAAGCCACTACGTTGCGGTCCCCAGGCGATACAGGGGAATCCAATCCATTGGACCTGTCTGTCCTCAGTTACCGTGTATCTATAGTCCCTCATTTATCTAATATCCCAAAGATTGTACACCGTGTATGGTGTTGTTAGGCCCATACGGAATCTACTCGAGTCTCGCTCTAATCGGATTCTCTCGGAGAACTCTTTCTATTTCAATCCGAATGACCTTGGCCAAGGATTTGCCTGAGCAAGAACACATTGGATATTCCTCTCATAATATCGAGAGCGGATGGTCCTCTATCGACACTCAATTGCCCTCGTAAGGTTGGCTATTACTCTCGATAATCGGCTGTGCTAGATCTGGAACCTCCAGACCTATAAGTTTGGTATCAAAGAACAAAGTACTCAAACGGGACATCATTTGTGTCTCAAGTCTAAGGACCAAACATACAATTGAGACCACGAAATCGCTGTCTGTGAATGAGGCAAGGTATGCAATACCGTACTATACCGGTGTTTCGAGGTTGGTTCGGTACGGTACGGTATTGTGTACCGAGCGGTACGCTAGGGTGTACCATGTGGTACACCTAATTTAGGTGTAAAACCCTCCGAAAATACCTGAAAATTAAAAAAAAATTAGGATAGGTTTTTTAAGTTAGAAATAAATATAATAATAGCATAAGTTTAGCAAAATCAATGTAAATTAGGTAAGAATAGTATCACATATCTTTTTCGGGCTTTGAAGAATATCTTGTGCAAGGTTCGTATTTCAGTCCATTACGGATTGTCCTTATGTAAATATTAAAATATCTACAGAAAAATCATTTGAATTATTAGACTATTTTGTTACAATATAAACTCTAAAATTTAAATAAATTAAATAATCATATATGTAGATATACCTTATTGCTGATTTTACCATTAAAATAAACGACGGGCCTCCACGAGTGGTGGATTGGGGTCCTCGATCCTATACATATGCATATCAATATGATATGTTTGTTGGACCCAATTATGAAATTGATCCTAAGATATAGTGTATTGATACACCGTATGCCATTGGTGCATTAATGTGGTGCTGATCGTCATGAATCATATTCGTCACAAATCGTTATTTTGGAGAGTTTAGGAGAACACAAATGTGAGAAAAAAAGAGTTTGAGATAGTTTAAGAGAGTATGAGAATGTAATGGAGTGAAATAGGGGAGAAGAAGGGTTTAAATACTATGAGAAAGGGCTCCAACAGTCAATTTGACCGTTGGAGCACTGTAGCACTATTACAGTATGGTAACGGTCGAAATCAATCGTTACTGAGTTGTGCCGGGCGGTAACAATCGAAATTTCTACCGTTACCGCTCGATATTACCCTATATCGTTCGATACGGGGTGCTTTTAAACGTTCCGCCCGGTAGCAGGTGGTCAGTGTGTCGGTATGCCGTCGGATCGGTACGTACCCCTCGTATCGGACAGTACCATTCGAAATTGCATACCTTGGAATGAGGTATTATTAACCATTCAATATTCCGTGTGCGGATCAATCAGTGAACTCATTCTCCAATAAGCACCTGCACTGTATTCCTAGGGTCCCCACATGAGCAGCTATGAGACCAGTCGCCCCTATTGTATGGACTGGTATACAACACACTAGTATGTTTGGTTATCTTGACGTCCCTCTCGAGTAACCTACGACCGAGATTATTTAGGGTATGTGTTTAAAGGCGAACCAGATTTTATAGTGGTTTGGTCGTTCTGATCTACGTCCACTCCTGATTCCTCTTCACTTGAGGCCACTGACTTTCACTACCGATCTTCTTTCTAATGGGCGAAGATCAATTACCCTTACACCTCTTTCTCCTTTTCACAGGCTCAGGAGAGAACCTTTACACTTCTCTCTTTTGGACATCACTCCTTTAGAAACTTTCTAACTCTAGGAGGAAGAGACTCACTAACTTTAAAGAGATTACAACACTTTTTTCCTCAAGTATATATTTCCCTTTTTTTACTTAATTTCGTGCTCTTCCAAGCAGAAATAACTAGGGTATTTATATACCCCAAATGACTTAAAAAATAGAGCTAAAAAAGGTCTCATCCTAGGTTTCTTGAGTCTCCTGGGTCCTGGCGGTACCACCGCCTGCAACACTGACACTGGGTGGTGTCACCGCCTAGTCTGGCAATACCACTGCCTGACAAAGTCTGGAAGACTATGTCTGGGTGGTACCATCGTCCAGATTGGTGGTACCATCGCCCAGACTGCCGGTACCATCGCCTAACACAGTTTGGGAGATTGTCTGAATGGTACCATCGCCCAATCTGTCGGTGCCACTGCCTGGCCCTTTTATGAGTGATCAAATGGGCCTTCCCTTGGCCCAAAATAACCCTAACTTGGGTTTAATTGGCCCATAATTGAGTTGGCATAGTTACACCCCAAAACCGACTCAATTAGCTTTCTAAACTACTTCGATCTAGACAAATGATTATAAAGCATGAATCATTTGTTGTCCGGCATGTTATTGATTCATCCGGTGCTTCGTCCGATCCTTTGACGCATCGTCCTCTCCTTCGGCGTATTACCCAATTGACATGTTGACCTCTGCAACATTTGATTTCCTTGGTGCAATGTCCGATCTTTGGCCCGATGCTCGAACTCATGGCACGAAGTCCTTCTGTCGGTACGTCGACCGATCATCCAGCTCGACGTCCAATCTCCTGATATGTTTTACTCCGGCCCAATGTTCGATTCCTCCTGCTTTAATCGATTTGCCTTTTCTAATCGAAGTTAGTCCTGCGTCACTCTAAACGTAGATTAGATTGTAAACTCATCAATTGATTGCATCATCAAAATCCGAGATTCAACATGGGCATCACTATGTCAAGGACATACGCAATTTTCTTCACCGTGAGAACGATTCTCAAGTTGTGGAGCCAATCTGTGTAGCTGGGACCAGTGAGGCAATTGACATCAAGTATACCACGTAAGAGATTTGAAAGCGAGATGTTTTTGACAAACAAAAGATGTATCAAAAATAAATAATACGTAGATTTTACATAAAGGTAAACAATCAAGATAACTAGATAAGGACTTATATCTTAATTTACTCCCACTATTTTTTCGTGAAACACACACCCTCTGGTATGTGAATCGGAGACCCTCAGCGGATCTCTAGTGGGAATCGGGATCCAATCAGAGTCTCAGTATAACCTCGAGGGACTCAACCAATCACACTAAGCCCGAAAAGATGGGCAACTCTTGTCGATCATAATTCCTTGTGATTCATGTTATGTTCGACCTTCGAACCATCATGGCTTCGAGGGACTCAACCAGCCATGATGTTCGGTTAAGTCATCACCATCGTTATAAGATGAGTCTGATTCGATGATATACCCTCGAGGGACTTGACCAAGCATATAACGTCCTCTGGTTACTGGTGACATCTCTAGGTCGTAGGTAAGATCTCAAATCGCAACATACGTGAGCCTCGAGGGACTTGACCAACTTAACCTATGTCGAGAATCGATTCCTCCATATCACGATGGAAGGCCATGTGAGTCAATTTAATTGCCTCACGCTTTTCGACAATATTATCGTGAGAGGAGATTTTGATTCGGTCTTTTAATATGACATGTCATATACATACATATTTAATATATATATATATATACACGTATCTAGTAGGTGTATAAGCAATCACATATCACATGAGCAATTACACAAGATGATCATGGACCACAGTCTAATGTGATTTAGCTCGAGCCGTGGGCCCAATCATTTACATCATGATCTATGTGTGCATCAGCGCATCTCCATGCCTTTGATCGTCCATCTCGTCTTCATCGGTTCCGTCAGCATCTCTGCCCATCTCCATGCGTCGCGATCGTCCGTCTTGGCCTCGTGGGTCTTGTTGTCACCTCCACGCTCTCGTTGCGCCTCATCGCGTAATTACAATGTAATCACAAGCACGCATGCCCGATAATAAACGAGAAAAATGAAGGCTCGCAGGCCTCAATAATAATAATCACATCATAAGAAACCCTTGCCTTGAGCTGCCAAGAAACCCTGACCATTAGCTTGGTACATGCGACCAAGAATCCCTGGCCGCAGGGTCTCCTAGTCGGCTAGGAAACCATAGCCACTAGGGGTCCCACTTGCAACCAGGAATCCTTGGCTTTAGGGTCTTTGTTCTGCCTTGCTGAGAGTAGCATGGCTGCTCTCGTTTACTGTAGGTGGCTAGGTCGAGAGCCTCTTCTAGGGCTCTCGGCCAAGGCTGCAAGCATCCCTTTCTCCCTCTTTTGTGTCAATAGTTTTGATGTCAAAAGTGTTTTTTAAAACACCTTTTAACAACGAGAAAAGGGTGCAGTCCAGATTTGAAAACTACGACAAAAAATCACAGCAATCGCGCAAAAACAATTCTATGCAATTCATCAACACACGTAGCTTAAAAACCAATCAATCGCATGAGCAATCTGGCTCTGATACCATTGTTGGGAAACCTGGACAGAGCATCACGTGCGTAGCGGAAGAAGAGAAAAGCAAAATCCCAGATTTCCTAAAGAAAAAGGTTCTCGTCGTCGTGCGAAGATTGATGCGCAAAACAAAACGCAAAACCGAAATCACGCTTATCAAGTGTGATTTGTTATCTAGGGAGATCGTATATCCCTGTAAAATCCAAGATCTGTAGGAGTGGATGAAGGAGGTCAATTGTCCTCTTCTCTAGTGGTGATCCGCACGGTAGATGCGGCGAAGACGCTCCTCAAATCGCTGAACGATCTTCCTCTTCACATGCACCACGTGATCAAGAAGGGGTCGACCCTTCTTCTTGCTGTTTACCCGCCCCAAACTTAACCTTATTTTTGGCTGCTACCTCCTATTCTCCTTCCCCTCCTCGTCAGCCAATAGCTCCTTTGGTTCTCTCCTATTTATAGAGGTCCCTGTCAACTTTAACCTTATTGGATCTTGCCCTATTGAGTACTGGATTTTCATCCAACTATCCAAGCCTCTTATATTAGTGGATCTCTACCCAATAATCTCTCATTGATTTTTATTGGATCTTATCCACAAGATCTAATAATTCATGGGTTTATTAGATATTCAATAAGATAGAGGCTCCAGCGGATATCTTATATCAGAACCTCTACTCGTCACAACACCTACCATATGTATGTGACCCTCTATGCCTATTATCGAGCTGGCTGTGAGTCATACCTGTTAGAACTCCTTTTGACTTAGTGAATTATCATCTCTTATAATAATTCACTCGACTCATTGACTACGGACGTACTAGGCCATTACGCCGTAGTCCCCAAATGATACAGGGGAATTCAATCCATTGGACCTGCTTATCCTCTGTTACTGTGTATCTATAGTCCATCATCCATCTAATATCCCAAAGACCGTATGCTAGGCATGGTGCTATTAGACTCATACAGAATCTACTCGAGTCTCGCTCTAATCGGATTCTCCAAGAGAGCTCTTTATTTCTTAATCCGAATGACCCTGGCCAGGGATTTGCTTGAGTAAGAACACATAGGAAATTCCTCTCATGACATCGTAAGGTTGACTACCACTCCCGATGATCGGATGTGCTAGATCTGGAACCTCCAGACCTATAAGTCCGGTATCATAGAGTAGAGTACTTATAAAGGGCATCCTTCGTGATTACGGAATCACTGTCTGACAATGAGGTATCATTAACTATCCAGCATTCAGTGAGCGGATCAATCAATGAACTCATTCTCCAATGAGCACTTGAACTGTCACCCTAGTGTCCCCACACGAGCAACTATAAGACCAGCTTCCTCCATCATATGGACGGGTATACAACACACCAGTATATTCGGTTATCTCGATGTCCCTCTCGAGTAACCTACGACCGAGATTATTTAGGGTCTGTGTTTAAAGGTGCACCGGTCTTATTATCGTGATTTCATCACGATCTGATTCCCATCGCACAGATCTATGGACATCACATTATATGTAACATGCGATATAAAGTAAAAAAATACCAATAATAATAATAAGCAAAAAGACTGCGTAGTGTGTCACATGTGCCATCACTTACGTGATTGGCTTGTAGGGCACCAATGACTAATAGGTATGCCCCGGTATTTTTGGACCGTTACCTCCAGGTATTTTTGGAGGTTTTTCAGCTCTTTTTGGGGATACCGCTGGTATGGCCCTGCGTACCATACTAAGCATAGCTCGGTACACTGGTACGGATTGAAATTGAGAACCTTGATTCATATCAGTGATTTCGATTGGCGCTCGGGCGCTCGCCTAGGCGCTCGTGCTAGGCGAGGCCCGAGCGCCTCACTTCATGTCCAAGCGCCTCGCTTCAAAGAGGCGCCGCTTAGGCGCTCGCCCGAGCCCAAGCTCCGTGTGCTTTGGGCGAGCGCTTGGGTTAAACCAGGCGACCGAACCAAAATTTTAGGTCTGGTTGGTCTCCGGTGCTTTAGTTGGTTCAATCGAACCAACTAAATCACCGATATCAAGCTCCCTCTCGTGATTTCCCTGACTTCCCCAACCCTAACACTCGCAATTTTGTTGTTGAGATTTCTTCTCCCCTATCGCGGCTCTCTGCTGCCGTTGCCACTGTCGCTGCTCGCCGCTATTGTCGCTACTCGTCACTGCCACAGTCACTGCTCGTCGCTGCTGTCGTCGCTCGCCGCTGTTGTCGTCGCTCCCGTTGTCACTCGTCGATCTCGCTGCTCCCGCTCCCACTCTCGCTGTCGCCATCGCTTGCCGCTCCCGTTGTCGCCGTCGCTCGCCGCTCCCACTCCCGCTCTAGCTACGGCTGTCGCCTGCTACCGCTGTCGTTGCCTCAGCAGCCTCAGTCTTCTCACACTCTTCTCACTATACTATTAACAATATACTGCTAACTGTATACTAATAATAGTATTTTTATTTATTAGATTAATAATATATTTTTTTTGATTTTAATACTATTAATTTTTATTTATTTAATTGTATATTTTTATTTAAAAATAAAAACTATACTATGATAATTTATTTATTTATTAAGATTTTGTGCCCAATTTTCGTGATTTAATAGCATATTTTTTATTTAAATAATTATATTTATTAATTATATTATATATTTTTATATTTTAGTGTCTCGTTTCGCTCGGACGAGCGCCTTGGCAAGCGCCTAGCGCCTCGGGTATTTTTGGACCTTGGCGCCTTTTGGCTCCTAACGCTTTTTAAATCACTGATTCATATAATAACTTTTTGCCTTACTTTGTGACATGGTTTCAAATATCATGGAGTGTCAACCATATTTGATTTGCTACTGGTGTGCTGACTTACTTAAGGTGTCAAGTAACCTTTTTGGCTTTTACTATTTTGTATATTGGTGTATCAAGGAATATTTGGTGCAGTGACCAGTATGGTATCAAAGCTTTGTGATTAATGCTGCTTGCTTGAAGAGTTCTTATCATAAACTTCCCTTCATGATGATCTATTGTGTGCTACAACTCATGGTATAGAGCTCACTGACCATCGTACTATTTCTTTCTTTTGCAGTCTGTTGAACTTGAAAGTCTGGCCTTTTATTTTGATTCAGATGTTATTCCATGGTCTATTGACAAGCCATGGGAGGATTTACTTCCTTCAGAGTGGAGTAAGGTATATTTTGACAATACCACTTAAAGTACTGAACAATGCACTGAGTCATTTATTCTATGTGCTTTAGATCTTTGAACTTGAGAGAGAGAATATGAAAGAGCACAATTATATGTTAGAACCAGTAACAGGGAATGCAAAATACACTAAGCTACGACTAGACGAATCCAGAAGTACAGGGCAAGCGCTACAAAATGCAGTCGTCAATTTGGATAGTGTTACATTATCTTTATCAAAGGTATATATATTCATGCTCTCTTGGTTTTGGAACAAATACCCTATTTTGAGTAAGTTCTGGCATTATGAATGTAGGATGGGTACAGGGACATTTTGAAGATGGCTGAAAATTTTGCTGCCTTTAACCAGCGTTTGAGATATGCTCATTATCGTCCATCTGTATCGGTCAAATCAGATCCTATATCTTGGTGGAAGTATGCTTACAAAGCGGTAACGGATGAGACAAAGAAGGCAAGGTAAAAAATTAACTTCGTTCATGTTATGTTTCTCTCTCTTTCTGAAAGGAGATTTGGGTGATTAAACGAGATATTCCTAGTCCTTTGGTAGAAATTGTATGAGATGAGTAAATCTATCTCCATGGATTGTTATCTCTGTACTGCCACATGCCAATCTAGAACCAGCATTCTCTGGTCACATGAGTGCCACATGACTCATTGGCTAAACAAGTGAAGGATCTACACAGTGCGCATGAAGAATAATAATTATGTATACCCTTCCTTGCAGCATGTTTACTGTCCACCCTTGCTTTGAGATGCATGCAATCACCAGTTTGATGCCATTAAATCCATGTGGAGCCTTTTGGACTTCTGTCCTAGAGGAGCCAAATCTTAAAATAGCACTACAGAAAATAAAAAGATAGCTAAAATAAAGATAGGTTATCAGTACACAGAGCAACGTAAATCGGATGGTATGCCTGATTGCCTGTGCCAAACCTGTTCTGCCCTGTAGGACAGAATCTTTGCTAGGCAATCTCTTTATTATTTTTCTTTTTTTTTCAGTTTTTTAAAGTGTTTCTTGAAACTTAGTAAGTATGACTGTCTTAGTGTTATATGATACTGATCCGAGCTTGACCAATACAAGTACATAAAATTATGAACCTTGATTAAAGGAATGTAACATCTTCACTTGAACTTTAAATTGGTAATGGTATCTTAATGTGCCTTTATGACAATTTATGAAATGAATTCTTGAGCAGAAACTAAGGTGAAATTTGAGTTTACCTTATTTCTATTGGATTATATATATATATATATATATATATATATATATATATATATATATAATGTGCTGGAATTTAACTTCAAAAAATATATGGTAATATTGCAGTGACATCAGGTAGGAACTTGGTTCTGTATCAGCATAATATTATAGGAAACTACTGATTTTTGACTTCTAGATCTTTAATATGTTACCTTTTGTGATGATATACTGTGTATCAGCATAATATTATACTTTGGCTGCAAATCTAACAAAATTCTATTTATAGATCATGAAAGTTTGGTTATTCTTTGACCCAGTATTTTGCAAATTACTTTTTCTGACAATCTGTTATGTTTTTCCTGTATCTGCTGATACACTTGGAGCATGTTTTTGCAGTGGAAAATTTTCATGGGAGCATGTTTTGAAATATGCAAAGCTACGTAAGAGATACATCTCTCTTTATGCTTCGCTTTTGAAGTCTGATCTAAGCCATATGGTAGCGGATGACAACAAGGAAATTGAGGAACTAGATCGTGAGCTTGATATTGATGTAATTCTTCAGTGGAGGTATTGTGTGGTTTCATGTGTTAATTATGGTAATACTTTAGTAGCTATTAAAGTGTTTAAATGGTTATTCACTTATCTTTAAGGCCAATTTCTAGCATAAAAGCATAATAAAGAGGATATTTTGATTCTATTTCTGTTGGAGCGGATACTTTCAGATCATATCAAGTTATCAACCATTCATGAGAGCATGAGATGCATTTTCTTTTTGCATGTTAGAGTGGCATCATTGTTTTAGTCCTAAATGTTTGCTTTTGCTTTGATATTTTTTGTTCACATTATTCTTCAGATTCAGAGAAGCTTATGCATATATTTTAATTGATGGTGTATTTGAGGAACTCTACTTGGCTTCTAGAACTTTTATCTCTCATGTTGTCCTATGCCTCTCTTTTCATATAGGATGTTGGCACACAAGTTTGTGGAGCAGATGGCAGAATCAGATCTCTCACTTAATAAAGAGAAAGCTAAGCGGTCATGGTGGTCGTTTGGATGGTTGTCAACTTTTACATTTTTTTTGGATCAACTGAATTACTACTACTTGTATAGTAAGAAATATAACTTATTTTTCCAGGACTGATTCTACCAAGGATGACAGTGAACATAGAGGCTTCACTGAGGAAGACTGGGAGCAACTAAATAAACTTATTGGCTATAAGGAAGGTTCTAATGATTACCAATTGGCTGCAGAGGAGAAAGATTTCATTCATCTTTATTTGGAAATCCACATGAAGCACAATGCTTCAAAGCTTGTTGCTGATGACCAAAAGTGTCTCGCGGAGCTATCTTGTGAAGGGCTAGATTGTAACATAAGAACTTATCCAGAAGCAAAAGTTTTTGACCTTAAATTAGGCTCCTACAAGCTCTCATCACCTTACGGTCTCCTTGCTGAGGTCTGAATTGCCCTAGCATGCTTCCAGATAGCTGTCATTCTGGTTATTTTCACCAGTAGAAATTAAATCTGATTTTGTTCGTCTGTTGATAATCTTTGACAGAGTGCTACTGCTGCTGATTCATTAGTTGGCGTCTTTTCATACAAGCCTTTTGATGTTCAAGTAGACTGGAGCTTTGTTGCTAAATCTTCTCCTTGTTATATAACGGTATGTTATTCACTAGTTAATGTTTGTATTCTAGATTGTCTGATTGGCATTGTTCATTATATCTATTTTGTTAATAGTATATAAAGGAATCTGTCGACCAAGTTGTTGCATTCTTCAAGAGCAGTTCGTCTATTAGTCAGACCCTAGCTTTGGAGACTGCAGCTGCTGTGCAGGTGCTATTGTCTTATCATCAAAAAGTTTATCATTAATTTTCAGAACCTTTATGTTGACTGGGACCCTTTTCTATTTCACAAAGATGACAATTGATGGAGTCAAGCGCACTGCTCAAGAACAGATGTCACGGGTATTAAAGGAGCAGTCGAGGTTTGTTTATGTTTCAACTGTCAAGCAAACGATAAGATTTTTTTTCTTAGGTTTGACCAACAGATTGATAATCAAGAGTTTGATGATTGATTGCAGCTTGATGATTGTCAATTTAAGGATTTGCTATCTGTACTACATTTTTTATTGGAAAATTATGTGCAGTTGATATGTCATGAAAATGTTTTTTAGATTCTCTTGCTTATATATCCATTGATGATATTGTCTTGATCCAATCTAATTTGGTGGTAACTGGGTAATAGAGAATTGTTTTGCTGAGTTTTTCATTTATGACATTTTAGTTTTGCTTATATTCTTGTAGGTTTTTGCTGGATCTGGATATCGCTGCTCCTAAAGTTACCATTCCCACCAAATTCTATCCAGATGATTTACATGCAACTCAACTTCTACTTGATTTGGGAAATTTGACGCTCACCACAGATGTAAACTAGGAAATTCTAATTTTTATAAGGCAATTTAGGAAACTTTGATGTTAAATTACTTATATATTTTTTCATTACCCTCACAAACAGGATTACTGGGAGTGTGATACTTCAGAAGAAAAGGATTTATACTTGCAGTTCAATTTGGTGCTAAGTGATGTATCTGCATTCTTAGTTGATGGTGATTATCATTGGAGCAAAACTTCTCTTGATGTAGCTGCTGGTCAAACTAAGAATGATAGTTTCTTGCAAGTTATTGAGAAGTGTGGAATTGTCGTAAACTTTCAGCAGGTTTTCATCAATAGGTGCTTTATTTCAAAATTGAAAAAAAATATCATTCTTTATTTTTTTTTAATTCTTACCTCTCCCATATAGATTAAACAGGAAAATCCCTCCTATCCATCGACAAGACTTGCTGTGCGCTTGCCTTCATTGGGGTTTCATTTTTCTCCTGCTCGGTACCACCGCCTAATGCAAGTTATGAAGATCTTTCAGGAGGATAGTATGGAAGTGGATGTTCAACCATGGACTCAGGCTGATTTTGAAGGATGGTTGTCTCTTTTAACATGGAAGGTTCTTGTTCTCTTTGGAATGCTTTTTTTTGCATACCATGGATGTTACCATCAGCTTTATTTTAATATTGAAAAGTTATTAGGTTGACTGATGATTAATTAATGGCAACAAGGAATTTGTATGGTACTAGGTTGTCATGTTCATTTGTGTACCTATATAGTTTTTGATAGTTTGTCCTACTATTGGGGCATGTTCTAGTGACATAAATTTTACTTTAAAAGATTACTTATTCAAAGGTATACCTTCTATCATACAAATTATATTGTCATGTGCTACTTATCACAAGTTTTTAAAAGAAAGAAGGAAATATTAATTGTTTGATCATGTTAAATAGACTTACAAGATGATTTTTGTATGTCTAAAATCAAGGTTCGTCATACCACGGCATACCGCTTGGTACTGGTGGTACATATCGATCCGACGGGATCGGTATGTGTGGTACATATTGGTATGTCGATACGCTCCACCATACAATGTGTTGGTGTGTACCATACCAACGATCGATCGGTACATTGGTACGGACTGATAACACGAACCATGTCCCAAATATAACTTTTTAGTGCACATCCTTGGGATTGTGACACTTTTAGTTTTCTTTGAAGAAAGTTGACTGGCTTCTTTATCGTACGAATAAATTTTGTTTGAAACCTTTATTTTGCAATATTAGATTCAAATATTGCACTTTTGATCATTACACATACCCTTGAATTTTCTGATACAGTTACTTCCTAACTTGTGTGATATACTATTGTCAGCTTAAAAGGGAACATGCTTATAGTTGTTTTAATGGTTAGGCATTAGCCATTCAATTAAAAAGAAAGAGCTGGCTCTCATGTTCAAACAGAAACCTTCTTCTCCTTGCTTCCTCCTTTTTCACAAGGTTCCAAGCACCCTCTTTTCCACTTTTCCTCCTCAATCAATCACCATCTCTTTTCTCTCTACCTCCCATTATGATGTTGAGTCAATTATTTCACATTAATGTGCATCTTTTTTTGTTCAATCGTCACAGTGTAGACAAAGGACTTTTTTGTTCTTTTCTATCAAGTTCTATTGAATCTTGGTGAAGATTGGCTCTTGGACCTAAGATCAAGATTAGCTTAACCTACTGGATTAGATTAACAGATAGGAAAATGAAGAAACAAAAGGGTCATATATGTACTTATACGATTTATTTATATAAAACAATTTTGTTTGAGTGAGAATATTATAAAATTTATATATTAGAATGTAATAAATGGTTCCTATAGGTAAATGGTTATGACAAGAATTACTATATTTTAATTAGGAGTACAATTGAAGAGGATCTTGACCCAACAGCGAGATTTGCAATTTCGGGTTGACCCAGCAGCGAGATTTGCAATTTTGGGTACTGGACCCATACTGGTTTGGCCCATTCTGATGTACTGTGTGTTAATTTGTTGGAATGTACCATGATATTGTTGGGGGAAGGAGAGGAGGGGAGGAAGAAGGAAGAAGAAAGAACAAGAGGAAGAAGGAAGAAGAGAAAGAGGGAAAGAGGAAGAGACGGAGGAGGCAGTGGAGGAGGAGGTGTACCGGAGTGGGTGATGCACGTGTGAGCAGCAACAGGTGAAGACAACTAGCTACTCCTTGCTATGACTCACGTCATGAGTCAAGCCCTAGCATGGGGTTAGAAGGAAAAAGATGTTATATATATATATATATATATATATATATATATATATATATATATACTCAATAGGGCGATATGAGGAATTGCGTAGTGAGTTGAGCCCTGGTATGGGCTCAGAAGAGAAAAATGATATATATATATACACACACACACACACACACACATAGTGAACTAGATCTGATTGTTCAGTTTGGGCTGCTTTAAATATCAATCAATGTTTGAACCGGTCAAAACTGACATGACCATATGACAGGAAATCGATAATTGATTTCTTGTTTCCAAAGTTGGAGTGAGGAGTCGTGTTGTGAGCCAAGCTCTAGTACAGACTTAAAGGAAAAGAGTTTGATATATATAGTGAACACAATCAAGGATTGAAATTTCGTATTGTACCGGAGTTTCGAGCTTCGCTCGGTACGGTACAGTATTGTGTACTGAGCGGTATACTAGGGTGTACCGAACGATACACCTAATTTAGGCGTAAAATCCTCCGAAAATACTTGAAAAAAAAAGAGTTAGGATAGAGTTTTTAAGTTAGAAATAAAAATAGTAATAGTATAAGTTTAGCAGAATCAATGTAAATTTGGTAAGAATAGTATCACATATCTTTTTCGGACGTTGAGGAATAGCCTTGTGTAAAGTTCGTATTTCGGTTTGTTACGGATTGCTCTTTTGTAAATATTGAAATATTTACAGAAAAATTATTTGAATTATTAATTCATAAATCGTTGGTTTGTAGAGTCTAGGAGAGAGTCAATGTGAGAAAAAATGAGTTTGAGGTAGTTTAAGAGTGTGTGAGAGTGAAATGAAGTGAAATAGGGGAGAAGATAAGTTTAAAAACCCATGAGAAAGAGCTCCAACGGTCATTTTTATTGTTGGAGTACTATTACAGATCGGTAACGGTCGAAATCGATTGTTATCAAGCCGTGCCGAGCGGTAACGATTGAAATCGACCGTTACCGAGCTGTGTCGGGTGGTAACGGTCGAAATTTCGATCGTTACTGTCTGATACGGGACGATATTGAGCATTCTACTAAGTAGCGGGCGGTCTGTGTACCGGTATATTGTCGGACCGGTAGGTACCGCCCGTACCAGACGGTATTATTTGAAATTAAAAACCTTGAACATAATAGTCTGAGGAGTTGCTTTGTGAGCAGAGCCCTAGCACGAGCACTAGAACAAAATATGTTATATATACAGTGAACCAAATCAAACCTTTTAATTTGGGCTGCTCCACGTGCCGGTAGATGGTCGAACTGATAAAAATGAACCAAACCATACCAACAGGTCGGTTTTGCAATCCCTGCCCAACACTACTTTTTTCCCCAACCACTCTGTTCCGTCTTTCTCGCTCTCTCCATGATCTTAGATTTCTGGTGAGCTGTGATGAGGGTGGACTTACAACGAGGTAAGTTCCTTGTCTCCTGCTGCCTCCTGTTTTCTATTCTCTATTTCTTCTTCTATTTCTTTCTTCTCGGATGACCTTTTCTAGAGTGCCAACAGTGGCGGACAGGTTTCTGTTCTCATCCGATCATCTTCATCTTCTATTTGATGGAACCATCAAAATCACTCGGAATCTGTGAATTTTGTCTTGGGTTGACTTATTTGACCGATTCCTGAGTTTGGTCAATTTCTTGTACAAATCATTCTATTTTATGAACTTGATATTAATACTTGATAATATTTGTTTTTAAAAAAGGTCTAGATTTTGGTGTTAGCCAGGAACTAATTTAGTTCATGCTCGGTTCATCTTTGCATCTGGCATTAATTGTGCATCTTGCCTCGTGTGAAATGAGCTGATTGTATAAACCATTAGTAAGAATATATTCAGATACTGTTTCTTTCCAACCAGTTATTTTATCATTTACTTGATGCTTCTTGATAGGGTGTGGGGAACAGAGAAGCTACATGGCAGCGCAAGTACTTCTGTCTAGTTGGTCCATTTCTTTACATATTGGAGAATCCTACATCAAAAACATATAAACAATATCTCAGGTAGTGCATACTTCATATTATTTTTATTTTTTATTAATGTCAAAATCTGGAAAATTTTAATGTGCATACTTCATATTATTTTAATTTTTTAGTAATGTCAAAATCTGGAAATTCTTTAAAAATTTTGTACTTATTCTTGATCTTTTTGCCAGCTAATAAAAGGTTGAAGTAATGCAAGAAGTTCCAGAACAAATTGATTCACCATGTATGAATGAAATGGATAACAAGATTAAGTGGAATAGATGAAGTTGAAATAATCTACCTAGTGAGATTGTTGCTTGATATTTTTGTTCAAAACTTTGTCTGATCAATGTAGCCATTAAAATTAATTTTCTAAGTTAAGAAATTTTAATTTGGATTTGCTTTTGTTTCTTTTCTTTTGCTAAGGAAAGCTAGATTTTTTTATTTCTATAATTTACATGTGTCCCATGCATGAGATTCTTGCCTATGTAGGGTCTAGGCAGGGTCAATATATACAACTTTACCTCTGCATAGAGAGATGCTACTTTCCGTTATTCAATATTTGAACAATGTGACCATATTACTAGGACCTGCCCTTAATTTATCTAGTTTACAGTGGTGCATGCTGTCATGTCCCAGGGTTTTAAGTATAGATGGAAATTGTAGTGCAACTGGTATAAAGGTTTTAAGTATTTTCTCCTATTCACCAATGGTTGGTATTATACATGCCATCACACAACAAATAAGCTGCTGTGAGAACATAGGGTTTGCCAGTGGAAGTTAAAATGAAAGAAGGTGAAGGAGAAATGGAATGGAGAGGAAAATATAAAGACAATAAAAGGGTAGGGCATGAGCTCACCTAGGCCTTTGTTTTGATGAAATATTCGTCTCCCTTGTCTCCTCTCGTCCTTCATTAGATCAACTTTCCGTTTACACTGTGCCTTCCCAAACCCTAACCACTATCTCTATTCTAATGAGTCATATCCTCCAGCTATTATGTCTTATAGCTGATGCATCTCAAAGACATACCACCTTTTCAAAGCCTTGAAGGGAAATGGAACAATGGGTTCAAATAATCCCTAAACCCTTTCAAAGATTGGTGGTAGTTTGTTCTATTTTGTTCTGTATTCACACTGGTTAGTCCCAAACTAGACATCTTGGTGATGTAAACTAAACATCTTGGTGATGTATGCACTTTAGCTGGTTTCAATCGAGACCTCCATGAGCCAGCACTGACTTTGAGCTGGAATATGGATCATCATTGGTTGAAACCTCCAATGCTGGTTGGCTTATTCTATTTGATATGCCAGCTGTGTCCATATAAGATATAGTGGTATGTTGACAACTTAAGGAAAACTTTAAACAGTGAGAAACTATAATCCACTTGAAGTCAAGGTTAGATTCCAGTAATCAAGCGAAGGAGGGATAGATCTGATGAGATCTGCTTATTATTGAAGCAGAAAAAGAAAGCAAATGCTACTTTTCGCATTGTTGGAAAAAAAACTTTTTCCTGGTGATGTACACTCGCAATTGCTTTCTCGCAGCTGGGTGGTTGGTGACAGCCATTTGGTCTTGACCAGAATGAGTCATGTTGGTCGTGGGGCTTTGTTCAATGAGTAAAAACAATTGCAATTATCTACAGTCACACTTGTTTGTACATGAATGAACCATCTTAATTAAATAGTTACAGATGGTTGAGGCTAATTCTATTTAGTTACAACTAGGGTTTGACTTATCGTTCCTATTGGGTGTGCCAGTCGACTGATGGCAGGACATGTGCCTCTCTGTATGGGTGTGTCGAGTGTCAGTACGACGGGGTGTGCCGACGACATACAAAGATAGGATTTGAATTGTTAGATTATAAGTGAAACTTTAAGATTCAAATGAATCAAGTAATAAATGGATGGATCGATGGATATACTTGTTCTACCATCAAAATGAATGACGAGACTCCATGGGTGGTGGATGAGTCCTTGATCCTATGTATTTGTTTACTAATATAGTATGTTTGTTGGATCCAATCCTGAAATTGCTCCCATGACATGTCATACTGATACATCGTATACCATTAGTGCATCAATGTGATGATGGTTTATTGGTTTTAACTTGAATGTCATGAATCACACATGTCTAAGAGAGGCAAGTATGATTGTGATATATATTGGTGCAGAGGTCGGAGAACGCTAGAACTTTTACGTTTGTCACTGAGAACGCGGAGAACGCTATATCATAAGACCAACAAGCCTCGGAAAAGAATGATCAACTATCACCATACTGTTATTGGCTGTAACTAATAGACATTAAATACATAGATGACATAATGTGTGTCTAATTTCGATGAAATAAATATTAAACCCATTAATCACAATATTAAAAACCTTAATTACTACCTAATTAGTCCACTTTTACTACTATAAACCAAGGATTGAAATATAATACCGTACCGGAGTTTTGACATTCGCTCGGTACGGTACGATACTATATATCGAGCTATCACGGACAAAATTGTAAATGGGGTGTTTGACGTAATGCTTATGTATGTCTATGTCTGTTGGTTTGCTCATGCTTTGCACAGCATGTAAAGGGCTGGCAGTAGGCTTAGCAGCCCTATTTTCTTTCGGTCTGTAGTGGACCATTTTGGACCCTTTGTTGTGCAACCGTTCAGAGCTTGTAAAGTTTGTTTGTAATTTGCATTAGCTATGAAGTGTTTTATGAAATGATTGCTTGTGGATCTCGAGTTAGACGCTTTCTCTAACCCGTTTTCTCTTTTGTTGGTCCTAAGGGACGATAGGAGGTTTCGGGGAGGCTGACCTTTGCGGACGGATATGCAAGGGTGCTGCACGACTTAGGCAAAACCAGCTAAGTCCGTGACAGATGGTATCAGAGCGGGACAAGCACTTATAGAAACACTTGGCTTGCAAACGTGTGGGACCTAGTAGGGCTGCGTTGAGGGTAGCCAGCACGCGTGACCATTTGGGGGAAAGCGGGCATGGAGATGTAGGGAAAAGGAGTCGCTCAGAGGAGCGGGCATTTGAGATTAACATTCAAAGGAATGACCAACCCTTCATGCAAGAGGCACCACAAGGACAAGCAAGCTTGGAAGAATACGTAGTGCACAAAGGTTGGGATGGTTGAGTTCGAGCTATAGCTCGATGTTGACAACCATATATGATGGTGCTCAAGGTAAGCGAGGCGCTTGGTAAAGGATGAGACCATGCAAGGTGGAATGGGTTGCTCAGCGACCGAAAGAGTTATACAAAGCTCACAAAGGTGAGGGGAATTGCTAACTCGAATAATTCGATACTTATGCAAGGGCTTGTATGCGAACGATGAAATGTTTGTGGCTATCCCAAGGCGACCGAAACTCGGCGCCATGGAGCATTGAAACTTTCTCTTCGGCATGAGAAGGATACGTCCGTGGGAGGCTGAAGTGTGCAGCGAGTTCAACATGTTGTTAGGCCTTGACTGTATTGACGTGGAGTCGCAATCTAACAAGTGCGCTTGTGGGAGGCAAAACAATGCATAGTTTGTTCAGCAAGGCGGAGTAGTTCAAGGGGATGGTGGTCTCCGAAACTTTCAAAGAGAAGGAAGCGAAGAGAGAAGTTGCTCCAACGGGATAGATATCTAGAAGGGATAAGTCTCGACTCTCCAGAGGGAGAACTATATGCAACGAATCGTACATGTTGAGGAGGAGTACCTCAAAACAACTCCATAAACACAAAGCTCAACATACCGAGCGATTGACGAGGAGTCGTCGTATGATCTCGCTTGAGTGAATGCGTTGGGGGAATGCATTATAAGATCAACTAGGGGAGCAACCCAAGGCAACACAAATGAAGGTGCACTTGGAGTTGATATAGAGATCAGACTCAATGGAGGCCTGATCTGTGGAATGGTGGGCGCGAGCACCACCATCAACTCGATGCAAGACGAGGAGCAGAGCAACTTGGGTGTAACTTGGCGAAGTACCCAAGCCGCATGAAGGGAGCTGACATAGAAGATGGAACATGGAGCGGAGGCACAAAGCTTTCCTTGGATAGAGGTCAAGGACATGAACTCTTGTAGAGGCAAGAGCGGGATCATGTCGTTCTATGGGTCCTTCATTCCGATGGAGCGGACTCAGCTTGCATGGTGCCAAAGACAAAGGGAGCTTCTGGGCATATGCACCTTATCTCGGAGAAGCATTTGATGGAGGAACTAAGGCGACTCAACTTGCGCAAGCAAAGTTGGATTCCACGGGGCAAGAAGACGCGGAGGCGGGTACTCTTAAAGAATATGCCATAGTATTGCCATTCAAGTTGCAATGAAGGAAGCCGTGTGTCGTGGAGATTGTGTTAGTAGGGGCAGAGGTCTAGGATCTAGACAATGTTGTACTAATTTCAGCAAAGTCGGTGGACTTCGAGAGTTACTAGACGACAGACTATCCTAGAGCGGTGCTTTGCCTAGGTGTGACCCGAGAGCAGGTGGACGAAGGTCGATTGCCAAAGGAGCGGACACAATCGAAGGTGGAAGAGGCCCTACGATGTGTTGGCAGAGGATCATAAACCAAGTTCATCCCACAAGGATCATAATGCAATGGAGATATCACAAGGAGGTGACATGGTGCAGCGGATCGTAGTGGAACAGTTCGTGGCAATGTGATACGCATGAATATTGTCCCATGAGGGACTATATCATACGGAGGTATAATCGAGAGCTACTGGGAGCTCCACTTCGGTGAGCAACACGACAACAAGAAGGGCTACAAATTCAAGGAGTGAAGGCTGTGGTACCGCAGAGGTGAGTCTTCCGTGCGTGCATCAAATTTTGCATCGGATGAAAACTTTGGTCATCAGCATATGGGGGTTGTGTACTACCGAGGGAACAGTTCGAATGCAAGTACCAGTGAGTCCCATGGGAGGGACTTGATCATGCAAAGGTATGATCGGAGCGGTTGGAGAGTTGGACTACTCTAGAGCTCATATTCGCTTAAGGGAGCCCGACAAGTCAGAGGACAAGGTCGAGTAAGCGAACGTTGCTACCAAGGAAGCTAAGGAAAACAGAATCGGTGTGAACCCTACAACGTGATGGTAGAGACCATGCATGAGAGTTGCAGTCTGTCTTTCCATCGACCAAGGGGAACTGCTTAGAGAACACAGAAGTGTTGAAGTAGAGGGTCGAAAGGGGCGAGGAAGTGACGTTGAGTCCAGAAGGACTTAACTACCCAAAAACCAAGCATCGGTTAGAATAAAGGTGGACTCGAAGGAGTGCCACAGTGCCGCAGAGGCAGATCTACCGATCGTGAAGTAGGGCCATAGGCATGGCAGCGCTATGGTACCGCAGAGGCAAGACTTTCGTGAAGTCATCGATCCCTTGCTCTTATGGAGGGAGAGCGCTTGGTCGTGAATGAGACCGAGAAGGTGGAGCATACAGAGGTAAACTCTAAGTACCAAGATAAGACTGAAGGGCAGAGGCCAATGAACTTCGTAAGATCGGTGTCATTCGGGTCGTGCAAGAGCAACCACGGAACGAAGTAGGCAGTACGCGGTACTGTATCTTTGCTACTCTGTGGAGTCGGTAGCAGGGCTGATGGAGAAGACGGTATAATCCAAAAAGCGACCAAAACTATTAAAGACTTAGTCTAAGTTGGGGTGAAAACTTCCTGCATTCCAGAAGTTCGATGGCATTGAGAAGGTGAATCACAGTAGCTAACTCAACTCAAGGAGTGTAAACACTTCGAGCGCTTCAGAAGTGTGAGCAAAGAGTAGGCGAAGGCCAGTAACCAGCTCCATGCATGGATTACAACCCTTGAGGAGGCGAGCGAAGTCAAATAACCTTTGCCTTCTCAACTTTTAAGAGAATGGGCGAAATCGAGTACCCAAATTTTTTTATCTATATAGCAGAGGAGCTCTGCACATGTTCAAAGACCCTTCAAAGAAATCAAATGGAAGACAATAGTTGTCAAATCATCACCAATAGTGATCAGTGCTACTGAGTAGATTATTCGCTTCATTTCCCAACATAATACTAATCGAAAGCGGAAGTGATGCGAATCTACTTGGAAGTGACAACTAAGTGAAAGAAGAGTCGATGGGCAAATTTTGTAGAGGAAGGATCCAAAAACTTTAAAAGTTTGCGAGGCGATGCTTGATAAAGCAACAACATGTGGGGCGATGTTGCCTTTTCCTTCTCCCATGTGGGGCGATGTTGCCTTTTATAAAAATATTTATAAATAAATAAATATATTAT
Source organism: Musa schizocarpa (assembly GCA_900464855.2). Classification (NCBI taxonomy): domain Eukaryota; kingdom Viridiplantae; phylum Streptophyta; class Magnoliopsida; order Zingiberales; family Musaceae; genus Musa; species Musa schizocarpa. Next base: position 13,836,632 of record LS990922.1, read on the forward strand.
ATATATATATATATCGTCTGGTAACGGTCGGTCCGTGTACCGGTCAGTTGACGGATCGGTACGTACCACCCAGTACAGGTGGTATTATTCGAAACTGTATACCTTGCTATAAACATATCAAACAACCTAATAGACATTAACCACATGAAATAGGACTAATCATGTCATAAATTAACAAAGATCTAGAAAGGGATCACTACTTGATTAGAGTGATCTTCCACTAATTGTAGTGTTAAACCTCTCAAATGAGTCTCCTAAATTTGATCCAATCCACAAATCGTAATTTATTTTAGTTGAAGAGGGTGAAAATGTGAGTATGAGAGAGAGATGTGAGAATGAGTTAGAGAGAGTTGAAGAGTGTGAGAGTGAGAGAGATTGAAAGAGGGGCAACGAAAGGGTTTAAAAGCCCTTTTAAATGCTTCCGGTGGTCAAATTGACCATTGGAATAAATCAAATCATAGTCATCCATTGAAAACGGTCAAAATCTGATCGTTACCGATGGTGTTGCTCGGTACAACCTCGTATCATCCGGTATGGGGTACCTAACTATAAATCGCCCAACACAGGGCCGTCCATGTTTTAGTCACGTATCGGATCAATACATACTGCCCAAACCGTACCTTATTAAGTGGCACGACAAAGCCTAGTTAGAACGAAATTAGAATATACTAGCTTAATTTTGTTGGTTCATTATGCACATCTCATTTGGTATTCTGATGGGATGAGATGCATCGTGTGGTATGGGTGAGACATTCTGAAGCTTCAATCCTTGATACTACATAATATACCTGTGAATAAGGGTGAGACATTCTGAAGCTTAACTTTACATTATGCACCATGATGCTCATGAGTGGATTATCTAGTGTTCATTAGTATAATTTATCTGATGAACAAGTATGGAATTATGGTCCATATGCTTATTTTTAAAAAACCGCAGGGCACAATAGGTTAGGCCTATCAAAGGTCTGAAATTTAGTAAATATTTAGCAAATTGGTTTTGTTCAAGCCAATTTATCAAAGTGATCTTATTTCTTTTACGTATATTTGGGGAGGGGATTTTGTTCTTGTTTATGTATAATAGATTAGAAAGGTAAATATGTTTGAGGTTAATATATATTTGAGCCAAATTAAAGTCAAGTTGGTATGAAAAAGAGTTTGTTAGGTGATAAAGTTGAATAGAAAAACATAAGCCAGGCTTTTTAACCATTTCCTTCAGACTTATCTAGTTAGGACTGATGATGTTATCTATAGATAAGATAGTATTGTTGTCTGAGAAAGGCTATTCATCATTTGATTTTATGAACTAAAGTTATTTATCTGGGACTGACCTTTGGTGTCTCCTGTTCTATACTTTCTCCTTTTTATTTTCTTTGTTGTTTCTTTTTTTCCTCCTCTATTGGACAGCAGATCAGATTGTATTTTTCTGTATTCTTTAATGTAATTCAAGAGCGGCTACCTCTCTGTCAGCAGCTGCATCTCTTGCAACATTCAATTTGACAGTCTCCAGCAATCCAGATCATGTCTGCCTTCTGTTTCTTGGGTGTTACCTGGAATAGGCACCACGTTCCATGACATGGTACATGCAATTCCATGCCATGCCAGTAGGCTCCTGTATGGTGTACATAAATCTTGTTATTTCAATAAAAGGCTAGGAGATCAATGATTGCACACTTAACAATCTCAACTATTTCTGATTTGTAATAAAATAAAATTGTTAATTTGTGCACAATGATGTTACAGTTTATTAGACTTTGCCAATAGTTTTTTTATGGATATTTTGGCCACTCTGACTGGCACACTTTATATATCATACCTTGTGAATGGGAACATATTATTCTGACAGGAAAGCATCATGGCTCAGTGCCCTGCAACCTAAATTTACAAGGCAGACCAAGTCTTCAGATATTGGTCCAACATCTATTTTGAGAGCCCATCGAATCAGTATCGTACCATCATTGTCGTGTGTATACCACCTAGTACTGCCCGATACTAGTAGAACACAATAGGAAAAAAAGAGAACTTGCATGTTAGAAGCATCTTCTTCCTCTCGTTTTCCATGTAAGACAGATGCACCAAGGGAGATAAAATTTCCTCTTCTTATCTTCTTGTTTTCGTACTCTCTGTCTTTTTCTTTTTCTTTCTCTTTTCTACTTGCATGAAAGCACCACTATTCTGCCCAAGGGTTTTTTTAGCCCTAATGGGATAAACTGTGAGCAGTCTGGGTCTTTTATGGTCAGGTTCGATCGGCCCAACTTAAAGCCTAAAAAAGAAAAGGGTCTGGACATGGTATGACATTTGTGCCAGTCTGGATCTGGTCTCTTACTGGATCTTGGTTGGACCGAAAACCACGGTATTCAGATCCTTCAGGCAGACCTTGTTTGAATTTCTTTTATTTAGCTGTATTGTCTTGGTTTGCTTTAGGAACCCCACACATCTGATCTCTGAAAATGCACATTTGTGTGAGTTTCATTAAGTATTTTTTTCCTTTAAGAAAAAAAAAGCTTGGTTCTGGAAGGTTAATATTTCTGTTGCTTTACCTTGGTTGACTTTCTTTCTCCAGGTGTCATTTTTTTAGAAAAAAAATTAATTCTCATATACCTCTATGTTTCGTTGCTCCCTTGTCTTGGGGCCATAACATGCTTGTTTAGTATATGATCTTATATTTGCTCAAGGCACATGCAAATATTTTAAGCAGATGATTATTTGTATTTCATAGTTGATATGCACCTGGTTCAACTTATCACACACTCAGTGGCCTTGTAGGAAGCTGCTAGCCTTTCGTTAATAATGTTATCTTCAATATTGATGGTTGTCATAGTTTCATGGCTTTTTCCCACAATTATCTGACAATCTTTCTGGCAGTTTACGGGGTAAACAGGTACATCAAGTTCCTACAGAGTTCACCGGTGGCGTGCAGAATGTGCTAGCAGTGTATGATGCTGGACAATACAATTCCAAGGTGTGGTTATCTGGAAGTATACGGAAAGGATTACATCAACTTCTACCACCTGGATTACCGATATGTGTAGAAGTCTTAAATTGCTTTCCCATTGTTGCAGGTGGTGGAAGATACCAACGCATTAATCTTACTATGTGATGATAATGAAGATTTGAGAACATGGCAGAAACGTCTTCAGGGAGCAATTTATCGTGCATCTGTATGTTTTTGGCCTTAAAAAATACAACCCACATCATGTACACTTACATTCTTTAGTCATGTTCTGCAAATTGTTCATGTTGTGACAGGTTCCTTCATACACTAAGGATAAACAGATTTATTATTTCACCTATTGCTTTGTCACTTCCAAATGACTTCAACGTGCTTATTTTCTTTGATGTTTTAGCTTGTAAAACGTCTTCAGGGAGTAAATGATCAAATCTTAAAGACTGTCATTTGTTTCTACCTGTCTTATGTGTCAGTACAGAAGGTAAAAACCGAAAGAGTTGCAATTTTAAATAATTCCTTTGCACCTGCTCTTAATTTGATGTTATTGCACCAAACATACTGAACGAGTTCAATGTTTGCATAAAATTATGTATTTTTTCCCATATTTTTTAATTTAAACAAGCTCTTATTACCCTATGAGATGCATAAGATGTTAGCTTGTCGAAACGCTATCGGAAATCTAAGTATCGTCTGTTTTTGTTATTTTTAGTGGTAATGCCTCTCTTCTTGGGTAACATTCTATAGATATTCTGTAGCACATCTGAATGAATCCAAGTTCTTGCTTAGGATGATTTTTTATTGATAATATTATCTTTAATAGTCAGTGTGTCACTAATTACCAGTGTCACTGAATTGGCCACTGTTTGAGTGCACAATAAGAACCTTGATTACATGGATAATCTTGTATATCATGTTTCTTTTGATGTTTAAGCTGACAAGAGTTGTTGTTTCTGATATAACTTGATAATTCACCTGTTCATTTGTGTTCATGGAAAGGCAGTTAGTGGTATTTTTGTTAGAGCATATCTCAAACTCTTCATGCTTTATGTTGTGTTACCTTAGTTCTACATCATCTAGTATCATGTCATTCTGAAGTTACTCAATTCAGTTCTCTCAAGTATATTAGTGGCTTTAGTGTTCTTTACATGGCTTAGAGATAACTGATAAGAACCACATATAGGGACTGCAATATAAAATTTTGGGTCCTCGCGACTTGCCAAATATTTTTTGGTAAGCCCTTTTGAAGTGCTTATCTTCCAACGTCTGATACCTGTGTCCATGTGAACAGCAAACAATATGCTGAGTTTTCTTAATTATTCTAAAGTGTACCACCCAGCAATATGTTAAAGTGTGTACTCTCATTAAATTTTTTTTGTAAACAGTAAATAATGGTGTTGTTAAGTGAAACCATTGAATTTTGTTTTCTCACTTATTAGGTTAAGCAGTTCTATAACATTAACCAAATCATAATTTAGCTGTTTTGCATGGTTCTGCTGCTATAATTGGCTGTTATTGAACATAATTTATCTTCTTATGCAGGGCCCTGCTACAATAAGCAGCATATCTGAAATTTCTTCTCCAGCTGAAACTACTAAAGGCAAATCTTATGATATTGCTCCAACGTTAGATGTAGTGTATATGGAAAGATTGTTCGTAACTGGTGTTCTGGATGAACTAAGGGTCTGTTTTAGCTGTAGTTTTCAAGTAAGATTCTTAGTCTATTAGTGGCTTTGCTAAAAGTTTCTTATATATACACTCAAGTGATACAACTGTTTATCTCATAGAGCACTCAAAGTTTAAAGAAAATGCTGGTCAGCCATGAAAACCGTCTATTTGAGTTTCGAGCAATTGGTGGCCAAGTAACTTTGTCTTGTGATTTAGATTTTTTTTTCTCTTCTTTGTTGTGTGTATGTTTTCATTTCTTTTAACATAATTTCCTAAAATCAGGTGGAGCTTTCCATGAGGGAGAAAAATATTTTTATTGGAACTGTCTTAAAGTCACTGGAAATTGAAGATCGATTTTGCTATGAGGGAGGAAAAACACCCAGATATATTGCAAGATCATTTATCAATAGTGAAGAAGCCACAGCATTGCATAACTTGTCATCCTTTACCGATATTGGTGCAGATAAAGTCAAAAACAACTCTTTTAAGAAAAGTGACAGCGAAAAGTTTTTCGAAGCATTGGATGATCTGGATGATCTTGTTGACAATTTCAGTGGCCAAGATTCCTTTCCGTCTCCAAAGCTTTCCTTAAAACCTCCTAGTTTTTGTAGAATCCCTGGTTTAACACCTGATGCTGAGAATTGGAGCTTGAACTTGAATAGAAATGATATATTGGATAGTTTTGTGAAAGCTCAGATAATAATATATGATCAAAGTTCTTCTCACTATAATAATTTGGATAACAAGGTGAGTTTCTCTTCTTAAATAGCTTGGCAACTTATGTCAAGTAATTGTTAGATTTAATTTGTTCACTTCAAATGCATTATCAGGTAATGGTTACTCTTGCCACACTGTCCTTTTTCTTTCATCGGCCGACTATACTGGCGACTTTGGAGTTTTTTAATGCTATAAACATTTCGGAGGAAAATGACAATGCCGATGAAATCATTCAGAAGACACCTCTAGACAGGTCATCACAAAGTGTTCTCCCTAATGAGGCCAATACAACTATTTTTGAAGAGTCTAAAGTTAAAGGATTACTTGGTAGTGGTAAAACCAGAATTATTTTTCATCTAACATTAAATATGGCCATGGCACAAATTTTCTTGATGAATGAGGATGGGACTTCATTTGCTACATTATCGCAGAATAATTTGCTCACTGATATTAAGGTTCGTTTTTAACTGTATGATTAATCCCCAAGTAAAAGTTGGACCTTCGTGCTAACTTTGTTCTTTAATTCCCCTAAGGTGTTCCCTTCTTCATTTAGTATAAAAGCTGCACTTGGAAACCTGAAAATTAGTGATGACAGTGTTCCTAGCAATCATCCCTACTTCTGGGTTTGTGATATGAGAGATCCGGGAGGGAGTTCATTTGTTGAGGTACAGTTCGCCTGGCTTTATCTTGCAATTTCAATTTGCAAACCTGGTGTATTTCTAAAATGAATTTTTCTACACATCTTCACTTGTATTAGCAAATATAGGTTGTTCATGTTAATATCATTATCTCCTGAGGCACACCCTTGAAAGGAATGATGTTTTTATGGTTGACATCTTACTCTTTTTCTCTTTGCATGGCATTCTTACTTGATGTATGCTTGGATGATGTAAGTGAAAAATTTAGTTTATCAGGTAATAGAGTAGCATTCCTCAATTATTTATATATGTAAGATGCATGTTCAATGTTAACTTCTTGACACGGGATATCTGTTAAAGCTATTTTGTCATAAATCTAAGATTTTGCCTCATGCATAGTGTTGACTTCTTTTTAAAATTGAGATCAAGACAACATAGAACTAGTTTGGATACCATTTAGCATAGATTCTCTTTTATGAGGATATAATGGAACAGTGAACTTTGTTTTGATTGCAGTTTTGACTTCAAAAGGCTGATTGGAATGCCATTGCGGTTACATCAAATTATTAGATTTTGTTGGTAATGGTAGTTCATGATAGTTCATTGCCCTTTTTGGCAGGGAACTGCACATGCAGACTTGGTCAACATCCGATAAAAAACCCAATCATGCAATGAATAATTGGTGGGTACTGTTTGTTTTTTGGGGAGGTTGTTGAGAGATCAATCATTACACACCATTTCGTCTGGGTGTATCAAAGTGGATATTCACTTTTTTTTGCATTCATATGTGAGCTAACTGTTCATTGCTTTGAACTGAGGAGCGATATCTGTTTAGATTTTTAACCATTCCATGTAAATTTGAACAATTAAATACTAGTAGAGTCTATTTATTTTGGAGTTGGGAATATATCTGTACAAGAGTATTTCTGATTATTGCTCATTCTGTTTCTGTACATGCTATATGGATTTTGGAGAGGGTCAGGTGTGAAGGTCAAAGTTGCCCTCCTTTTTTATTTATCTTTTATTCTGAGGAACATGGTCTGGGACTCTGGGATGTAATAGATCGTTGACTTTATGAAGTTTCTTTTTAGGAAAAAATACTAGTCCTGTAAGGTTGTTGGAATAAATATGCTGGTGACCATAACTCCTGGTTACTTTTAGTAAATTAGATTTCTACATGCTGTTTACAGATATGATCTTTTACATGTATGATTCTTTTGTGCTTCTTACATTATGACCCTTTGTGCAGTTATTCCCTCTCAGAATATTATGTTATCCAATTGTGTAAACAGTTGGAAACATTTTATTTTGAGATTTGATTTTTGACATTTTAGAATGAAAAATCAGGTGTTAAGCTTTATATTCTCTATTCTTTTTTAATTCAGCTCAATTGGAATTGTCTTTGGTGGTCCAGCAATTTACATAACAGTTAATCCAGAAAGATACACATGGTTGATAACTTGTGGTCGTATATGTCTGTGTTCTCCTTTCTTTATTTGATTATTCAAATGGATCTCCTTTTGTACTACTTCTAACCTGCTTTGGGCTGCTGCATTATGGTCGCAATTATGCTAGTTGATGTTTTGTTTCAATTCCACAAGTGATGTTGTGCTCTGTTATCTTCTGATCCTTGTCTTCTTGCAGCTATTTCCATGTTGCTTTCTGTTGTTTCTTCACCTTGATAGTTAGCGATTATTGGAACTGGAATAACATAATCTTTGATGTCATCCTATGCAGCTTAATTTTAGTTCATTCAGCACAGATGATGATGACTACATGGGTTATGACTACAGTCTAACAGGACAGTTTTCTGAAGTACGGATTGTTTACTTGAACCGTTTTGTGCAGGAGGTAAGCTGTTGATGAATCCACTTAATTGTTGTAGTTCAGTCAATGAAGTTAGAAACTAATTTGTGCAGGTTATTAGTTACTTTATGGGGCTACTACCTAGCAATGCAGAGGGTGTTGTTAAGCTGAAAGATCAAGTAACTAACTCCGAAAAGTGGGTTAGCAAGAGTGAAATTGAAGGATCTCCAGCTATCAAGTTGGATCTGTCACTTAGTAGACCAATAATTTTGATGCCACGTCATACAAAAAGCTTGGAGTAAGTCCTCTGAGAAATGTTTCATGTCATGGTTAAGCATTTTATGGCACATGTAGTCTCTTAACAATACATTTACTTGGGCCTCAGAATATTTCCTTTTTGTTGCAGCTACTTGGAGCTTGATGTGCTTCAAATTACTGTCCACAACTCATTTCAATGGCTTGGTGAAGATAAGACTGAGATGAGTGCTGTCCACCAGGAGACAATGTTTATCAAAGTATGTTTCATTAGTAGTTTAGGTTCTGTGCTTTTGATTTTGTTTTTCGTTGGGTGAAAAGCTGCTGTGTTATCTCAGCCTCCTTTTGCAAGCATGCAAAGTACATGTTAAAAGGTTTTCACCATCAATATTTATTTGACATTTTAAAAGGCTGCCAATCTTCTAAGCTGCTTTCCTTTTCTTTTTAGCTGGAGCTGAACATGCATGTACATTTAGGCTTTTACATTCAAATGTATATGTTGATTGTAAAATCATCCCATGTTCTATTTCTTAGTCTATATTCTTTTTGGGTTATTGACCTGAAAGCCATGTGCTCTGTGCAGATGGTTACCTGCTGTTCTTAGACTGTATAGTTTGATACATCTAATGAAGAGAGATGAATGTCCTCCTGTTGCATGGAAACTTTTGGTGCATGAGAAACGATCCATGAAATAACAAAAAAGCACTTGGGCCTTGTCATAGAGATGTTTATAGGATGTGATTGTTTGTTTCAAGATGTTATTTGACTATGGATGTGGCTGGTTTAGGATTTGCAATAACAAAAAAGCACTGGGGCCTTGTCATAGAGATGATTGTTAGGATGTGATTGTTTGTTTCGAGATGTTATTTGAGTATGGATGTGGCTAGTTTAGGAGTTGCAGTTTAATCCGAGGATTGTCATTTTGGTCATCATGTGTTGGCATGTCTCAAGCTATAAAGGTGTTGGCTTGTTGAGCCATGGTTGACAATATGAGAGTGTTGATATTTGGCTAGGACAATTTTTGGTTTCCATTGTTCGACACAGGAGTGTGCATTATTGTACCTTGTCAGACTGGTATTGACATATCTCCACAGCTAGGAAATGACAATCTTTAACTTGAGCAATGATGAACCTTTTCTTTTTAGGCTTTGCTAAACCAATAAAAGCCGTGGTTGGAACAAAAACCCCAAAGAGTGGTGGACTCATGCTTTCAAATTCTAGTAGTTGTGGTGCTCACTGACCAATATTTATTGGTGTCATACCATATTTTCCAGTGGAGGTTGGTATTTCAGGTGATACCAGATGTATAGATTGCTATTCTGCTTGGTATATCAGTACCACACCAGTTTCGTAGATTGCCGAAGCCGGTATTGGACCGAGATTAGAACTTTTAGGTGGACTGAAACAAAAAGGATGTTACCAAACTGAAGCAGCTTGTCATGTTTGTATACTCATTGTGAAACTACATTTTTCTGTTTGCACTGATGTCTTTCTCAGAATGACCTTTAAAATGTTTTTTATCTGGTAATGACAAGGGTGCATCAGTATCAAAGTATTTAGCATCATTAATAGTCTACTGATGCCTTATAGCATTTAATAAAATCATGAAATGACAATAGTTTGTAACATTTCTTTATATTACATCACAAGTGGATGCTTCTATAAACTTGTAATAGTTATCTGCTGATCATGCATTGTTAGTTTTACTAATATAGTATTAGATGAATGACCCATTAAATTTTAATAACTTCTGATCATTTGAATATAATATCTTTAGTGCTAGAAATGCTCTTAATTAAGACATATTGTTCATACTTTACTGTACCAACATTTGACATGCTAGCATGGAGATTGCCAACAAAAAGATGATCCTTGGTCCAGACTCTAACAGCCACCATGTGGCCTAAGCTGAGTGTAAACTGCCAGGCCTGTTGAGTTAGCAAGTCGGATGTGCCTATTGGAAACTTGTTTTTCTTTTTCCTCTAGACAATGGTACCATTTGCCCTAACCAAGGTCTACAATACCGTATCGTATCGATGTTTCGAGGTAGGCTCGGTACGGTATGGTACGGTGTACCGAGCGGTACACCAAGCGTACTGAGCGGTACACCTAATTTAGGTGTAAAACCCTCCGAAAATATATGAAAAAAAAAAGTTAAGATAGGGTTTTTAAGTTAGAAATAAATATAGTAATAGTATAAGTTTAGCAAAATCAATGTAAATTAGGTAAGAATAGTATCACATATCTTTTTCGAGCATTGAGGAAGTCTTGTTCAAGGTTCGTATTTTAATCCGTTATGGATTGTCCTTCTGTAAATATTGAAATATCTACAGAAAAATCATTTGAATTGTTAGACTATTTTGTTATAATATAAACTCAAATTCAAATGAATTAAATAATTATATATGTAGATATACCTGATTGTTGATTCTACCATCAAAATGAACGACGGGCCTCCACGGGTGGTGGATAGGTGTCCTTGATCCTATACATATGCATATCAATATGATATGTTTGTGGGACCCAATCATGAAATTGATCCCATGACATAGTGTATTGTTACACTGTATGCCATTGATGCATCAATGTGGTGCTGATCGTAGGCTGATCGTTATGAATTATATTTGTTCGAGGCAGCTCTTGAGGCATATATTAATGAATGTCAGAGCTTCTACTTTTGCTATTGATTTGCTGCTCTGTATCATACTGTTGCTCAGAGAAGGATGACCAACTATCACCAAATTGTTGTTGCCCGTATGATTCTCTATAATACGATGAGTTTTTTTTTGTGTCTATATCATGTAGGCTCTGTCGCATCTGCTCAAATTCATCCACTGCCTTTCCTTTCCCCTTCCGCGCTTAAACTTGACCAGTACCTTGTTGAGTTCCATGATCTGAATCTTGGGTGGCATATGTAAAATATTGCTCCTTAGTCCATGCACCACCCTCAACTTGTCACGGACAAACTTCTAAACAGGATGTTTGATTTAATGCTTATGTATGTCCATGTCTTTTGGTATGTTCATGCTTTGCACAACATGTAGAGGGACGACTGAAGACTTAATAGTCCCATTTTAGTTGGGTTTGATGGTCGCTTTAGGCTTGTAAATAAAGGTTGTGTCATGTGGACACTTGTGAGAGATTTTCGGGCTGTAATGGATCATTTTGACCCTTTGTTGTGTAACTGTTCAGAGATTGTGAAGTCTGTTTGTAATTTGCATTGTCTATGAAGTGTTTTCGGAAATATTTGCTTATGGATCCCGAATGAGGCGTTTTCTCTAACCCGTTCTTTTTTTTATGGGTCCTAAGGGAACATGGGAGGCTTTTGGGAGGCTGACCTTTGTGGACGGACACGCAAGGGTGCCACACGACTTAGGCAAAACCAGCTAAGTCCGTGACAGATGGTATCAGAGCGGGACAAGCACTCATAGAAACACTTGGCATGCAAACGTGGGGGACCTAGCGGGGCAGCGTTGAGGGTAGTCAGTACATGCGCGACCGTTTGGGGGAAAACGAGCATGGAGATGTAAGGAAAAGGAGTCGCTCGGAGGAGCGGGCATCTGAGATTGGCATTCAGAGGAATGGCCAACCCTTCGCGCAAGAGTCACCACGAGAACAAGCAAGCTTGAAAGAATGCGGAGCACACAAAGGTTGGGATGACTGAGTTTGAGCTACGGCTCAATGTTGACAATTATACTTGATGGTGCTCAAGGCAAGCGAGGCGCTAGATAAAGGATGAGACCATGCAAGGTGGAATGAGTTGCTCAGCGATCGAAAGAGTTGTGCAAAGCTCACAGAGGTGAGGGGAATGACTAACTTGAAGAATTCAGTACTCATGCATGGGCTTGTATGCGGACGATGGAATGTTCGTGGCTATCCAAGGCGACCGAAACTCGGCGCCACGGAGCATTGAAACTTTCTCTTCGGTATGAGAAGGATACATCCGTATGAGGCTAAAGTGTGCAGCGTGTTCAGCATGTTGCTAGGCCTTGAGGGGTGCAGTGGGGGCTGTATTGACATGGTGTCGCAATCTAGCAAGTTCATTTGCAGGAGGCAAAACAATACGCAGTTTGTTCAGCAAATCGGAGTAGTCCAAGGGGATGGTGGTCTCCGAAACGAAGAGTGATGTTGCTCCAATGGGATAGATATCTAGGAGGGATAAGTCCCGGCTCTCCAAAGGGAGAATCATGTGTAACAGACCGCACATGTTGAGGAGTACCTCAACAAACAATAACTCCACGAAGCTCTATGGACCGAGTAAGCGGCGAGGAGTCGTCGCATGATCTCGCTTGAGAGAATGCATTGGTGGATGCATTGTGAGATCAAGTGGGGGAGCGACCCAAAGCAACACAAATGAAGGCACACTTAGAGTCGATATGAAGATCGAACTCAAGGGAGGGTTGACCTGTGGAATGGTGGGCGCGAGGGCCACCATCAACTCAATGCAAAAACGAGGAGCGGAGCAACTTGGGTGTAATTTGGCGAAGTACCCAAGTTACATGAAGGGAGCCAGCATAGAAGATGAAACATGGAGCAGAGGAACAGTGCTTTCCTTGGACAGAGGTCAAGGACATGAATTCTTGTAGAGGCAAGAGTAGGATCATGTTGTTCCATGGGTCCTTCATTCTGACGGAGCGGACTCATCTTGTATGGTGCCAAAGACGAAGGGAGCTTCTGGGCACATGCACCTTATCTCGGAGAAGCATATGATGGAGAAACTAAGGCGACTCAACTTGCGGAGGCGAAGTTGGGTTCAGAAGGCCTTGGCACGGGGCAAGAGGACGCGAAGGTGGGTTCTCTTGAAGAATATGCCATAGTGTTGCCATTCAAGTTGCCATGAAGGAAGCGGTGTGCTGCGGAGATTGTGTTGGTAGGGGTAGAGGCCCAGGATCCAGATAATGGTGCACTAATTGTAGCGAAGTCGGGGGACTTCGGGAGCTACTAGGCTATGGATTGTCCTAGAGCGGTACTTCATTTGGGTGTGACCCAAGAGTGGGTGGATGAAGGTTGATTGCCAAAGGAGCGAACAAACTCGAAGGTGGAAGAGACCCTACAATGTATTGGCAGAGGCCACACATGAAGGGATCACAATGCAAGTTCATCCTACAAGGGTCAGAATGCAATGGAGATGTCACCAAGAGGCGACATGGTGCAGCGGATCGTGGTGGAACAGTTCGTGGCAATGCGATACACATGAATGGGTCCCGTGAGGGACTAGATCTTACAGAGGTATGATCAGGAGCTATTGGAAGCTCCACTTCGGTGAACAACACGACGACAAGAAGGGCTATGGATTCAAGGAGTGAAGGCCATGGTACCGCAGAGGTGGGTCTTTCGTGTGTGCATCGAATTTTGCATCGGATGAAAGCCTTGGTCATCAGCATATCGGGGCTGTATTCCACCAAGGGAAAAGTTCGAATGCAAGTACTAGTGAGTCCCATGGGAGGGACTTGACCATACAGAGGTATGATCGAAGCAGCTGGAGAGTTGGACTGCTCCAGAGCTCATATTCGCTTAAGGTAGCCCGGCAAGTCAGAGGACAAGGTCTAGTAAGCGAACGTTGCCACCAAGGAAGCTAAGGAGAACAGAATCGGTGCAAACCCTACAACGTGATGGCAAAGGCCATACATGGGAATTGCAATCTGCCTTTCCATCGATCAAAGGGAGCTGCTTGGAGAACACAGATGTGTTGAAGCAAAAGGTCGAAAGGGGCGAGGAAGCGACGATAAGTCCAGAGGGACTTAGCTACCCAAAATCAAGCATCAGTTAAAATGAAGGTGGACTCGAAGGAGTGCCACAGAGACATATCTATTGATCATGAAGAAAAGGGATGCAGATGCGAGGCGACGGATAGTAGTGCCATGGGCATGGCAACGCCATGGTACCGCAGAGGCGGAACTTCCGTGAAAGTCATTGATCCCTTGCTCTCTTGGAGGGAGAGCGCTTGGTCGTGAAAGGGTCCGAGGAGGTGGAGCATGCAGAGGCAAACTCCAAGTACCGAGACAAGGTTGAAGGGCAAAGACTAAGGAACTTCGTAAGACCGGTGTCAATGAGCTTCTCATCAAGATAGCCGAAAGTGAAGGACTTCAGGTCAGGCAAGAGTGCATGACTAAGGAACGAAGTAGGCAGTATGCGGTGCTGTACCTTTGCTACTCAGTGGAGTAGGCGGTAGGGTTGATGGAGAAGACGGTACAATCCCAGAGGCGACCAAATCTATTAGAGAATTACTCTAAGTTGGGGTGAAAACTTCCTGCATTCCAGAAGTTCGATAGCGTTGAGAAGGTGAATCACAGTAATTAACTCAACGCAAGGAGTACAAACACTTCAAGTGCTTCAGAAGTGTGAGCAAAGAGTAGGCGAAGGCCAGTAACCAGCTCGATGCTTGGAGTACACCCTCGAGGAGGCGAGCGAAGTCAAGTAACTTTTGCCTTCTCAACTCTTAAGAGAATGGGCGAAACCGAGTACCCCACTCCTCTTATCTATCCAGCAGAGGAGCTCTGCACAGGTTCAAAGACCCTTCGAAGATAATAGAAGACAATAGTTGTCAAATCCTTACCAACGGTGATCAGTGTTATTGAGAGTAGATTGTTCGCTTCATTTCCCAACGAAATGCCAATCGAAAGCGGAAGTGATGCGAATCTACTTGGAAGTGACAAGTAAGTGAAAGAAGAGTCAATGGGCAAATTTTACGGAGGAAGGATCCAAAACTTCAGAAGTTTGCGAGGCGATACTCGTTAAAGCTCCAACAAGCATTCACCCAGTTCAAGCAGCATGAGGCATTTGAGAGACTGGCGCATAGTAAGAATTGTCTTTTCCTTCATCTGGAGGATCCGCAGGAACCAATAAGGATCAACACAACTCAGCTAACCCCACACTAGAGTTAGAGTCATTGGCGAGTTGAAGAAGCATGGCGGATCAAAAGGTTCGACTACTCAAAAACAACAGCGGAGAGCAGCTGGGAGCTAAGAGGCGCATTGCAGCTGGAGTAGAAGATTGAAGACTCAGCAAAGACGAGGAGTTGCAGTGTCGACAAAGGCTTCGACGAGGACGTCGAAGGAATAAGTGGGGGAGAATGTCACGGACAAATTTCTAAACAGGATGTTTGATTTAATGCTTATGTATGTCCGTGTCTTTTGATATGTTCATGCTTTGCACAACATGTAGAGGGACGACCGAAGGCTTAACAGTCCTATTTTAGTTGGGTTTGGTGGCCGCTTTAGGCTTGTAAATCAAGGTTGTGTCATGTGGACACTTGTGAGAGATTTTCGGTCTGTAATGGATCATTTTGACCCTTTATTGTGCAACTGTTCAGAGCTTGTTAAGTCTGTTTGTAATTTGCATTGTTTATGAAGTGTTTTCGGAAATGTTTGCTTGTGGATCCCGAATGAGACGTTTTCTCTAACCCGTTCTCTCTTTTGTGGGTCCTAAGGGACCATGGGAGGCTTCTGGGAGGCTGACCTTTGCGTTCGAACACGCAAGGGTACCGCACGACTTAGGCAAAACCAACTAAGTCCGTGACAAACTGCCCGACATCACCGCCATCATCCGTCGAGGCACTGCTTTCCGTGTTGCTGTCATGTCTTTGGACCGAGCGAGTTACTGAATGTGATTGTGAAGGTGTCTCGTTGCTCGACTCGATTCTTTCCAACGACGCAACTGATGCTACTGCCTTCCCCTTTGCCTTTGTACGCTAGGCGGACGATTGTGACCGTTGGGTGTCTGTAGTTCCTCGAGCAGTTTGACTCGGTGACTGTTATAGTGCGGTAACAGTTGATTTTGACCGTTACCGCCCGACCGTTATCGAGTTGTGTCGGGCGGTAATGGTCGAAATTTTTACCGTTACCGCCCGATATTACCCCGTATCGTCCGATACGGGGCGCTTTTAACCGTTCCGCCCGGTTGCGGGCGGTCTGCGTACCGGTATGCCGTCTGACCGGTATGTACCACACGTACCGGACAGTATCATTTGGTATTGCCAACCTTGTTCCTAACTATAACTTTGGGAATTGTGAGATGTAGTATTTTGAATTTTTGAGTGGTGAATAAAAATTTGATTGTGTAGTTTTCTTTATGTTCCATTTGTCATTGATCCATGCTTATGCTTGAAATTGTCATGTATGCTAATATTGATCTATATGGGGTTCGGGTTCGATGATCTATCGAGGCATCATCTCTTAGGTGAAAAGTTTTGATAGAGAAGTTGCATTTTTGTTGCAATAAACACACCTTAGAACGAGAAATTAATCTACTCTTGCCGTGAATTTAAAGTGCCTAAAACTGGGAAATAAAACAAAGAGTGCAGACAGATCGTGGCAGAACGCTTGCTGCCAGTTCTTTTTTCTCCTACAACTGATAACACCCTTGTTAAGCCCTGTAGTGGTTGAAATTATCGTAGTTGCTGCTACGTCATTTGAAGTCGAAGATGACAATGAGGCTCTGATTAAAGATGGATCTCTATTGTAGGCTGAAAGAAGGATCTGGTTGCTGTTGGCTTCTTGCGAGCTATTGCCGAATAGCTTCTTCTTCTTCTCCTTCTCGTTCTTTAGCCAGAGGTCTCGTTAGGTCGGCTTGAAGCTTGGTTCTTTGCTGCAAGTGTCATTGCAGGGGAAGAAGAAGAAGGGCCACAGGTTGTCCTTCTCTTCTTCTCTTCCTCTCCTTGTACTCTCTCTGTAGAGGATCAGGATTGCTATGATGGACAGAAGGCGAGAAGAAGAGGGAGTCGCCAATGGAAGTCGTGACTTAAGGAAGGCTGGTTCCTAGTTTCTTTGATTCTGGTTTTTCATGGGGCTGCAATTCCTTTCTTTTAAAGGCAGAGGAGGGGAGGAATCCAATGCCAATCAGGTTTCTTTGAAGTCAGTTGCAAGGATAACTCCTAGGCACACAAGGAGTTGATCTTGTGTCGACTTCCTCCCGTGTGCCTCTTCTTGGCCGATCATATGTGCTGAGGCCCTAGTCCTACTTGGACTACGACTTGGTCAAGTTGTCACGTCTTTAGCCGGCACCCAAGATATATCCATTTACAAGGGTCAACCTAGACCTTAACCTCGTGCAATCCATAAAGGACTTGCAAACTTAAGAAAAGGTTAAAAAGGCAAACATGTGGGTAATCTGTTACTATCGCACATGAAAATGGGAAGATAACCATGATCTCAAGCAACACAAATCAACCATAGCCACAAACTGCTCTCGGAAACAGACTGAACGAGGAGACATAATGGGGGTTCCAAAGGTAGATGTAGGTCAGATGTTCACTAGCACTTTCATTGAACATAAAGCGGGTACACTAAAGATGTTGCATCACCCCTCAGACGTATAACCAAGGCCCCATCCGTTGCAGTGCTACTCAAGAGGTTCCAAGATGCTAAGATGGTTGATGTTTCGCACTGCAAGGTCGTCAGCCAAAAATCAGCCCATGACACATGAGAACAGTTTTGGTTATTTTCTCCTTCGCGTGGTGCCACACAACGAAAACATTTTCGAGTTTTACATGATAGAAACAACAAAAACACCGACGAACAAAAATGGGCTTGACAGTTGTACATTTTGCTCCATACATGTTGCCTAACAAAAAATTCTCAAAAACATCATAAACGATAGAAAACAAGAATCCAAAAATGTTATGGACAAGCGTCAAACAGCTTGGTTACATTTCTCCATAACCTTCTCCCCCATTTATTCCTTCGATGCCTTAGTCAAAGCCTCCTTGGACGTTGAAAATTAATCATCCTCAACAACAACATGCTTCTCAGCTTTTGTTGAGTCATCGACTACGATTCGCCCACTCTGCAACTCGTCGCTGAACTGATTCAGGTGGGGAAGTTGGTTGAGTTGGAACACTTCTCGCTGAATCCTTCGGACCTTTTGGTTGGCAAGAGAAGAGCTCTCATGCTTGCGTTCAAGCCCCTTTGATATGTTACCTTGCAAGAGCTTGATTGTTGCTAGTTGGAGCTTATACTCGGGAAGTGTTGCTCGAACCTGAGTTGGGTTTTGTCCTTGTAAAGCACTTATATGATGGATTTGGGTATGCCTTTGGGATCGGCCACTCCCTAGTTGTGGTCAGAAAGGTGATCTCCCCTTCCGTGCACAAGTTTGGTCAGTGCTCAGAAGACTCGCTATTGCAGTACCATGCCTCATCTTCTGATGTTCATGGCCTTCAGTTTCATGCTTTCTCAATCAAGTTCTTCTTGGGTAGTCGAGTCCCCCTTGGACTCGAGGTCGTTGCGATGCCTTGCCTCTACTAATCAGTTGCCTTTGCATACCTTGTGACTTAGGAAGTATTTCCCAATTGATCTTCTGCCAATCAAACTATAACTTTTTGGTGTGGTCACCGCAGCCTCTCGTTGCATGGACTTTACTAACTCTGATTCCTTGGTCGTTTGCTTGGCATTGACAATTGCTAGCTCGGTCTTGCCTCTTGAAAGCATTGAGATGCCCACGAGCAAAGATGAGCTCTAGAGCAATCTGTCGTCTAGCAGCTTGTTTGAGAGGTCCTAGAGATTCTCCCACCTCGAAAATGATGCCCAACGTGGATGGTTGACTATATTTTCGACTCCTTCATTGAGTTCAAACTACTATTCGACTTTACATCCTCGTAGAAAGGGCTTTGGCAACCAAGTTGTTGGCACATCGGCATATTCTTCAAGAGTGTCTGATGGACCTTTGCCTTGCATTGAGACCTTTTGACTCCAGCTGCATTACTATGAGATAAGTCAGGTCTTTCTGCCTCGATGCTTATATCACTTGCAAGAGTATATGTATGTCCTTCAAAGCTCTTTTCAAAAGTGTGACCATGTATCGAGAGTCTGCCTCGATCAGAATGAGAGAGTTTAGGAACTCCACCCCAAGAATGACTTGGAAATTGTCTAAGGTAAGCGTCATGAAGTTGGTGCTCCAGCTTCAATCTCCAATCTGGATGTTGACTACCTTCATCAATCCAAAAATAGGCTCCGCCTCTTAATTGACTGTTTTTATGTGGCTCGGACTCTTTGCTAGCTTCAA
The DNA here is from genome assembly GCA_900464855.2 of Musa schizocarpa. Taxonomy (NCBI): domain Eukaryota; kingdom Viridiplantae; phylum Streptophyta; class Magnoliopsida; order Zingiberales; family Musaceae; genus Musa; species Musa schizocarpa. The sequence continues at coordinate 13,855,658 of LS990922.1, forward strand.
TCCAAATTACTTTGCCTCTTAGTCTGCTATGAAGTTGTGTGGCTCTTGTGTCCATTAATGCGCAAGTTGCCTTCCTTTTCAGCTTGATATCCATGGAACATTAACATGTTGTTATATGCCTTTGCCTCTTTCGGCAGTACCTTCGACTACCCTCCCCCACTTGACCTTTTAGTGCATTCAATAATTGCACCGTCCCAATGTGAGATTGTTTTAATGATCCTTTGTCAATGCTTGATTCTAACAAACTCGAGCTTGAAGAGTTCAAGTTAGTCTTCTTCTTTGGCCTCCACTCAAGCTTCTCCCGGACTTCTCCATGTAACGCGTTCAGCAAATACACAACACCCATACGAGGTTCTGGTGATGAGTTGTCGCTATTCGAACACAACTTGTTTGAGCTGAAAGATTTTGTCCTCTCTGAGCCCTTCTCCTCTGGTTGGAAAAAAGTCGTAAGGGCATTGAGCGCCTCCTTTTGTTGCGAGAATTCAATCATTGAATGCTTTCCATTGCACAAGACATTTATCTGACTCTGGGATGTTCCATATAGATCCATGTCCTGTCAGAGCACCTTTCTTCTTTGAGTCTTTGCATTTGGAAGCTTTTAGAGATCCCTTCTCCGATCAGTACTTCTTTCTCTCTCTTATCTTTAAATAGAAATCTGGGAGCCATTCTACTTCAATGATTGCATTTGCTAGCTTGCGAATATTTTGACAATACAACTACTGAGCCCACGGTTTTGGACTTTAAAGGAAGCAGAAAAGTTTGTCTTTCTCGAACATCTTTGGGATGTATAGCATCAGTGCAGAAACTTCTTTACATAATCCTTAATTGTTGAGGTTTGGCGAAGTTACTGCTAATTCTGTCGTGCTATGAACTTTGTGTTCTTTGGCATGAATTAAGTTTGCAATTCCCCCTTCAATGCATCCTAAGTGTCGATGTTACAGCGACCTTGCTGTATTTCTTCCTAATGTGTGTGCCACCATAGTTTTGCATCACCAATTAAATACCTTATTGCTAACAGCACTATGAAATCTTCTGATTTAGGTTGGGTCACTCTAAAGTACTGTTCCATATTGATGAGAAGTTTTTTAGCTCATTGGCATCCCGAGCACCCCCGTAACTCAGTAGTTCGGGAGCCTTTACTCTCGATGAGAGGTGGCCGCAAGACATTCCTTCACTTGTATGCATAACTTGTATGAGTACCGACACACAAGGATTGGAATACCATATCGTACCTATATTTCGAGCTTGGCTCGGTACGGTACGGTATCGTGTACCGAGCGGTATGCCAGGGCGTACCGAGCAGTACACCTAATTTAGGTGTAAAATTCTTTGAAAATACCTAAAAATAAAAAAAAAAGTTAGGATAGGGTTTTTAAGTTTAGCAAAATCAATGTAAATTAGGTAAGAATAGTATAATATATCTTTTTCGGGCTTTAAGGAATAGTCTTGTGTAAGGTTCATATTTTAATCCGTCACAGATTGTCCTTCTGTAAATATTGAAATATTTATAGAAAAATTATTTGAATTGTTAGACTATTTTGTTATAATATAAACTCTAAAATTCAAGTGAATTAAATAATTATATATGTAGATATACCTTATTGCTGATTCTACTACCAAAACGAACGACGGGCCTTCATGGTCCACGTATCGGTATGCTATCGGATAGGTACGTATCGCCCGTTATTCGAAACTGTATACCTTGTCGACATGTGAGTCGACAATTTCCTTGTTCTTGTAAGCATGGTTCGCATTACCGGTCCATATCGATGTATTGACCAGCTATCGGTACGGTATGTTCCGAGCTATACCAAGCGTACTGACATTTGGTACACTGGGGTGTATTAATGTACCGCCCATACCGGTCCGTTGTTGGATCGATATGTACCATCCATACCGAGCGGTACACTTCGGTACGTCAAACCTTGCTTGTAAGTATTGCATAGACTCTCTCGTGTCGTTTGTCAACTTTTTAACTTGGATCTTTAGTTGATCTAGGCCGGATTTTAACCCTTCTTGCATGGACTCAACCACCTTGAAGCACTCCCGGTTTCTATAGACCTCTACCAACTTTTGGTTGACAATATCTAGTCGTAGTTCCAACTCGACCATTCTTTCTTTGGTCCTTCTATGTCGTTCAGGTTGCCTTTTAACTTGTGCCACTTTTGCATGAGAGAACACTTTCTCCATGGGAACATCACTTCAAGTGCCATGCTCCTCTTGAGCGGCTTTGCTAATTTTCGCACGAGTGCTTATCTGTTTCTCCAGTATGTTCGCGCATTGTTGCTGCCCATCTTGTACAATAGTGCTAATTTTGCCATGTTGCCCTGCCATAGCAATTCAATGTTTGCTTCATGGTTTGCATTACCGGTCCATACCAGTGTACTGATTAGCTATCGGTACAGTACGTACCGAGCTGTACAGATGTACTGCCTATATCGATCCTCTGTCGGACAGGTACGTACTGCTCGTACTGAGCAGTATGCTTCAGTGCGTCAAACCTTGGTTTGCTTGACCCACTGTGATACCATTTTGTCATGTCCTTAGTTGGGATTGCTTAAGACGGGCAACACCCAAGAGATATTTATCCGTAAGAGTCAGCCTAGACCTTAATCTTGTGTAGTCCACAAAGGACCTACATAGAGAAGAAAAGGTTAGAAAGGCGAATGTGTGAAATTATCGTCGTTGCAACACGAAAAGGCAAGATAATCGGGATTGCAAACAACATAAAGCAACTGACTTTTGTTAGGCACAAAAGGCTATCGAAAATGGGCTAAACAAGCACACATAAAGGGATTCCGAAGGCAGATTTAGACCTAATCTTCACCTATCACTTTCGTCGAATAGAAAGCGGGCACACTAAAGACATTGCATCACCCCTTAGACATATAACCAAGTCCTTGTTTGTCTCAGTGCCTCCTAGGGGATTCCAAGGTGCTGAGACTACTGACGTTTAGTACCGCAAGGTCATCAGCTAGAAGTCAACCCGTGGCACATGATAATAGGGCTGTTTTGGCTATTTTCCCTTTTGTGTGGCACCACATAGCCATAATCGTTTTTGAGTTTTACATGATAGAAACACAAAACAAAAATGGGGCTGATGGCAGTACTTTTTGCCCTGTACATGCTGCCTTAAAGAAAACACTCGAAAACACCGAAAACCAACAGAAAACAAGAAAGGAAAAGTGCTATGGACAAGCATCAAACACCTTGATTGCATTGCTCCATGACAAAGTGGTTTGCTGATGTGGATAAGTTGCCCTTTGCTTCAACGGCGAGATTGGTGCTTCAACAGTTGATATTTGGCTTGGTTTGGATGAGCTGCATCTTTCTTCAATGATTGAGATTGAGTTTGACTTCACTTGACGATATTGTCCCTGATCAAATATTAATTCTTTCTTTCAACGGCTGAGATTGGTGCTTCAACGGTTGGAGTTAATACAATATATTCTCTTGCATTATTAACTGATATCTTGAGAAATACATTTAAATTGTTCAATTTTTAACTTCTAACAATATTAAATACATCCTAAATCCATTCACTGCTAAACAATTTACTTGATTTCACATTTTACTTGTTCTTTAAAGTGAAACTGTCTGAATGAAGGTAAAGGACATCAACTTGACAGTTGGTATTGGGATGAAGTCTGGTGAAACTATCATCCAAGATGTTGAAGGACTATCTGTAGTAATCCAAAGATCCCTGCGTGATTTGTTGCATCAAATTCCAAGCACAGAAGCTCTTATTAAGGTAATGTTGTGCGAATCCATTTAATGGTTTCAGTTACATTTCTTGAAAGCTCCCTTTTATTTGGTACGCTAACAACATCCTCTATTTTTTTTATCATTTTTTCAGATACAAGTTCTAAAAGCTGCTTTGTCTAACCGAGAGTATGATGTAATTACAGAATGTGCATCATCTAACTTCTCTGAGACTCCACATGTTGTGCCTTCTCTGGAAAAAATATTTGGAACATCTGAAAATGATGTTTTGCTAACTTCAGCATCACCTTCAAGTGCTGTTGGGTTTCTCCAAGAACCCCAGCATAAAGGAACATGGATAACAATGAAAGTTTCAGTTGCCATAGATCTAGTTGAGCTCTTGTTGCATTCAGGGATGTCAAGAGATTCGCCTTTAGCAAGTATACAGGTGCTTTTTTTAATGAGGATGTTCTTATTGCTGATATTATTTTACTTAGCAATGTCTATTATTATTATCGCTATTATTGTTATGAAAGTGGACATACCAGATTTGTCAGCCTCCTTCTCCCCCATGGTTGAATATCTCCTTTTGATTGTGAGACATGAACTAAACAGAGATTTATGGGGGAAAGTAAAAAAAGATTTTGTCATCTTTGTTCTTCTGTGCTGAGCTTTTAATTGTTGTAAGTGTATTTCTCTTTGGAATTATCAGCCATGGTCCAAATTTTCTAGTTATATTGGTGAAACAGAATGTACTTATGCAGCAAGGTACCAGCATGCTGTCTCCACAGTATATCTAACAACCTCAACTTTGAACAAACTTTTCTATATGTCTTGGGATGTCCAACTGATATGCACTGGCTCGATGGGATTCTGATATCATTATTGATTAAGATTTTAGAACTTTTTATTAATACTAATAAGCAAGGCCTATTGTCTTGTATCGACCTCCCATATCACTCCCTGGCTGAACTGGGTATGTATCAGTCGGTAGCCATGTATTGACTCAAAGAGGAAGGAGAAGAGGAAGAAACAACTGGTGGTGGAAGAAGAGGAGGACGGAGGGAAGTGGAGGAATGAAGAGCAAGAAAGTGGAAGTGGGGGAGGAAGATACGGAAAATGGAGGAAGAGAAAGAAGGAAGAGGAAGGATGAAGAGGAGGCAATATGGAAGACAAGAGGAGGAAGTGTATCTACAATTGATGGTAGATGGCGGACTGCAACAATCGACAGGAGGTGATCGTGGATGATGAGGGCGAACCATTTAGTAAGCAGTTTTTTTAATAAGTCAGATTGAAATGACGATCCATGTTGTATTGGTGTGTGTTCTGGTACACGCTTGGACTGGGACATACTGCACACTTTGTATCGGTCTGGTCGGAATGATGTTTCATGCTAATAAGTGTGTGACATAGGGATCATGTCTTTAAAGTATATATATATATATATATATATATATATATATATATATATGTATATATAGTGTAAAATGACATGGATTGGCATATACTACTGTGTTGTGTCGATCCCTATTAGCACATGGCTAGACCAATTTTTAGCTTATATCTGCCATCATTTGTTAATTTTTAGCACATGGCTATTAGGTGTGACATTTGTTGATTTCTTCTCTTTGGAATACAATCCATATAAGATTTATGAGGAAATTGGGGAGCAATTCATCTCTCTTTGGAGGGGAATTTGGCGATATGAAACAGATGGCGTTGAAGGATGGGGAGGAAGGAAGAAGAGGAAGCAGTGGAGGAAGATGGGGAGAGGACAAAGAGGAAGGAAGAAAGGAGGTGGTGGTGGAAGAGGAAGGAAAGAATGGAGGAAGAGGAAGGAGGAAGAGTAAGGAGGTAGAGGAAGAGGAAGAGGAAGAGGAAGGAAGATGAGAAAATGGAGGAAGAAGGGGAGATAATGTACTCAAAATTGACTGCTGGTGATAGGTAGCGGGCAGTGACCAACTGCAGCAATGGTTGAGGCTTGTGTTGGGGAAGAGGGCTAGCAAATGCGAACCCTAAGCTTGAAATATGTTTCAACCATTAGGGTTAGGGCTAGCAAACCCTAACCCTTAAAGGCACTAGACCAAATGGTTCAACCATTATACCTAGTGTACCACCTGATTTACCCTGGTCTGCGTACTGGTTTTCGTTACTATCTATTGTTGGATGTTGTATGACACATCCACCTTCGAAAAATGATTTTGATTTAGAAGCTGTGCATAGAGCTTTCCAAGCCTTCAAAGATCTTGGTTTTGAAGGCTTGTGATGATTGCAGAAGATTAACATTTTGGTTTTGAGCTGTTTCTTTTTTTCTCTTCTATGTTTTTGGAAAGTGGAGGGGAGTTCATATGGCATGATAGGCAATATCAATGACAACATGCAGTACTGTGATACTGTCTTATCTCATTGGAGACAGCTACATGGATCTTTTTCGCTAGCAGGCTTTGTTTAGTGCAATCCTGAGATAAATTATTATTTGTCATATCTGTTCTCTAAATGTATATAGTAAAATTTTCTTAGATTTTTTATAGTTCTCGGAGTAGACACACATGGGGCATGTATAGATTTTCTTTAAGCAACTCCCAACCATCTTACATGGTTTTCCTCATTTTATGTTCTATTGGAGCTATACCTAATTATTCATGACTGAATACATTTCTTATCTCTTTCTAGTCACCATACTTATCTAGCTCAATTTTCTATCATGCATCTCTTTTGCACATATTATTTTCTAATTGCATACCACTTTAAAAGTTTTAAACCACTAAAGTATAATCTATAGCAAATATTGCAATCTCATATTGGGGTACTATACGATCCATGGTTGAACTAGTACGTAGCGACCAATATTGATGTACTGACACATGATATACTAGTATGTATCAAAGACTCGAAGAGGAAGAGGTTGGATTGGACAAAGAGAAAGAATAGGAAGAAGGGGAGGAAGAGGAGGTGAGTAACATATCAATTCGGTAGTTTGCAGTGCACCGCGGGGAGGTAGGTGACAGCGGATGATGGCAGCAAGTTCCTTGCTCATGGAGAGGCTGGCACATTGTCACGAATAGTTTGTAGGGAAGATGTTTGATGCAATGTTCATGCTTTCCGGTATGTTCATGCCTTGGGTAGCATGTAAGGGGCTTGTAGTAGGCTTGGCAGTCCTATTTTAGTTGGGTTTTATGGCCTTTTTGGCTTGTAAGCGTAGCTTATGTGCGATCATTGTACAAAGGGAAAACTGTCAAAAATAGAGCTTCCAACCTGTAGTGTTTTTCACAAGTGGAAAGCAACCAAAAATGCCAATCATCTCCATACCTTGGAGTTGCATGGGTGGCACGTGGCTGGATATGTCTTCAGGGTAATGTCTTGGGTTGATTTGTCACATTGTTCTGTAGTGATGTTGCATGCACACTTGTTCGTGGAGACTGTTTCACTTTGTGGATTGCGTTGCACCCTTACTTGCACAATCGTTTAGAGTTTGCAAAATCCATCTTTGTATTTGTATTGCCAAGTGTTTGCTAAAATTTCTAATTGTTGGATCATGAGTGCGCACTTCTACTATCCTGATTTGTCTTTTGTAGGTCCTTAAGGACCCTACGAGGTTATGAAGAGGTTGACCCTTTGTAGATGGACACACAAGGGTATCATATGGCTTAGACAAAACTAGTTAAGCCCGTAACCATGCCTATGACTCACGATTAGGGTTATGGGTTTTTTTTTAATTCGGACTGAACCGGAACGCTTGAAATGGGTCGGTTTCGTAAACAGATTCACGTCCATAGTGGTAATTGATCTATAGTATACACAACAATACACTACTTATAATGTTGCCCTTCTTCACTGTAAATATATTTCTTTTACCATGTAAATTAAGTCTTTGCAGTTTGCAGAGGGCAAAAAGCTTTATTCTAAATGCTTGAAAGTACCTTTTTCTCCTTATGCTTGTGGATTTCTTTTGTGTGTCTAAGATTGGATTTTATAGTCAATTTATCTACCTGTAGGCTCTTGGATATGTTTACTTGTAGCACCAAGGTGTTTTATTTGGTTGTGCCATTTTTGGATAATTTTCTCTTTACTTTGGGCATTATTTTTGAATCAAATTTGGGGTTTTTTTCACTCTGTTAATGGGAGCTAATTGGCTTCACTTGGCATTTGAAAGAACACTGGCTTATACTGTAGTCATGTGCAAGCTGTATCTGTAGCTATATAATTTAGGAGTGTCTGATTCTTTTAGCTACTGCCTTTTGATTATCAGAATAATCTGACCATTGCAGGCAAGTGGAGCTTGGCTTCTGTACAAATCTAATGCATCAGAGGAGAGTTTTATTTTTGCAACCCTTAAAGGGTTCTCTGTCACTGATGAGCGTGAAGGAGTCAAGGAAGAATTCAGGCTTGCCATAGGAAAGTCTCGGACAATTGAATACACATCTTTTGACAATGGTGATGATGATGATATTTGGTCATTGGTTGATAATGGAGGAGAAAAAGTAAAAGAGAGAGATGATTTAGAACCAGTGCCTTCTATGCTTATTTTTGATGCCACCTTAATGAAGTCCTCAACAAGTGTATCTTTCTATATCCAGAGACCAAAGCTTCTTGTCGCTCTTGACTTCTTACGAGCTGTTACTGAGTTCTTTGCTCCTTCAGTTCGCAACATGCTGTCAAATGAGGAAGATGCAGGTCCTTTAAATATGGCAGGAACTATTATTCTTGATCATCCGATTTATACTCAACCATTACATTCATATTACCTGTCACCTCAGAAACCCTTGATTGTTGATGATGAAAGGTTTGACCATTTCATATATGATGGAAAAGGTGGCAACTTATTTTTAAATGATAGAGCAGGGAAAGTTCTCTCATACCCTAGCCCTGAAGTTATCATTTTTGTGGGATGTGGCAAGAGACTACAATTCAAAAATGTCACTATAATGGTACTCTCATCCGCCAATTAGAGGTTTCCTATTTTATTTATTTCTCTTTTGTCTAGGTATGGATCTAATTGATTTGTTTTGCAATAGAATGGTGAGTATTTGGATTCTTCTATATGCCTTGGAGCCAATAGCAGCTATTCAGCTTCGGCAGATGACAGTGTCTTCCTTGAAAGATGGAATGAAGGTGATTCTATAGATTCTCATGAGGAAACGGTGGTCAGTGAAGTTCTTAAACCTGTTGCCAGTGGGTCAACAGAAATCATCATTGACCTCCAGGTAAACACCTTCGCATATATCTCCCCTTGATATTAAGAATATTCTATCTTAACATACAATTATTTCTATGTATGGATTTTTTTATTTGTAAGAATTACGTCTGTAATTCATTTGAGTTTCTTTGTACATGGCCATTCTTTATCATTTTCCATAACTTGCCTCTTCTTCCTATTATGTTTGGCTTCTCGGTGAAAGTTGTGTTAAAAGAAGTACAACTGCTTGCAACACAAACTTCAGTTATTCAAATTTAACTACTTTGATAGTTGCTCTTCAACTGCCAGGCAGCTGCAGAATGCTGAAGTCAATATAGTTTTCCTTGAATGTAATACTGTGTATATTTTCTACCTGATCTGGAGATTGAAATCTTGATTTTCATTGAAACAGATTCATTTATGTGAATGTAGAATATTTCTTAATTGATTTCATATTTTAAAGTGTTTTTTTCTGCAACAGATCTTTGATTCTCCAAGAACTAAAAGTACATAGGTGAATGCTCTGTTTGCTAAATTTGTCATTGGATTTGTTGATGACACCGAGAAATTGAAACGTTCTGGTGCTTGGATATGAATTTCAGATGCAAAATATCCCTATATGCTTTTTTTGGACATATCCTGATCCCTTGTAATGAAAAATATTTTTTTCCCTAGGCTATTGGGCCAGAACTCACATTCTATAGCACCTCAAAAGATGTTGGTGAATCATTGATCCTGTCAAAGAAAGTTATTCATGCCAATTTGGATATACTTTGCAGGTATGCCATTCAGATGTATATATATGATATATCTATTGTTGAATATAGTTCTCGATTAAACTTTAACAGATGTTACCCATTGTCGGCTATACTGTGTTGCTAGATATCCAGATCAAATAATGAGACTTCTTCAGCAAGTGCTAAATGTGTACTTTTTTTAACCTAATGGGACAATTATTACTACAAAACAAAAGAAATTCATAGTTTAGCCTTTATATAGGATCTACTAAGTGCAGAAAATGTGAAAGTGTGATTATGCTATTGTGACTATGGAATTTTGCAATGTATTCTCCCTGGTAACTGTCCTATGATTCTTTCCTACTAGTCTTGATGTTACTACCTTCACATGACACTTATGTAGCATGCGTCCAGTTTATGCTTTGGATGGACCAGTTCATTACTAAAATACTGGGGCATATTGTTGTGTCGGTACACCCCTGTACCAATTGATACAGAATGGCCAAACCCAATAAAAATAGTTCTTTAATGTGTTTCACACTAAATTTAAGGTTAACAATTTGTAAATAAACAAAAAATTGGTTTAAAATTTCACTGAGTAATGAATCCGTACATGTTTTAATCATTTATTGTAAATTGTATATGAAGAAAACATGTATGGAATGGTTTTAAGTTCTATACATGTGCAAATTAATGTCATATTTAAAAAGTGCATACTACCATAAAAATGACCTCCTTGAGTCTATGGGATGATGATTCAAGATTCTCGATGCAACTCAATTGTAGATTAAGATTATAATTTTAAAGGATTATTCATGAAATTGTTCCCACAGGCATATGATACCAGTATATGGTGTTATTGATAAATAACATGGTTGTAGTTGTAGTCTCATTATCAACAGTAACCATTGTGGTAGTATGCATTGAGGCAAATATGATTGTGGTATGTGCAGCTACACTGTTTATAATATACTGAAATTGCAGTTGTCATCACATTACTGGTGGTGAGCTGTACGAATATTATATTTCTGAAGACCAACCATCACCATGATGTTCTTGACCATGGGATCTGTGTTTGTAAGAAGGCTGTGACAATGAGGAATCCTGTCTAGTTCAATATTTTGGAAGCATTCTTTCATCTCCTCAAAGTCATTGATTTCCATCTCTTTACCCCTATCCTTGTGAACATAAACAATTATCGTGGATCCACATGCATCATGATCTTCAACCTAGTAGCATGTTTGAAATACTGTTCCTCTATATACGCTTCATCTATTTGTTTGTATAGTGGGAATGTAATACCCTTGGCCACCGTCACTAATAGAAGCACTGTATCCATGGCATTGCCATCTTCGTGGACCTCGAGAAGTGCATAGCCCAAGGTAAGGAAAATGTCTTGTTATACCGTTGGCTACCATCACTAATTGAAGCACTGCTATCCTGACTAAACTTTTTTCTTATGGATTGCTTCCAACATATTAATGACTGTCAAGAATTACCTTTTCCCTTATCGCGATTGCTGGATTACTAACTTTGATGTAATCTTGAATCCTTGATCTCATCGATGGAGGATTGATTGACAATGGTCATATTACATCTTAATATTAGACTCTCTCTTTCTCATAGCAAGCAACTTCGTCTTGTGACCTCTTCGATCCTCTGCCTCAATTGCTACTGATTTGGAAGGAGATGAAGTGGTGGATCTCTTGCTTCATCCAAAAGTTGCTCACTTGGTTTTTTTCTTTATGTCAATAGCCAATCTTTCACTGGATTGGATTCATCGTGATAAAATTTCAAATCAAATTGGATATAACTTGGGCTCCAATTTTTGCTTAAATAACTCATGATAATGCAACGTCATATGCATGTTATAATGAACATATATAAGTTTCTCCAAGCATCTTTATAAAATCCGATTGCGAACTTTAGTATGGATCAAGGAGAATATGGATTAATAATACTTGTATTTGTTGGATGAAATGGTCTATGATAGGACCCTTTATGTTATCTTCCTTAAGTGCAATGCAAATCTTCCATATTTTAGCCTCCACTTAACTACAAAAGGACTATTAAACAATCTTCTTTGATTGACTATTGAATTGGGGTGAATAAGGCAAAATTTAGTTGTGACGTATGTTTATGATCTTTGTTATATAGACATAAAACAATGATATTTTTGCTAAATGTATTGAAATCATCTTGAAATAGACAATCCTAAATTAACATACATAAATAAGTAATTGATTATTAATAAATGTTAATAATATCATTGCACTTGATTCGTTTGTTTCCACCTTTTATTATCACTTACAAAGTGGGTGCAAAAGTTCATCATTAGCGGCAAGGTTGTTATGGTATTGGTACGCTGGATTGCATAATAATTTACATGATGAATACAACACATTTATTGGCTTAAAATGTGCATATACTAATTCTTAGTTCATAAACAATGCAATCAAAATATTTTTTAGTAATCATATGAAGATCTATGGTCATTTGAGCATTCCATCTTTGAGCAGTGGAATGGAAATATGATGTATATTTCATATACATAGCTCATTTTGGCCTTTGTCTGTATTAAATCATCGCAAGACTACATACAATGGCTCCATAGAGGATCTTACTTAGATCCAAGGTTCGCCGTACCGTACCGTACCGGCGTTTCGACCCACGCTCGGTACGGTACGATACGGGTGTACCGACCGGTATACCGAGGTGTACCGAGTGGTACACCCGATTTCACCGATTTCACCTATAAATATTATTCAATATTTACTATGCATGAAAAACATTAACCATAATCTTAAATATCTTAATTACTCTATAATTAAAGAAAACGAATACATATCTCTTGATTAGAAAGTTCTTCCTCTTAATCTTCCCAAATTAGCCTTAATTGAATTAACAAATCGTTATTTTATAGAGTTTAGGAGAGAAAAGAAAAATTTGAGAGAGAGTTTAAGAGAGTATAATGAAATAGGGGAGAGAAGATTGGTTTAAATAGGAGGAGAAAGGGCTCCAATGGTCAATTTGACCGTTGGAGCACTGTAGCACTGCTACAGTGTGGTAACGGTCGAAATCGATCGTTACCGAGTGGTACCGGGCGGTAACGGTCGAAATTTCGACCGTTACCGCCCGATATTAGGTTTTTGGGTGTACCGCCCGGTAGCGGGCGATCCGCGTACCGGTCACCTATCGGACTGGTACGTACCGCCCGTACCGGGCGGTACGATTAGGTAAGTCAATCCTTGCTTAGATCTATGTAAATTTTACCTAGATCTATGGATTCTATGCATCAGTGATTTAAAAAGGCGCTCGGGCACTCGCCTAGGCGCTCGGGTGAGACGAGGCGAGGCGAGGCCCGAGCGCCTCGCTTCATTTCCAGGCGGCGCGCTTCAAAGAGGCGCTGCTTAGGCACTCGCCCGAGCCCAGGCACCGAGCGCTTCGGGTGAGCGCCTGGGTTAAACCAGGCGACCGAACCAGTGGTTTAGGTCTGGTTCGGTCTCCGATGCTTTAGTTGGTTCAATCGAACCAACTAAATCATCGATATCAGTGCGACTTCCCTAACCCTAACCTTACTCGCCGTTCACGCTACTCGCTGTCGCTGTTGCTCCCGCTCCCCCTACTCATTGCTGCCGCTGCCACTGTTGCCGCTTGCCACTCTCGCTACCGCTGCTGCTGCTCACTTTTATCGCTGCCGCTGCCACTGTCGCCGCTCGTTGTTCCCGCTGCTCGCTGCTGCCGCTGCCGCTGCCACTGTCGTCGCTCGCCGTTGCCGCTACTGTTGCCGCTCCCGCTTTTCTTAGCGCCCTCGATCTTCCCTTACACTCTTCTCTTCTCTTTCGCTTCTCTTTTGAAATCGAAAGTATACTATTAATAGTATACAATATACTGTTAACAGTATACAGTATACTGTTATACTGTATACTGTTAATTTTATACAATATAACATTATTATTTTGATTTGAATACTATTAATTTTTATTTATTTGAAATTATTGTTAGGTTTCAGGATAAATGACAAGTGTACAGAGCAACACAATAGAGTCTCCAATGGCATAAAAAAAAGATCCTGCATGGAAGTATAGTTATCTGAAGGATCCGAAAGATCCTAATGAGTGACTTGCATGTTCTGCAATAAGACTACTAGAGGTGGTATTTTTCGTGCAAAACAACATCTGGTAGGAAATTTCAAGAATGCAGCGGCTTGCAAAAAGTGTTCACCTGAGGTAAAAGAAGACTTGCTGAGTTATATGAATGAAAAGAATACGCAAAAGAATAAATCTTACGGGAATTACCAGAAGACAATGTTGAACACCTTAGGGATGAAGAAGAAGATTATTCTATGAGTATTAACTCAAGTGGGAAAAAAGTATACGACAAAAAAGGAAAAGAAGTTATGAGTACTAAGAAGAATAAAAAATGATCGATGGATCTATATATGTTTCAAGGATCACAGAAGTAACAAGGGTAAGCGGAGGCTCAAAATTTAGACAAACAAATATAAGTGATTCTTGTGATAAAGAAATAAGAGGAAGAACAATTCAGCACATTGCTCGCTTCTTCTATCAGGTTGGTCTTCCCCTTAGTACAACTCGTTTAGATAGTTTTAAGGAAATGATTGAAGCTATTGGAAGATATGGTGCGGGATTAAAACCTCCAAGTTATTATGAGATGCGAGTTTCATTATTGCAAAAAGAGCTGAATTATACAAATGACTTACTAAAGGGTCATAAAGAATCATGGGCAATACATGGTTGCTCTATTATGTCAGATATTTGGACTGACAGGAGGCACAGGAGTATAATTAATTTTATGGTTAACTGTTCTTTAGGGACTATGTTTATGAAGTAAATAGATACTTCATCTTTTATAAAATTTGGAGACAAAATTTATGATTTATTTGACAAGTTCGTGGAAGAAATTGGAGAACAAAATGTCGTTTAAATCATAATCGACAATGGAAGCAACTATGTATTAGCTTGTAATATTCATCTTTTGAAATTTTAATTATTTTATCTTTATTTAAATGTGTTAAAACACTTAAGTCTTATCATTTTTGTTATCCTTTGTCTCAGGTAGATTGCTTGAAACAAAAAGACAACACTTATATTAGACTCCATGTGCGGCACATTGTATTGATTTAATGTTTGAGGATATTGATTTAATCTTAGGATTTCTTAATTTAATAACATATTTTTATTTAAAATTTTAAATAATTATATTTGTTAATTATATTATATATTTTTATATTTTAGCACCTCACTTCGCTCGGGCGAGCACTTGGGCGAGCGCCTCGGGCGTTTTTGGACCGTGGCGTCTTTTGACCCCTAGCGCTTTTTAAATCATTGCTATACATATCTAGGCTCAACCTGCATCGATCTAGATTAAATTTATGCAGATCCTGCTTAGATCTATGCAAGTTGAAGGTGGATCCATACGTATCTTGGTCAAATCTATGCAGACGGGGTTGGATTCAACTTAGATTTACGTAGACATTATCAAGATCCACAGAAATCCACATGAATGTAGATCAGATCTATGCAGATCCTACTTAGATCTATATAAATTAAGTTGGATCAATGTGAATCTAGGTTGGGTCCATGTAGATTTAGCCTGATCCGTTAGATTTACGTGAATCTTAGATATATGCATATCTTGACTAGATCTATGCAAATCCAGGTTGGATTTCTGTGGATCTACGATGGATCGTAACAGTGTTCTTATTTTGATCTAAACATCTTTTATCTAGATCTGAGTGGATCTTGGTCATATTCGAATGGCTCTGTCTCATTTTCTAAAGAAATGACACAACATTCATCCATGAACTTAGAGAGAAAGCTGAAATCTAATTCTAAATCCAGGAAATTATGACCTCACGGAGAAGAAATCATAAGAATATGAGTTTACTTAGCAAATACAGTGAATAGGTTGCATTTGAGGATTGGACTTCTTTGGAGAACAACGAGATGGTTTCTTGAGAATGAGCATGCTTGAGATCCACCTCGGGTTTGTGAAAGATCCAAGTCTGAACAGTGAGACAGAGTGTTTGATAGGGAAAAGAAGGGTATCGATAGTGTTTTAAATGGTTGGCACTGGAGGCTGTTGGATTTGGGAACTTGGTGGTATCCGCAATGATAAGCTGTGTATGAACTAAATCCGAGCGAAACCGATGGTCGGGTTCATGGTTGAACCATGCTTGGTGTTTCTAAATCATATACTTGAATGCTTGAGATCATCCCATCTTGTCCATCTAGTTTGGTAGAAATTTGTGGAGTACACATGTCCAACTTTAGGATCCTCCAGTCTTTCCTATCTGCAGTATACAGTTGAAAATAAGAGTATTTTTAGGTCACCAAACTTCTCGAATATTAAGTGGAGTCGTTTGATGCTAGAATATCTAGGAAGAAAGATATGTAAGAGTCTTCATCTTGGAATATTCTCTATCCCGGTGATATTTACTATTTTACCTTGATTAGTTTAGGGAGTGGATGTTAGTGTTAGGCAAAATAAAGTGAAAAAAAATCTAATGATTGATAATGCCTTGATTTTGTTTTGTGACTCCTTTTCCCCCTCACAATAGGGGACTCTGGTATCCTTTTCGTTTAGTCAATGAATTATGGTTTATTTTTTTGATTGGTCTTACCCAATCAAAAGACAAAAGAGAGAAAAAAAGAAGTTCATGACCTAAGATCTTAAGGAAGGAATTCTGAAGCGTTTAAACAATTGTGCTTCCATCTTTCCGTTCTCCTTGTCTAATAAATTTAATTCAATAACATCCTCACTTTTCTTGTTCAAAAGCTTTGTTAGTGGTTGCCTTGGTTGCTTTCCTTTTCAGTCTATCAATCCATTCATTGTCACCAATTGAAAACTAGCCCTTTAAGCTTTATATATATGTGTGTGTGTGTGTGTGTGTGTGTGTGTGTGTGTTTTAGCACTAATTATCTATTCCTGTGTGATTTTCTGAATTATTATTCACCATATTCATATGCTTATATAATCATGGTCACCATCCTTGACCTTAAAACAAGGAATGGTAATTCTTTTCCTAGTTCATTACTTTTTGTGTGACAGTCGGTCTGCCCATATTGGATATAGGGGGAGATTTCGGTTAATTTATAAGTCTAGATGAGTTTACTACTATTAACTTGGGCTTAAACATTTGGAGTCAAGTGGTTTAGAGCTATTAAATTAATAAGTTAGTTCTTTGATTAAGTTGAGTCATAACAAACACTATTGGAATGGACTTAATATTAGGCAAATCGAGTGACCTAAAGTAAAAATGACTGCCTATGGATGAGACTGGAGGCACATCATTGTATGGAGCTACCATTGGGCTGGGATTAAGTGCATCGTATTAGAATTTGATGTTGGGTTGTGTTGAGGATGATAAACCTTTTGTGAGAGAGAGAGCGACATCTCAATTTAGTTCCACATTCCATGTGTCAAGATTTTTGAGTTAGTTTATAGGGTTAGATAAGTCAGTTTACTACTATTAACATGAGCTGAAGTTTTTAGGGATTATGTGATTCAGGCCTATTTAGTAATGGGTCAGTTTTTGCATCAATGCAGGTTGTGACATGTTGCCTCATCTAGAATATCATTTGCTTGGCCAACCACTTAGGTGCTGTAATGCATTGTGATACACTCTTAAAAATGGTATGTCTTGTAGTATATAAGTAGGCAGACAAGTGCTTGGCATAGGACACTTAGGATCAGGTAAGTATTAATAATGTCTAGTTATTGGCCTTTCATTAGATGACACTCCAAAAGAGCTCATTCTATATGGATACACTCTTGAAAAAGGTATGTCTTGTAGTATATGAGTAGACAGACAGGTGCTTGGCAAAGGACACTTAGGATGAGGTAAATATTAATAATGTCTAGTTATTGGATTATCATTAGGTGACACTCCAAAACAGCTCATTCTATACGGATATCATGAAAGATGCTTTTGCATATTTGCATCCATGGAACTTAACTGGTGTCAAGTTATGAAGACTGGTAGATCATGGACTTCCTTATTGACAATATGCTTATGGCGGTTAGGTAACAAACTGATATGTGTTGTCGAAGACATGGTCCAAAATGGCACCATGCTGACACTTCTCTTCTAGCATGTTAAAAAAAAGGTAAAATAGAATGGAGAATGAACTAAAGAAATCACATTCATACACATCTTTCAAACAATTACCTCTTATTCATCATCAATAGACCTTGACTGTTGGTCACACAGCCTTTTGAATCTTGTCAGCCACTTGAGAAGGTAGTTCACTACTTCACTCATGCTTTGTCTAGGTATTTGCTTAACTCATGAGATGTTTTCATTTTTGCCAAATCAGCAAATGTATATAAGCACATATAGTTAATATGTAGTGCTGCAAGCATCTGCCCAAGTCATTGTGTCATCAATACTTTTGTCTCTTTATGGTTGTATTTATATGGAGGATTGTTGTTTCATGGTAGCAGTGATTTAGAAAGTGCTAGGTGCCAAGGTCCCAAAACGCTTGAGGCGCTCTGAAATATTAAAATATAAAAAATATATAATATAATTAATATAATTATTTAAATAAAAATATAACATTAAATTAAAAATCTTCTGTTAACAGTATATTATTTACTGTTAATAGTAGTTAGAGGGGGAGAAAAGAACTGTTAACAGTAATATAGGGGGATAAAAGGATCACTGATGGTGGAAAGTGGTAACAACAACGGTGAGAAGGCAGTGATGAGAAAGGGATCTTACGAAGTTCCTTGGCCTCTGCTCTTCAGTCTTGTCTCGGTACTTAGAGTTTGTCTCTGCATGCTCCACCTCCTCAGCCCCTTTAATGACCAAGCGCTCTCCCTCCATGAGAGCAAGGGATCAATGACTTTCACGGAAGTCTCGCCTCTGCGGTATCATGGCACTACCATGCCCATGGCCCTACTATCTGTCGCCTCGCATTTACATCCCTTTTCTTCACGATCAGTAGATATGTCTCTGTGGCACTCCTCTGAGTTCACCTCCATTCTAACTGATGCTTGATTTTGGGTAGCTAAGTCCCTCTGGACTCGTTGTCGCTTCCTCGCCCCTTTCGACCCCCTGCTTCAACACCTCTGTGTTCTCCAAGCAGCTGCCTTTGGTTGATGGAAAGACAGACTGCAACGCTCATGCATGGCCTCTGCCATCACGTTGTAGGGTTTGCACCGATTATGTTCTCCTTAGCTTTTTTGGTAGCAACGTTTGCTTACTCGACCTTATCCTCTGACTTGCTGGGCTCCCTTAAACGAATATGGGCTGTGGAGTAGTCCAACTCTCCAGCTGCTTCGATCATACCTCTACATGATCGAGTCCCTCCCACGGGACTCACTGGTACTTGCATTCGAACTTTTCTTTTGGTGGAACACAGTCCCCATATGCTGATGACCAAGGCTTTCATCCGATGCAAAATTCGATGCACGTACGGAAGACCCGTCTCTGCGGTACCATGACCTTTACTCCTTGAATCCATAGTCCTTCTTGTCGTCGTGTTGTTCACCGAAGTGGAGCTTCCAATAGCTCCCGATCATACCTCCGTATTACGGGACTATATCGTGTGTATTGCATTGCCACGAACTATTCCACCACGATCCGCTGCACCATGTCGCCTCCTGGTGACATCTCTATTGCATTCTGATCTTTATGGGATGAACTCGAATTGTGATCCCTCCATGTGTGCCCTTTGCCAATACATCACAGGGTCTCATTCACCTTCGATTTTGTTCTCTCATTTGGAAATTGACCTTCATCCACCCGCTCTTGAACATCTAGATGAAGCACTGCTCTAGAACAATTCGTCGCCTAGTAGCTCCCGAAGTCCATCGACTTCGTTGAAAGTGGTGCACCATTGTCTGGATCCTGGGCCTCTGCCCCTACCAGCACAATCTCCGCTGCACACCGTTTCCTTCATGGCAACTTGAATGGCAACACCGTGGCATATTCTTCAAGAGTACCCGCCTCCGTGTCCTCTTGCCTTGTGCCAAGGTTGTCTGAACCCAACTTCGCCTTCGCAAGTTGAGTCGCCTTAGTTCCTCCATCAAATGCATCTCCGAGATAAGGTGCATGTGCCCATAAGCTCCCTTTGTCTTTGGCACCATGCAAGATGAGTCTGCTCCATCAGAATGATGGACCCATGGAACAACAGGATCCTGCTCTTGCCTCTGCAAGAGTTCATGTCCTTGACCTCTGTCCAAGGAAAGCTCTATGCCTCCACTCTATGTTCCATCTTCTATGTCGGCTCCCTTCATGCGTCTTGGGTACTTCGCCAAGTTACACCCAAGTTGCTCCGCTTCTCGTTTTTGCATTGAGTTGATGGTGGCCCTCGCGCCCACCATTCCACGGGTCAGCCCTCCCTTGAGTTTGATCTCCATATCAACTCCAAGTGTACCTTCATTTGTGTTCCTTTGGGTTGCTCTCCCACTTGATCTCGCAATGCATCCACCAATGCATTCTCTCAAGCGAGATTATGCGACGACTCCTCGCCGCTCGCTCGGTCCATTGAGCTTCATGGAGTTGTTGTTTGTTGAGGTACTCCTCAACATGTGCGATATGTTGCACATGTTTCTCCCTCTGTAGAAACCGGGATCTATCCCTCCTGGATAACTATCCCGTTGGAGCAACATCTCTTTTCACTTCTTTCTCTCTGAAAGTTTTGGAGACCATCCCCTTCGGACTACTCCGATTTGCTGAACAAACTTTGCATTGTTCTGCCTCCTGCAAATGCACTTGCTAGATAACGACTCTACGTCAATACTGCCCCCGCTGCACCACTCAAGGCCTAGCAACATGCTGAACTCGCTGCACACTTCAGCCTCCTACGGACGTATCCTTCACATGCCGAAGAGAAAGTTTCAATGCTCCATGGCGCTGAGTTTCGGTCGCCTTGGGATAGCCGCGAATATTCCATTGTCCGCATACAAGCCAATGCATGAATACCGAATTCTTCGAGTTAGCAATTCTCCACACCTCTGTGAGCTTTGCCAGACAACTCTTTTTTCGGTCATCGAGCAACTTATTCCACCTTGCGTGGTCTCATCCTTTACCAAAGCGTTACCGGCTTGCCGAAAGCACCATCAAGTATAGTTGTCAACATTAAGCCGTAGCTCAAACTTCGGTCATCCCAACCTTTGCGCGCTCGATTCTTCCCGACTTGCTTGTTTCGTGGTGCCTCTTCGCGAAGGGTTGGCCATTTCCTCGAATGTCAATCTCAAAATGCCGCTCCTCCGGCGACTCCTTTTTTCCCTAAATCTCCATGCTTTTTTTTCCCCAAACGGTCACGCTGCGGTGTCGACGCCCTCAACGCCGACCCTTAGGGTCTCCCCGTTTGCAGATGCCAAGTGTTTCTATGAGTGCTTGTCCGGCGCTCGATACCGTCGATTCTGGGACTTATTTGGTTTTGTCTAAGTCGTGCGGCACCCTTGTGTGTCCGTCCGCAAAGGTCAGCCTCCCCAAAACCTCCCATGGTCCCTTAGGACCTACAAAAGAGAAAACGGGTTAGAGAAAGCACCTCACTCGGGATCCACAAGCAAACATTCCAGGAAACACTTAATAGAAAATGCAAATTACAAACATACTTTACAAGCTCTGAACCGTTACACAACAAAGGGCCAAAATAGTCCACTATAGACCGAATATCTCTCACAAGTGTCTACATGACATGACCTTTATTTACAAGCCTAAGAAGGCCACCAAACCCAACTAAAATGAGGTTGTTATGCCTTCAACCATTCCTCTACATGCTGTGTAAAGCATGAACAAACAGAAAGACACGGACATACATAAGTAGTACATCAAACAACCTGTTTAGAACTTTATCCATGACAATACGGTGCCTTATTGAAGCATGCCACCTGATCCACACATGAGGCGCTCGAGTGAGACGCTTCATTGAAGCATGCCACCTGATCCACAAATGAGGCACTCGGGCCTCGTCTCACCTGAGCGCTTATTTAAATCACTGTTTTCTTGCATAATACAATTGTCTTTTGCTAATTAGGATGTTCTTGTGCTTAGTGGTCCTGACCAATAGTTGGCCTACGTATATATCAACATGTTTGACATGGCTTGCGCCTATGTCTTTCCAACATTATATGTTTTAACCCACTATAACTGCATTCGTAATTTCGTACCATACCGGCATTTCGAACTCAGCTTTGTACGGTACGGTATGAGCATACCGAGCGGTATGCTTTGGTGTACCGATCGATATATAATAATAATAATAATAATAATAAGTTAAAAAATAAAAAAAAGGGTGACATCGTCGAGGCGACGTCGCCTCGTTTCTTCTCCCCGCATGGGGAGAAGAAACCTCGTTTTCTTCTCCTCGCGAAGCCTTGGCGATCTTGCCGAGATTTCTTCTTCTTGTGCGAATAAGAAGAAGTCGTCGACGACGCCAAGGCCTCGTTGCCTCAGACAAGGAGGCAAAATCTCATATGCGGCGTCTGACGAGGGAGGGCGGCGATAGATCGGGATCGTCAAGGGAGAGCGGTGCCGGATCTTCATGTTCTCCCTTTTCTTCCCCCTCTTCTTCCTTCTCCCTTGGCTAATACTGCCCGGTAGCGAGCAACAACGGTCAAAATTGACCTTTACTGATCGATTTCGGACGGTAACGGGGCGGAAACAACCCCAATCAACAGTACCGCCTGTATCGGGCGGTATCATTCGAAATTAAAATCCTTGCATTGTAATACAAGGTATATAGTTTCGAATGATACCGCCTGATACCGGCGGTACGTACCGAACCGATAGTAAACTGATACGCGGATCGCTTATTTTTTTATAAATAAATAAATAAATAATATATATATAAATATATATATAAATATATAAATATATAAATATATAAATATATATATATATATATATAAAGGCGAAGTCGCCGAGGCGACGTCACACAAATATTTTTTAACTTTTTATATATAAATATATAAATAAATAGATATATAAATAGAAAATTATATATATATATATGTATATATATATATATATAAAGGCGAAGTCACCGAGGCGACGTCGCCCCGCCTAGGGAGAAGAGAGGCGATGTCGCCTCACATGGGGGAGAAGGGAGGCAACGTCATCAAAAAAATTTTTTTTACTTATATATATATATTATATATATTATATATATATATTATATATATATATTATATATATATTTTATATATATATATACACCGAGCAGTATACTGCTCGGTATACAGTACCGTACCGTACCGTACCGTACTGAGAGAACATCGAACCTTCGGTATGGTACGATATTTTAATCCTTGCTGTAATATTGATCACTGAGACAATTTTTTTCTACTCACGTAAAACCAACTAACCAAGTGAAAGAAAAGGCAACTTAGGGCATGGGACTCTCCCAACAATGCGTGGTTTGGACTCTGGAGACGATTAGTGTATACAACCAAACCCTTCGTAGCAAAGTTATTGTTTCTCTAACTTCGAATTTTTTACAAGCATGACATGTTCAAAGGAACAACCATGGTTTAACGTATTGCCCGAAATGGTATTGTACACATGGTATGTACCGGTCTGACAGTTGATTGTAACATGGTCCACCCTATACCGGGCGGTATAACAATTGTACTAGACGACCTATGCTGGTCGATAATGGTCGAATTTTGATCGAAATCAATCAAGGGCCTAGATTGAATTGGATCCAATGGTCAATTTGATCATTATATGCATTTGAATGCCTATTTAACCCCATTTCTCCCTCCTCTTTCACCCTATTTCAATTTCACATCTTCTAACACTTTTTCTCACTCAATCACTCTCTCTCACAAATTCTCACTCTTGTTCAATATCAACCGAAGAATAATTTGGAACACACTGCAAAGCTACGTATCAATGTCCGAAAAGGATAAATCTGTTAACCTTTCCTTATTTAGATTTTTTTTATTGAAATATAATTAAATGTGAATTTATTTCTAATTAAAATACTCTTAATTTAGGTTTTTATTCCTATTTTTTGTGTATTTTTGGAGATTTTCTGGGCATTTTTTTGGAACTGCTGGTACATTCCGGTGTACCATGTCAGTATGCTGGTACAGACCAGTACGTGCTGGACCGGCCCAAACCGGCACAGCCGATCCAGCCCAAACTGGCACAGCTGATCAGCACAAAATTGCAATCCTTGAGAACAACCATAGTAAATGTGCATACGAGAATTTCTTTTGTGAATCAACTTGTCGAAAAGGTGTTGCAGTGTAAATCAATGGTAAAATCAGGCCTTAGTGTAAGTCTTCAACCTCTACATTCACTCCAAAGTGTTTTTGTTTCATAATTCTACGTTAAGGCTTTAGTTTGTCTGCTTGAATAGTATTGTCGACCTTCATTACATGGTCGTTCATCCATAAACAATGTTTTTGCATTTAAGGTAATTTATCTTGCTGTGAATTTAGCTTGTAGTTCTCATTATCTTCCTTTAAGACATCAGCTTTATAAATTGTTTAGGTTTGCTCAAAAACCTTGTAGGTCCAGATGTTGCAAATGCACTTTTCCAACTCATGGTCTCTTGACCTGGTTGGTCATAGTCTTGTCATCTTGGCTCTTTTCTAGCTAGAACTAGGACAAGCCATACATAACCATCTGGTGTTGTTAGTAGTCATTAGGTAAACTATTTACAGATTTGTTTGTGTTTATCCTATTGTGATCACATTAAATAGTCTGACCTTATGTAGCCTGTAGCCTGAACCGATATGGTAACGACAGGTCTGCCATTTAGGAAGTTGCACTCTAGATTGTCAAAGTTTGACTGCAGTTTAAATTCAAGGTAGCTATTTGATTATCTTCCTATGCAATTTCTTAAGTTTGGTCCTTGCGCTCTGTCATGTATTTTCTGGCCTGCAGTTTGTTTAAAATTTTCAATTGCTAAACTGAAAAGTTGCGACAAATATTCCAACGTTGAGGCAAGCTTGAACATTCTTCAATGATTGCAGGCTTGTAACGAAGGGTGACAGCTTTGAAATGAGTGGAAATGTCCTTGGTCTTAAAGTGGAGAGTAATGGAATCACAGTGTTGGAGCCTTTTGATACCTGTTTGAAATTTTCAAATGCATCTGGGAAAACAAACATACATTTTGCTGTATCTGATATAGTTATGAATTTTTCCTTCAGCATCCTGAAACTTTTCTTAGCTGTCGAGGAAGATATTTTAGCATTTTTAAGGATGTCATCTAAGAAAGTGTTGGTCATCTGTTCTCAATTTGACAAGGTTGCTTCAGTAAATGGTATGCCAGAGTCACTTCTCCTTGTTTCTTGCTTTGCAATGCTTGTTTCAAGTAAGCAAAACTTTTTCGTTTGTGAACATCAATGTTTTCATCATAACTTCTTTCTACCAGGTTACAATCATACATATACTTTCTGGAGGCCACAGGCACCATCTGGATATGCTGTCCTTGGGGACTGCTTGACTCCGCGGTCTGTACACTGTTCTTTCATTTTATCTTAGCTTTTAAGTTCTATGAATCTGATATCTAATGTTTCTTTATACATAGGAATCAACCACCTTCAAAGGGAGTTGTTGCTTTGAACACCAGCTTTGTGAGAGTGAAGAGGCCTTTGTCCTATAAGTTAGTATGGAGAAGTGGTCCTCATTGTGCTGATATAGGCCAATATGACGGTACAAGCCATTTATTGAATAATGGAGATGGTGGGCAGAATGGTGGTTTCTCTGTTTGGTTCCCTGTAGCTCCTAGAGGCTATGTTGCAGTGGGTTGTGTAGTTTCATCTGGAAGTGCAGAACCACCACTATCCGCTGGTTTGTGTGTTTTGGCTTCTTTGGTTTCTCCATCCTCCTTCAAGGACTGTATTGCACTCAATTTAAATAATCCGTATGCCTCATTGTTCTCATATCTTCTCTTTTGTTCTTCAACATAGAACTGTAACAATTTCGGTTGCTAATTCATATGCTTTCTTTGTTGCATTACATCAAAATTTCAGGAATAATGCAGATATTGCATTTTGGCGAGTGGAGAATTCTTTTGGTTCCTTTTTACCTGCAAATCCGAACAGCACGAATTTGATCGGTAAAGCTTATGAGCTACGTCATGTGCTCTTTCGTAATTCAGATACTTCTATTGAAGATTCTAAAAGTTCCAGAGTCCAAACGACAATAAATGATGATGGTTCTCGGCTGGAAAGAGCTGAATTATTGACATCTGGTCGCTTATTTGAAGCTGTGGCAAATTTTAAATTGATATGGTGGAACCAAGGCACATCCTTCCGGAAAAAACTCTCAATATGGCGACCAGTCGTTTCACCTGGAATGGTTTTCCTTGGTGACATTGCTGTTCAAGGGTACATATCTTATTTTACACCATGGTGTTCTATTTTTAATAATTTTCTCTTGTACAGATTTTTACAATTACTCCTGGAATGCAGCTATGAAAAACCAAATTCAGCTGTTGTTCTTCGTGATCCTGGAGATGAATCTTTTCTGAAAGCCCCTCAAGATTTTCAACTCATTGGCCGCATCAAGAAGCAAAAGGGTGCTGAAAGTATCACTTTCTGGTTACCTATACCTCCTCCAGGTTTTGTTGCATTAGGATGTGTTGCATCTAGGGGATCACCTAAGACTGATGACATTGGCTCTTTAAGATGCATTCGCAGTGATATGGTAGCAGGAGACCAGTTTGCTGATGAAAGCATATGGGATACTTCCGAAACAAGGATGTCAGAACATTTTAGCTTGTGGAGTATAGGTAATGATCTGGGCACGTTCCTCGTAAGAAATGGATATAGAAAGCCCCCAAGAAGATTTGCATTAAAACTTGCAGGATCAACTTTATCCAGTGGCTCAGATAACACCGTGATCGATGCAGAAATAAAAACTATATCTGCAGCAGTATTTGATGATTATGGAGGACTGGTAAGATTTTCTGCTAATTTAAACTTTATCATTCTTTGTCAAAGATGGTGCTGACTGTGGATTAGAGTCTCTCGGTAGTGACTGCCAGTGTCACATGCTGTCCGTCAGCTTGCTCCATGTCTACACTGTTGCTGTGGATGCAAATGTATGTGTTTGTCACAGAAAGAGAGAGAGAGAGAGAGAGAGAGAGAGAGAGGAGGAGGAGGATGTAAACCAGGATTTAAATTTTAAATACAAGTTGGACTGCTGCATACCAATCTATCAGTGAGACCCAGCATGTTAACCGACCATACCAGCTTGGTACCACTTAGTATACCACTCAAGTTTCAAACCCGGTGTTTGATCAATATTTTACATGTTTTCATCATAAATGGTAATTGGTGGAATTTCTTTGTCCTTTAGCTGAGGTGAGGGAGGGGTTGGGGGCAAATAGACATGCATATTCATAGGAGATGAAATGATCAATAATCTTACCCTTCTTTTCTTCAAAAGCTGAAAATGGATAATTTAAAAAAGTAAATAAGGGAAGAATTAGAAAAAAAATGGTATCAAATATCAACACTGCATACCCTATACCCATGGTTATTGCTGACTTTGTGCCAGCATGAGAAGATTGATCCATGCTGGTGTTGATATTTACATGACATGTCAGCTGAGCATATTTATATGACCTTTCAGCTTAGCATGAGTATGGTAATATTATAAGGAACATCTTTTGCCGTGTTGAACGTTTTCAGTCTTTTAAAGCATCCCATGTATTTGGAGAGGGCAACCGATGTGCTCGTTGGTTAGTTACTCGTGCTAAGCCTCTACTCATGCTAAGCATCCCATGTTTTTGGTCTATGATGAGCAAAGTGTTGGATGTATTAGACTCTTAATGTAATTTAGATTTTTATCTTTTGAACAAAAAACATTGAGTACTATCCTTCTCTCATGCATATGCTGATTTAGTTTATCTGTCTTCATTTAGATTGATGTTTGCTTGATAGAAGACTAGAAGATACTAATTTGAGTTTTTATATGAAACCTTTTTGGGTGCACGCAGATGGTTCCACTGTTCAATGTTTGCTTGGATAAAGTTGCATTTAGCCTACATGGGAGACCAGATTATTTAAATTCAACCATGAGTTTCTTCTTGGCTGCAAGATCATACAATGACAAATATGATGTATGGGAGCCCTTCATTGAACCCATGGATGGGTTTATAAGGTGTGTTGCGAACCTAATTTCTTAGTAAGTCAGTTGATTTATAGGGCTCTGATTCTTCTCAAGGTGACTGCAATGTGCTGTAAACTTGTCTGTCACTCACTTTATATGCCATTCTCCACATAAGGTGAACCCACCTTCCAGAAAGGCCTGGAAATACTTGCCACTTGTTTAACTAAAGTCGTATTGTCTATAGTTTTTGTCAAGGTGCATGGCAGCCTGTATTGATATTTACAATGTTTTTAACCAAATACAGTCCTCTGACATTTTGTTGTGAAATACATTATGTACAGGTATCAGTATGATCTAAATGCACCAGGTGCTGCCACACAGCTTCGTATGACATCTACACAGGATCTTAATCTGAACATCTCTGTTTCTAATGCAAATATGCTGATTCAAGCTTATTCAAGCTGGAATTATCTTAATCATATTGATGAATCGTATAAAAAGATAGTGAGTATTATCTCTCCCGTCTCTAATTTTCCAGGTTCTTGATTATTATTTCCAGGATGAGCTTTGGTCTCATAGTTAGGTTGCTTCTTTGCAACCTAGGCGACCATTGTTTATGTAAAAAAAATATAGCCTTTTTCTGCTGGGTTAAAACTGTGTACAATGACGCTTATTAGCGAACTGGGTCTCCTTCTTTATTAAAGTTTTTTGCACATATCTGCAAGCAAACTTGCCTCTCAAGAAAAAACTGTATCTTTATTGCTAACTTTTGCTAGCTATCATCTATGTATTTAGGAATCAGTTCCTTCTGCTTTTGGTGAAAGTTCTATCATTGATATTCATCACAAAGGTGACTACTATATCATTCCGCAAAACAAGCTTGGCCAAGACATATATATAAGAGGTACTGGACACATGAGGCCTTCAAGCATCATCAAAATGCCATCAAGAGACAATAAACCTGTAAAAGTTCCAGCACCTAAAAATATGCTGAATTCTCATTTGAAAGGGAAGACGAGTACAATATCTAGGTCATTGGTGACCATAATTATTGCTGATGCTGAGGTGAGATCTGTTCAAGATTTGTAAAAAAAAGAAATAATTGCAATTTCTACATGATGAATTTGGTATTTCATTATCCAGCAACTGTTTACAGCAATTATTGATTGGCAGCGGATATCCAGCGGCATGTGTACCTTGCTCTGGCCATTCTTATTACATGCCAATTAGGTGTTGGCAATTGATATGGGCATGGATTTGTTCTGGCGACCTCCCTAATGCCAATACCCTAATAACACGGTTTGGCATAGAAGGGCAGAACATGTGATCCATGTCACTGACACTGATAAAATTTTCGTACATTTACATTTAATGATGAACATTTACATGTAATGATGAATTTGAAATTGGATATTGTCAATTCTTATTACCAAAGATCAAGTTGAATATGTTCTGTGTATTCAACATTTTCAACTTCTTTACTATTATCTAGCAACTGACCATTTGACCTGGTAGTTGATACCATGATATGGTTGCTGCTCTACAATCTAGTTGACAAGGCTTAAGAGTCATAGAATCAACCTCTGCTTACAAGTATATGTCTGAATACATTCGTAGACCTCACGTTAGTGGGAGTCTTGTTAATTAGGACTTCATATGATGATTTAATAGGGTGGTATACTGGTATCTACATTGAGAAATTTGATTATTATGTTTTATGACTTTTGGACTTAAATATTTTTTGGAATAACATATGATGACAACACAATAGCCTTTTTCATATGGTTTGACTATGTCAACTCAACACATTTTTGGTCCATGTGTGCCACACAACTTGTAGATCATCTTCAATTACATGTCTCCTGTGACCCGTTAAAGCACAGGAGATAATATTCCAAACGTTTTGTCATTGCTTGTAGTGTAAGTTGCTGTGGTAGATTTTGACAGGGCGATTGCTCTCTTTAGATAACCTCCTTATGCATAACCTAACTATGATTTGTTACATCAATTTTTTGTCATCTAAAGTTCTAAATTGTATTTCACTCTTTCTTTTTTTAATTTAATTGTAGAATAACTATAATTTGTTATTTAACTGCCAAAGTTTAGAAGAAGCCTTGTGCACCAGCCACACTTCTTTAATGGAATAACACCAATGTTGATTTTCTTAGTCATTTAGATTTTGCGGATTTTCCTTTTCCTAAAGTAAAATTCATTATTCATTTGACATGCAGTTAACAACACCCGAGGGGATAGGTACTGGTGAGTACATGGTAGCCATTCGCCTTTATATAGATCATCCTGCTGTGTCACCTCTGCGACAACAAAGTGCCCGTACATCTGGTGTTTTGACCAAGCATTCTTCCTCAAGCATTACCACAGTGAATTGGCATGAAATATTTTCTTTCAAAATTGATTCCACGGTATTAATCACATTAAGGTTTTGCAGTGTCTACTTGCAAAGAGTAGTACTTTAGTACTTAGTAACTTACAGCGTCTTCTATAGTATTATCCACTTATTTTTTTGCCATTAGTCTCAATTGGATTTGAGATCATGTTGAATTGTTTTTCTGATCATTTCTAGTAGTAAACCCTAACTAATTCGGGGTCAATTATTTGACTGTGGACTTTTGCAGCGTAACATATTGGTGCTGCTTTATCATAGTGAAGCAATATGGTACAAAAAATTTACTTTTGATGGGCATTCATATATGGTTTTGTCATGTTCTCTATCAGAGGCATAATTCTGGCTTTTATTTGTGTAGTTCATTACGTCAAACAAGTATCAGGTTTGCAAACTTAAAAGTTAAATCTATTTCTAATCATGCTCTAAAGGTCATCTAGAGTGCTTGTTTGGTTCAGTTTCTGAAAAAAAGGGAAAATTGTAATTATTGCATTTTAGAAACTTTAAATTCAAACCAAACAAACATGATATGACAATGCAGTGCAACATATAGAATTAGAACTTTGTAAAAGTTATCTGAGAGGTAAATGAATATACATATTAATGTGGGTATAGAAGAGAATTAAAATACAGAATCAAAATATATGGACTTGCTAAAATGTTTGGGATATTGTTTAAATTTTTGTTCTACTAGAACTTGGTAGTAAATATTTCAAATTCCAATTAGCATGTTTTAGTATAATTCATGACATTATTACAAATTGCATTGGCATGCATTTTGCTGACTTGTGTTGAAGATACCAACGTATTGGTTTATGTTGGCCAGCTCAGTGTGTTCTTGAAACACCCTAGCACTAAGAAATGGCAATCCTTGCTTGGAAGTATGACGTAGCAGTTAAACAACCAACTGCTGAGGATGATTTTGTAGTGACTACTAATTTCATCATTCATTTAGAAGCTCATAAATCTGAAAACATATAAAACGTTTCTTGGAATGGTCCCTACAAGGGAAGTTAGATGAACACTGAAGTTATGATCAGGAGAAGGCAGTTTATGCTGACAGTACATCATTCAAAATGTGAAAAATTACAATGTATCTATGTTTCTTTAGTTGAGTAGCATTGATAGTTCTGAAAATGGCCTAAGCATATGTCCAAAAAAGTGTAATTGTTACTTTATTACAAGGTTTGCCTTATTGGTCTAAATCGGTGTACAAGCTGGCTGACAGTATGGTACGTACCACCCTCTACCGGTGTACCATGTGTTGCCATGGCGAGGCGTGTTGACGGCATAAGAAAATGACAAAAAATAGCTCCAAAAATTCCTAAAAAATAGGAAAAAAATATAGTAGGGTTTTGAAGTTGAAAATAAATATAAATTTAGCAAAAATAATCAAAATTAGGAAAAAATAGTGACATTTTTTTTGGGCTTTGAGGTGCAAATCACATATGTTAATCCTACGAGTTCTTCCTCTAACTTTGTGGAGTTTAAGAGAATAATCTAAAGTTAGAGAGTTCTTCCTCTAACTTAGGTGTTAGTCCCACCTAATTAGCCTCTCAAGCTTGATCCAATCCATAAATCATAGTTTTGTGGAGTTTAAGAGAGTGAAAATAAAAGAACGAGAGAAATATGTGAGTGAGAAAGTGATTGAGAGAGTAGATGAGTTAGAGAGTGAAAGGAGAGAGAATGATGGGGTAAAAAGGGTTTAAAAACCCTTTCTATTGGTTCAAATGGTTAAATGGACCATTTAAATCAAATCAATCCTAACTCTTGATCGGTATTGGTCAAAATCTGACCGGTACCGACTAATACAAGTCGGTAGTCGGATTTCGATCGTTCTGACTGGTACAAATCTCGTATCGGTGATATGGGGTCATATAATAGAAACGACTCAGTATAGGGTGGTCCACATACCGGTCCCCTTTTGGACCAGTCCATACTGCCTATATTGGGTGGTATGCTGCAGCATGACAGACCTAGCTTTATTAAGTACAAGATCAAAGACATTTTATCTCTTAAAATATGGTAAAGTTTTAATATGTTTTGGTGCAAACTCAACTTTTTACCATGCCTTTATTTATTTATTTATTTTTTTTGTAATGCCTGCTTAGTCTTCATGATGCATCATTTTCTTTGGGTCTTACGCCATGCAAAGAATATCTCAACCCAATACTCTGTGCTAGTTTGGTTAGTGGCCACAAGTTGCATCCCAAGCTCTTTCTCATGCTTTTGTAATGTGTCCTCTCTAAACAGGAAAATTACATTCTGGAGTTTATTGTAGTTGACCTGGGAAGAGGTACTTATTCCGTTGTTCTGTACTTCTTTGTATTTAACTTTTATTATTTGTGAATTTCATCATGATGTCATCAGATATATCTTAAGACCTGGAGCTTACTTTGACAGGAGAGCCAGTAGGAATCCATACAGCCTGTTTAAAGCAAATGGCACATGAACTCCCGCCTGGTTTAAGTTCATATGATTCTAAATGTCATTTTTCCTGGAAGGAACTTTCATCAGCCAAAACATTAGTAATTTTCTTTTTCATCTTAGTTTGCAGTGGGTTCTTTTTGCTCTTTTTTTTCTCAGGAACACCCAATATATGAAAGTCAGCAAGGACCTTCAAGTTTCTCCTTTCTGATACTGTAGCATATTGTCAAATTAGTAATGTTATATTACCTTTACTTGATCATGAACCAGGATTGTCAAAGTGACAGACAGAGTAAATTCCAGGGGAGAATAAGATGTGCCATACTACTGCCCATGGAACCTGAAAGTAAAAATGACGACCATGACAGCGCCATTACCAACAAAGCTGGATTTATTCAAATCAGTCCAACAAGGGAAGGACCATGGACAATTATGAGGTTGAATTATGCTGCTCCTGCAGCATGTTGGAGGTTTGGTAATGATGTTGTTGCTAGTGAAGTATCTGTCAAAAATGGTAACAGATATGTTGAAATTCGGTCTCTGGTATCAGTCACTAATAATACTGACTTCTTCATTGACCTGTGCTTAAAATCCAACTCTTCTTCTGAATATTCAAGATCAGCAGATGAAGAAATTAACATTCCTGATAGAGGATTTGATGTCAACAAATTTGAAATGGAAGAGTTCTTTGAGATAGAGAAGAATGATCCATTAGTTGGTTGGATAAGTTGTTCTTCACGCATTCCATTTGCCAGTCATCCTAAGCAATTCTCTTCAGATGGTGAAAATCAGGTGAGGAAAATAAATCAGTTTCTTTTGGTCCTTTTAAGGCCTTAAGCATTTAATTTGACTTGTGAGATTGAGAACTGATTTTATAAATGCTGTCACATATCTTCTTTGTTAGTAGCATTAGGATGCTTCTTATGCCAAAAATAATACTCACTTGAACTTACGCTAGTGTACAGGCGCCTCACTTCATGTCCAGGCGCCTCGCTTTAAAGAGGCGCCACCTGGGCGCTCGCCCGAGTCCAGGCGTCGGGTGCTTCGGGCGAGCGCCTGGGTTAAACTAGGCGACCAAACCAGATTTTTAGGTATGGTTGGTCTTCGGTGCTTTGGTTGGTTCAATCGAACCAACTAAATTATCGATATCAGGCTCGCTCTCGTGATTTCCCCAACTTCCCCAACCCTAACACTCGTGATTTTGCCGCTGAGATTTCTTCTCCACTGTCGCTGCTCTCTGCTGCCATTTCTACCGTCGCTGCTCGCCGCTACTCTCCTACTCGTTGCTGCCACAATCGCTGCTGTCGTCGCTCGCCGTAGCTGTCGCCGCTCCCGTCGTCGCTTGCCGCTACTGCTCGCAGCTCCCGCTGTCGCTCGCCGCTCCCGTTGTTGCCGCCGCTCCCGTTGTCGCCGCTGCTCGCCGCTCCAACTACGGCTATCGCTTGCTACCGTTGTCGTTGCCTCAGCAGCCTCGGTCTTCTCACTATACTGTTAACAGTATATTAACAGTTAACAGTATACCGCTAACTGTATACTAATAATAGTATTTTTATTTATTATATTAATAATATATTATTATGATTTTAATACTATTAATTTTTATTTATTTAGTAGTATATTTTTTATTTAAAAAATAAAAAAAATATACTATTATGATTTATTTATTTATTATGATTTTGTACCCGATTTTCTTAATTTAATTACATATTTTTTAATTAAATAATTATATTTATTAATTATATTATATATTTTTATATTTTAGCGTCTCGCTTCGCTCAAGCGAGCGCCTAGACGAGCGCCTAGCACCTCGTTTTTGGACCTTGGCGCCTAGCACTTTTTTAAATCATTGAGTTACACACTATTACAGGTATCAGATGCATATTGGACTTGTCTGTATGAGCATTTAGGAGTTAGGACATACTTCATTAGCTTATTTGCACTGGTTTTTTAGTATTGCACGTGGGTGATGGCTAAAGTACCTTTCTTTTTTACTGAGTTATTGACATTGGATACCTTGCCATACTAAATTGGTTATACTTCTTTTACTATTTTCATGAAGTGTTCACCAGACATATAGTCATGGTTTTCAATTTCGATGTGTACTAACCAGTACTGGGCGATATGTATTGGTCCGAGAGCCTCGCGGCACGCGGACCGCCCGTTATCAAATTTTTGGCTCGATATTTCAATCGTTGCTGACCTGTACCGGGTAGTAACGATCGATTTCGACCGTTACCAACCTTTTAGCTATTTTAGTTAAAATAGCTGAAAACACTAATATAATATGTATTAGTGTTTTCAGTTATTTTAGGCATACCGCTCGATATGCCCTGGCCTACCATCGGTACGTATCATATCGAGCAAGGCTCGACACATCAGTACAGACCGAAATTATGAATCTTGCATATAGTTCTACTCTCTTACTGCATTTGAACTGTAATCTTAGGTTCCTGAAATGAAAATAGAAAAAGAAAGTTGTTTGCTTGATTTTGACTTTGTTTACTTGAGATATTTGACTATTCCTTGAAAGAATTATCTTAAAACAACATTTCAATTTGGTGACATACTCAAACCATATTATCAGCTACTTCAAACCTGCGTTCGTAATTTTGTCCACGTACTGGTTTGCTAGCGGACCGGTACATACCATCCGGTACGGGTGATATCATTCGAAATTAAAATCCTTGCTTCAAACAGTTCATTGGTATCCTAGTCATAACTTAATGGTGTTTTTCTTTTGCCATATGGTAATTTCATTGCTACAAAGCTAGTGAATTGGAGCTTTAGTGAGTTTAATGGAGAATCGTTCTAGTTACTTTGGAGCTAACTTAAGTGTGTCATATGACAGTACTTGACGTATATACCCACATGCCAGACAATATTATAGTAGGTCTGTGATGGGTTTAGAGATAGATGTGCCTTATGTCATTCTTTTAGTTGGATCTGACATGCATGAAGTAAATCCGGTCGAAATTCAGTAACATTATGTTCCATCGGCCCTAGTATGGAAAAAACCCACAATTTGCTTCCTTCACTTGCATGCCTTCTGGGTAGAGCTTTGCTTTCAATAATTTACATTTGTTATAATTCTGCTTTCGGAAAATATCTTTAGCACAAAGCAAGAAATATTATGTGGTTGGCTGAATTTCAATAGAATATTATCAAGAAATGCATAAATTTTGATGGCTTTGCAAGTTAGTTTGCAGATTTAATTATTTAAAACGGAGTTCTGAGCTATTCTGCCTGTCGGATAGAATGTGTATCATCATATTATATTTTATCAAAATCTAAGGAAAGGATTAGTAGCTATCATGAGATGATGAACCAAGGATTGAAATATCATATTGTACCGGAGTTTCGACATTCGCTTGGTACGGTACGGTACTGTATATCGAGCGGTATATATATATATATATATATATATATATATATATATATAAAATAAAAATTCGGCGACGTCGCCTCGACAATGTCACCAAAATCTTATATATATATACATATATATACATACATATATACATATATATATACATACATATATACATATATATATACATATATATATACATACATATATACATATATATATTTATCTATAAATATATATATTTATATATAAAAGATTTTTATATATAAATATTTTTATAAAAGGCGACGTCGTGTCGCCTTTCCCTTCTCCTATGCGGGGCGACATCGTCTTATATATATATATATATATATATATATATATATATACCGCCCAAGTACGGGCAGTATTATTCGAAATTGAAGACCTTGTGATGAACTTTGGTTGATTCTGTGCAAGATGTAATATTGTTGGTGTAGGTAGAACGTGCTTTTTTTTTTTTTGTCAAAAACAATCCCCAAAAGGGATGGAACTAAAATAAGAAATTCTAAAGTGGATTGTCTAGGTAAACAAACATATGTGGTAGTCTTATTTTTATAATGTGATTGACTTGATATTGGAGTCGATGAAGTAACCCAGACAATCAGACAAATTTTTATTTTGTCTATCATTTACATAGCTCTGCCAATTCTGTAGAAATGTTGTGACATGTTGAACTCGGTTATTTACAAAAAGTTAGTGTAGCAATTGAGTCATTTAGAACTGGCTGAGTGTCTGGTTGGATTTGGATTGGATCCACCCAGAATCTATATTTGTACTTGGTAAGCTCATGGATTCACAATACAAATTTTGATTCAGATATATCCCAGGTATCAGATTTGTGCTCACTGTCTGGTTAGAACTAGGATCTGACATAATTTATTAATGTCAAAGGATCCAAAATGAGGATCAATACTTGAAATGTTGGGTTAGGTTTGGACCGATTTCAGGTTATTGAGCACCATTATCATCCCTATGCTGTCTGGGTACACAATTTTGTATTTTTAATGGTTAAATATGTGTGCGTCTAGAGATTTTAAATCATTGTTGGATCTTTTTCTCCTTGACAATTGTCAAATTTAAATTACCATAATCAACAAGACAGTATGAAGACGGATGCAAAGATTCCTGCAACTAACATTAATGGAAGGAAAGTATCCACCTGGGGCAGTTAAGGGTATCTTTGCAGATCTAAAAACTATTATTGGAAAATTTACAGCCTTCTCTTGTGTGCACTATTTTGGGGAATATAATAAAGCAGCCTGCTAGACATGGTAGGATAGAATATAGATAACATATCCTCTTTATGGAAGGAGAATATCCATTCTCCTCTGGCTGAGATTTTGTGGAATGATCTTATCTTTCTTTTTATAGGACCTTAAACTAATTTAGTTTTTATTTAAAAAAAAAAACAAAGACAGTATGAAAGAATTACAACATAAAATAATCCCAATATTAAAGGCGTCTGTTCTGTTGTGCAGGGACCATCTGTTGTTGAACTGCCAGATGACTGGGAGTGGACTGACGATTGGCATGTGGATACAAGTTCTGTAGTCACGGCTGATGGTTGGGTTTACGCTTCAGATATTGAACATTTGAAGTGGCCTGAATCATCAAAAGAATTGAATTCTGATAATTATGCAAGGCAAAGAAAGTGGATCAGGCATAGGAAATATGTGCCATTCAAGGAAAATAAAGAAATATCTGTTGGGTTATTAAAAGCAGGTGATACTATTCCACTTCCATTACCAGGCTTGTCAAATCCTGTTGTGTCATATATCATGCAGTTAAGACCACAGAATTCTAAAGATGAGAAGGAATACAGTTGGAGCATTGTTCTGGACAAACATTATCAAACTGAGATTTCTGGAGGACATGAGGATTCGCCTGAGATATGTGTATCAGCTCTTAATGAGTGTGATGTGCTCTTGTTTTGCTCTCAAAAGGCAGGGACTTCTTCAGATCATTCTGAAGGTTTGTGGTTTTGTGTGAGTATCAAGGCCAAAGAGATTGGCAAAGATATCAACTCAGTTCCCATAAATGACTGGAATCTTATTATCAATTCTCCTATATCCTTAGCCAATTACCTTCCCCTTTCTGCTAAATATACAGTAACTGCTAATAAGTTGAGTGGTGAAAAAATAACTTGCTCTCAAGGCAATCTTGGACCTGGTGAAACTGTCAAGATTCACAGTGCTGATCTGCGAGAGCCACTGTACATGTCACTACTTCCAGAAGGAGAATGGCAATCTGAACATGTATGTTAAATTCTTGGTTGATAAATAGTCATGGTCATGCAATTTCTTATCTTTCCATTATTGACACTTTTTGTTTTCAAGGAACCTGTGCCTATATCACATCCAAGCAAATTGCCATCAAAGGTGATAAATCTAAAAAATTCTTTATCAGAAAGGTATTTTTATGAGAATACGCTCTTAAATTCTTTAGGTTTGCTCAAGTTTTTAGGGTCAATACTTTGGTCAGATCAATGTGTGTTCTCTGTGCAGGATTGTTCAGGTCATTCTTGAGCAGAACTATGGCAAGGAATGTTTAGTAGCTAGAGTAATTAGAATATATGCTCCTTATTGGATTTCAAGTGCACGATGTCCGCCACTTAATTTGAGGTTTATGGCCCTGCCAGGGACAAGAGATGGAACACATTTTCTTGTTTCATTTCGTTCTTATGTGAAAACGGAGAAACTACTTTG
This sequence comes from Musa schizocarpa, assembly GCA_900464855.2. Classification (NCBI taxonomy): domain Eukaryota; kingdom Viridiplantae; phylum Streptophyta; class Magnoliopsida; order Zingiberales; family Musaceae; genus Musa; species Musa schizocarpa. Next base: position 13,894,246 of record LS990922.1, read on the forward strand.
GGAAATTACTGAGGAAGAAATGTTTGGTGGATACACAATAGCTTCTTTTCTAAACTTCAAACTATTAGGATTATCTGCATCAATAAGTGGACCTGGCAAGGAGTGCTTTGGACCAGTTAAAGATCTGTCCCCTCTTGGTGACATGGTAATTTCTCTTATCTTATTTCTAATTATCACTTCTCATAGTTAAAGATCTAATTAACTTCTTTCCTGTAAATGTCAGGATGGATTAATCGATCTTTACGCTTATGACACTGATGGTAAATGCATGAGGATGCTTATTTCCTCAAAACCATCCCCTTATCAATCTGTTCCGACAAAGGTAATCAATCATATTCTATATGAGGAATTGAGGGTGGAAGTTATCTTAATCAAATTTGTGCTTAGTTTGTTTATATTTTCCAGGTTATTTTTATTCGTCCATACATGACATTCACAAACAGGATTGGAGAAGATATATTCCTTAAGTTCAACATTGCAGATCAGCCTAAGATTTTACATGCATCCGATTCAAGAGTGTCCTTTCTTTATTCTGAAGCAGGAGGACCAGATAAGCTCCTAGTAATTTGCTGCCTTTGTATTATTCTTTTGTTGTTGATATAAGGAAGAAAACTTCAAGCATTTGGGTGTTGGGACAAGTATGGTGATCATGTTTATTGATGTTCTGTGGAAACATATCATGCCTGTTATTTATCTGCTTATAATAAATTATGTCACTTCAATAATTTTGCTTTGTTACGTAGTCAATCAGTATAAACTATAAACTAGGTTTGCTGTTTGGTGTACCTGACCCATGTCGGTCCTTAGCCAGACTGGTACATGCCAGTTGGTACCAGTGTTCCGACACATGATACACCAGTATGTACCAGTGACTCAAAGAGGAAGAAGAATAGAAAGAGGCAGTGGAGGAAGAAGAGGAGAAAGGAGGAGGAAGCAGGAGGAAGAGGAAGGAAAACCAGAAAGAAAGAAGAGAAAAAAGGAGGAAGAGGAAGGAGAGGAGGCAGTGGAGGAAGGAGGAAAAGGAAGGGGAGGAAGCGTACCTATGAGTGGTGCATGCCGGGAAGCAGGTGGCTGCACAGGCGAAAGGGCTTGCGTCTGGGGCGAAGAAGTCTCATAAACACAAGCCCTAGAGTATGTTTATTATTATTATTTTTAATGGTTTGGACTGGACCGCTGAAACGGGGGCTGTTCACATGAATGTCCCATCCTGGTCTAAGCAAAACGCCGAACATTGCTGTAAAATGCATGTTTTTTCAGAATAGACTCGATACATCGAATGATTTTAGAAGGCTTATTTTGAACCTAGACCTGTGAAGATCTCTTTCAGATAGATAGAAGACAATTTAAGATTTGTAGATATAACTACGGGAAATAATTTACCAACCACCCACAAGAACTGATGGAAGTATGAGCTGTGAAACTTTAGACATCTCTTACATTCCTACATAATGATTAATGAGAGTGTTCAAAAGCTTGAGAAAATCTATGACCTGATTGTAGAAATGTATATTTGAAGGTGACACTTTGTTTACCTTAATTATCGTTGAAGGTTTTTCTGTGATATTTGTTATCAAAAACTCCTTTCTTAGGTTTGCTATTCATTTTTTTTATTAATTTGGATTGTACAAAATTTCGCATCCTAGAAAAAACTTGGAGAGATGTTTAATTCATTTTCTGTCCAAGTTTTGGATGGTTAAATGTCAAGTTATGTTAGATTTTTTCTGGTTGTAATTGAATTTTCTTGTTTCCCATTTAGCATAATTCTTCTTCTCATGTCTTCTAATATTTCTCTAGGTCCAACTGGAAGACACAGATTGGTCCTTTCCATTGGAAATTGTAAAAGAAGAAACCATCACTGTTGTGCTGAGGAAGCATCATGGTGGTAGGAGTTTTATAAGGGCTGAAATTCGTGGTTATGAAGAAGGTTCACGTTTTTTGGTTGTTTTTCGTCTAGGATCGTCATATGGCCCTCTTAGGTAATTTCTTCTTCATGAATTTCTGTTGGTTATAATAATAGAGATTGTTTGTTGTTTTCAATTTGCAAATCTCTTATGGAGGTTTATTATTTTACAGAATGGAAAATAGGTTGGCTAGTACAAAAATTAAAATTCGGCAGTCCGGCTTAGATGAGAATGGCTGGATCTTCTTGGAACCACTTTCAACTGCAAAGTTCTCATGGGATGATCAATACGGGCAGAAATTTATTGATGTCTGTGTCATTAGTCATCAGGAAACTTACATCCAAAATGTCAGCTTGGAAATGGAAACAAATAGTTCTAAAGATTTGCAAGCACTGGGTATTCAGATTATTGTCGTTGAAATGGGAGATTACAAGATTGTGCGGTTAATTGATTGCAAAACAATGACAACAGATTCACGGGAAAGGACAGATTCTGTACTATTTATGAGATGGGGTACTTCCTCTCTTCAGAAAGAGCCTCATAATGGAACAGCTCCATTGGAACTTATAATGGAACTGGGGGTTGTGGGGGTCTCACTTATAGATCATAGACCAAAAGAGTTGTTATATTTTTACTTGGAGAGGGTATATATGTCATATTTGTCAGGATTTGATGCTGGAACAACAAGCAGGTAAATATTGTTCTTGAAATCCTTCGGTTTCAGTCATGGTAATGTGCAATTTGATATTTTAAATTAAGTTAATTATTTTATGATCATGTTGTGTTTTTCTTGCAAAAAAAACAGTAACACAAGAATTGTCTATTGGTTAGCTTGAACTTCTCGATTTTCCTTATCGGTGACCAACTTCTGACCAAGGTTTAAATGCATCGCACTGCGTCCGCAATTTTTTACCGGGTTTCGGTATGGTATGGTATGCATGCATCGAAGCGGTATCGAGGTGTACCGCTTCGGTACACCTGATTTCACCCGATTTATCCCTCCAAAAATACTTGAAAATTAAAAAAAAAGTTAGAATAGAGTTTTCAAGTTACAAATAAATATAGTAATAGTATAAGTTTAACAAAATCAATGTAAATTAGGTAAAAATAGCATCACATATCTTTTTCGGGCTTTGAGGTAGTCTTGTTCGAGATTCGTATTTCAGCTTGTTATAGATTGAAATATCTATAGAAAAATCAATTGAATTGTTAGACTATTTTGTTACAATATAAACTCTAAAATTCAAATGAATTAAATAATCATATATCTAGATATACCGATTGTTAATTCTACCACCAAAACGAACGACGGGCTTCGGGTGGTGGTGGATCGGGGTCCTCGATCCGATACATATCAATATGATACGTTTGTTGGACCCAATCATGAAATTGATCCCATGACATAGTGTATTGATACACAGTATGCCATTGATGCATCAATGTGGTACAAATCGTGAGATTGATCGTCATAAATCATATTTGTCCGAGGCAACTCTTGAGGCATATATTGGTGTTGTTTCAGTATCATGTTGTTGCTTTCGAGAAGGATGACCAACTATCACCATAATCGTTGTTGCCCATATGATTCTTCATTATCGATGGTTGTGAATCGATGAGTCTCTTTTCGTGTCTATATCATGTATGCTCTGTCGCATTTGTTCATATTCATCCACCGCCTTCCCCTTCCCCTTCCTTTCCCTTCCCTTCCAAGCATAAACTTGACCCATTACCTTGTCGAGTTCCATGATCTGAATCTTGAGTGCCATGTGTAAAAATATTGCTCCTCGGTCCATTCACCACCCTCAAGTTGTGCGTGACGAGACCAACAACCGCCGCGGTATCACCGCCATCATCCGTTGAGGCACTCATCGCCTGCGTGTTCTTTGTCATGTCTCCGGACCGAAGCGAGAAAGAGAATGTGATTGTGAAGGTGTCTCGTCACGGGCTTCGATTCTTTCCAACGATGCAACTGATGATGCTACCGCCTTCCCCTTTGCCTTTGCACGTTGGGGGGACGAGTGTGACCGTTGGGTATCGGTAGTTCCTCGAAAGTTCAATTTCATACCATGTTGTAATCGAGAGGGATTTAAGAGAGTATAATGAAATAGGGGAGAGAAGATTAGTTTAAATAGGAGGAGAAATGGCTCCAACGGTCAAATTGACCGTTGGAGCACTGTAGCACTGCTACAGTGTGGTAACGGTCGATTTTGACCGTTACCGAGTGGTACCTGTCGATTTCGACCATTACCGAGTGGTATCGGGCGGTAACGGTCGAAATCGACCGTTACCGAATGGTACCGGGCGGTAACGGTCGAAATTTCGACCGTTACCACCCGATACAGGCTTTTTTTGGTGTACCGCCCGGTAGAGGGCGGTCCGCGTACCGGTCGCCTCTCAGACCGGTACGTACCGCCCGTACCGGGCGGTACACATCAGTATGGCAGACATTGCTTCTGACATCCTTTAGGTTTCCTTTGTCAGATAGATGTATGTTCTAAATTCTAGGATGCAGTCTTTCTTAATAAAATACAATGCTTTTAACCTTCTATGGCATTGAAATGAATTAGTGATTATTGATTGGGGCAACATGGTAGTTCCTCATGTATTAATGGACTCTAAATGGCTGAATACAAGTGTATATTCCGCTGAAACCTTCAGGAGACTCCTTTAGAGTTGACACTCTAGAATTACCAATTGTGGAGTTCACAAGAGTCCAAATATTGTGTTATGATGAAAAAAATTGGAATGCTGAACTAATGGAAGTCTGAGGAATGCCTGAAAAGTGTAACTAGAGGAAGTTTACGGATCAGTATCAATCCTTCTGCTAATTTGCAAGTTTCTGTTGGATTTATTTGACAGTAACTTGAGGAAGAATCTAAGGTGTAAAATGGATTTTAGAGGGGGCTATGTGGAGAGAGTGGAAGGAAAATAAAAAAGAAAAGAGGTGCTAGTCTAAAACAAATATTTAGCTAAATGACTAAACAATCAAAATCATCAGCCAACCTCTCTTTTATATGTGTCTGGTAATATGACTTCATGATGGACAAGTAGAAAGTCAGAGGCCATCAGTTTCTTTAATTAAGAGGTTTAAGTCTTTTCTTCAATATTTTTTTGAAAAAGCTGAATGCAGAATAAATTGTGGCTTCATTTGAACGAGTGTGTCACCGTCACTTGGATCTATTCCTACCCAAGCTACTGAATATTGCAATGTCTACCCATGTAAAATCACAGATTTGATGTTCAGGGCTTTATTTCTGCACCAAGGCTTCTGGCATTTTACATTCTCTTTTCGAAGTACAGTTACATAGGCAGACAGAAAGTAGTTTCTCTGTTAACTATTTTCAAGTTTTGGGTAATTAACATGCTCATCCAGTCTAGTCTATGGTTAGAAACTTAGAAAGACAGGTTTCTTGAAGCAATGCACCATATATGCATATTTAAGATTATATGCCTACATTTTACATAGATATATGCTGTTTTCACTGACAAGTTTCAGCAACTAATTGAACAGTATGTGGTACCAATATGTCAAGTGGTATGCCAACCCATACCACCCGATATCATTGAACGAAGTAATAAAAATAAGAATGAATTATACATGTACTAGTATCGAGCTATATGTTTGAATTTTTGTCCTAATTTAACTGATATGTACCTAGCTATACATACCAGTTTGATCAGTAATTAAGACCAAGTAATTTTTCCTAGTTTGGTATGTTACCGATCAGTATTTGCTGGTCTCATCGCCGGCCAAGATGCGGATTAATGTAAACCAGATGTTGAAGCTTGGTATCAGGCATACTGCTTGGTATTGGGCCTGTAGCAGATGATAAGCCTATCTGTCGGGTGACGCTAGCCAACTAGCCGAGCTTTGTGCGTGGCTATACCCCACGGATTAGTTTAGGGCTCTACATATTCAAAAATTAAAAGCCTAGATTCTTGTAGATCTAAGTTAGTTTCATGAGGATCAAGGCTTGAGCTTTGTTTTTTTTGTTTTGGACCCTAAAATATATAATGTTTGATTTTAATATATGCCATTTATCTGAAATACAAAGTTATCAAATATAACATCTGGATCATTTTTTCTTTGTTATTGCTGCCTGTTTTCTCTTAACCAATTTGAGTTATTGCCTCTACTTTTCTCAGGTTCAAGCTTATTTTTGGTTATTTACAACTTGATAATCAGCTCCCACTAACAGTGATGCCCGTTCTTTTGGCCCCTGAGGATATGCCTGACAGAAAGCATCCAGTCTTTAAAACAACCATTATGAAAAGCAACGAGGCTTCAGATGGCACTCAAGTCTATCCATATGTTTACATCCGGGTAAACTTTCATTTAAATGTCATGGTCATGCACAAAACTAAGGACAGCCACCATTTTTGTACTACCGACCACTTCCTTTTTATGTACTAGGTAACAGAAAAACTCTGGAGATTGAATATTCATGAGCCAATTATATGGGCATTGGCAAATTTTTACAAGAGTATCCGTGTAGATAGTATTCCTGGAAGCTCCGGCACTGCACAAGTTGATCCAGAGATTCAACTAGAGTAAGAACTTCATTCAATATTAGTTCTAGCTAATATTCCTTCTAGACGGGATTCCTCTAAACTAGTTTAGATGGTTTGGTTAAACTTTTGCTGTGTTGTATTTCAATTGCTTACGTGCATTCTTTTATTATAGACTTTGTGATACTTTAGATAATTGATCAGTGAATACAAAGTTGCCTAACATAGGAAAACTTTCAGATAGAAGCTCAAGCCATTCTCAAAATATACTTGATATTCCTATCTTATGTGCATAGATCATGTATCCTATTAGTTTAACCTTAAATCTTCAAATTTCATCCAAGTTATTAGGAAGGGCCACTATGTAACTGTTACTAATGTTATGTAGCTGTGATAACTAATACTCTAGTTCACATTAGTTCTCTGATTTATATACCACTAGTACATATGTTTATTCACCCCATCGAGAACATAATGGGTTGTGTCTTCAATATAAAATACCTTTCATATCCTCAAGTCAAATGATCCTCTATGTCCTTAAAGTTAATCAGATGGACCCAGTAATTTAAAAAGTACTAGGCGCCAAAAGGCACCAAGGTCCAAAAACGCTCGAGGCATTAAAATATAACAATATATAATATAATTAATAAATATAATTATTTAAATAAAAATATGATATTAAATTAAAAAATATTATAAAATCACAATATCACATTAACAAAAAAATCTCAAAATTCAAAACAATAACAATATTTTTAAATAAATAAAAATTAGCAGTATTAAAATCAAAATAATATATTATTAATCTAATAAATAAAAAAATATTGTTACTAGTATACAGTTAACAACATACTATTAATATAATGTTAACAGTATACTATTGAGCAAGGTTTGTCGTAAGTTTGTCGCATCGCATCGGCGCGTTTTGACCCACGCTTCAGATTTGCAGACGATGATGGGTGTACCGAAGGCAGATATCCGAGGGTACCGAGTGGTGGTACCCGATTTCACCGATTTAACCCTCAGAAAAAAACCTAAAAAAAAAAAAAAAAAGTTAGGATAAGGTTTTCAAGTTACAAATAAATATAGTAATAGTATAAGTTTGGCAAAATCAATGTAAATTAGGTAAGAATAGCATCACATATCTTTTTTTGGGCTTTGAGGTAGTCTTGTTCGAGGTTCGTATTTATTTCGTTATAGATTGAAATATCTCTGAAAAAAAATTAGTTGAATTGTTAGATTATTTTTTGTTACAATATAAACTCTAAAATTCAAATGAATTAAATAATCATATATCTAGATATACCGATTGTTAATTCTACCACCAAAACGAACCGGGCCTCCACGGGTGGTGGATCGGGTCCTCGATCCGATACATATCAATATGATACGTTTGTTGGACCCAATCATGAAATTGATCCCATGACATAGTGTATTGATACATCGTATGCCATTGATGCATCAATGTGGTGGCGATCGTAGATTGATCGTCATGAATCATATTTGTTCGAGGCGACTCTTGAGGCATATATTGATGTTATTTCATGTATCATGTTGTTGCTTTCGAGAAGGATGACCAACTATCACCATCTTGTTGTTGCCCATATGATTCTCCATAATCGATTCTTTGTGAATACGATGAGTCTCTTTACGTGTCTATATCATGTATGTTACGTCGCATTTGTTTAAATAGGAGGGAAAGGGCTCCAACGGTCAATTTGATTTGTTGAACAATCAGAATGCTACTCTGATAGGTGGTAACGGCCGAATCGACCGTTCATCGAAAGTGGGCCGCGGACGATTCGATTAAGTCAATCCTTGCTATTGAGTCCATGTGAGAAGAGGTAGCAGTGAGCAATGGCAGCGGGAGCGGGAGAGTCGAGCAACGAACAACGGTAGTAGCGAGAAGTGGCAGCGGCAGCGGGAGTGGTGAGTGATGACAATGGCAGCGATAGCGGTAGCAGCGGGAGAGGGAGCGGGAGCGACGAGCGGTGATAGTGGCAGCGATAGCGGTAGTGGTGAGCAACGGCAGCGACAGTGGGAGCGGGAGCGGCGAGCGACAATAGTGGCAGCGACAACGGTAACAGTGAGCAACGGGAGCGGGAGCAACGACAACGACGAGTGGCGACAGTGGCAGCGGCAACGGGGGCAACAGTGACGAGCAGGGTTAGGGTTGGGAAGTCGCAAGAGGAAGGTTGATATCGGTGCTTTAGTTGGTTCGATTGAACCAACTAAAGCACCGGAGACCGAACTAGACCTAAAACGCTCGTTCGGTCGCCTGGTTTAACTTGGGTGCTCGCCCGAAGCGCCCAGGCGGCGCCTCTTTGAAGCGCGCCGCTTGGAAATAAAGCGAGGTGCTCGGGCCTCGCCTCGCCCGAGCGCCTATTGAAATCACTGGATGGATCTCATTATTCCCAATTGGGCTTTTCTTGCTTGTTTTAAAATTGATTATAAAAGAAGGATGGAACTAAAGCAAGGGATAGAAAATAAACAAATTATCAGGTTTCTTTCTCACAGGAAATAATGAAGTTAGTGGATTGTGCATGATTTAATAACAGGTAAAGTGCTTGACATTCAGTTTCTGTACTGTTATTATCTTTACTTCCACCTCCATAAAAGAAAAGTCAAAAGTCTGACTTGCTTTAAGAAGACTTTATAGTTGAGCTTTCTTGTAATGTTCAAAAGGCTAAATTGTAGTTTACACACCTGTGTCTTGGATGGTAGGACCATTATTTTAAAAATGTTTTTTTTCCATCAGCATCTCAAGCTTTCCATTACCCAACCCATGTGAATGAATAATGTAACAACAAACTTTATTATTTGAATAACTAAGTTCATTTATGTGTTGGTACATACATGATATTTACATGATATGGACACGAGTTGTGTGACATTGCAAATGATGCCATGTTGATGCCTTGTAGGCATCATGGCTATGTGACATCATTCAAATAGTTATAGGGGCTCTAGTGAGTCCCACATGGATGTAACCTATTTTCCATGTCATGCCACAATCAGCACATGTTAGGCATCTTAGAATCGCATTGACACTATATAATAGTCTGATGCACCGCACCCTTACGAGTCCCATAACTGCATCATATCACTAATATGTTGAGCCTTATTATCACCAAGACAATACACAATTTTTAATGTGAAGTAGGTAATGGGAGGCTTGTGACTGATGGATGAAAAATCAGACAGTTCAATTGATACTTAAAAGTTAAAACGCAAGTGACAAAGTGCAAATGAACCAAAATATAGTTGTGCTATATGCTAGCAATTTCCCCTGTTCATTAGATCAGAAGACTTCTTTTATTTCCAACTTTCTCAAGTACATGAACTTGGAGCAAAAATGATTCTGAACTTAAACATACCATGTTTTATTACCAAGGAGTTAAAAAAACGACTTTGAACTTCCCATGTCTTGTTTTATGTTGATGGATGAAAACTCAGATAGGTAAACAGATTGACACAAACATGAGTGGCAAAGTGCAAATGAGCCTAGACCTACTTGTTAAAAATGCTAGCAATTTCCTCTATGCAAATTAGATGGGCAAACCTTTTTTCTTTTCCCCAAGTTTCTTAAGTAAATGAGTTTGGTGTGAATATGATACTAAACTTATAATGTCCTGTTTTACGAGTTTAAGGATAAAAAAAATGAACTTATCATGTCTTGTTTTATGTGGTAAGACCTACCATCTCAATGAAGATGGGTGTGTTGGTTAAGACATAATACTTTTACCCAAGTTTCGTAATTTCATGTAACAGTAGTGTATCGATCAGAGCTCAGACCAGTATTGTATCAGTCTATATTGGTGTGCCGAATCTCGGGATGTTGGTACATACCAAGCCTTGAAAAAAAGTATAAAAAACAAAAAAAAAAAAGAAATTATCCCATGTGGGCCTTGTATCAAGCATACCATACACCAAGAGGATTGTAAATGTTGCACATGCTGAACTGGGTGGTATCACTAACCTTGCTTTGTATATGGATTTTGTTCCTTTTATCCCAAATGTCAACGAGATAGAGATGATTTGAAATTTAAACCAGTAATTATATTTTAAGTTTTTAACAACCTTAATTTTTTTCTAGAAAAAAAGGAGTGGTGTATGTTTCTAACACAATTCAGACGACAGGGATAACTTGATTTCAGTGGAATTCATGAAAAGGTGGTTCATGAGTCTGAAATTTATCTGCCTGTGTGCATTGTACTGTTCAGCACATGTTTTCTCAATGAGTAGGATATGTTGCTATTTAAAAATTAGTTTGAGAAATGTGGACTGATTGACACAATCATAAGGCATGTGCTGGCATCTCATACAAGCACAGCAAAGCACTCAAGACGCCATGCCAGCATTTCTCTGGCATAGTATACACCCAAAGTAAAGCACCCGCACCCAAAATGCCATGCCAACTGTTGGCTGGCACTGGCCTGAATGCAGGCACTAGCATAACAAAATTAATAGGTGATTAGTTTGATGTGATTTTCTTTATTTCAGATTGATAGACGTTTCGGAGATAAAGTTGAAGTTATCTTTGGAGACTGCACCATCTCAACGACCACCAGGTGTCCTGGGCGTGTGGAGCCCCATACTGTCTGCTGTGGGGAATGCATTTAAAATTCAGGTAAGTAGTTGCAACTAATTGTTCTCAAGTATTGCAACCACTGCTAAGAGGTATCCAAATGGATGCATGGGATCTGGTTTTTTGTATAAAACCATAATTATCATGGTTCTTTGAAACCAATTATTTGGTCTATTGATCCTTTCTACACAGCTATTGTTGATTTTGTTGGTGTGGCTGTAGCCTTTACCAGTTAACATTTCAACAAAAAATACTTTTTATTTAATTCTGCATAGATTTGTTATAGTAGTGTTCAACAACTTAAGTAGGTTATTTGTCTATATATTTTTTAGCAAGACATTGTGGATTTTTCCATGCTGTTTTGATATCAGATAACTTTTTTATAATTAACTGCTTTTCCGAAAGTCTTATACCAGGCCCAAGGTACCTTTTTTTTGTGGAATGACATTTATACTTTTATAGTACTTCCATTCTCGCAAATATTAATTTTAAGCTTCTTCATCCTCAAGTCTCTTATTACAGTTTTGATTGATTAGTTTCGATAAATCTGAGGTATGACTTTTTCTTGAAGTCCAATTCTTTTTTTTTTAATGTGACATATATGTTTTCTCTTTGTTGGCTACATCTACTTGTGTGGATCTCAATCAACAAAATTATTGAAGCCCTAAAAATAGCATAGATTAATGTTTTATTGGATATACACGAAGATCCTTAAAACTATTCTATTTGTGAATTATTATTCCTTTTTTCATTGTATGATTTGCCTCAGGTGCACCTTAGGAAAGTTGTCCATAGGAGCAGATACATGAGAAAGAGTTCCATCATTCCTGCTATTGTTAATCGCATAAAAAGAGATCTTATCCACAATCCTCTACATCTGATCTTTTCCGTCGATGTGCTTGGTATGACAAAATCAACTTTGGCATCACTTAGTAAAGGTTTTGCAGAGCTTTCAACTGATGGACAGTTCCTTCAACTGCGATCAAAGCAGGTAACTTCCTATTTACATTCTTCTTCCCGTCTTTATCGATGAACTTAACTGCACAATTTTACAGGTGTCATCAAGGAGAATTACTAGTGTACGTGATGGAATTCTTCAAGGAACAGAAGCTCTTGCACAAGGTGTAGCTTTTGGAGTGTCTGGTGTGTTGAGAAAACCTGTTGAGAGTGCTAGGCAACATGGTCTCCTTGGTCTTGCTCATGGACTTGGGCATGCTTTCCTTGGGTTTGTTGTTCAACCATTGAGTGGAGCACTGGATTTTGTCTCGTTAACAGTTGATGGCATTGGTGCCAGCTTTAGTAGATGTTTAGAGATCTTAAACAACAAGGCAATAGTTCAGAGGGTAAGAAATCCTCGTGCCATTCATGCAGATGGTGTTATCAGAGAGTACAGTGAACGAGAAGCTATCGGACAGGTACCTTTTACTGTGTGGCTGGACTCAAATTTTTGTTAGTCTAGAGCTCCTGATGTCATGCAGAAAAGAATACATGTTTGATTGAAATTCTTTGCAGCCAAGTCTGAGTCTAGTTATAATGTTTACCATGCCACCTATGAAACATTTTTTTGAAAATAATGTCTCCACTTTCCAACTTGAGTTCACAGTTTTCTTCTTGTTGCTTGGTTACTTCTCTGGTCCATTCAAATTTATTGTTATTAAGTACCCTAAGTCATACTTATATGAATTTGCATGGAGGGTAAATAATGTCTCCAACTTAAGTGCACAGTTTCTTCTTGTTGCTTGGTTACTTTTTGAGTCCATTGATATTTAATGTTTTTGAATTCCCTAAGTTACACTTGCATGAATTTGCATGGTGGGCTTAACTTCTGTATGAACCTTCGCAATTTAAATGATGTTTGGTATTTGACTTCATTGAAGTAATAAAATAGTGAAGCAACTAGTCACTGATTCGAAAGGCTAACTATATTTATCATCAGACATCAAGATCCTGGGTAGATGGAGAAAAAATTATAGAAAGTAAAAGTTTTGGGTATACACGGAGAGATTGATAAAAAAATATTCTAAATATAACAAAAGTGAGTTGGTTAAATTGGAAAAGAGCATTAGACATTTGTATGAATCTTGTATGTCATTTAAATCAAAAGAAAAATCTTATAAGGAAGTTATAAATCAGCCATGTTCTATGAATCTCCTCTTATTAGATAGTTAAGAAGTGTGTACAAAAGATTTATGTATCAGAAATATGAATGTTGATGTGGATGTGAGGTGTTACTGAAAATAGAGGGAATAAGAAATGTTTTCATCCACAGTTAGTTATTTCTCCAATGGACAAATGCTATGAGGAATATTTGTTTAGGTTGTTACTAACATATGTAGATGTAGATGTGCTTATTAGACGAGAGAGATGATGAGGAAGGCCTAAGAAAATTTACCAAAAACAGTCAAGAACATTTTTGACTGCTTTTAGTTTAACTAGTAAATAGTAATATTGCTTTACGTAGAGCTCAATAGTAAGAAAAGAGCTATGTAGCTCATCCGAAATAGTTGGAATATTATGACTCGTTGTAGACATCAAGTTGCTGATGTTTATTTTAGAGTTAAATCATGGTCGTCCTTAGTGTGAAGGTTTAGTGGACATTTATTGTGAATGTTATTTGGTTCTTTGAATATGCATTAATATACTTGTTTGCAGATGATCCTCTATTTGGCAGAAGCTAGTAGGCACCTGGGCTGCACTGATCTTTTCAAAGAACCTTCAAAGTATGCATGGTCTGATTTCTACGTAGACCATTACATTGTTCCATACCAAAGGATTGTTCTAATAACAAATAAACGCATCATGCTGCTCCAGGTTGGAAGAATTGGTACTGTATGTTCATGTCTGTCTCTTTTTTCTTTTACTTATTTGCTTTTGGTTCCTTTGGACCCTAGTGTTTGTCTTTAGATAAATTAGACAAAAGACCGTGCAAGATACTTTGGGATGTTCCCTGGGATGATCTCCTTGCAATAGAATTGGCAAAGGCAGGATATGATAAACCTTCTCACTTGATCATTCATCTCAAAAACTTTAGGCGGTCAGAAAGTTTTGCACGACTCATAAGGTGCAACATTGGGGAAGATGAAGAGCAAGAACCTCAGGCAGTCATTATATGTTCCACTCTTCGAAGGACATGGAAAGCACACCAAACAAATAAAAAGATTTTAGTTCTAAAGGTTAGTGTTCACATGTAGGTTAAATAAAAATTTATCCTAAATTTTGTGATAAATAACATGCTTTTGTTGTTTCAAATTGTGATGAGCAGGTTCCTTCGAGCCAACGGCGTGTACAGTTTGCTTGGGATGAATCAGAAGGGCGGGAGTCTCGTAGCCTGATCAGGCCTTTTATAAAACCAAGAGGAAGTTCAATATCTGACGAGAGGAGATTCATAAAGCATAGTGTTAATTTTAGACAGATCTGGAGCAGTGAACAAGAAAGTAAAAGTCGATGCACTTTGTTCCCAAAGCAGGTTATTATTTAGGAAAATTACCTTCTCTTTCACATAGTTTTACAATTTGCTGCAGTCTCATTTTCTGTAATATTTTCATATCCCATTTGTTTGCTAGGTTGTTGATGATGGCACAATCTGTAGCATTTGGAGGCCCCTTTGTCCTGATGGGTAATAACAAACTCAGTACCCAACTTTTACGTGCTTTAATGATGCCAGAAATCTCTTTCATGCATTGGTTTTTCTTATTCACACTTGCTCTCCCGTTTATGTACCTTCTTTCTTTTTCTTTTTTCTCTTTCTTTTCCGGATATCCATTTGTTTTGCTTGGAGCATATTTGTTCTTGCATCTCGGTCAGTAGTGGAACTGTTTTGATATAGGTAATTTATTCATTTTCTAGGTGTTGATTGGAATAAAACCTGATCATTAGATTAAACTTTAGTTGTTTGTCCTAACTCTTCGGCTTCTACTCGATTATTGGTACTTGATAACTGCATCAAAACATCATTTTATGAACCTTATAACGAAGCATGAATATCCTGTCGTAGATATGTTTCCGTTGGGGACATAGCCCATGTCGGCGGTCATCCACCAACTGTTGCTGCTGTCTACCGTGACTCTGATCGGAATTTTGCACTTCCTGTGGGCTATGACCTGGTAAGTCTTCTATCATATCCAGAATTGATAAGAAATAAATTTAGTTGACTGGTCTTTTGATTTTGAATGTGAAGAATAACCAGTAAATTACACTTAACAAAAACAAAATAAAAAGAAGCCGCATAGAGATAAATGAGGATGATGACTCTTGCATATGTTCATCATCATATTAGGGCATGCTACTCATTTATGTATATACACACAGGTATGGAGGAACTGTGCTGAGGACTATGCTACTCCTCTGACAATTTGGCTACCACGAGCACCAGAGGGATATGTTGCAGTTGGATGTGTGGCGGTGGCTGCGTACAAGGAACCACTGCTTAATTCTGCATACTGTGTGAGTGAAGGGATAGCTGAGGAGGCACTATTCGAGGAGCAAATTGTGTGGATGGCTCCAGATTCTTATCCGTGGTCTTGTTACATATACCAAGTCCAAAGTGCGGCCCTTCAGTTAATGGCGTTGCGACAGCCAAAAGAAGAGTCTGAATGGACGCCTATGAGAGTCTGTGACTATCATCAGTCTTCGCAAGCATTGGAAATTGCACAGGATGAAACTTTGAGTTCGAGAGGGAAAATAGTAAAGGAGGTTGGCTGATTGAACAGTGTCAAGAAGTAAGAATATATATATATATATATATATATATAGCATGTGATTTGGAGAAATTTCTTTCAGCCAACACTAAGTGTAACACAAAAACCGTGATAAAAAGCATTGTGGCGATCGCGTGGATGAAACTTTGTGTTTTCTCTATGTTAAAAGTTTAATTTAGAGGTCTTACATGTCACCAAGTCTTACATGACATGGGTGTTTACTTGGTTTATTTTCCATCTTCAGAAATGTTTGTACCAACTCCTCGACGGTGGGTGGATCCCTTGATTCTTTCGAGAAACCAACACCCACGCGATCGCCACGTACGTGGGTTTCGTTACTGCTGCTTCCGAGTCCAAGTTCTCATTGTACGTGTGTGCGGTCATCTGACTCTTACTTCGTACCTAAGCTATAGCGTGCATTCAGATCGACCATCTTCGAACACTGCATGGGAAGAAGGTGTTTGCATGGCTTGATCATTCATCCGGCACACGTTCATCGGTTCTATTGCACTTTCGTGTCGCTCAAAATATATGAACCACAAGCTTGTTTAGCTCCACACGCACACTCTTGGTGGGAGTCGGTCAGCTTTGGTGTCATCACCAATTACCAGCTGAGAGCCACAAGGCTCCTCTTCTCCGAACCATGTGTTCTTCTTGGTGATGTAGACTCGTTTGTCACGCTCGATCATTCTGGTCCGTTGCAGGATCCTATAGCAAGATGCGAGTTCCACATGTCATCTCTTCCCTTGTCGCATGATCGGCATCGTCACACACTTAATTCGCGATGAATTCAGTACCTTCGTCGTTTGTCATCATCTCGAGGCCAGCAGACTGCTTTCCGACGGACGAAGCTGTGAAACCGAGCGGTCGCTCGATCCCCCACCCCCCCTCGACAACCCTGTAACGAAAAAGAGAAACAGATGGGTTGTACAAATTTGACACCTCGTCAGTAGGCGTAAACAAGCTTTGGTTCTTATAGTAACAACAACAATCGGGAAGGGTCAAATCAAAGACTGAGTCATCCAAACATATGGTGAAGGGCAACGTACCGAAAGAAAAGAGTGCCGATAATGATTACTTCAGTGCACTTTTCCCCCCTTTTTTCCGTCTGAGAGATACCCACCACATCGGAGCTCTTGGAACAGTCCTCATCTCTTTCTATATGTGCACGCCCCTTCGCCTTTCTCCTGCCCCCCCACCCCCCACTAGATACTGTCATGGCGCTAACTCTACGTTCATCGACCTCATTTATGGCCCCTGTGGATTCCAAGACCCACAGGGCCTCCGACGAGTTACCCGGCAGGCTGGCTTTCGACGTCCGCAAGCCCGCAGGCCGCCTCCGAACTTTGAAGGCCTCGAGGCAGGACGTGATCGAGCGAGGAACGCTGCTGCAACATACGGAGCAGGCGGCTGAGCTGCTCCACGGCCCCCCTGCAGCTCATGGAGATCCAGGTGCGGGCACCGCCCGGGTGCCGGTTTACGTGATGCTGCCGCTGGACACGGTGTCGCTCGCGGGCGGGCTGACCCGGGCGCGGGCCCTGAACGCGAGTCTCATGGCGCTGCGCGGCGCCGGAGTGGAGGGCGTCATGGTGGACGTGTGGTGGGGGTTGGCGGAGAAGGATGGGCCTCTGCGCTATAACTGGGAGGCCTACGCCGAACTGGTGCAGATGGTGGAGAGGAACGGGCTCAAGCTTCAGATGGTCATGTCCTTCCACCAGTGTGGCGGCAACGTCGGAGACAACTGCAGGTTCGATTCCTACCACTTTTACCTGAATTCTCTCCTTAGATGTCTCCCTTATCATCTCTATTTACCACCTTTCAGACGAGCTCCTGTTCTTGACGGTGGCTTTCTCTGTATCTATGTGTGTGTGTGTGTGTATATATATATATATATATATATATATAGCGAGGGAGGGATAGGTGTTTGAAGAAATGACTGCAGTACTAACTCTGTGGAATGAATGGTTTGGCAGCATACCGCTACCACCGTGGGTGCAGGAAGAAATGAGCAGGAACCCGGACATCGTGTACGCCGACAGATCAGGGAGGAGGAATCCGGAGTACATCTCCTTGGGCTGCGACATGCTGCCGGTGCTGAGGGGCCGAACTCCCATCCAAGTCTACTCTGATTACATGAGAAGCTTCCGCGACAGATTCCGCGACCATCTCGGCAGGGTCATCGTCGTAAGCCACCGATCGCTTCATCATCACAAATCCATATATAACATCAAGCTCTGCCGGCACGTACACCCAGCATAATCCATCGAATGAAATCATCGTCGTTGTGTTTCAGGAGATTCAGGTAGGGATGGGACCCTGCGGGGAGCTGAGGTATCCGTCTTACCCGGAGAACAATGGAACCTGGAGATTCCCTGGAATCGGCGAGTTCCAGTGCTACGACAAGGTAGAAAGATGATCTTAGATCACAATAGATTGGATTAGAGCGTTGCCAGATTCTCACTTTTGGTGCATCCTTGCTTCGTCGCAGTATATGAAAGCTTCTCTGCAAGCAGCTGCAGTTTCCGTCGGCCGCGAGGAATGGGGGAAGGGCGGGCCGCACGACGCTGGCCACTACAACCAATTCCCCGACGACACCGGCTTCTTCCGAAGAGAAGGAACATGGAACACCGATTACGGCAAATTTTTCCTGGAATGGTACTCGAGCAAGCTATTAGAGCACGGCGACCGCGTCCTCGCTGCTGCTCATGCGATCTTCCATGGCACGGGTGCTAAATTATCAGGGAAGGTTGCGGGGATCCATTGGCACTACCGAACTCGATCCCATGCGGCGGAGCTGACCGCAGGCTATTACAACACACGACACAGAGACGGATACCTTCCCGTAGCTAAAATGATGGCCATGAGGGGGGTGATCCTCAACTTCACCTGCATGGAGATGAAAGACAAGCAGCAGCCCGGTCATGCCGGCTGCTCCCCGGAGCTTCTGGTCCGGCAGGTCAAGCAAGCGACGGCGGCGGCGGGAGCAGAGCTTGCGGGGGAGAACGCGTTGGAGAGGTACGATGGGTCGGCGTACTCGCAGGTCTTGGCGACGAGCAGGGGCGGCGACGGCATGGGTTTGACCGCATTCACGTACTTGAGGATGAACAAGAAGCTGTTCGAAGGCGAGAATTGGCGGCAGTTGGTGGCGTTCGTGAAAAGCATGTCGGAAGGTGGAAGGAGAGTTGTGCTGCCTAAGAGTGACACCGACCGCTCCGACCTCTATGTTGGCTTCATCGCCGGTGCCAATAGGAAGCCAAAGGTTGACGCAGCTGTTCCTCGGTGAACGGAGGAACAGATGTCGATCCAAGTGCAGGAGAGGTGTTCTTGGTACTGCCCATGTCATCAGTGTGCCGAGATATGAAGCCAAAGGTTTGAGAGAGAAGGCGTTCCCTTGCACATCTTGCTGTTCGTCTCTGTTCTCTGTTTTGTGACCAATGAACACCTTCGTCATCACATTTTTATGATTTTATTAGGTATTTTACCGATAAATTCTACGAAATCTATCACTGTATTGTGCGAGGGGTTGGTTCTAAACAAGAGAAACATGAGGGCATGCACGTAATTCTGACCCAAAAACAAATAGAGTTCGCGGCTCCCATGCCGACCCCCCTCCCCCAATGCTCCCTGCCGCGTTCCGACGCGCCCACCACCGGCCTCCTCCGCGACCGCTTGCCCAAGCTCCCGCTCCCTCCTTCCCCCCTCCAAGCCCACTGCCCACCAACTTCTCGACTCCCTACGCCGTCTGCGCCTCCCAAGGCTTCGATCCTATCGATCAATTCCTCCCTCCCCGAACCCTCCCTCGTTCGCCGAGCCGCCGCCACCTCTACCGCGAAACCCTACTATCCCTCGCTTACGTCCTCAAGACTGCGCCCGGCCGCCTCCACGACCTTAAATCCCTCGCCTTGGACGGTCTCCGCGCCGCCCCCCTCGCCCGCCTCCTCTGCTCCTTCCCCCAGCACCAGCCTGCCCTTGCCTTCTTTGACGCCGCCCTCCCCGATCTCTCCGCCGACACCGTCAGCTCCTGCTGCGACGCCGCCCACCTCGTCGCCACCATCGGCGACCCCGCCCTAAAGCCCCTCGCGCAGGACCTCATTGCCTCCCTCCTCCGGCGAATCGGACCCGGTCGTGCCGCCGAGATTATTCATTGGATCGACCGCCACCAGTCCCACTACCCCGCCCTCCACTTGGTCCTCCGCGGCTTCCTCGATGCTGGAATGGCTTCGGAAGCTGTGGACGTCTTGGCGCGGATCAGGAGACAGGGGGAGATTCCGAGCCTCACGGCATTGGCGATCCTCTTACGGTTGCTATTTCGAGGGGGTGATTCGAGAAAAGCTTGGAAACTGTTCAAGGATATGATCGGAAGAGGCCCCCGCCCAAGCTTCAGGACTTTCAATGCCATGATTCTTGGGTCGTGCCAGAAAGGGCACGTCCGTGTGGGTGAGGGGCTTCTACAAGTGATGCCAAGGTTGCATTGTGAGCCTGATGCTTGTAGCTACAACATCTTGCTCAAGGCACATTGTATTTACCGTCGGACTTCATACGCCTTTGACTTGTTTGATTCAATGCTCAGTTCAGGATGTGCTCCTACAGTTGTGACATATAATATACTGATCGATGCCTTGTGCCATGAAGGGAGGATGGAGGAAGCAAGAAAACTTTTTGAGGACATGCAGAAAGAGGGCATCCAGTCTAATACGATTACTTACAATGTTCTCATCGATGGGCATGTAAAGGCTGGGCAGATTGATAAAGCAAAAATGGTTTATCGACAGATGAGGGAGAAAGGATTCATGCCCGATTGCTACACATTCAACATATTAGTTGCAGGCTTCTATAAGTTCCAGAGGGATTGGGAGAATGAGGTCACGCTCTTGTTTGATGATTTGTTTAAACCAGAGTTGTGTTCTGATGGGTCGATGTTGGATGTATTGGTTTCAAGGTTTTGTTGGGATGGACGGTTGGATGATGCCCGAGAGCTTCTGCAGAGTGCGGTTGAGCAGGGCGTGGCAGTCAGTGTTGCTGGATTTAACTCAGTTATCACAGGCTTTAGCAAGGAGGGTCTTGAAGAAGAAGCTTTTTGTTTGTATCAGACTATGATGGACCTCGGCCTCTCTCCCTCGGTTTCCACTTGCAATGCCTTGATCATTGGCTTGTGCAATAGGGGAAGATTTCAGGAAGCCAGGGAATTAATAAATAAGATGACAGAGAATGGTTTTTTTGTGAATGTATCTGCTTTCACAATCTATATAGATGGTTGTTTTAGAGTAGGTGATGTCACGGCCGCTTTGAGGTGCTGGAATGAAATGGAGAGACAAGGGATACATGCAGATGTGGTTGGCTTTTCAGCATACATCAACGGCCTTTGTAGGGCTAATTACATTGATGAAGCACAAAAGGCTTTCTACGAAATGTCTAGGAGAGGACTAGTCCCTAATAATTTCACCTATAATTCTTTGATATCTGGATTTTGTAGAGTTGGTAATGTAGCTGAGGCATTGAAACTTGAGAGGGAGATGAGACAGAATGGCCTTTTCCCTGATATCTTCACAAGCAACATAATTATTGATGGATTATGTAGACAAGGCAGGATGAAAATGGCAAACAACATGTTGATAGAAATGTACACTAACGGCTTAGCCCCAGATGTCGTAACTTACAATACTTTCATAAATGCATACTGTAGGGCTTTTGATATGGTTAATGCAGTCAGATTTGTCAACAAGATGTCTTCCGATGGTTTTGAACCAGATATTTTCACATACAATATATGGATCCACAGCCTCAGCACCAGCCGTATGATGAATCAAGCCATGAAGATGCTAGATGAGCTTGTCTCAACAGGTTTTGTTCCAAACACAATTACCTATAACACTTTCATGAATGGTATTTGCTGTGACATACTTGATCGTGCTATGATTTTGACTGGAAAATTGCTTAAGATGGCCTTTGTTCCCAATGTTGTTACTGTTAACCTGTTACTTTCTCATCTCTGCAAGCAAGGGCTGGCAAAGAGGGCCCTAATGTGGGGAGAAAGACTTTGTAATGTCTCCTTCACCTTTGATGATGCCACACAGAATATATTAGACAGGGCCTGCAGAGATGTGCAAGAGGGTGCAGAAATTCCTGTGGAGTCAGGAAAAGGCTTATTTTTGGAATTTCTTATGCGAGTTACTTATGATTTCTTATGCAAGAGCAGACATTTAAAATGTAGACCATCAATGATCACAAAACGTCCATGATGACAGACGCCAGATAGTATTTTGGTAGATGCAGCCTATGTGGAACCTCACAAAAAAAGGTCTGTCTGGAACGTGCTATGGCATTTGTAGCACTCTGGATCTGGTCTGCTACTGGATCTTGGTTGGACCAAAAACCATGGTATTCAAATCATTTAGGCAGACCTTATTTAAATTTCTTGTATTTAGCTGTATTGTCTTGGTTTGCTATAGTAACCCCACACATCTGATTATCTGAAAATGTGCATTTGTGTGAGTCTTCATGAAGTATTTTTTTCTCTTTACTAAGTTAAAAAATTGCTTGGTTCTGGAAGACTAATGTTTCTGTTGCTTTACCTGGGATCGGACTTTCTTTCTCCATGTGCCATTTTTTAGAAAAATTTTCAATTCTCATACACCTCTATGTTTCATTACTCCCTCGTCTTGGGGCCCTTACATGTTTGCTTAGGATATGATCTTCTTACGTGTGCTCTAGACACATGCAAATACTTTAAGCGGATACTTATTTGTATTTCCTGGTTGATGTGCACCTGGTTCTTTAACATATAACATGCTCAGCAGCCTTGTTGGAAGCTGCTAGCCTTACATTAATAATGTTATCTTCAATATTGATGATTGTCATAGTTTCATGGCTTTCTCCTACAATTGTATGACAATATTTCTGGCAGTTTATGGGGGAAAAAGGTACATCAGGTTCCTACAGAGTTCACCGGTGTCATGCAGAATATTCTAGCATTGTATGATGCTGTGCAATACAATTCTGAAGTGTGGCTGTGTGGGAAAGTGGAAGTATATAGAAAGGATTACATCAAATTCTACTACCTGGATTACTAATACGTGTAGAAGTCTTAAATTGCTTTCTCATTGTTGTGGGTGGTGGAAGATACCAATGATAATCTTTCCATGTGATAACAATGAAGATTTGAGAACATGGCAAGAAATGTCTTCAAGGAGCAATTATCGTGTATCTGTATTTTTATAACCTTAAAAATTACAAATTAAATTCATCTACACCTATATCCTTTATAGTCATGTGTTGCATATTACTAATGTTGTGACAGGTTCTTTCAAAAACTAAGGAGAAATAGATTTATTATTTCACCTATTGCTTTGTCATTTCCAAATGACTTCAAGCTGCTTATTTTTCTTTACTGTTCTAGCTTGTAAAATGGGTATAAGTTATTATGTTCTCAACATCATAAAGTATTACAGTTTTTCATAAGTAATTTAAGAAACAAATCTTGAGATGACAAATTGATGACTATCATTTGTTGCTACTTGTCTTATGTGGCAGTACAGAGGGTAAAAACCAAAAGGGTTACAATTTTAATTAATTCCTTTGCACCTGTTTTTTGAAGTTTGATGTCATTGCACCTAATATACTGAACCAGTTCGATGTTTGTGTAAAATTATGCATTTTTCCCTTCTTTGTTTAATTTAAAGAAGCTTTTGTTACCATATGAGATGCATAAGATGTTAGCCTGTCGAAATGCTATCAGAACTCAAAGTATCATCTGCCATTTTTTTGGTTATTTGTGGTGTAAATGTAATGCCTCTTTTCTTGGGAAACATTCTATAGATATTATGTAGCACATCTGAATGAATACCAGCTCTTTCTTAGGATGATTTTTTGCATAAAATAGACAATGATAATATCATATGTAATAATCATTGTGCCACCGAGTATCAGTGTCACTGAATTGGCCACCGTCTTGAGTGCACACTAAAAACTTTGATGACATGGACAATCGTGGATATCATGCTTCTTTTGATGTTTAAGCTGACAAGACTGACCAGTTGTTGGTGCTGATATAACCTGATAATTCACCTATTCATTTGTGTTCATGGAAATGCTGTTAATGGTATTTTTGTTAGAGCATATATCAAGCTCTTCATGCTTTATGTTCCACATCATCACCTTAGTTCTACATCATCTAGTATCATGCCATTCTGAAGTAACTTAATTAAGTTGTCTCAAGGTTACTAGTGGCTTTAGTGTTCTTTACATGATTGAAAAGGTACGAACCATATATAGGGACCGCAATATAAATGGGCCCTGAAGACTTGCCAAATACTTTTTGGTAACTTAAGCCTCCTGAATTTGCTTATACTCCTGCATCAGGTACTTGCGTCCATGTGAACAGCAAACAATAGGCTGACCTTTCTTGATGATTCTGAAGTGTACCACCCAGCAATACACTAAAGTGTCTACTCTCAGAAGTAACTTAGTTAAGTTTTTTTTTGTAAAAAATAAATAATTGTGTTGTTAAGTGAAACCATTACTGAGCAGCATATCTGAAATTTCTTCCCCAGCTGAAACTACTAAAGGCGAATCTTATGATATTGCTCCAATGTTGGATGTAGCGTATATCGAAAGATTGTTCGTAACTGGTGCTCTGGATGAATTAAGGGTCTGTTTTAGTTGTAGTTTTCAAGTAAGATTCTAAGTCTATTAGTGGTTTTGCTAAAAGTTTCCTATATATAAACTCAAAGTGATATAACTTTGATTTCTCTTAGAGCAATCAAAGTTTGAAGAAAATGCAGATCAGCCACAAAAACAGTCTATTTGAGTTCGAGCAATTGGTGGCCAGTTAACTTTGTCTAGTGATTTAGCTTGTATGTTTTCATTTCTTTTTACATAAATTCCTAAAATCAGGTGGAGCTTTCCATGAGGGAGAAAATTGGAAATTGAAGATCTAGTTTGCTATGAGGGAGGGAAAATACCCAGATATACTGCAAGACATCATTTATATAGATGGCTGTATTGGAGTAGTTGATGTCATAGCGACGTTGAGATGCTGGAACGAAATGGAGAGACAAGGGATACAAGCGGATGTGATTGGCATTTCAGCATATATCAATGGCCTTTGTAGGGCTAATTCCATTGATGAAGAACAAAGGCTTTCTACAAAATGTCTAGGTGAGGATTAGTCCCTGATCATTTCACCTATAATTCTTTGGTATCTGGATTTTGTAGAGATACGTAATGGCCTTTTGCCTGATATTTTCACAGGCAACATAATTATTGATGGATTCTGTAGACAAGGTAGGATGAAAATGGAAAACAATATATTCATGGAAATGTACACCAATGGTGTAGCACCGGATGTCATAACTTACAGTACTTTTATAAGTGCATACTGTAGGGCTCTGGTTTTGAACCAGATATTTTCATATACAATATACGGATCCACAGCCTCTGCACCAGCCGTATGATGAATCGAGCCATGAAGATGCTAGATTAGCTTGTCTCAACAGGTTTTGTTCCAGACACAATTACCTATAACACTTTCATGAATGGTTTTTGCTATGATGTACTTGAGATCGTGCTATGATTTTGACTGGAAAATTGCTTAAGATGGCCTTTGTTCCCAATGTTGTTACTGTTAACCTGTTCCTTTCTCATTTCTGCAAGCAAGGGCTAGCAAGGAGGGCCCTAACATGGGGAGAAAGACTTCGTGAGGTGTCCTTCACATTTGATGATGCCACGCAGAATATATTAGATTGGGCCGACAGACATGTGCAAGAGGACACAGAAATTCCTTTGGAGTCGGTGGAATTTCTTATGTGTGTTGCTTATGATTTCTTATGCAAGGGTAGACATTTGGAATGTAGCCATTGATGATCACGAGCCTCTTTGTTGATGGAATTGACATGATTTCAAGATGACAGATGTCAGATAAGTATTATGTGGTAGATGCGGTCTATGTGGCGCAATGGTCGTATTATGTGATAAAGGTGTTCTATGTGGCACGCTGGTCATATATTCTGGATGGAAATGCCTACCAGCCACCCACCACCTTAGCTGCTTCATACGGTGCAAAAGACCCACTGCTTCAAACACATGAAACACATTCAACTGCAGGTCAGGTGCTCTTTTTCCTTGAAAATTTTAAGGTGGCTTCATGGGAAATCAGCTGTTAAGAAGTTATGTGGAACCAAGTGCAGCTTAAACCTGAAGGTTATGATGCTTTCTGATCACACTTATTGCAACGGACATCACAGAAAGAAGATTTTGATTTTAGGATCAAGTAATACTTTCATCTGGGATGAGGCAGGATGTTTTTGGTTTCTACTTTCCAACAAATGTGAACCATCGAAAGATGGTAAATGATCACAATTTTTTTTTCTCTTTATTAATTGGTTTAGGACACTTTGGACGTTAAATTCTTGCAAAATTTTCTGATGGATCCTTGCCTCGCTTTGAGTTTTTCCTGTGCCTTTGTAAAGTGGAATCTAGAAAGATATGGCAGATGGATGGGCACTATTGATTATGAAGTCTTTGAAAACTGCTTCATAAAGTTCTGATAAATGCTTGTTTATCTGAGGAAAAGCTTTGATAAATGCTTCAGACAATCTATGTGTTCAGTACACCGATTGATATGTTGTGACTGCAAGGACAAACTTATTCTTGTCCCAGTGTATGATACCGAAAAATGCCAGTTATGGATCTGCAAATTCAAAAAGATTCATCTGTCTAAACTATCCTCCTCATGTCTCGATCACCTAATTTGGTTATCAAGGATGAACTCTTTTATCTCTCAGGTTGGATGTCAATTTCTGGTTTGCCTAACAGGTTTTGGCATGTGGTGTCACTCATGCGCCTTGGATACAAACTTCGTTAACATGCTTGACATGATCTCATTTTGCTCAGACCAGGTTAATTAAGATGGTGCAGAATTTGTGCTACCCTAAGTTAGGTGTCAATCAAGCTTAAAATAGCAACCAGCTTGAAGGAGACGTTTGGCCAGTTGGAATACAGACTTCCATCAACATTCAGATCTTAGAGGGTGAACGAATGAGATCAGTGTTACCGGTATATATATATATATATATATATAGAGAGAGAGAGAGAGAGAGAATTTTATTTCAGTGATTCAAACATCGATCTCCTGAATGAATCGAAAATAAATAATCGACCACCTTGTCTGAGGCTTCTTTATGGGTAAAAGAAAAAAAACAGTATGTGGGGATATCTAAAGGAAAAGAACAGCAGCACTTATCCAGCAGTCTTAAAAAGCATACCGCCGCTTCCGATGGCAGCAACTCGGTGTGAGGTCTCACCAATTCCCAATTCAGCTGCACATCGGTCGCCATCATTCTCCTCTGCTGCTTTTCCAATTGCATCGTTTCCTTGCAGCGTAAGAAAGCCCAAGCAGTCCCAACAAAGTTTGAATGCTCTCCAAATGGTGAGTAGTGCTTCATCTTCTTTAAATCACCATCTCAGCCTTGCTACATGTATGCCTTCGACTATCGATTCCGTCGATCTATTATTATTAGTACACCATATGATACGGCTATCCGCATCATGATTGATTGATGATGTATTATCAATATCAAGTAAGATAAGAAACAGTCATACAAAGGAGAGATATACATATATAAATATTTTAATTACAAGATATAGTATGATTACTATCAATCAACGAACGGTCTTTAATTGAGATCCAAAAAAAATATAAATAATAATTTAAATACTTTAAGCTTAATTAAAGATGAAACTTTAGAAGGATGACAAGAGATGCACGTAATCTTGATTTTTATGATTTGATTGTTATTATCGTATCTGTCTGACTGGGTTTGAACTTGGAAATATGTTCTTCATGCGTCGGGTTGCAGAGCGAGGTTCATGTTATTGGGCTTCGTAAGGCCCAAAACCAAATGCGCCCCCTTTTATAGCCTCGAAAAGGCCATCCCATCGACGTTGGGTCGGACACGCGTCCGTCCTATTCGAACATGATGCTTTGTCGATTTTGGTTAGCTTTGATCGTCTTCCCTCCTCGCTCCGTTTAATCTTTTCTTATCATTATTTATAATGCCTTCTTTTCTCCTCTTTGATTTCCCAATTTACCCACATCTCTCTCCCTTTCTTAAATCTCTCTCTCTCTCCCTCTCCCTCTCCGTCTCTCTCTCTCTCTCTCTCTCTCTCTCTCCAGTGATGTGCTGTTGATGATTCCCGCTTCGTTCGCATCCCACTGAGGGGGAGCCCTAATCTCCCTAAATCGCCCGCTTTCTTCGCTCTCGAACTCTAAGGTAAGCGGAAGGCCCTGATCTCCCTAAATCGCCCGCTTTCTTTGCACTGCAACTGCGATTGGATCTCCTGCACTGTTCCCCTGTCACTTTCATCTAGGTTACACTTCGCTTGAGAAAAAAAGGTTACTTCTTTTTTGTTCTTTCTTGACCAGATTGCTCGCGGCATCTGTAGCACAGTGGAATCTTTAGGGTTCGATCTAGTGTGATCGATCGTTTGGTTTTTGATCTTTTCTTTCGTTTCGGTGGTTGTGCTTCTGGTTTAGATTTGGAGGAGCAAGTGCCGCCGGTATTTATGTCCGTCAATCAATCCAGGGCTGAGAGGACCCAGGGTCAGCTTAGGAAACCCAGTCGATCGGGCAGCTCCGGCCAGCAAAGGGGTTCCATTGGCAGCGGCGCTCTCGGGAAGGGCGGCAGTTCCGCCCCCTCTCCTATCTCCTCGTCTGCTTCCTCTGCTGCTCCTTCGTCGATCTCCCCATCGTTGTCGACGAACCGCAGGTGCCAACCTTTCTCTCTCTTTTTGATCGAGACCCTCTTTTTGCTTATGGTGGTTTATGCATTATGATGTCCGAAAAGATAGGGTTCCTAAGGTACTTCTTTTGATGTCGGTCTCTGTAGTATCAAGAAATCTGGTAATGGACATGGCGGTCAATCTAGAATAAATCCAGCAAGCACGACTTCTGAAGCGAGTGGTGCTGCTCCCTCTACCACCGCCCATCGTGCTGTTCAGAATGGTGCTCAGGCGCCCCAGCCTTCTCCTGGTATCACGTTCAAAATAACCGTCTTTATATTTTGTATTTTTGTATGTAATGTGCTTCTTGAAAGATTTTTTGCTAGCCCTAGGAATAGCAGCCATAACCCGGACTTAGTTTACATTAATTCCTTCCCTGTACGAGAGTGATGATCTGTTAGTATTTATCTCATCCTCTAACTGGGCATAATGTTGATGCTGGTTCTTTGTAGGATTTTCAGATGCATCGGTCCCCGGCGGTGCAAAACTTATTGATATGCCGTCCCCTAGAAATGCATCCCGAGGTATCCCTAAGTCGCCATATTCTCAATCTGCTACTGGAGCTTCAAGTTCTTCAACAACCTCAGCACCGCCCAAAGGTTCGGTGTTGTTCCTTTTAAATTAACTGTGTTCATTTTCACATAAGACTTCGCTGTAGTAATCTTGAACTTTTGCAAGCTTTACTGATGTACTGTTGAGAGCCAATTCTGTGATGAAAGAAAGATTGTTCTATACTTCTCATTTCGTGGTGCTCTCCTCAGGGGATACATCTAGGGCTTTTCCCCTTCAGTTTGGCTCGATAAACCCTGGCATCGTGAATGGATTGCAGGTAAAAATTTTTTGGGAACCTGTAATTTTCGTGTTTGTCTTGTTTTCTGTGTCGCTTGTGATGTTTTGCTCATACTTGGTAAATGCATTATGGCTATGAAAGATCCCTGCTCGGACAAGCTCCGCGCCACCAAATCTGGATGAGCAGAAATGTGACCAGGTTTGTGGATATTTTGGCACTACTAAATATGTTTTCTATTTCGTCAATTTTTTTTCACAATAATAAAACTATCTACTTCATAATCCATATCTAGATCAGTTTTCCTTTCATTGGTGTATGGCCTTTTTGTACCTCGTAATTTTACTTATTCTACTTTGACACTCTTTACTTGCTTCTATGATACCGTGGCTTCAATAACACACCTGGCTGCTTTGAGTTTAATTATCACACTGATGTTTAACTTTGTTAACCTTTCAGGCTCGCATTGAGTCGTTTGGAGCTGCTCCAACATTGCCTGTGGCCTCTATCCCAAAACAGCAGCAGCAACAGCAAGCCAGAAAGGATGTCAGTGGTGCTCAGCAATCTAATAGTGTGGAGGCCCATCCTCTACCACAATCAAAGAGGGATGTAACCATCCCAGTCCCATCTGCCTCAGTCACATCCATGCCAAAATCATCTGTTCTTCCAATTCCTGGAATGCCTCCTATGCCTATGCCTATGCCATTTCAACCTCACCAACCACAAATTCCTCCTCAGCTTGGTGGCCCTAGTCCCCAAATGCAATCACCAGGCCTTGCAGCCAATTCACTTCAAATGACCATGACATTACCTGTGGGCAATGTTCCCCAAGTTGCACAGCAGATTTATGTTCCTGGCATCCAATCTCATTTTGTACAACAACAGGCAATGATGCACCAGGGCCAGGGTTTAGGGTTTGCCCCTCCAATTAGTCATCAATTGTCCCAGCAGTTAGGAAATATGGGAATAGGCATTTCTTCACAATTCCCTCAACAGCATATGGGTAAATTTAGTGGCCCTCGTAAGACTACAGTGAAAATAACTCATCCAGAGACTCATGAAGTGTTGAGGCTTGACAAAAGAATGGATTCTTCTAAGGATGGTGTTTCCTCTGGGCAAAGGTCACTTTCTAATGTAATCCCACAAGCTCAGCCTATTCCAACATATTCTGCAGCTCATCAGATGAACTACTACGCCCCCATGCAGCAGAATTCTTATAGCCCTTCTCCACTTATTTTTACCACCACTACTGTTCCTCTGACCAGTGGGCAGGTACCTATGAGCTCACAGGCTCCAAAGTATAGCTATCCTGTGAGTCAAAGTGGACAAAACTTGTCCTTCATGAAGTCATCCATGGCCAATGCTGTTCCAGGTGGCAAACCTGCACTTTCCATGCCTGAAGCGGTCAGCTTGGAAGGGTTACCAGTTTCCACCTCCCTCCCTTATGCAGTCCAGATAAATGTGAAAGGTTTACAAAGTGAAATAGTTGGTGCATCTTCCGGGACACCTCCAGTGGTAATTAGCATGCCTCTTACTGAGGCAGAACCAGTTAAGTCGGTGAAGACTGTGGCAGATGCTACCGTTTCCTGTCACAAAAATAATGAGACCAGTCCAGATGGACTTGCTCAGCAGCTCAAGTCAGGCTCCGAGCCACTACTTACATTGCCTGTCTTGGACAAAAGCTCAGCTGCTGCGCCTCCTGTGCTCTCATCACAGAGAATGCTCTCTGAAGCTTCATCCACCCCTGAATCACGAACTGGAGATTCTGGATCTGTTCAATCTGGAAGTGATATTAGGAAAAGAGAACCTCTTCGAAGATCTGATTCTTTAAAGGATAACCAGAAAAAGCAAAATAGAAAGGATCTTAGAAACTCCCAACAAGAACATCAGGTTTGTGGTTCTAGTTTACTCCTTTCTTGTTTGTTCCTTATTTAACATGCCAATGTGTCTGAATCTTTGCAGTTAGATGTATCTTCTCCTGAAGGAGCAAAACTGTCTTCACCAAAACCAACCAAGAGTAGTTATGCGGGAGAGCTAATTTCTCAAGAAGGATGCACTAACACTGAGAATACTGAAGCTGTTTTGGCATCTGATCTGGCCACTCCTTCAGCATGGTCTTGTAATAAAGCTGAAAACACGATTCTTTCGGAAGTAGGAGCAACTGAGCCATTTAAAGGTGAAATAATGCCTGCTGCTTCTGGCTTATCTGGATCGATATTGGAGAAGGAAGCATCTCAAGGTACTTCACTGTTTCATACTGATTCATTTGGTTCAGCACCTGATGGTGTTTCTATCAAAGAGGATGTCCCTTCTGAGGTTACAACTTCTTTGAGTCCTATGATGGATGGAACTAATTCCAGGAGTTTGCGTACTAGCTCATGTTTGGTCAACGAAGTTTTGGACGTTATGAGAGATGAAATGCTTGATGTAACAAAGCATGAGAAGTCTGAAGTGTCAGATGCTTCATTGCAAGATTCTAGTGACAATAACGTGCATCAACCTTCTACAACCAAGAAGTCTTCCAAACTTTTTGATCCAGTTATGTTGCTAAAACAAGATGATGGCGGAGGAAATGATGGGAAAGTGAAATTTAGTGATTACTATGAAGCAGACAACAAACAGTTTAGTAGCTTTGTTGTTGGAACTAAAGAGGGGGAAAGTAGGATAGCCAATGAAGAAAATAAGACAATTGATGCATCTCTGGACCCTGCTGATTCTGGAACTGCACCTAGCATTGATATTCGATCTGCCAATGATGACAAAGATAAAGTTGACATTTTTACAACCAAATGTGAAATAAAATACAGTGAGGATATTGGTTTAACTGATTCTGGTGTCATTGAGACAGCCCCTGTTCCTAGTCCATCTTTATCTGAGGTGACACAGAAGTCGGAATCTGAAGTTGTGGGTTTGCATAGTGGACTGGTTTCTGCAACAAGCTTGAGGCAGAAGGAGAAGCCTTCGTTGGAAACATTGAAGCCTAAGATTACTACCACAAGAAAAAAAAAGAGAAAGGAAATACTTTCCAAAGCAGATGCTGCAGGGACTTCTGACCTTTACAATGCATACACGGGCCCAGAGGAAATGCATGAGACTGTTAGCAACCCAGAAAGCATAGATAATTCTATGACTGACACAAAGAGTGCACATGTAGATTTTACTAATAAGGAAGTGGCTGCAAGCGAGGAAGATGGGCAGAACAAAGCTGAGCTGGATGATTGGGAAGATGCAGCTGATATATCAACTCCAAAACTGAAAACATCAGAGCATGGGCATTCAGCTGATGGGCATGATTATGATGGTGATGAAGCTACTACTCAAAAGAAATACTCGAGGGACTTTCTAATGACCCTCTCGCAGCAGTTTACTGAGCTTCCTGTGGGTTTTGAGATTGGTTCTGACATATCAGATGCACTGATGAACACTCCACTAGGGAAATCACCATGTCCAAGTCCTGGGAGGATCATAGATCGACCATCAGGTGCTTCTCGAGTAGACCGCCGTATGGTTGGCAATCTGGATGACGAAAAATGGACAAAATCTCCATCTTTCGGCCTTGGACGTGACAGGTTGGATATCGGGCATGGAGCTGCAATTGTCAGTCTTCGACCTGGGCAAGGTGTCAGTCATGGGGTTTTGAGAAATCCACGTGGGCAGGCATCCAATCAATTTGGAGGAATTCTATCAGGGCCAACACAGTCAGTGGCATCTCAGGGAGGCATGCCTCGTGATGCAGATAGGTGGCAGCGTGCAAGAGGTTTAATGGCCTCTCCTCAAACACCTTTGCAGGTAATGCACAAAGCTGAGAGAAAATATGAAGTGGGCAAAGCTGTTGATCAGGAAGAGGGAAAGCAAAGACAGCTAAAAGCTATCCTTAACAAATTGACCCCTCAAAATTTTGAAAAATTCTGTGCCCAGGTCAAGGAGGTTAACATTGACAGTGCAGCTACTCTTACTGGTGTCATCTCACAGATCTTTGACAAAGCTTTGATGGAACCAACCTTTTGCGAAATGTATGCTAACTTTTGTTTTCATCTCTCTGGTGCACTACCTGATTTCAATGAAGACAATGAAAGAATAACTTTTAAAAGACTGCTTCTGAACAAATGTCAAGAAGAATTTGAAAGAGGGGAGAGAGAACAAGCTGAAGCTAACAAAGTCGAGGAGGACGGTGAGATCAAGCAGTCCGAAGAGGAGAGGGAAAAGAAAAGGCTCCGGGCCCGCAGGCGCATGCTGGGTAATATTAGGTTGATTGGGGAATTGTACAAAAAGAAAATGTTGACTGAGAGAATTATGCATGAGTGCATCAAGAAGTTGCTAGGCCAGTATCAGAATCCTGATGAGGAAGATGTTGAAGCGCTGTGCAAATTGATGAGTACAATTGGGGAGATGATAGATCACCCCAAGGCAAAAGAGCACATGGATGCATATTTTGATATGATGACAAATCTATCAACAAATCAAAAGTTATCTTCACGTGTTAGATTTATGCTGAGAGATGCAATTGACCTTAGAAAAAATAAATGGCAACAGAGAAGGAAAGTTGAGGGGCCAAAGAAGATTGAGGAGGTTCACAGAGATGCAGCTCAAGAAAGGCAAGCTCAATCAAGTAGGTTGGCTCGTGGTCCTGTCATTAGTAATATCCCAAGACGTGGTCAAGTAGTTGACTATGGTTCCCGTGGATCCACACCGTTAACTTCTCCAAATTCCCAGCAGGTTGGCAGTCTTCGTGGATTGTCAACTCAGGCTCGTGGGTATGGCACCCAGGATGTACGCTTGGATGATAGGCATCATTTTGAAACAAGAACCGTGTCGCTTCCTCTACCGCAAAGGTCTACTGATGATGATTCTATTACCCTTGGTCCTCAAGGTGGCCTGGCTAGGGGAATGTCTACAAGAGGACACCCATCAATATCAATATCTAATGTTCTGGCTTCTGAATCTCCAGCTGTTGGAGAACATCGTAGATTGACATCAGGTCCAAATGGTACTAGTTATATGGCAGATAGGTTTACTGGAACAGCGCATGATCAAGTAAAACCTCATGATCGTACTAGTTACTATGGAAGCAGAGACTTCAAGATTTCAGATCATACTTCTGATAGATCAGTTATGTCTATTCTACCTGCTGGGCGAACTCATGGTACTTCAGACAGCAGCCTAACTTCAGCTTCTGAAATAAGAACATTACCAGAAGAAGTTCTGCGAGAAAAATCAATTTTAGCAATAAGAGAGTTCTATAGGTATTTTTCTCAATCATGTGTTTTCTGTCTTTACAGTTGTGCTTGTGTTGACTGGTTCTAATCTCTGTTCTGACTGGTTCTAATCCTATTGTTTTATCCTTGTTTGTTTGCATGATGGAAATAATCAATTTATTTTTTCTTATTTATGATATTTTCTTCGAAATCATTTTCCTTATATTTTAACATTAAGATTTCAACAAATAACTGTAAACATGTAAAAATCTTATTACCATATAAATCTCTAATCTCCTTCTGCTATGTTCGTACTGATATCAATATGCATTTTCCGTTATATTTATTTATTCTTTAAACTAAATAGATATATGGTTCTTTGCCATGCATTTAAAAGTTGCATGAGTCCAATAAAGAGCTGTTATCGGCATGTGTGTAGATACTTCTCTTTCTTTTTATTTTTAACTTGAACTAGGTTGTAAAGGACTTGTAGAGCAATATAACAACGTCCTTGAGACAAAATGGTTCTTCTAATCCCATTAGAAGTGCTTAGGAAATTGCAAAAATAATGACCCTGAGCCTGTATTTGTGTAAATCCTTGAGGTGGAGACACTGAACTTCTCTTTTGTCTTAAGCTGAAGTATAGAATTCATGCTTATGAGCATAATGATAAAATTTTGGCATTAAGAACAGTCTTGGATGAAAGTAACTAGTGTTGACAGAATATGATTTTAACATGGATGCTTTGAGATTCTTCCAATAATATCTAAGTTCTAAAATAGATGAACTAGTGGATAGGATTCCTAATATGAAAAAAATATTAAAGATTAACCAAGTGACTAAGAACCTAAACTTTACTCCAGGAATTGCAGATTTGTCGAATGAATGAGAGGTAAAGTAGGTTGCTGGAATTTATTTTGGAAGATTAGTTTTTGGTTTAACAACGTCTTCATACCACATTATAAATCAGCATTTAGAATTGATATTAAAGAAGTCACGAACTGGAGGATTATTATTCCCAAAGGGAATGCAAGTTGAGATGGTGGCAAAGAAATTCATGGAATGAGAAAGGAAACAGAAACAGAAGAGCTTAGGTTACAAAAGGAATTGTGCAGGAAAAGGGACAGATGGACCATATACTTGGTTGCTTTGGAACCAAAAATTAGGTTATGATGCAAGTTGCAGAAACATCATGAGAATCTGGGATGGAACTGTAAACTGTTAATTACAGCAAATGACAATGTACAATTTTTTCTATGTATTAGGCATTATAAGGATACTGCTGGTTACATTTTGTCGCTGATTTGAGAGACATCTATTGCATGCCAGTGTATACCGTGCTCTCAACTTCCTTGCCTTGCAGCCAAATTACAAGAGGGTCATGAGCAAATGACTTGGGGTTGTTTTCTATAACAGACCCAAAATCAAAAGCATTATTAGCATTCTCTTTTTTTCACTTCTTTGGTAATTAATATCCTTGACTCTTGATAAGTGAACATCTGTAACCAAAAGAACATATGTAGATCTCTTCCTTCGGTTCTTGGTATCTGTACACAAGAGTTTTAGACTGCATTCCTTCTTTATTTTTATTGAACCCTAATTCCTTGGATGTAAAATATCATTTCGCTGTCTGAAAGTACATAATGCTATCTGTAGTCTATTATGTTATGGAGGCTGCTAGAACAATGTAAAATTTTGCTGGAGTCTGCCTACTTTTAGGACTTTACAAATATTAACACTTTTCAGATGTGGCAAATCCTTCAAATTTTAATGGTACGACAAATCATCCTTACTAAATGAAGTTCCATGAGTTATGTGTAACTCCAGTATTGGTTTTATAAAACCAAATGTTACTGTTTTTCTTATGCTACTTTGTAGTGTACCTATGCTTGTACATTTTCATTTTTTCTGTGCAAGTCCTTTGGACTTTTGATGATCTGAATTGCCATTACAAAGTAAAGTTACCATGAGACTACGAGTTACACCTGAAGTTGCTGGTAAAGAAACAGTTTTTCTGCTTTCCTCTTCTTTTCTTATAGTACTTTGTACTGCAATTGCGTTCATGCTTTTTTTTTTCCTCTGTAGTTATGCCAATGCTGTTTGATTCTCTGCTTAGGAAGTTGATTTTTTGTTATGGTGCATTTTTTAGATGCATATTATTTCAGTTAATGATTTAATAGGAAAAAGTTGCTGAAGCCAGACAAAGGTGAGATCATAGTTTTAGCATTGTCTTAGGAGAAGTAATAATATTGCACTTGCTCACACTTTCTCAATAGGTTTACCAGATGGAATCAAATGAAGCTTTGGAAGATATGGAGAAAATTCAAGAAGCATAAAGAATAGCTTATTAGTGGAGAGCCTTGATGTCCATGTTGAAAAGAAACATGGGAACTTTTGCCTGGTCCATGAATGCTGTGTATATGGAGAAAACATCAAACATGTGAAATAATTTTAGATATATGTGATTTTAGGCTTGATGTAGGTCAGAAATTAGTTATGCATAAAAAATGGAATAATGTGACTTTTTTCCCATTAGGATAATATATTTAATAGCCTGCATAAATTGTAGAATAAAAATTTGGAAGAAAAAGTGGAGTAGAAAACAAAATCTTGGTGTTCCCCAAATTTCCATACGTTACAACTCCTTAGTGGCTTGAGGACTTATCCAGCCCTGTTTATTATTTAAAATTGGACTTTTAGCTTCAACAGGACTCAGTCTAATACTGTAAGACACCATAAAATAATAAAAATGAAACAATAATGAAATTTATCATCAAAAGGTGTATAAAATTAAAATTCCAGCCAGAGGCCGTTAGGGGCTGGCCAACTTGGGGTTCTCATGGACGGTGGTTTGGGCATGGCTGCTTCCCAACTTGGTGCGAACTGGTACATCCATCCTGATAGAAATTACTGCTTCCCAACAACCTGGTACGGACTAATACATTCGTTCTGATAATCAACATAAGATTAGATTTTCTCCAAGGTCAACTAGATGATATGTTTGCTTGTGTGTTTAATTGAATGTTAAACTCTAATATAAAGAAAAGATGAAAAGGACAAATAGCAGAATCACTACTCACATGAGTTGCTACATTGGTAGACAACCATGCATGCCATTAATATTTTGCAGAGGGAGAGTTGGGCCAGGATTTCCTTATATTTTGATGCTTTTGAGGGTTTTGTTTGTTTGTAGTAAATGTGTTGGAAATATATTCCTAAATTAATTTCATGGGTCCTATGAGAAGCAGGTATGGGGTGTGTTTCTTGGGTTGGACTAGATTTTACCACGAGCTTTCTTTTGTTGTTTTCACAATCTCTCAGTAGCTTTTTTTCCTTGATACTTCTACATTAAATTGTCTAATAATTAAAAGGTTGACATCCATTCGATTAGTGTTGAATGGGACCTTGCCATTCCAACAAGAAAACCACCCATTGAGAATGTGCCCCACCCATCTATTTGTTGTTTATTTCTTTGGTTTAGAATAATCTGCCATCATCCAAGCCTTTGAGGCATAACCTTTGAGGTCAGCTGTGGAGCATTGGTCAAAGCTAAGATTGTTCTCCAGAGGCCAGCCAACATTGAACATAGGTCAAAGCTGAGAAGGCTAAACAGGATATTAAATGTAATTTTAGATCACTCTTATCAGCCTAACTCAACTTCTCTAACATCGGTTTTCTAATTTATATGACCAAGGAGCAACCAACTTTGAGATAGAGTTTTCCATGTGTCATTTAACAAAAAGCGCCTTTTCTTTACTACTTCCTGCTTTTCATCTGTCATCGTTGTATATAATCATTGTAATCCGTGGTTAAGGTTGCTGTTTTTATTTACTAAAATTATTTTGATCTTAGTTTGGAACTGATACAAAACCTGGTTTCTCTTCAGCGCCAAGGATGAGAACGAGGTTGCATTGTGCATCAAGGAGCTAAATGCTCCAAGTTTTTATCCTTCTGTCATCTCACTGTGGGTCACCGACTCGTTTGAGAGAAAAGATGCCGAAAGAGATCACTTGACAGAGCTTATTATCAACCTTTGCAAATCAAGAGATAGCTTGCTTAATCAAGTACAGCTACTCCAGGGGTATGAATGGTGAAGAGAGAAAGATTGTCGATGCCCTTTTTTCTATTATTGATGATAGCTTTACTGATCATTTGATTAATGTCAGGTTTGAATCTGTTCTTTCTTCATTGGAGGATTCTATGAACGATGCACCAAGAGCAGCAGAGTTTCTTGGTCGCATTTTTGCCAAATTTGTTATGGAAGATATGGTTACCTTGAGAGAGATTGGAAGATTGTTGTACGAGGGAGGTGAAGAACCAGGCCGTTTAAGAGAGACTGGGATAGCAGCGGACGTGCTCAGTAACATTTTCGAGACCATACGGTCAGAAAAAGGAGGGACCATTTTGAATGAGATCCGGGCTAGCTCCAACCTACCATTGGAAGATTTCCAACTGCCTTCGCATCCCAAACAATCAAAGATGGATGCATTTCTTTGATATAAGTCATGATATTCATGGTTTTGTAGGATGTTCCATCCAGAAAAAAATTGCTCTCCTTCTCTCCTCGTTTTGTGTTCTTAACATATTGGTTTTTGTTTCTGCATGCCTTCATAATCGTCCCGTTGTTTGGTGCAGTCAATAACGGGATTTAAGATGAACAGTTTGTGAGTTTATGTCAGCAGCGGGAATCATCAAGGCAAGCCTTTTTGATCTGTTGGTATGTTCTACATCGGAATTCTAACCATCGTGTCCAAGCAACGTGGTGATAAGGAATAGAGATTGCAGTGTCTTGGCGTTCGTATTGATGTCTGGCACCCACTATCGCCTGTGTGTGTGTGTGTGTGTGTTGCCCTCGCTCGCAAAGATCATCGAGTGCTTCGTTTTTGTTGTCATCGCTATCCATCGCTGTCATCGAGTGCTTCGTTTTTGCTGTGAGTGTCATCGCTATCCATCGCATCTGAGTGTTGAGCTTGCCCTCATTCGTCATTATCATTGCCCTCACTTAAACACCCCCTAACTTCATGGCACTTGAGTGCGAAGGAGACATCGGGACCAAGAGGTGTAAGGGCTTGCGGTAGGAGGCGGCAACAAAGAATGAACAACAACAGAGGCATAAGATGTCATCTAAAACAAATAAAAACATTGGGAGCAAGAGGCGTAGGATGGAGGCATCGAACAACAGACAACTATGGAGGCATTTATAAAATCACAAAATATAGGGGATGCAATCTACAAAAGTAAAAACGTGACATCTTCAGGGGAAATCGAGTAATATGATCCACGTCCGAAGACCCACCTTGCATTAAAGAGCCTCTCCTGATAAATGGTAACATCGTAGTAGTGAAACACAACTGCAGCCAGAATGTACAGCTTTTCTGGTCAACCACAAAAAATATTAGACTTGCGGCACAGTGGTTGTAGCTATACTTCATCAAAATCGGTTAGCCCAATTACAGATGTTGCTCCAGCTTTAAGTTGAGCAATCACCCTCTTAGCAGTTCCTCGATACACCCCTTTCGGCACCAAGCGAACCATACCATACGCTCAACTCAGACGTCATGGTTTGTGAACTTTGTAACCGAATACTCGGGGTACGTACTTCTGTGATGGCCTTTGTGGTTTAAGGTGCCCATATGCCATCAGAAACAAGTGTGGGAACGTTGTCCCAAAGTATGCTCCATCAACATCTAAGAAAAGTCAAGAAAATTACCAACATAGAGATCTCTAATTGAAACTGAGAATTTAACAATGGGTCCTAATAAGAGCTTTTCTTATGTCCTTTTTAAAACCCGATGACAATCTATAGCTCATGAACAACTGTTAGAGCAAAATTACACAACCAAATTTCTGTGCAAGCTTTTCTTTACGTTAAGAATTAGTAAACATTATGCTATGAATGTACTGATAGATCAAAGCAAAATTGCTTAAGGATACTGGCTTGGTACTTCGATCTTGGATAATATATATCTTCACATTTGGGACAATAGATCTTCACAGTACTGGATCGAGGAATGTCTGATTGACCAACAGGAAAACAGGGCTGACCGCAGCAGTAAACACGTGGGCATCTGCCAAAATCATAATTCTTGAACTTATCAAGCTGCAGAAATTGTCATTCAGAAGTTGGAAATGGTTAGCAACCAGTAAAAACACAAGTAAAATCCAAGAAACAAGGGACGAATACAGAATTTCACCATTGCATCCATCCCTCTACTGGTTAATATGTATCTAACATGTATCAAACCATAAAGCATCTCTGCTGCTGATTCAACCAACTCATTTTGTTCCTCAGTAAACATATCGCCTGTCATCAAACCAAACAGCAGTTGGTATTATCCAGCTTCATTTTCCAAATAACAGAAAATTTATGCTACTAAGCACAAGTAGCTTGCGTTTTTCATGATATACATTGTTCTCCATCATCTAAAATAATGAGCTAAAGAAAGAAATGGAATTCTTAACCCCAACCCCCATCCTCCAAATAGGAAAAGAAAAGGGATCAGAGAACACTAATTATTATACTTCTCATATGTGCATCAGATAAACAAAATTAACCAACAACATCTCTAGTTTAATTTACAGTGAACTGGAAACAAGTTCGCTTTGGGTCCAAGTCCATAAAAATAATACTCATATCAAGGCAAACAAACAACCTAGATTCTAACAAAGTTTTCACCATGTGCTCATCATCCTCTGATGCATCAATAACTTCAGTTTCTATTACTTCAGAAAGATACTTGTTTAGCAGGATGGATGTTCAATGTGGTGGACCTTCCACTGAATTCTAAAGCTGTAAGAACAAGTTCCCATCCTACCCGAGCATAGAAGCTCATCCTGCATACAAGCAAATTATTATGTCTTTTTTTTTTTCTTCCTTCAAGCTCATGTTATCCTTCCCAATTTCTGAAATATAAAGAATTTACAAACAGAAATTACAAAGTTTGTTCTGCATGAGAAATATCCATCAATCTAGGAACATAATTTTGATTTCAGACTCAACATTCCTGCCATTCTAGAAATTCTTGAGCAGAACAGGAACAATAATTGGTTGTTATCTAAACATACTTCTTCTATGAAATTGGTTTCCTTTTATGCTAACTCAAAAATGCAAAAAAAAAAAAATCAAAAGCAACCTTCTATATTAATTGGTTATTATGTTTTTGAAATACCTTACATTTTCAGCACAAAACACCATGTTCAGAACCAAATTCTCCAAAATATATATTAGAATAAATTATTTAATATATTTAAAATGGGAGACATTTCTTGGCATTTCCTTTCCAAAGTCTCCTATTTTGTCCACCAAAACACCAATGCCCTAGAAGAAACAACACAAAAAATAAACTCAGCAAACCCTAGTGAAACCAAATATTATAATTTGAGTGTCAAACTCAGCATCGAAGGCTCAATACTACATCTTAATATGTCCATCTCAGCATTATTTCTTATAATAAAATAGATATCAAAAGCTATTCAAGTAGATAAAAAATATATGATAAATTATCAATGTAACTTTCAATATAGAACTATATTTCAGTGAGCACGAACAAATTGAAAGAAAACAAAAGTATTCATAGAAGAATAATCAAACATACCATGAGAAGACTCCAAATCAAGAATTAGATCGAGAGCACAGTCAAAGTATGGGACTTGACTGCTTAACCCACAGAGGTTGAACTCATCTTGTATGTACTCATCATCAACTTCACAAAAGAACTCATTCCCTCTTAGGTTACAAAACCATGATATCCAAGATGTGTCCCCATCTGAGCCACTAACATCTGACTCTTCACTGTCAGTTTCTGGCTCGTCTGTAGCACCAGAAGTTGAAAAAGAGAACATGGTCATAACATGGCTAAACTCTAACAGGAATACTAATAGCATACAATAGATTGCAGTAACCTTCAACATGGAACTGTGCTACATTTGCAATGAAATGAAAGAACAAAAAATGGCCCGGTGTAAAAAAGGCCCACCGATGTGACCCCTATAAGTTTACTGTGGCATCAATGACTGCATATGGTTATGACATGGCTCAAAATCTTATATAATACTGATAATATATGATATACTGAAGTAATCTTAAAGCTCGAATTGTCCTGTATTTGCAAATGTAATAAAGAATAAAAAAGATAGTCTGGGACCTGGTGAATGAGGCTCATGTCGATATGACCCCTACGAAGTTACTATGGAGCCAAGGAGTACCCTCTACTTGCATTAGGATTGCCTTAGGTCATATGATACCTTGGAAAAGGAATCAAGGTTGTTTTCTCAATAACTTCAGTTTGTAGACTTTTGCAGAATGTAACAACAAATTATTGTACCCCTATCT
The DNA here is from genome assembly GCA_900464855.2 of Musa schizocarpa. NCBI lineage: Eukaryota > Viridiplantae > Streptophyta > Magnoliopsida > Zingiberales > Musaceae > Musa > Musa schizocarpa. Next base: position 13,937,032 of record LS990922.1, read on the forward strand.
ATCAGTAAGCTAGATGAAATGCAACCAATAAGTGCTGAACCACAAGTTCAGTTGAACTTCCCTACTGAAACATCCTGCACTTTTTCAGTCTTACTCTCAAGCCCCTACTTGACCCCAGTTTAACACTGGAAACAGGCTGGAGGACTATGAACAAACAAGTTATTGGTCAACTGTAGTACATTCTGGCTAACTTCCAAAAATAATACAGAATCCAGTAAGACTCCTGACTGGAAAGCAATCACATCAATGATGGCCTGGTTCTTCCTTCTCCCACTTAATAAGGTGATGGTGATTAGATACCCAACCAATCCTAAAGGATATGTAGATCTTAGCGCACGAGATGCTCCCATTCCAAATTGATAAGATATATAGATCAAGTCAATGAAAGTTACACTAGACAATTGCACAGCAATATACCACTTCCATCTAACACAAAATTGGTTTAGCTATGAAATTTAAGAATGAGCAGTAGAAAATGACTCTGAAAGAATAACTAACTCTTCACATTTGAAAAGGACTCAAAAACATAAGAAGGCTAGGAGCATTTGTTTTATGAAAAATCCAGATAGAACCCCTTGATGACTGAACATGATATTTGATAAGGCTAATAAACAAATTCTATGAGAGACAGTTTCATTCACAAGATTATAAACTGTGATGAAGTTTATCTAGCACTCAGCTCCAAAGAAATATACCAACAAATCCAGCAAACGACTTCAGATATATCCAAGACAATTATCTCCGTCCTACAGTGCTGAAGAACTAAAGCAAATTACATTAGATTTCTTGATATGATGTTGATGTCATTCATATGCTTATTTTATAAGGTAAAGTTCATTTGATCTACATGAATAGAGTCCTTTACATGACAAAGTCCTAAGAATCAATTGAGAGACTCATAGAACAAAGTCTTATTTCAAATTTTCATGCTCCTCTGTTTTGGTGACAAATGCATCTTTTCACTAATCGATGAAAATGGTAGACGCACTTCAAAATCCTAAATGCGACATAACATCTAAAATAGAAAAATCACAGTCCACAAACATAGAAAACAAGACTAAAAGAAGAGATCTTTAGATATTATACCGCGTACCAACAACACAAAGCAAAGAAACAGTCAGAGACAATAAAAAAACACCAAATAAATGCAAAGAAAAGATAAAATACTAGACCATCGGAGCACTTGTTCTTGGAAGGGGCCGCTGACCGATGCTGCCGGTGCTCCGGGTGCTTGCCGACGGAGGTGGGCGGCACATGTAACCAGTCCTTGGCTTTGCTGTTCAACCCCCTTGAGGTCGACGGCGAGGTCTTCTCAAGATGCTTGTCGAGGGCATCACTGATCCGCTTCCGACCCACGGCTCCAGCCTCCGCTTTTGGCACGCTGAATCCCCGATCCCGATACATTATCTCTTTCCTCAACGAATCTATTTCTGTCTCTTTCAAGAAAGCCCAAGCTCAATCGATTCACCTCGTCATGCAGCTAAACAAATTGAACGAGAACAAAGAAGAAAATCTAAAACCAGATGAATCCTCTTGTTCTCTGGGACGAGGGAAAAAGAGGAAGAAGCGGGAGCGAAAAAGAAAGGCGGCGTGGGGCAGATCGAAAGCGAGGGCAAGAAGAACGTGGAGGGGCAGCAGTCGTAATTAAAATCAAGGTTGGGGGTCGAGGGATAGGGAAGCAGCGGTCGCATGACCTCGACTGCTCCGTTTTGTCGATGTGCCTTTACAAATATATATAATAAAAATATATATTTTCTTATGTTCTATAAATTTATATGCAATTATTGGGAGACGAAATATTCTAATAATATAATAATTTATAATTTATATATATAATTAATAACTTTGGCATATGTCCACATGGAAAATGAGATGGGCTCTTGTCAAATGCATACGCTCATTTAGATATCTCCTTTTAGCTAATATGGAAGATTTGATAAGGTGAGATCACATGGGCAATCCGATCGGAAGTGATCCTATCAGTGAGGACCCAATTTAGGATAATCGAATATGCGGTTGGGATCTTTCTGGCTATAAGGTTTCCTCTAAGGCTAGGTTATTCGAGTATTCCTGAGAAATGGTTTGTCATGTGGTTACATGGTTGTGTCTTGACAATGGGGTTGCTTCCTAACCATTGATGAACTTGCATGACAGGTTGGCACCAGGGGTTGCCCGATGCGACCCCTCCGATGCTTAAGTTAACAAAAGAAAGAAGACAATAATGTAAACTACGCGACTAGGATAGTGTGTTGAGAGTTGTTGTGAAATATGGGGTAGCATCATATGTTCAGCAGAAGTACATAAAATAAAGATCCCATATTTCCACCAAAAATAGTTTCTTATCATCGTGCGAAGATTGATACGCAAAAACCTGTAAACTCGAAAAATCGCATGTGTTAAAGGATGTGTATTACATAAGAAGATCGTATATTCCTGAAATCCTATAGATTTATGGGAGAGGATAAAAAATGTCAACTGTTCTCCACTCTAGCAGTGATCAACATGGCAGGGGCTACGAAAATACTCCTCAAATCATTGCACTAACCTCCTCTTCACACGCACCGTGCGATTAAGAAGGGGCCAACCCTTCTTGTTGTCCACACTCCTCAAATAGGGGCTACTGGCTGAGAAAGAGAGGGGGAGAGGAGAATAGGAGGTGGTAGCCAAAAGGGGTCTAGCCTATGACCCTTTGGTTCACTATTATCTATAGCCCTATTAACTTAACCATAATGGATCCTACTCTATTGGATAATGGATCTCTATCCAACTACCTAAGCATTATGGATTAGTAAATCTCTATCTAATAATCTCTCATTAGCTCTTATTGAATCTCATCCATAGGATCTCATAATTCAAGGGCTTATTGGATATCTAATAAGATAGAAACTCCAATGGATATCTTATATTCGAACCTCTACTCATCGCAACACCTTCCATATGTGTGTGGCCTTCTAGGCCAAATATCGAGGAGGTCGTGAGTCATACTTGTTAAAATTCCTTCTAGCTCAATGAATTATTATCTGTATAATAATTCACTCGACTCATCGATTGCGGACATATTAGGCTACTATGCCGTAGTTCCCAAATGATACAGGGGAGTCTAATCCATTGAACTTGTTTGTCCTCAATTATTGTGTATATATAATCCCTCATCTATATAATATCCTAGTAACCATATTCTGGGCATGGTATTGCTAGTAGCCATATACGATTTCTACTCGAGCTTCTGTTGGGAAATCTGGAGCGACATCATAAGTGCAGCAGAAGAGTAGAAAATAAAATCCTAGATTTTCATAAAAAATTAGTCTTTTATCGTCGTGCAAAGATTGGTGCGCGAAAACATGCGAAACCAAAAAACTATGCATATAAGAAGATTATGTTACTTAGGGATCGTATATCTCTCAATTCCTATAAATCCGTAGGAAAGGATGAAGGAGATCAACTATTCTCCTCTCTAATGGTGGTCCACACGATAGAGGTTGTGAAGATGGTCATCAAATCGCTACACAATCTTCCTCGCTATACGCACCATGCAATCAAGAAGGGACAAGCCTTCTTAATGTCCACATGCCCTAAATAGGGGCTACAGGTTGAGGAGAAGAGGGGAGAGGAAAATATAAAGTGGTAGCCAAAAAGGCTTAGTGTCACATCCTAGATTTTTTTTTTTTTTTTAATCTTTCCACACATTTAGGCCAAATAGATAAACATCACTTTATTCATCATTCATAAACATTTATTACAATTCATTTATTACAATCCATTTATTCATCGATTCATAAATAGAAAAATAAACATGGTGATGTTAACTTCAAGAATCATCCAAGTGGCTCTACTTAGCGGTAGAGGAAGGTCCGTTCTCCACTGGAATCCGATTTAGTACTAGAGGGAGACTGCTCTGAAAATCAAAAATAAAGAAAATTCAGCAACGTTGAGTAGGAACCCCAAAAGTCAACTCAAAATGTATATATGATCAAAATTCAATCAATCATCCCATTGGCGTATATCAAATACTCGAATGAGCACTCCCCCAACAGCGGCTGAAGAGGCTTTATCTTACGGGAAGACTTTGTGTTCTCCCAACAACGGATGGAGGTAAACTCATATCACACTCCCAACAACGGATGGAGTGGTGTTCCACACCCGCCAAAGTGGGGATACGTTCCTCCCAACAACGGATGGAGGAACCGTCCAGCCGTCACGTCTGACGACCCGCTAATCCCCGAAGGGAATCACCGTACCTGCTCTCGGCAAGAAAATAATATAATCTCATACTAGTCATGTCCATTTCGGGATGAAATAACATATTTAAAATGTCTCTTTCAAATATCATCAATATCAAGTAATATAAATTAGCCCTCAATTGACTTGAACTCTAGTTTAATCGATTCAATTGAACTCGATTTACTAGAGCCTAACTGAACTGATCTCTAATCCTTATTTAATTGGTCTGGAACCACCTTAGACTAGTATAATTTAGACTAGATTAAGTTCAACTTATGTTAAACTAACTTGAATAAGTCAATCAATTCGGAATCACCTTGAATTTATGTAGACTAATCAAGTCTAGTTTAGTTCAATCAACATTTGGGCTCAAGTTCAACAATAACATTGGGCTAGATTGAGCTAGTCCATTTACTGGTCATGTGCATTATACATGATTGAGCATGCATTACACAAAACTGGCCCAGCCCTGGCCCATGGACTAATCATATGCGTCGCATGTGACTGCCCATAATGGTTGGACTGGGGTAGCCTACGGGCCAAGGCCTGACCCATGGGTTGGGCCTGGCCTGTGAGCAATTTCATTCCAATTAATATCAAATTTCATATCATAGTATATACCCATTAACAATATAAATAAAAAAAATATAATAATAAATTAAAAGATAGATAAGGAGAAAGGTTTTAATACAAAGAAATAACGTTCTAAATTTGACTAGAAATCATAAGATATTAAAAGAGGGATTGAGAGATAAGTTTTAATACAAGGAAATAGCCTTCTAAATTCAAATAAAAATCATATTTTCAACACATATAAAATTTCAACATATTCTAGTCATATTTTAAATCATTCAGAATAATATATTTTAAATTTGAGATCAAAGAATATCAAAAAGGATTTTAGATAGCATATTCTAATCTAACAAGATTTTAATCCAGATAAGATTAAAGATAAACTGTAATACAAGAAATATCATATAAAACAAATATATTTTTAACATATTTGACTCTACAATAAAAACCTTAATCATGGGTCAAAGAATATTATGAAAACTTTAACTAATTACTTTAATGCAAAAAGTTTGACATTTAAAGAATTGATACATATTTTTCAAACTATAAAACTTTCAACATTTAAAGAATCAAAATAAAAGCTAAAACTTTTAAATTTAAGAAAGGTAGGGAAACCTACCTCTTGTCAACAGGGTGTAACTCCTCGTTCCTCCTGTTGCCAAGCTTGACTAGGTGAGGAAAGAAGGAGAGAAATCCCTCCCTTTAAATAGGAGGAGGTGAGCCTCTATTAAGGGAAATTCATTTTAATTTTTGTATTTATTTAATATAAATTATTTTCATTTAATATACTAACAAATATGATATCATTATATTTGGAATACTTAATAGTTATTTCTTTAATTAATATCAACAAACAAGGAAGTAGATTAAGATTTCCTTAAACAAGTAAGGAAAGAAAATCAATTCATAACTTAAATATTTGATGTGATTACATTTCTCCCCTCCTATAGGAAATTTGGTCCCCAAATTTAGCTTACCTTAATAGAATAGATGAGGATATTGCTCTTGCATATCTTCTTCTCTTTTCCACTTTGTCTCTTGGTCTGAATGGTGTTGCCAACAAATCTTTACCAAAGGTATAATTTTATTCCTTGGAACATATTCTTTCCTTTCCAAGATCTGGGTTAGTTGTTCTCTAAAAGTAGCATCATCTCTTAGTTGTAGAGGTTAGTGAGATATGACATATGATGGATCCCTGATATATCTATGATATATCTTCGAAGCATAGACACATGGAATACATCATGGATGCCAGCCAAAGCCGGGGGTAATGCCAATCTGTATGCCACAAGCCCAACATTTTGTAAGATCTCAAATGGGCCAATAAATCTTAGGGCTAACTTCCCCCTTTGACCAAACCTCATAACTCCCTTAGTTGGTGACACTTTTAAGAAAACGTGCTCACCAACTTCAAACTCTAGATCTCTTCGCCTTCGATCTGCATAACTTTTCTGACGACTTTGAGCTGTTAATAATCTTTGGCATATAATTCGAATATTACCAGCATCTTTTTGAATTAATTGAGGCCCCAAAAGTTTTCGTTCTCCTACTCATCCTAATATACAGGTAATCTGCACTTTCTTCCATAAAGAGCTTCAAATGGAGCCATCTGTATACTAGAGTGGTAACTATTATTATAAGAAAACTTAATTAGATGTAAGTGCATATCCCAACTCCCACCAAAGTCCAAAGCACATGCTCTTAAGAGATCTTCAAGAGTTTGTATTGTCCTTAAAGATTGACCATTAGTTTAGGGGTGAAAGGTTGTACTAAACTTTAACTGCGTGCCCAAAGATTTTTGTAGACTTCCCCAAAATTTAGAGGTGAATCTTGGATCTCTATCTGAGATAATGCTAACTGACACCCCATGATATCGAATAATTTCCTTAATATATAAGCTTGCTAGTTTATCCAATGAATACTTCTTGTTAATAGGGAGGAAGTGAGAATATTTAGTAAGTCTGTCTACTATTACCGAAATTCCGTCATATCCTTTCATAGTCTTGGGTAGTCCTATAACAAAATCCATAGTGACTTACTCCCACTTCCATTCAGGAATCGAAATCCTTTGCAACTTTCCCGCAGGTACTCGATGTTCTATTTTCACCTATTGGCATATTAAACATTTAGAAACAAACATTGCTATATCTCTCTTCATACCACGCTACCAATAGTTTTGGCGTAAATCTCGATACATCTTAGTAGTCCCGGGATGGATATTAAATTTTGATCTTTGTGCCTTCTCTAATAATTACATCTTTACTGGATGGCTTTTGGGAACACAAAGTCGATTGTGGAATGTAATCGAACCATCTTCGGCTTGGAGGAATTCAGGTCTAGATCCTTGAGCTATTTCCTTAATTATCATTTGAAGATATGTATCTTCCTTTTGACCTTATTTAACCTTTTCCAACAAAAATGATTGTGCCATCAAACACACAAGAAAACCTTTATTTGTCTCCGATAAAAGTTTAAGTTTTAAGTCTGTTAACTCCGTCATCATAGAATTCTTTTGAATATTCATATAGGCTACAAGACTATAGGTATTTCTGCTTAAGGCATCAGCAACTACATTAGCTTTCCCAGGATGGTAGTTGATATTAAAATCATAATCCTTTAGAAAGTCCAACCACCTTCTTTGTCTAATATTTAAATCTTTTTGTGTGAAAATATATTTGAGACTCTAATGATCTATGAAGATTTCGAAAGTTTGTCCATAGAGATAATGCCTCCAAATTTTCAGTGCAAAAATGATAGCTGCTAGCTCTAAGTCATGAGTAGGATAGTTCTTTTCATGAGGCTTTAATTGCCTCGATGCATAAGCAACTACCCTCTTGTTTTGCATTAGAATGCAACCAAGCCCTTGTAGAGAGGCATCACTATACACTACAAAACCTTCTCCCCCATAAGGAATCACCAAGATAGGAGCACTGGTTAATTTCTTCTTCAATTCTTGAACACTTTGTTGACATTTATCATCCCACATGAATTTTATATTCTTTTGTGTCAACTTGGTCAATGGTGTTGCTATTTTTGAAAAGCCTTCTACAAATCTTCTATAGTATCCAGCCAAACCCAAGAAGCTTCTAATCTCTGAAACAATAGAAGGCTGCTTCTATTTTATCACAGCTTCAATCTTGTGAGGGTCAACAGATATACCAGCGCTCGAAATTACATGACCGAGAAACATAATTTCATTGAGCCAGAAGTTGCACTTGCTTAACTTGGCATATAGTTTTCTCTTGCCTTAGGACTTCCAGAATTGTCTTAAGATGGTGTTCATGCTCTGCTATGCTTTTGGAGTAGATTAGGATATCATCAATGAACATAATTACAAATTTATCAAGATATGAGTGGAACACCCTATTCATAAGATCTATGAAGGCAGCCGGTGCATTTGTGAGTCCAAAAGGCATTACTAAGAATTCATAATGACCATATCTTGTTCTAAAGGCAGTTTTCTGTATGTCTCCTTCCATTATCTTCAGTTGATAATACATGTATCTCAAATCAATCTTTGAGTATACCCGAGTACCTTGAAGTTGATCAAACAGGTCATCTATTCGGGGAAGAGGATATTTATTCTTTATGGTCACTTGGTTGAGCTGTCTATAATTGATGCATAATCGCATAGATCCATCTTTCTTCTTCACAAATAGGACAGGGGCACCAAGGTGATACACTGGGTCGAATAAAACTCTTATACAAAAGCTGTTGGATCTGTTTCTTTAACTCCTCCAACTCAATTGGTGCCATTCTATATGGAGGTTTAGAAATAGGTGCAGTACCAGGTAGAAGATCAATTGTAAATTCAATCTGTCTATTTGGTGGTAGTGCAAGTAGATCTTCAGTAAAAACATCTAGAAAAACTCGTACAATGGGGATGTCCTTTAATACTGGCTTCTTAGATTCTTCTCTAGAAATGAAGGCCAAGTATCCCTGACATCCCTTCAGTAATAGTTGGGTAGCACTTAAGGCTGAAATAATAGAAGGAAACTTTTCTTGAATCCCAATGAACTTGAAAGGTGGTTGATCTAGAGGTGAGAAAGTAATAGTCTTTCGAAACAATCGACACTTGCATGGTATGTTGAAAGCCAGTCTATACCCAAGATAGCATCGAAATCTTGAAATTCTAGTAGAATAAGATCTACTAGCAAATCGTGGCTTTCAATAGTAATAACACAGTTTCTATATATCTAATAAACTATCAAAGAGTTTCCAACTGGTGTTACTACCATTAATGCATTATTCATTGTCTTATGATTCTTATGCAGTTTCATAGCAAAATAGGGTGATATAAAGGAATACGTAGAACCAGAATCAATAAGCACATATGTTGGCATACCACAGAGTATGATGATACCTTTAATAATAGATCCCTAGGCTTCAGCATCTTGATGAGTTAGTGCGTAGACTCTTGCCTGTCCTTCCTCTCTAGGTTATAGCTGTTGTTGTCCAGTTGTTTGGGGTGGAGCTAGGCGTTGATGTTGCTTTCGTGGGCAATCCTTCGACATGTGCCCCGGTTGTTGACAATAAAAACATACGCGTTGTCCCATGGGGGGGCATGAGGTGGAAACATAATCAGTCTTTCCACAGAAATAACATCTTATAAAAACTTGATTGCTAGGAGCTCCTGCTTGTTGATGCCCAAATTGTTAGGAAATCCTTGGGGGCGACATCATATGCACAGCGGAAGAACAAGAAAAACAAAATCCCCGATTCCCAAAGAGATGTTCGTCGTCGTGCGAAGATTGGTACGCAAAAATCCGCGAAACATGAAACTGCGTATAGAGTAGATTGTGTTACCTAGGGAGATCGTATATCCCTGTTTCCTTGCAGATCCTTAGGAGAGGGTGAAGGAGGTCAAGCGTCCTCCTCTCTAGCGGTGTTCCACACAACAGGGTTGCGACGACGCTCCTCAAAACTCCAGACCTACTCTGAGGTGGAGATGGAGAGGAGAATAGGAAAAGGCAAACCAAAGCTCTCTAGCCCATGGGGCTCTGAATCCCTCTTATTTATAGAGGTCTCCTGTCAAACCCTAATGGGTCCTCCCCTAGTGGGCATTGGATCTGCATCTAATAAGACAAGGGATCCGTCGGATATCTCATATCCGAACCTCTATTCATCGCAATGCCTACCATATGTGTGTGACCCTCTAGGCCCAATATCGAGCTGGCCGTGAGTCATACCTGTCAGAACTCCTTCTAACTCAGTGAATTATTATCTCTGTAATAATTCACTCGACTCATCGACTACGGACGTACTAGGCCACTACGCCGTAGTCCTCAGACGATACAGGGGAATCTAATCCATTGGACCTGTTTGTCCTCAGTTACTGTGTACCTATAGTCCCTCATCCATCTAATATACCAAAGACCGTATATCGAGCATGGTGTTGTCAGACCCACACGGTTTCTTCTCGAGTCTCGCTCTGATCGGATTCTCCTGGAGAACTCTTTCTCTCTTAACCCGAATGACCCTGGCCAGGGATTTGTCTAAGCAAGAACACATGGGATAATTCTCTCATGACGCCGAGAGTGGATGATTCTCTATCGATACTCAATAGCCCTCGTAAGGTCGACTACCACTCCCAATGACCAGCTGTACTAGATATGGGACAGCCAAACCTATAAGTCTCGTATCAAAGAGTGGAGCACTCATACATGACATCCTTAGTGTCTCAAGTCTAAGGACCAGATACACCACTAGGACTACGGAATCGCTGTCTAACAATAAGGCATCATCAACCATCCAGCATTCCGTAAGCGGATCAATCAGTGAACTCATTCTCCAATGAGCACTTGTACTGTATCCCTAGTGTCCCTACATAAGCAACTATGAGACCAGCTGCATCCATCATATGGACGGGTATACAGCACACCAGTCTGTCCGGTTATCACGATATCCCTCTCGAGTAACCTATGACCGGGATTATTTAGGATATGTGTTTAAAGGTGAATCGATCTCACTATCGTGATCTCATCACGATCTGATTCCCATGGCACAAATCCAAGGACATCACAATATATGTATGCATTTATGCAATAGTTATAAAGTGATATATGCCAAAATATAAAAAGCAAAAAGATTCTATATTAAGTCACACGTGCCATCACTCACGTGATTGGCTTGCTGGGCACCTATGACTAGCAATCTCCCACTTAACCTAAAACCAATCACCTATGTGTCTGATCCCCATCAGACCCCTGTGACGCTCAAAATAAATCTGAGACAACGGCTTTGTTAGTGGATCTGCAATGTTATCTTCGGATGAAACTCTTTCCACTACTATATCTCCTCGGGTCACGATCTCTCTGATAAGGTGGAACCTCCTCAGAACATGCTTAGATTTCTGATGAGACCTAGGTTCCTTTGCTTGAGCAATCGCCCCGTTGTTGTCGCAATATAGGGAGATCAGCTCTTCGCTACCCGGCACGACTCCCAAATCTGCGATGAACTTCTTCACCCAAACTCCCTCCTTTGCTGCATCTGATGCAGCAATGTACTCCGCCTCTGTGGTCGAGTCAGCAGTGGTATCTTGCTTGGAACTCTTCCAGCACACTGCTCCTCCATTCAAGGTGTACACATACCCTGAATTCAACTTGCTATCATCGACATCAGACTGAAAACTTGAGTCAGTGTAGCCTTCAACCTTAAGGCTATTACCTCCATATACTAGTAAAAGATCCTTAGTCCTTCTCAAGTACTTAAGGATACACTTTACTGCTTTCCAATGCTCCAAGCCTGGATCCGCCTGATACCTGCTCGTGACACTCAGAGTATGCACTATATCAGGCCTAGTACATAGCATGACATACATGATAGACTCTATTGTTGAGGCATAAGGTATTATATCCATGTTCGCCCTTTCTTCTGGAGTCTTTCGGGACATACTCGTAGAAAGCGATATCCCATGTCTCATCGGTGTGAGACCTCTCTTGGAATTTTCCATGCCAAACCTTTTGACAATGGTTTCTATGTACCTGGACTTGGACAAGCCAAGCATCCTCTTGGATCTATCTTTATAGATTCTAATCCCCAAAATATAGGATGCTTCCCCTAAGTCCTTCATGGAGAAATGTCTAGATAACCAAGCCTTTACTATGAATAGCATTCTTACATCATTCCCAATGATCAGGATGTCATCCACATATAACACCAAAAAGGTGATAGCGCTCCCACTTACCTTTCTGTATACACAAGGCTCATCTTCGTTCTTAACGAAGTCATAAGATCTGATTGCCTCATCAAATCTTATGTTCCAACTTTGGGAAGCTTGCTTTAATCCATAAATGGATCTAAGCAACCTGCACACTTTATCTAGGCAGTTCTTGGACACGTATCCCTCAGGTTGTATCATATACACCTCCTCCTCGAGGTTCCCATTAAGGAATGCGGTTTTCACATCCATCTCCCAGATCTCATAATCATAGAGTGCTGTAATAGCCAATGAAATTCTGATGGATTTTAGCATTGCTACGGGTGAGAAGGTTTCGTCATAGTCAACACCTTGCCTTTGACGATACCCCTTAGCCACTAGCCTTGCTTTATAGGTCTCTACCTTTCCATCTACTCTGATCTTTTTCTTAAAGATCCACTTGCAACCGATGGGTACAATACCTTCGGGCGCATCAACTAGGTTCCAAACCTTATTGGAGTATATAGAATCCATCTCAGAATTCATGGCTTCTTGCCACTTCCCGGAGTCTATACTCATAATAGCCTCCTCGTAGGTCTGAGGATCAATATCCTCTGCATCCTCTCCTCTAATATGTCCCACATATCTCTTAGGAGGATGGGATACTCTATCAGATCTGCATAAAATTGAAACTTGTGTATTAGGTACCTGAACAGACTCGGGCTGTAGAGTGGTGCTTGAGCTTAGTTCTCTAACCTCGCTCAATTCTATCATTCTCCCACTATCACCGCCAAGAATGTGTTCCTTCTCAAGGAACACTGCTCTCTTAGTTACAAAGACCTTTCGGTCCTCAAGATGATAGAAATAATACCCACAAGTTTCCTTGGGGTATCCCACAAATTTGCATCGCTCTGTCCTTGATTCTAACTTATCGGGGTTGTGTCTTTTAATATTTACAAGGTAGCCCCAAATCTTAACAACCTTAAGATCAGGCTTCTTCCTTTTCCATATCTCATATGGTGTAGACACTACCGACTTAGTTGGAACTCTGTTCAGAAGTTAAGCTGCGGTTTCTAGGGCATATCCCCAGAATGAGATGGGTAGGTCAGCGAAACTCATCATGGACCGTACCATATCTAATAATGTACAATTTCTTCTTTCAGAGACATAATTGAGCTGAGGAGTATAAGGAGGTGTCCATTGGGATAATATCTCATTGTCCTTGAGGAACTGAGTGAACTCTGTACTTAAGTACTCACCTCCTCGATCTGATCGAAGAGTTTTGATACTCTTTCCAGTCTGGTTCTCCATCTCATTCTTATACTCTCTGAATTTCTCAAAGGCCTCGGACTTGTACTTCATTAAGTACACATATCCATATCTTGAGAAATCATTATTAAATGTAATGAAGTAGGAGTAACCTCTAATGACATGAGTTGACATGGGTCCACATACTGCATACTGCATACTATGTATGAGTTCCAACAACTCAGTGGCTCTCTCTCCAGTTCCACTAAATGGAGAGTTGGTCAGTTTTCCACGAATGCAAGGCTCACAAGTTGCATATGACACGTAGTCGAATGGATCTAGATATCCATCATTTAGCAACTTTTGAATCCTTCTTTCATGGATGTGACCTGGCCTACAATGCCACAGGTATGCACTGTTCAACTCATCTCGTTTCCTTTTGGACACATTTACATTCATGATATGTGGAGTAGTGTCTAATATAAATAAACCATTATGCAATGTTCCTTTCATGATGATCTTATCATCTAATAATATCGAACAACCATTGTTCTAAAAAATAAATTTATATCCACTAACTGTTAAACATGAAATGGAGATAATGTTTTTGATAATAGAAGGAACAAAATAACATGCATCTAATGCAATAAAAGCTCCACTAGGCAGAGATGTAGGGCGACCTCGCCAACATTTACTATAGCAACTTTTGCTCAATTACCCATCTTGAGGTCCATCTCGCCTCTCTCTAATCTCATAGGCCTTGCCAGAACCTGCAACGAATTGCATATATGATAAGCACTACCGGTATCCAATACCCATATGTTATCATAAGAGTCTGACAAATGGAGACTGATCATGAATGTACCTGAAGCTTCATCAAGCTTTTATTTCGCCCTTTCTGCAAGGTACTCTTTGTAGTTTCTCTTCTAATGCCCATCTTTACCACAAGTGGAAGTAATCGGCTTTTGTCCTTTCTTTGGGTCTTTCTTAGCAACCTTTGCTTTACTGGTTTGACCTTGCCCTTTCCTTCTTAAGGGACCTTTTCGCTTTCCTTTTTCCTTTTGGTCTCACCCGGTGTAGAGAACTGGCTTCTCTTTCTTGATAGTACTCTCTGCCTCCCTCAACATATTGAAAAGCTTTGGGAGAGTCACTTCAAGCTTGTTCATATTAAAATTCATTATGAACTGTGAAAAGGAATTTGGTAGGACTGAAGCACAATGTCCACACACAAGTTATCCTCTAGGACCATTCCTAGACACGTGAGTTTCTCTATCCACTCAATCATCTTTAGGACATGGTTACGAACAGGTGTCCCCTCGGTCATCCTAGTGGGAAGAGGCTCTTAGATATCTCATATCATTGAAGTCCTTCCCCTGTTCCTCAAACAATTTATGGACATGTAGGGAGAATGGATCCGGCATCCATCTTTTCATGTTGTCTCGTAACTCAAGAGTTATAGAGCCCAACATATAGCACGAGCAAGAGTAGAGTCATCAATGTACTTCATGTAGCGGCGATCTCATCCTCGTTTGCCCCCTTCTTGGTATGAGGCATCATCATTGTATCAAGGGGCGTATACCATTTTCTCCGCCTGTGAGAACAATTCTCAAGTTCTGAGCCAATCCGTATAATTTGGACCAGTGAGGCGGTTGACATCAAGTATGCCACGTAAAGGGATTTGAAAGCGATATTTTCTGAAAATAAAGATGCGTGAGAAATGAATAACATGCAGATTTTTGCAAGAAATAAACTATCAAGATATGGACTTCTATCTTAATATGCTCCCACTATTTTCTTTAACGAGTCGCGCGACACCCTCAAAGACGTGAAACGGAAGTCTCCGCGAGACTTCTAGTGGGGATTAAGATCCAATCAGCGTCTTAGTGTAACCTCGAGGGACTCGACCAATCACACTAAGCCTAAAAGGTAGGCAACTCTTGTCGATCACAACTCCTTGCGATTCCCGTCCTGTTCGGCCTCCGAATCACCATGGCCTCGAGGGACTCGACCAACCATGATGCTCGGTTAAGTCAGCACCTTCGTTACAAGATGAGTCTGATTTGATGATATACCATCGGGGGACTCGACCAAGTATACCATGCCCTCAGGTCACCGGTGACATCTCTATATCGTAAGCAAGATAGCGAATCGCGATATAGGTGAGTCTCGAGGGACTCGACTAACTCAACCTACACCGGGAATCGGTTCCTACTTATAATGATGGAAGGCCACGTGGGTCAATCTAATTGCCTCCGTTTTGGAATTTTAATATTATCGAGAGATGTTTCTATGATTTGGTCTCCTAGTATGACATGTCACACATATATATATTTAATATATATCTACATCGCATGCAAATATATATACATATCTAGTATGTATATAAGCAATTACACCAGATGATCATGGACCACAACCTAATATGATTAGGCCCGAGCCAGTAGGCCTAATCACTCACATCAAGATCTATGTGTGCAACGGTGCATCTCCATGCCCTGTGATCGTCCATTTCGTCTTTGTCGGTTCCGTCAATATCTTGATGCATCTTCATGCATCACGATCGTCCGTCTCGTGGGTCCCGCTATCACATCCACGCTCCCACTGTGCCTCCTCATGTGATTACAATTTAATCACAGGCACGCAGGCCCGATAATAAACGAGAAATATAATGGAGGTTCACAGACCTCGATAATAATAATCACAAGTACACATATCACATGGTCTATGATCATCCGTCCACACATCATACATCACATGTATAAATAATCATCATCATGTAGGACTACTAGATAATAATAATAATAAAATAATAATCAACTAAACCTTTTAATTAATTAACATTTTCTGAAACCAGGGACATTATAGGGAATTTCTGAATTCATGGGGTATTTTTATAATTTGGACAAAAAAAGACAGAAACTAGAATTTCTCAAATTCCGAGGGGCAAAACTATCTTTTGCCCAGAAAACCCTAATGCCCTTTCCCCTTTCATTGTGTTGCCGTCGCCGCCACCGCGGGGCGGGCCGCGGCTTGGGTGAGGGCACTGCCCTCGCTTCGCGGGCCGCTGGTAGCGGCTTGCCTGCGGCTGGTGGTTTTTTTCGCGCCACCGCCTCCGAGGTGGTGGCGTCCGCCGGGCGACCGCCCTTTAGGGGGGTTTCGGGGCGGGGAGCAGCTGGCGGGCGCCGTTGCCCTATGGGCTCTCGCCCGTGGGTTGCTAGCCCCGCCCGGCAGCAAGCCTGCTGCAAAGCAGGCCGCCGGTCGACTGCAGCAAACGCAGCCCCCGTGCTGCCTGCGGCCGGGTTGCGCTGTGCACGCGATCGTAAATCGAGGGCAGCAACTGCCCTTGCTGCCCTTCCTTGTTTTTGCGTTAACAATTTTGACGTCAAAATTCTTCCTAAACACAACACACGCAGTTCAAAACCAATCATTCGCACGAACAACCTGGCTCTGATACCACTGTTGGGAAATCCTTGGGGGCGACATCATATGTGCAGCGGAAGAACAAGAAAAATAAAATCCCCGATTCCCAAGGAGATGTTCGTCGTCGTGCGAAGATTGGTACGCAAAAATTCGCGAAACATGAAAACTGCGTATAGAGTAGATTGTGTTACCTAGGGAGATCGTATATCCCTGTTTCCTTGCAGATCCTTAGGAGAGGGTGAAGGAGGTCAAGCGTCCTCCTCTCTAGCGGTGATCCACACAGCAGGGTTGCGACGACGCTCCTCAAAACTCCAGACCTACTCTGAGGTGGAGATGGAGAGGAGAATAGGAAAAGGCAAACAAAAGCTCTCTAGCCCATGGGGCTCTGAATCCCTCCTATTTATAGAGGTCCCTTGTCAAACCCTAATGGGTCCTCCCCTAGTGGGCATTGGATCTGCATCCAATAAGACAAGGGCTCGTCCGGATATCTCATATCCGAACCTCTATTCATCGCAGAATACCATATGTGTGTGACCCTCTAGGCCCAATATCGAAGCTGGCCGTGAGTCATACCGTCAGAACTCCTTCTAACTCAAAGTGAATTATTATCTCTGTAATAATTCACTCGACTCATCGATTCTGGGGACGTACTAGGCCACTACGCAGTAGTCCCCGCATCGATCTGGGGAATCCAATCCATTGGACCCGTCTCGTCCTCGCGCCATCAGATACCTATAGTCCCTCATCCATCTAATATACCAGAGACTGTATATCGAGCATGGTGTTGTCAGACCTACACGGTTTCTTCTTGAGTCTCGCTCTAATCGGATTCTCCCGGAGAACTCTTTCTCTCTCAACCCGAATAACCTTGGCCAGGGATTTGTCTGAGCAAGAACATATGGGATATTCCTCTCTTGACGCCGAGAGTGGATGATCCTCTATCGACACAAAATAGCTCTCGTAAGGTCGACTACCACTCCCAATGACCAGCTGTACTAGATCTGGGATAGCCAAACCTATAAGTCTGGTATCAAACAGTGGAGCACTCATACAGGACATCCTTGGTGTCTCAAGTCTAAGGACCAGATATACCACTAGGACTACGGAATCGCTATCTGACAATAAGGCATCATCAACCATCCAGCATTCCATAAGCGGATCAATCAGTGAACTCATTCTCCAATGAGCACCTGTACTGTATCCCTAGTGTCCCTACACAAGCAGCTATGAGACCAACTGCATCCATCATATGGACCGGTATACAGCACACCAGTCTGTCCGGTTATCACGATATCCCTCTCGAGTAACCTATAACCGGGATTATTTAGGATATGTGTTTAAAAGTGAATCGATCTCACTATCGTGATCTCATCACGATCCGATTCCCATTGCACAAATCCAAGGACATCACAATATATGTATGCATTTATGCAATAGTTATAAAGTGATATATGCCAAAATATAATAAGCAAAAAGATTATATATTAAGTCACACGTGCCATCACTCACGTGATTGGCTTGCTGGGCACCTATGACTAGCACAAACTGTTTGCCTTTTCCTTTCTTTGAGGGTCCAGAATATGATCCCCCATACGTAAAGGGTGTAGCACTAAAAGGTCACTTTCGATCCTTTGCTTGTTGTAATTCATTATCCAATTTCTCTACCACCAAAGCTCGATTCAACACTTCAGCATATGTTGGTAAAATCAGTACTGCAACAGACTTTCTAATTGATGATCGAAGTCCCCTCTCAAAGTGACGAGCTCTTTGAGTTTCATTAAAAGTAATATATGGAGAAAACTGAGCCAACTCAGTGAAATGATGATCATATTCTATTATAGTTCTATTTCTTTGGTGGATGCTAAGGAACTCTTGTTGTTTCTCAAATTCTTTGGTGGATGCTAAGGAACTCTTGTTGTTTCTCAAAGCGAATTGAATCAAGAAAGAACTGCTCATAAAATGCATCTTTAAACTACTCCCAAGTTACCACATTACCTCCCGCCTCTAACATCCTCCTTTTTGAGGTCCGTCAAGTGTCTGCCTTCCCTTCCAAAATGAAAGAAGCGAAAAGCACTTTTTTATTTTCCCTACATTTGATAGCTTCGAATGTCTTTTCCACTTGACGAATCCAACGTTCAGCAAAGATTGAATCTGGCTTGCCCTCAAAAATTGGTGGTCCCAATCTCTTAAAGTGATCTAAGGTATTATTCCTACCTCGTGGAATTTCATCTCGTTCCTCCTCACGCTCAAAGTATCCCCTAATAGCATTGAGGACTCCGTGTACATCATCTTGAGCATTGACGGGTGTTGGGGCATGAGGGGCATTCTGCGAAGTCGGAGAAGCTAGCCCATAATTAGTGATAGGTGTACGAGAGGACTGGGTTTGCTCTACGATGCATGGAGCTTCCAAGTTATTATTTGTTTGAACACCTTTCCGAGCGCGTAAACCAATAGCATTGCGACCATGAGCACCCCGAGTGACAGGACCACTAATCTCTGGAATTGGCTCCATTACTCTTATAATAGGTTAAAGACAATCATCGGTTAAAGTTAATCAAGGGACCTAATACACCTACAAGCCCTAGACCATGCTCTGATACTATAAAAGATGTTACATCCTGGATTTTTTTTTATTTTTATTTTTATCTTTCCACACATTTAGGCCAAATAGATAAACATCACTTTATTCATCATTCATAAACATTTATTACAATTCATTTATTACAATCCATTTATTCATCGAATCATAAATAGAAAAATAAACATGGTGATGTTAACTTCAAGAATCATCCAAGTGGCTCTACCTAGCAGTAGAGGAAGGTCCGCTCTCCATTGGAATCCGTTTGAGTACTAGAGGGAGGCTGCTCTGAAAATCAAAAACAAAGAAAATTCAGCAACGCTGAGTAGGAACCCCAAAAGTCAACTCAAAATGTATATATGATCAAAATTCAATCAATCATCCCATTGGCGTATATCAAATACCCGAAGGAGCACTCCCCAACAGCGGATAGAGAGGCTTTATCCTACGGGATGAGTTTGTGTTCTCCCAACAGCGGATGGAGGCAAACTCATATCACACTCCCAACAGCGGATGAAGTGGTGTCCCACACCCGCCAAAGTGGGGACACGTTCCTCCCAACAGCGGATGGAGGAACCATCCAACCGCCACGTCTGATGGCCCGCTAATCCCCGAAGGGAATTGCCGTACCTGCTCTCGGCAGGAAAATAATATAATCTCATACTGGTCATGTCCATTTCGGGATGAAATTACATATTTAAAATGTCTCTTTCAAATATCATTAATATCAAGTAATATAAATTAGCCCTCAATTGACTTGAACTCTAGTTTACTCGATTCAATTGAACTCGA
Source organism: Musa schizocarpa (assembly GCA_900464855.2). Lineage (NCBI taxonomy): Eukaryota > Viridiplantae > Streptophyta > Magnoliopsida > Zingiberales > Musaceae > Musa > Musa schizocarpa. Next base: position 13,957,002 of record LS990922.1, read on the forward strand.
TTTACTAGAGCCTAACTGAACTGATCTCTAATCCTTATTTAACTGGTCTGGAACCACCCTAGACTAGTATAATTTAGACTAGATTAAGTTCAACTTAGGTTAAACTAACTTGAATAAGTCAATCAATTCGGAATCACCTTGAATTGATCTAGACTAATCAAGTCTAGTTTAGTTTAATCAACATTTGGGCTCAAGTTCAACAATAACATTGGGCTAGATTGAGCCAGTCCATCTACTAGTCATGTGCATTATACGTGATTGAGCATGCATTACACAAAACTAGCCCAGCCCTGGCCCATGGACTAGTCATATGCGTCGCATGTGACCGCCCATAATGGTTGGGCTGGGGTAGCCTACGGGGCAAGGCCTGACCCGTGAGTTGGGCCTGGCCTGTGAGCAATTTCATTCCAATTAATATCCAATTTCATATCATAGCATATACCCATTAACAATATAAATAAAAAATATAATAATGTATTAAAAGATAGATAAGGAGAAAGGCTTTAATACAAAGAAATAACGTTCTAAATTTGACTAGAAATCATAAGACATTAAAAGAGGGATTGAGAGATAAGTTTTAATACAAGGAAATAGCCTTCTAAATTCAAATAAAAATCATGTTTTCAACACATATAAAATTTCAACATATTCTAGTCATATTTTAAATCATTCAGAATAATATATTTTAAATTTCAGATCAAAGAATATCAAAAAGGATTTTAGATAACATATTCTAATCTAACAAGATTTTAATCTAGATAAGATTAAAGATATACTGTAATACAAGAAATATCATATAAAACAAATATATTTTTAATATATTTGACTCTACAATAAAAACCTTAATCATGGGTCAAAGAATATTATGAAAACTTTAACTAATTACTTTAATGCAAAAAGTTTGACATTTAAAGAATTGATACATATTTTTCAAACTATAAAACTTTCAACATTTAAAGAATCAAAATAAAAGCTAAAACTTTTAAATTTAAGAAAGGTAGGGAAACCTACCTCTTGTCAACAGGGTGTAACTCCTCGTTCCTCCCGCTGCCAAGCTCGACTAGGTGAGGAATGAAGGAGAGAAATCCCTCCCTTTAAATAGGAGGAGGTGAGCCTCTATTAAGGGAAATTTATTTTAATTTTCGTTTTTATTTAATATAAATTATTTTTATTTAATATACTAACAAATATGATATCATTATATTTGAAATACTTAATAGTTTTTTCCTTAATTCATATCAACAAACAAGCAAGTAGATTAAGATTTCCTTAAACAAGTAAGGAAAGAAAATCAATTCATAACTTAAATATTTGATGTGATTACACTTAGCCTATGGCTCTTTGGTTCTCTCCTATTTATAAAGGTTCCCTTTCGACTTAATCCTATTGGATCCTACCCTATTGGGTATTAGATCTCCATCCTACTACTCAAGCCTCTTAGATTAGTAATTCTCTACCTAATAATCTCTTATTGGTTCTTACTAGATCTCCATCTATAGGATCTAATAATTCAGGGGCTTATTGGATATCCAATAAGATAGGGGCTCCAATGGATATCTCATATCCGAACCTCTACTTATCGCAACACCTACCATATGTGTGTGACCTTCTAGGCCCAATATCGAACTGGCCGTGAGTCATACCTATCAGAACTCTTTCTGATTCAGTGAATTATTATCTCCATAATAATTCACTTGATTCATCAATTATGGACGTACTAGGCTACTACGTCGTTGTCCCCAGATGAAACAAGAGAATATATTACATTGGACCTATTCGTCCTCAGTTACCATATATATAGTTTTTTGTCAATCTAATACCCTAGAGACCGTATACCAAGCATAATGTTATTAGGCCTATATGGTTTCTACTCGAGTTTCGCTTTAATTGGATTCTCCCGAAGAACTCTTTCTCTGAATCTAAATGACCATACGTGCAGGTACTATGCTGCCTATGGGCATAGTACCCATAGCGATGCTCACCCACAAGGGGCTGACCTAGCCCCAACACACACAACCCCAAACACACACACACTAGTGGTTTGGGGGCCACAATGCAACAAAGTAGCAGGGAAGGGAATTAGGTTTTTTGGGTAAAAGATAATTTTGCCCCTTGAAAATTCAGAAATTTTAAGGTTTATCTTTTTCTATCCAAATTACCTAAATACCCTTCATAATTCAAAAAAGTCCCTACATATCTTGAATTTTAGAAAAAAATTAGTTAATTAAAAGGTTTAGTTAACTATTGTTATTTATCTAGTAGTCCTATATAATAATATATACATGTGATATATGATGTGGACTGATGATCTTGGACCGTGTGAAGTGATGCATGTGTGTGATATGATCATTATTATTATTATTATTATTATTATTATTATTATTATTATTATTATTGATGCTTACGAGTCTCTATTATTTCTTATTTATTGTCGGGCTTTTGTACTTTTGATTATGTTATAATTATACGATGAGGCACAATAGGAGCGTGGAGGCGATAACGGAACCCAGATGTCGAGACAAATAATTACGATGCATGGAGATGCGTCGAGATGTTGACGAAACCGATAAGGACGAGATAGACGATCACAGGGCATGGAGATGTGCCAATGAACATATAGAACATGATGTGAGTGATTGGACCTACTAGCTCAAGCTTTATCACATTAGGTTGTGATCCATGATCATCTTGTGTGATTGCACATGTGATATGTGATTGCTTGTATTGAATCTCGTATTTTGATGATGAAACCACTTGATATGTGTTTATGATTTAATCTACATTTTGAGTGATGCAGGATGCTTCGATCAGGATGAGACAATTAAAGCAGGAAAATCATATTGGGCCGGAGGAACATGTTAGAAGATTGGACGTCAGGTCGGTGGATCGGTCGATGTATCGACAGAAAGCTTTGGGCCAAGAAGAGCGGAGATTGTGCCAAGGAAATCAGAGTTGCGAAGTCAACCGGTCGATTGGGCAATAGGCCGCAAGAGAGGACGATGCGCCGAAGAATCGGACGAAGCGTCGAGGGATCAATGACATGCCGGACAACTTGATTAGATACTTAGGATTAATTATCTAGATCGAAGTGTGTTTTACATATGCAGGATTAACTACGATAGCATGAAGACATAAAGCAAGTTTACCAGAGTCAAGTTCGATGAGTGTTCGAGAGTCCGCCGAAAGTCCAAAGAATCATCGGAAGTGCTGCCGGAACCAACCGAGAAAGAATAGGGGACTTGTCGAAGTTTTCGGAAGTCTACCGGAAAGATCATTGGAGGTTCACGGAGATCACCGAGAAGGTTCGGATACTTGCCAAAGACTCATTGAACTTGCCATAAGACCGAGAACCTGTTGGGAGTCCGTTGGAAGAAATCTAAGGGTGTATCAGAAGTCCGTCGGAAGTTCGCCGAAAAGCTCGCCGGAAGGAAACTCGACGTTGCCGGTTAAAGATTTGCTTAGGGCTATGTCTTAATTTCATAGTTTGCATATTATTTGGGTTAGGATTAAGGGTTAATCATATAACTCGGTTAGGGGCTAATTGGGCCCGAGTTTGGATTGGTTTAGGCCAAGTTTGGAGCCTAACTAGTGAGCTAGAATAGTCTAGGTGGTGGCACCATCGGACTGGGCAGTGGCATCGCCCGGAACCTGTGAGGTCCGACGGTGGCACCGCCAGTAGACTATCGGACTGGGCGGTGGTACTACCTAGAACCTGAGAGTTCCGACGGTGGCACCACCAGTACACTGCTGGACTGGGCGGTGGCATTGCCCAGAAACCGAGAAGTCTAGCGGTGGCACCACCAGTACACTGTCAGTGTCAAACACTGACAAGCCGTGGCACCGCCACTGATAAGCGGTGTCACCGCCAGCACTAGGAACCCAAAAGTAATTTAAATTTAGAGCCCAAATTTGAATCCTCTTGGGCTTATAAATACCCCTCAATTCTCAGCAGAGACAACACCTTTTTGACAAGTTAGAAAGTGAGAAAAAATCTCTAGCAAAGTCTTGTTTTCAATAGCTTAAGTGTTCATCTCCCTCTTTCTCTTTGAAAAATCTGTAAGAGTGTAAACCACTTGTAAGAAGGTTGTAAGAGGGGTATTTGGTCCTCCCCTTCAAAGTGATTTACAAGTGGAAGTTGGGAGCCTCATCGAAGAAGGCTTCGAAAGTGGATATAGGTCACTTGATCGAACCACTATATATCGTGGTGTTCCTTGAATGTGTGAGTGTTTAATGTTTTGAACCATTTCTCTACTTAGCTGCAAATCATTTGGTTTTTATCTCTCTACTCTTGACTACCTTTACTCGAGTTATTTTAGCTAAGTCATTCTTCGTCGAATCAAAATCTCTACACATTTACGAAATCGATTTCAAACTTACGAGTTTTAATCTGCTGCACTAATTCACCCCCCCCTCTTAGTGCCCCTCCGATCCTAATAATTGATATCGGAGCAAGGCTTACACTCATATTTGGTTTAATACCCAAGAGAGATGGCTTACTCCGACATGCAAGAGGGTCACTCTATTACACGTCCACCTATGTTTAATGAGTTAGATTACACATATTGGAAGACTCGTATGAGGATCTTCCTTATTTCCATGGATTTTGAGCTTTGGAATATTGTTGAAAATGGATTTCAAAAATCTTCTCTTCCGATGAGCGAATGGGATGAATCGAAGAAGAAGGTTTTTGCTTTAAACGCAAAGGCTATGAATGTCTTATTTTATGCACTTGACAAAAATGAATTTAATCGCGTTTCGATTTACGATTCGGCTTTTGATATTTAGAGAACTCTTAAGGTCACTCATGAAGGCACTAGCCGAGTGAAAGAGTCTAAAATCAATATTCTTGTGCATTCTTACAAACTTTTCCGGATGAAACCAAGTGAGTCCATCGAAGACATATACACCCGTTTCACGAATGTCATCAATAGACTCAAAGCTCTTGGTAAAGATTTTTCTAACTTTGAACTAGTAACTAAAATTTTAAGATCCCTTCTAAAGAGTTGAGATCCAAAAGTTATGGCCATTCAAGAGACCAAAGACCTTAAAACATTTCCTCTCGAAGAACGTATTGGGTCTCTAATGACCTACGAAATGAACAATGTGGCAAAAAGAGAACTCGAGAATAACCTTCCAAAGAACAGAAAGGATTTGAGACATAGAACATTTGAAGACCACTTGAGCATAAGCTCAAGTGATGGTGAACTTAAATTATAAATGAAACAAAAAATTAAAAAGCAAAAAGAACGTAACTACTTGCTTTGAATGCAAGAAGAAGAATAAAAATTAGGATGAATCGAGCTCCTCCGAAGACGAGGAGAAAATAAAAAAAGGCGAGGTGACAAACTATGCCTTAACCGCTTTTAATGATGAGGTAATCAAAACCCCCTTAATTTATTTTGAAATTACTTGATGTTTTCCATGATGTATTTTCTTTTTTTAGAATAATTATTTTTCTTGAAAATTACATGTTTAAAAAAATTAAAAATATAAAAATATAATCATGATCGTAATTTTGAAAATAATAATGAAAATTATGTTGAATCTCAGATTTTGATGATGAAACCAATCAATATGTGTTTATGTTTTAATCTACATTTTGAGTGATGCAGGATGCTTCAATCAGGATGAGAAAATTAAAGCAGGAAAAATCATGTTGGGACGGAGGAACATGTCAGAAGATTAGACATCGGGCCGGTGGATCGGTTAACGTATCGATAAAAGGCTTCGAGCCGTGGATTCGGGCATCGGGTCAAGAAGAGCGGATATTGCGCTAAGGATATCGGAGTTGTGGAGTCAACTGGCCGATTGGGCAATAGGCCACAAGAGAGGACGATGCGCCGAAGAATCGGACGAAGCATCGAGGGATCAATGACATGCCGGACAACTTAATTAATGCTTAGTATTAATTGTCTATATCGAAGTATGTTTTTACATGCGCATGATTAACTATGAAAGCAAGGCATGAAGCAAACTGAAGTCCCAGAGTCAAGGACGCAATATCGTTGGGAGTTCGAGAGTTTATCGGAAGTCCGAACGTTCGTCGGAAGTTCTAGCGGAACCAACCGAGAAGTCGCAGAGCTTGCCAAGAAGCTCGTCGGAACTCACCAAGAAGATCATCGTGAACTCTAAGAGCTTGCTGGGAGTCCGCCAGAACATTGTCGAGAGATCGTCGAAAGTTCGCCGAAAGATCGCCGGAAGCTCGCTGGAAGAACCAAGACTTACAGATGTGTTTAGCTTAGAATATGTCTTAGGAATCGGAGTTAGCACGTAATTGAGCTTGGATTTGGGCCAACCCAATTAAGGGATAGCTAGGCCCATGTAAGAACTGTGTTGGGCCCAATAAGAAGCCCAAACAGTGCCCCAAGAATTCTCACCGTCGTGGCAAAATCTTCAAGATTATGTCAGGCGGTGGTATCGCTAGTCTGGGCGGTTGTACCACCCCTGGCAGGGTGCCAAGCGGTGGTACCACTAGTATGGGCAGTGGTACCACCCAGCACAGCCTCCCAGAGGATGGTACCGCCAGACCTAGGCGGTGGTACTGTCCAGGACAGTGTCAGCCAAACTGACACTGGGCGGTGGTACCGCCCGTGCCTAGGGAACCCTGGATGAGATGTTTTTAGGCTCCAAGTTTGAATCAACTTGAAGCCTATAAATATCCCTCTCATCCCTAGTTGAAACACACAAGCACAGAGAGTTTAAAAGCAAAGAAACCCTGTAGAAGTCCCTTGTGAGAATCCTCCTCAAGTTCTAAGTGTTAGAATTCTATAAGAGTGTGAGTGCTTGTAAGGGTTGTCTCCTAAACCTGGTAAAAGGATAAGAGAGGTGTAAGAAGGAGGTTGATCTTCGGCTAGTAAAGGAAGATCGTTAGTGGATACCGGTGGCCTCGACGGAAGAGGAATCAGAGGAGTGGATATAGGTCACGATTGACCGAACCACTATAAACTCCCGTCTTCTCTGGTTTGCATTTTATTTCCTGCTATTACCTTACTAGAAACCCCTTCAATAGCTTACTGCCTTCAATACATTTACGTATGCTTTCAAGTTAAGTTTCCGAAATCGGTTTTACATCGGAAATAATTTTTATCGTACAAGAGATTTCACGAAGTTGACGTTTTTATCCGCTGCACTAATTCACCCCCCTCTTAGTGCTGACCCCGATCCTAACAATTGATATCAAAGCCTCGTTATTTCTCACTTGGATTAATACCCAAGAGAAATGGCTCTTTTCGGCAACCAAGAGGGTCACTCTCTCATTCGTCCTTCCTTCTTCAATGGGACGGACTACACTTATTGGAAAACTCGAATGAGAGTTTTCTTGCTTTCATTGAATCTTAATTTATGGCATATAGTCGAAAACGGATTTGAAATGTCTTCTCTTCCAATGAACCGTTGGAATGATTTAGAGAAGAAGACGTTTTCTCTAAATGCAAAAGCTATGAATGCCTTGTTTTGCGCCTTAGATAGAAATGAGTTTAATCATGTTTCTTTGTGCAAAACGACTTTCGATATTTGACGCACCCTTGAAATCACACATGAAGGCACAAGTGGTGTAAAAGATTCTAAAATAAATTTTTTGATGCATGATTTTGAGATGTTTCATATGGAACCAAGAGAGACTATTGGAGACATGTACACCCGTTTTACAGATGTCATCAATAGTCTAAAAGGACTTGGTAAAACCTTTTTGAACTTTGAACTTGTTAGTAAAGTTTTGCGCTCACTCTCTAAAACTTGGGATTCAAAAGTAATCGCTATTCAAGAATCAAAAAATTTAAATACCTTTTTGATCGAAGAACTTATCGGGTCTTTGATGACGTGCAATGTACGTGATGAACAAAACCACCTTCCAAAGAACAGGAAGGATTTGGGACATAGAACATTTGAAGACCACTTGAGCATAAGCTCAAGTGATGGTGAATAAGGACTACTCATTAAGAAATTTAAAAAATTTAAGAAACAAAAATTTAAGAATAAAAAGAACGGAACTACTTGCTTTAAACGCAAGAAGAAAAACATAAAGTGGGATGAATCGAGTTCCTCCGAAGATGAGGAGAAAATCAAGAAAGGCGAGGTGGCAAACTACGCCTTAATGACATTCAACGATGAGGTAATCAAAATGCCTTTAATTTATTTCGAAATTACATGATATTTTTCATGATGCATTTTCCTTTTTTATTTAGTTTAGAATTAATTTTCTTGAAAATTACATATTTAAAAATAAAAATGCAAAAATTATGATCATGCTAGTAATTTTAAAAATAATCATGAAAATTACATGTCTTATGAAAATACAACAAAATGTAAGATTTAAATGTAATGATAATCCTATGTATGCTTTTGAAAATTTTCTTCTTGATGATTTCCAATTTTGATTGAAAAATGATTAAAAATACCTTATGAAATCATGCTATATGTGGTTAAGAAGTAATAATGTGTATCATTGTTATTTCTAGATTTTGATTAAATGAAATCATGTTTGATTTGAAGTAATACATAATGATGTAATGAAAATATTAAATGTTTTGATATCATGATTTACTATTTTATGCATGAGATTTTAAAAGTTATACATGATGATTTGGTCTTGATGGTTTTTATGATGAAATTTATTTTTCGATCCTAAACATTGATGCATATTTTTATTTGGCATAAAAGAAAAGAACATGCATGTATGAAATAAATCACATGAATTAAAACAACTAAAAAGTGGAAAGGTTTCTTCTTGAAAAATTTATTTTTTTGAATTTATCAATTTTTTAAAAAGAGAAATTAATGAATCTATTTGTATTGCTTTTGTGAATCTCTTGAAAATTATCTTGATTTGATGATTTAAATGAGCTTTATCTTGATTTTTCGAAATTTGTAAATTGAGATTTCTTACGCTTAAGTCAAGATTTTATTTGCATAAATTAATATCTTGTTCTCTTACATGAATGAATTCTATCTTTTTCATGATCTCCTAAGAATTCTTTACGTTATTTATTTAAGAGGAGATTTTTTATGTGTTCTCTCATGACATCTTTTAAGGTTTATGACTTGAATTTTGTTATGTAAAATTCTTTGAATGTATGAAATACATCTCATCACCAAGTTCTTTTTGATATTCTTCATATGATGATATGAATGCATGAAACACTCATGATATTATTTTGATGCATGCAATGATAAAATATTCATAATGAAAAATTGTTTTGATATTCACATCTTGATTTTTTCATCTTTGTTACCTTACCTTTGTCATAATTTGAATGTATGAAATAAAGGGTCTTCCTTTCTTTTTGACAATGACAAAGGGGGAGCAAAACGTGCTAGAAAGCAAATTTGCTAGCTTGTACCATTCAAAAAGAGGCAAACTTGCTAGCTTGCTAATCTCAAAAAGGAAGCAAGAAGTGCTATCTTGCAAATCTCAAGAGAAGCAATGTTTGCCAAGTTACACATTTCAAAAAGTGGCAAAATAGTCCATCTTGCATATCTCAAAAGATGTAAAATTTTGTTAAATTTTTTATGTGTAAAATTTGATAGCTTGCATACTATACATTTGCATACCAAAAGTGCTATCTTACCTATCTCAAGATGCAAAACATGCTAACTTGCACTTTGCATCAGAAGTAAAATTGCTAGCTCAAACATTGTAAAGGAAGCAAAAGTTTACTGGCTTGCAACTTGCACATTTCAAGAAGCAAGAGTTGCTTTCTTGAATATCTCTAATTTGCTAGCTTGCATGATGTAGAACTTGCTATCTTGAACACTACAAAGAAGTGTTATCTTGCCTATCTCAAGAAGTAAAAATGCTAAACTTACATATCTAGCAAACTTACAAACTTACATAACTCTAAATTTTTGCTAGCTTGCATGATGATAAAAATGGATATTATTTTTTCATGCCATGTATTGAATTTAGATATCTCAACACCTAGAAAGTGGAACTTCTCCTTTTTGTTGATGACAAAGGGGGAGAAGTATGTTGATGCCATGCATGATTTGATCATGACATGTTGCTTGGATTTTTGAATCCAAAAGTTTCTATCAATATGACATATTAATAGGGGGAGTTTGTTTAAACTTCGGGAGTTAAGGTTAACTCTGTCGTCGATTGGTTGTCATCATCAAAAAGGGGGAGATTGTTGAATCTCGGATTTTGATGATGAAACCAATCAATATGTGTTTATGTTTTAATCTGCATTTTGAGTGACGCAGGATGCTTCGATCAGGATAAGATAATTAAAGCAGGAAAAATCATGTTGGGTCAGAGGAACATGTCAGAAGATTGGACGTCGGGCCGGTGGATCGGTCGACGTATCGATAGAAGGCTTTGGGTCATTGATTCGGGCATCGGGCTAAGAAGAGCGGGTATTGCGCCAAAGATATTGGAGTTGTGGAGTCAACTGGCCGATTGGGCAATAGGCCGCAGGAGAGGACGATGCGCCTAAGAATCTGACGAAGCGTCGAGGGACCAATGACATGCCAGACAACTTGATTAATGCTTAGTATTAATTGTCTAGATCGATGTGTGTTTTACATATGTAGGATTAACTACGATAGCAAGACATGAAGCAAAATGAAGTCCCGAAGTCAAGATCGAGATCACGTTGGGAGTTCGAGAGTTCGTTGGAAGTCCGGACGTTCGTCGGAAGTTCTGCGGGAACCAGCTGAGAAGTCACGGAGCTTGCCAAAGAAGCTCATCAGAACTCAACAAGAAGATCGTCATGAAGTCCAGGAGCTTATTGGGAGTCCGCCGGAACATTCCTGAGAGTTCGTCGAAGGTTCGCCGAAAGATCGTCAGAAGCTCGCTGGAAGAATTGACATAGGGATTTGTTTAGCTTAAAATATGTCTTAGGAATCGTAGTCAGCACATAATTGGGATTGGAATTGGGCCAACCCAATTAAGGTCCAGCTAGGCCCATGTAAGAACTGTTTTGGCCCAATAAGAGGCCCAAACAATGCCCCAAGAAGACTCACCGTCATGGCACAATCTTCAAGACTATGTCAGGCGGTGGTACCGCCAGTCTGGGTGGTTGTACCGATGCTGGCAGGGTGCCAAGCGGTGGTACCACCAGTTTGGGTGGTGGTACCGCCCAGCACTGCGTCCTAGGCGGTGGTACCGCCCAGGGCAGTGTCAGCGAAGACTGACATTGGGCGATGGTTCTGCCCGTGCCCGGGGAACCTGGGATGAGATATTTTTAGGCTCCAAGTTTGAATCAACTTGAAGCCTATAAATACCCCTCTCATCCCTGGTTAAAGCACACAAGCACAGAGAGTTTGAAAGCAAAGAAACGCTGTAGAAATCCCTTGTGAAAATCCTCCTCAAGTTTTAAGTGTTAGAATTCTGTAAGAGGAGTGTGAGTGCTTGTAAGGGTTGTCTCCTAAACCCGGTAAAAGGAGAAGAGGGGTGTAAGAAGGAGGTTGATCTTTGCCTAGTAATGGAAAATCGTTAATGGATGCTGGTGGCCTCGATGGAAGAGGAATCAGAGGAGTGGATGTAGGTCACGATTGACTGAACCACTATAAACTCCCATATTCTCTGGTTTGCATTTTATTTCCTACTATTACCTTACTGCAAACTCCTTAAATAGCTTACTACCTTCAATACATTTACATACGCTTTCAAGTTAAGTTTCTAAAATTGGTTTTATGTCAGAAATGATTTTTATTGTACGAAAGATTTCACAAAGTTGACATTTTTATCTGCTGCACTAATTCAGCCCCTCTCTTAGTGCTGACCCCGATTCTAACAAGTTACATATTTTATGTTAATGGAATAAAATGTTAGATTTAAATCTAATGATCATATGTATGTTTTTCTTAAGAAGAAAAAATATGTATCTTGATGATTTCTGATTTTTATTGAAACCATGCTTAATGTCTTAATGAAAATATTAAGAAGTTTAATATCATACTTAATGATAATGCATGACTTTTGTATGGAAAACTAAGAATGAAAAGATATATTCACCTAAAAAGAAAAATGCATGACTATAACAAAAAGCAAAATGATTTTGGTTGAAAATAACTTATGATCAATGAAACCATGATTGATGAATATGCTTTATGTTTAATGATTTCTTTACCTTGAATGTCCTATCATGATGAATATTTTGAAAATAAATGAAATTATGTTTGATTTGAAGTGATGCATAATGATCATGCTTAATGAGTTTTCTTTCGAAATAATGCATAATGATTTTTGTGATTTATGGATTATCGATTTTCATAATAAAAAAAGTGGCTTTTTTTATTTAAAAAATGATACATGTTTTAATTTGACATCAATGAAATAGGTATGCTTATATGAAATAGTGTAAGTGTTATGCTTTGACGATTGTATACTTAATGATGCATAAAGTTATAATGAAAATATTGAAATTTTGATACTGCATGAGATTTTAAAGTTATACATGATTTTTGTGGTTTATTGATCTTGATGGTTTTCATGACGAAATTTATTTTTCGATCCGTTGATGGATGGTTTTAACATAAGAATAAATATTTGAGCATGCTAATATAAAATCAATCACATAAATTGAAACAACTAAAAAGAGAAAAATATTTTTCTTAAAAATTCTTTTTCTCTATCTTATTGACTTTAATGAATCTATTTGATCATCTTAAAAGTGATTTTGATGATTTAAATGAGTTTCATCTAACCATGATTTTTATCTTGATTTTTGAAAATTATAAATTGAAAATTTATTTTATAAATCAAGATTGTCTATTATGATTCTTTCTTTTCACTATTTGAGTTATTCAGAAAGAATCATAATATGTCTCTTGATATTCAAAATTTATATTCACTATTTATGCATCTCATCACCAAAATTCTTTTTGGTATTCTTCATGTGATGATATGAATGCATGAAACACTCATGATATGATTTTTATACAATTCCGTGTATTCATGAAATATTTATCTCATCACCCACCCAATTAATTCTTCTTGATGTTCCTAATGTGATGAAATGAAATTATGTATGAAATACAAAAGAGAAGTTAATGATCATGCATGATAGGATATAATGAACTTTAACATTTAGATACCATCAATTGAAAAGCTATGATCATGTTGCCAAAATGATGTATTGTGAATGCTTGAATATCATGTATGATATGCTCATAATGATGATTGATTTATTTGTATCATGCATGAAAAATGAAATGTATGGTTTTGAAATTGTGCATGTTCGAATTTAAAAATATGATGATACATAATGATGAAATTATGTAATGAAAATATTAAACATTTTGAAACCATGTTTAATGTCATGCATAATGATCATGCTTAATAAATTTCGAAATTATGCATGGTGATTTTATGTAATTTATGGATTATCGATTTTTATCATGATGAAATGTTACATTTTCGGTTTTGCGTATGATGTATGTTTTCATACAAAAAAAACTTGAGCATATTGATTTGAAATCATGTTTAATGGTTTTATAATTCAAAATTATGCATAATGAATCTTGCGATTTATGAATTATTGATTTTTACCACAATGAAAGTGCCTTATTGATCTTTGTCGTAATAAATCTTACACTTTCGGTTTTAAACATGATACATGTTTGGCATAAATGAAATAAAATCATATGAATTGAAACAACTAAAAAGAGAAAAATATTTTTTTTCTTGAAAATTATTATTCTGTATCTTATTGATCTTGATGATTATTATGATAAATCTATGTATAATATTTTGAATCTCTTGAAAGTAATGTTGAGATTTTGATGAATTTGACGATTCGAATTTGAATTAGTTTGTATTCAAATCATGATATTGATTTCTTGGATTTACTACTTGAGATTTTTTTTAATCACGATCTCTTCATTATACACCTACAATTTTTGTTATTTATATAAAAAAAGAGATTTGATAAAATAAATTATGTCTTTTATAATTTAAGAGGTCTTATCTTTCATGACATGATGCCGTTGGACTTATGGCTTGTATGCCTTGAAATTATTGAAATATTTTGTACTATTTTGTTATTCCCTCATTCTTTCTTGTTTACAATGATAAAATGGGAAAAGTTATGATCATGCATGGCAGGATGCAATTTGATAGATTAATACCATGATGATTTGAAATATTTATGATTTAGAATAATGCATATACTGTTTATTATGATGATGTATGTGATGTATTACATATGATGTGTATCATGAATGCTTTAAATAATAAATGTTTGAGAAAAAAAAAATACTTTTCTCATACATATTTGGTACCAATAATCATGAAGTGATAGATACTTTAAAATATTGATTTAATGTTTGGTATCATGAATACTTTATTATCATACATGAAAATAATGATAAATATTTTGAAAATAAATGTTTGTATCATGTTAGATAATTTTACATTTTGTGCATGATGAGTTATAGTGATGATTGAAACAATGATTGAAATAATATGAATGATGATTTGGAATCATGTATATAATGATGAGTTTATATGTTTTGAAAATATATATGATGATTTGGTATTATGCATGCAATATTTTAACGTATGATAATGATGCACGCAATGATGAAATATTCATGATAAAATAATTATTTTGACATTCAAGACTTAAATTTTCATCTATGCTATTTATCTTTGTCATAATTTAGAAATTAACGTAAAGAGTCTTCCCTTTTTTTTGACAAATGACAAAGGGGGAGCAAAACATGCTAGAAAGCTAATTTGCTAGCTCGCACAATTCAAGAAAAAAAGTTTGATATTGACTTATTAGAGTATAGTATGATAAGTATACTACTATTAACTTCAATTTAAGTATTTTAATTCGTGGTTTGGGTTCAACAAAGTTAATAGGCTAGTTAGTCTATCAGATTTGGGTATTGACAAATGATATTAGAGTCGATCTAGTATTAAAATATGAAGATGGACTCGAGTAGAAAAATGACTACCTACGGAGGGAGTCAGATGACTTATTATAGCGTGGAGCCACCATTAGACTATGCCTCATATGTTGGAAAATCTTAGGGGCGATATCACATGCGCAGCGGAAGAACAAGAAAACAAAATCCCCGATTCCTAAAGAGATGTTCGTCGTCTTG
Organism: Musa schizocarpa; assembly: GCA_900464855.2. Taxonomy (NCBI): domain Eukaryota; kingdom Viridiplantae; phylum Streptophyta; class Magnoliopsida; order Zingiberales; family Musaceae; genus Musa; species Musa schizocarpa. Next base: position 13,972,056 of record LS990922.1, read on the forward strand.
TGAAGATTGGTGCGCAAAATCCGCGAAACTGAAAAACTGTGTATAGAGTAGATTGTGTTACCTAGGGAGATCGTATATCCTTGTTTCCTTGCAGATCTTTAGGAGAGGGTGAAGGAGGTCAAGGGTCATCCTCTCTAGCGGTGATCCATACAGCATGGCTGTGACGATGCTCCTAAAAACTCCAAGCCTGCTTTGAGGTGGAGAGAGGAAGGAGAATAGGAGAGGCAAGCATAGGCTCTAGCCTATGAGGCTTTGAATTCCTCCTATTTATAGAGGTCCCCTGTCAAACCCTAATATATCCTCCCATAGTGGGTATTGGATCTGCATCCAATAACCCAAGCCATTTAGATTAGTGGATCTCTATCCAATAATCTCTCATGGGCTCTTATTGGATCTCGTCCATAGGATCCAATAATTCAGGGGCTTATTGGATATCCAATAAGACAAGGGCTCCGTCGGATATCTCATATCTAAACCTTTACTTATCGCAATGCTACCATATGTATGTGACCTTCTAGGCCCAATATCGAGCTGGCCGTGAGTCATACATATCAAAACTACTTCTAACTCAGTGAATTATTATCTCTGTAATAATTCACTCGACTCATCGACTACGGACGTACTAAGCCACTACGCCGTAGTCCCTAGATGATACAGGGGAATCCAATTCATTGGACTTGTCTGTCCTCAGTTACCGTATACCTATAATCCCTCATCCATCTAATATCCCAGAGACCGTATATCGAGCATAGTGCTGTCAGACCCATACGATTTCTACTCGAGTCTCGCTCTAATCGAATTCTCCCGGAGAACTCTTTCTCTCTCAACTCGAATGACCCTGGCTAGGGATTTGTCTGAGCAAAAACACATGGGATATTCCTCTCATGACACCGAGAGTGGATGATTCTCTATCGACACTCAATAGCCCTCGTAAGGTCGACTACCACTCCCAATGACTAGCTATACTAGATCTGGGACAACCGAACATATAAGTCTAGTATCAAAGAGTGGAGCACTCATACAGGACATCCTTGGTGTCTCAAGTCTAAGGACCAGATACACCACTAGGACTACGGAATCGCTGTCTGACAATAAGGCATTATCAACCATCCAGCATTCCGTAAGCGGATCAATCAGTGAACTCATTCTCTAATGTGCACCTGTACTATATCCCTAGTGTCCTTACACAAGCAGCTATGAGACCAGCTGCATCCATCATATGGATAGGTATACAGCACACTAGTTTGTCCGGTTATCACGATGTCCCTCTCGAGTAACCTATGATCGGGATTATTTAGGATATGTATTTAAAGGTGAATCGATCTCATTATCATGATCTCATCACGATCTGATTCCCATTGCACAAATCCAAGGACATCATAATATATATATGCATATATGCAATAATTATAAAGTGATATATGCCAAAATATAATAAGCAAAAAGATTCTATATCAAGTCCACGTGCCATCACTCATGTGATTGGCTTACTGGGCACCTATGACTAGCAATCTCCCACTTGACCTAAAGTCAATCACTTATGTGTCTGATCTCCATCAGACCCTTATGACGCTCAAAGATAATTTGAGACAACGGCTTTGTTAGTGGATATGCAATGTTATCTTCGGATGGAACTCTTTCCACTACTATATCTCTTCAGGTTATAATCTCTCTAATAAGGTGGAACCTCCTCAGAACATGCTTAGATTTCTGATGAGACCTGGGTTCCTTCACTTAAGCAATCGCCCCGTTGTTGTCGCAATATAAGGAGATCGACTCATCGCTACCTGGCATGACTCCCAAATCTGTGATGAACTTATTCACCCAGACTCTCTCCTTTGCTGTATCTGATGCAGCAATGTACTCCGCCTCTATGGTCGCGTCAGCAGTAGTATCTTGTTTGGAACTCTTTCAGCACATTACTCCTCCATTTAAGGTGTACACATACCCTGAATTTGACTTGCTATCATCGACATCAGACTGAAAACTTGAGTCCGTGTAGCCTTCAACCTTAAGGCTATTACCTCCATATACTAGTAAAAGATCCTTAGTCATTCTCAAGTACTTAAGGATACATTTTACAGCTTTCCAATGCTCCAAGCCTGGATCCGCCTGATACCTGCTCGTGACACTTAGAGCATGCGTTATATCAGGCCTAGTACATAGTATGACATACATGATAGACCCTATTACTGAGGCATAAGGTATCATATCCATGTTCGCCCTTTCTTTTAGAGTCTTTGGGGACATACTCGTAGAAAGTGATATCCCATGTCTCATCAATATTAGGCCTCTCTTGGAATTTTCCATGCCAAACCTTTTGACAATGGTTTCTATGTACTTGGACTGGGACAAGCCAAGCATCCTCTTGGATCTATCTCTATAGATTCGAATCCCAAAGATATATGATGCTTCCCCTAAGTCCTTCATGGAGAAGTGTCTAGATAACCAAGACTTTACTGTGGATAGCATTCCTACGTCATTCCCAATGATCAGGATGCCATCCACATATAACACCAAAAAGGTGATAGCGCTCCCACTTACCTTCATGTACACACAAGGCTCATCTTCGTTCTTCACGAAGTCATAAGATCTGATTGCCTCATCAAATCTTATGTTCCAACTTCGGGAAGCTTGCTTTAGTCCATAAATGGATCTAAGCAACCTATACACCTTATCTGGGTAGTTCTTGGACACGAATCCCTCAGGTTGCATTATATACACCTCCTCCTCGAGGTTCCCATTGAGGAATGTGGTTTTCACATCCATCTACCAGATCTCATAATCATAGTGTGCTGCAATAGCTAATAGAATTCTGATGGAATTTAGCATTGCTATGGGTGAGAAAGTTTCGTCGTAGTCAACACCTTGCCTTTGACGATACTCCTTAGCCACTAGCCTTGCTTTATAGGTCTCTACCTTTCCATCTACTCCGATCTTTTTCTTAAAGATCCACTTACAACCGATGGGTATAATACTTTCGGGTGCATCAACTAGGTTCCAAACCTTGTTGGAGTACATAGAATCTATCTCAGAATTCATGGCTTCTTGCCACTTCCCGGAGTCTATACTCATAATAACCTCTTCGTAGGTCTAAGGATCAATATGCTCAACATCCTCTCCTCTAATATGTCCCACATATCTCTTAGGAGGATGAGATACTCTATCAGACCTACGTAAAGTTGAAACTTGTGTATTAGGTACCTGAACAGACTCGGATTGTAGAGTGGTGCTTGAGCTTGGTTCTCCAACCTCACTCAACTCTATCATTCTCCCACTATCTCCGCCAAGAATGTGTTACTTCTCAAGAAACACTGTTCTCTTAGCTACAAAGACCTTTTGGTCCTCAAGATGATAGAAATAATACCCACAAGTTTCCTTGGGGTATCCCACAAATTTACATCGCTCTGTCATTGATTCTAACTTATCGGGGTTGTGTCTTTTAACGTGGGCAGGGCAGCCCTGAATCTTAACAACTTTAAGATCAAACTTCTTCCCTTTCCATATCTCATATGGTGTAGACACTACCGACTTAGTTGGAACTCTGTTCAGAAGGTAAGCTGCGGTCTCTAGGGCATATCCATAGAATGAGATGGGTAGGTTAGTGAAACTCATCATGGACCGTACCATGTCTAATTCCGTACGATTTCTCCTTTCAGAGACACCATTAAGCTGAGGTGTATAAGGAGGTGTCCATTGGGATAATATCCCATGGTCATTGAGGAACTGAGTAAACTCTATACTTAAGTACTCACCTCCTCGATCTGATCGAAGAGTTTTGATACTCTTTCCAGTCTGGTTCTCCACCTCATTCTTATACTCTCTGAATTTCTCAAAGGCCTCGGACTTGTACTTCATTAAGTATACATATCCACACCTTAAGAAATTATCAGTAAAGGTAATGAAGTAGGAGTAACCACCAATGGCATGAGTTGACATGGGTCCACATACATCACTATGTATGAGTTCCAACAGCTCAGTGGCTCGCTCTCCAGTTCCACTAAATGGAGAGTTGGTCAGTTTTTCACGAAGGCAATGCTCGCAAGTTGCATATGACTCATAGTCGAATGGATCTAGATATCCATCATTTAGCAACTTTTGAATCATTTCCTCATGGATGTGACCTAGCCTACAATGCCATAGGTATGCACTGTTCACCTCATCTTGTTTCCTTTTAGATACACTTACATTCATGATATGTGGAGTAGTGTCTAGCATAAACAAACCTTTATGCAATATTCCTCTTGCCAATCTCCCCTCGGCTTTGCTAGAATTTACAATAAATTGTAGATGTGATAAGCAATACTGGTATCCAATACCAATGCACTATCACAAAAATCTGACAATTGGAGATTAATCATGAATGTACCCGAAGCTTATCCAAGCTTCTATTTCACCCTCTCTGCAAGGTACTCTTTGTAGTTCCTCTTCCAATACCCATCTTTGCCATAGTGAAAACACTGGCCTTTGTCCTTTGTTGGGTCTTTCTTAGCAACCTTTGCTTTACTTGGTTTGCCCTTGCCCTTTCCCTTCTTAAGAGACCTTTCTACTTTCCTTTTCTTTCTAGTCTCACCAGTGTAGAGAACTGGCTTCTCTTTCTTAATAGTACTCTCTACCTCCCTCAACATATTGAGGAGCTTTGAGAGAGTCACCTCATGCTTGTTCATATTAAAATTCATTATGAACCGTGAAAAGGAATCTGGTAGGGACTGAAGCACAATGTCCACACACAAATTATCCTCTAGGACCATTCCTAGACCTGTGAGTTTCTCTATCCACTCAATCATCTTTAGGACATGGTTATGAACCAGTGTCCCCTCAGTCATCTTAGCGCGGAAGAGGTTCTTAGATATCTCATATCCCTGAGTCCTTCCCTGTTCCTCAAACAATTTGTAGACATGTAAGAGAATGGATCTAGCATCCATTTTTTCATGTTGTCTCTGTAACTCAGGAGTCATAGAGCCCAACATATAACACTGAGTAAGAGTGGAGTCATCAATGTACTTCACGTAGCGAGCAATCTCATCCTCGCTTGCCCCTTCTTCGGGCATAGGCATCACTGTATCAAGGATGTACACGATTTTCTTCACCGTGAGAATAATTCTTAAGTTACGGAGCCAATCCATATAATTTGGACCAGTGAGGCGGTTGACATCAAGTATGCCATGTAAAGGATTTGAAAGTGACATTTTCTGAAAATAAAGATGCAGTAGAAATGAATAACATGCAGATTTTACAAAAAATAAACTATCAAGATATGAACTTCTATCTTAATATGCTCCCACTATTTTACTAATGAGTTACGCGACACCCTAGCATGTGAAACGGAAGTCTCCGGCAGACTTCTTGTGGGGATCAAGATCCAATCAGCGTCTTAGTGTAACCTCGAGGGACTCGACCAATCACACTAAGCCTAAAAGGTAGGCAACTCTTGCCGATCACAACTCCTTGTGATTCCTGTCCTGTTCGGCCTCCGAATCACCATGGTCTCGAGGGACTCGACCAACCATAATGCTCGGTTAAGTCAATACCTTCGTTACAAGATGAGTCTGATTTGATAATATACCCTCGAGGGACTCGACTAAGTATACTATATCCTCAGGTCACCGGTGACATCTCTATGTCGTAAGCAAGATAGCGAATCGCGATATAGGTGAGCCTCGAGGGACTCGACCAACTAAACCAACACCGGGAATCGGTTTCTACTTATAACGATGGAAGGTCACGTGGGTCAATCTAATTGCCTCACGTTTACCGACTTAATATTATCGAGAGAGATATTTCTATGATTTGGTCTCCTAATATGACATATCACACATATACATATTTAATATATATCTACATCGCATGCAAATATATATACATATCTAGTATGTGTATAAGCAATCACACCAGATGATCATGTACCACAACCTAATGTGATTAGGCCCGAGCCAGTAGGCCTAATCACTCACATCAAGATCTATGTGTGTAACGATGCATCTCCATGCCTTGTGATCATCCATCTCGTCCTCGTCGGTTCCGTCGACATATCGATGCATCTTCATGCATTGCGATCGTCCGTCTCGTGGGTCCCGCTATAGTATCCACGCTCCCGTTGCATCTCCTCATGTGATTACAACTCAATCATAGGCACGCAGGCCCGATAATAAACGAGAAATATAATGGAGGCTCGCAGACCCCAATAATAATAATCACAAGTACACACATCATACGGTCCATGATCATCCGTCCATACATCATACATCACATGTATAATTGATCATCATCATGTAGGACTACTAGATAATAATAAAATAATAATAAACTAAATTTTTTAATTAATTAATATTTTATGAAATCAGGGACATATAGGGAATTTTTTAATTCCTAGGGGTATTTTTATAATTTAGACAAAAGATAGAAATTGGAATTTCTTAAATTTCGAGGGGCAAAACTATCTTTTGCCCAGAAAACCCTAATGCCCTCATCCTCCCCTTCTGTTGTCGCTGTAGCCACCGCCGCCATCCTGCCGGTGGCGGGCTGTGTAGCTGAGGGCGGGGTCGTTGCCCTCGCCTGCAAGCGGCACGCCCGCTGGCGGCGCTGCCCCTGCAGTTGGGCACCCCTGTGGGCACTGCCCCTTCCGCGGGCGGTTTTGCCTGCGAGGCAGCGCCCGCTGGCGGTGCTGCCTCGCCGGGCGACCGCCCCTGCGGGGTTTTTACCCGTGGGAGCAGTGGCCACAAGCACTGGTGCCCTGCGACGCGTCACCACGCGAGAGCAACGACCGCAAGCACCGCTGCCCTTGCGCGCGGGCGTAGTGCCCGCGCAGGTGGCCATCGTGCCTGTGACCCTACTTGCGGGCGCCGCCGCAGGGGGCTGCCTGCACGTGCGCGGCCTTGCGGCTACTGCTATAGGCTGCTTGCCTGCATGCGCGCGGCCTTGCGGCTACTGCTGCAGGCTGCCTGCCTACACGTAGATGGCAGTGCTGCCATCTGCAATTTGTGTCAACGATTTTGACGTCAAAAAAGCTTCCCCAAAACACAACACACGTAGTTCAAAACCAATCTATCACATGAACAACCTGCCTCTGATATCACTATTGGGAAATCTTAGGGGTGACATCACATGCGCAGCGGAAGAATAAGAAAACAAAATCCCCGATTCCTAAAGAGATGTTCGTCGTCGTGCGAAGATTGGTGTGCAAAATCTGTGAAACTGAAAAACTGTGTATAAAGTAGATTACGTTACCTAGGGAGATCGTATATCTCTGTTTCCTTGCAGATCTTTAGGAGAGGGTGAAGGAGGTCAAGCGTCCTCCTTTCTAGCGGTGATCCACACAGCAGGGCTACGATGACGCTCCTCAAAACTCTAAACCTGCTCTGAGGTGGAGAGGGGAAGGAGAATAGGAGAGGCAAGCAAAGGCTCTAGCCTCTGAGGCTCTGAATCCCTCTTATTTATAGAGGTACCCTGTTAAACCCTAATGTATCCTACCCTAGTGGGTATTGGATCTGCATCCAATAACCCAAGCCTTTTAGATTAGTGGATCTCTATCCAATAATCTCTCATGGGTTCTTATTGGATCTCGTCTATGAGATCCAATAATTCATGGGCTTATTGGATATCCAATAAGACAAAGGCTCCGTCGGATATCTCATATCCGAACCTCTATTCATCGCAATGCCTACTATATGTGTGTGACCCTCTAGGCCTAATATCGAGCTGGCCGTGAGTCATACCTATCAAAACTCCTTCTAACTCAGTGAATTATTATCTCTGTAATAATTCACTCGACTCATCGACTACGGACGTACTAGGCCACTACGCCGTAGTCCCTAAACGATACAGGGGAATCCAATCCATTAGACTTGTCTGTCCTTAATTACCGTGTACCTATAATCCCTCATCCATCTAATATCCTAGAGACAGTATATCGAGCATAGTGCTGTTAGACCCATACAGTTTCTACTCGAGTCTCGCTCTAATTGGATTCTCCCGGAGAACTCTTTCTCTCTCAACTCGAATGACCTTGGCCAGGGATTTGTCTGAGCAAGAACATATGGGATATTCCTCTCATGACGCCGAGAGTGGATGATCCTCTATCGACACTCAATAGCCCTCGTAAGGTCGACTACCACTCCCAATGACTAGCTGTACTAGATCTGGGACAACCAAACCTATAAATCTGATATCAAAGAGTGGAGCACTCATACAGGACATCCTTGGTGTCTCAAGTCTAAGGACCAGATACACCACTAGGACTACAGAATCGTTGTCTAACAATAAGGTATAATCAACCATCCAGCATTCCGTAAGTGGATCAATCAGTGAACTCATTCTCCAATGAGCACCTATACTGTATCCCTAGTGTCCCTACACGAGCAACTATGAGACCAGCTGCATCCATCATATGGACGAGTATACAGCACACGAGTCTGTTCGGTTATCACGATGTCCCTCTTGAGTAACCTGTGACCGGAATTATTTAGGATCTGTGTTTAAAGATGAATTGATCTCATTATCGTGATCTCATTACGATCTGATTCCTATTACACAAATCCAAGGACATTACAATATATATATGCATATATGTAATAGTTATAAAGTGATATATGCCAAAATATAATAAGCAAAAATATTCTATATCAAGTCATACGTGCCATCACTCACGTGATTGGCTTGCTGGGCACCTATGACTAGCATCGCATGCACCATGTTATGATTTAATTTGAGTTATATTGGGTCTTAACGAAGATATTCAACCCTTGAGTAGGGTAAATTATAATATTCAAATTACTCCTACCTCGGAAGTGGATAATGTGTGTGATGCATATCAACTAGGAAAACAAATAAAAAGTAGTTTCAAACCTAAACCTAAGAACTAAATAAGCACCTCTAGACCTTTACAATTGATCCATATAGACTTGTTCAGACCAATTGTTTTATCAAGCCTAGTAGGTAGCAAATATGCATTTGTCATCGTGGATGATTATAGTAAATACACATGAACTTATTTTTTAGCACACAAAAGTGAATGCTTTAGGTATTTCTCTAAGTTTTGTAAACTTGTTTAAAATGAAAAGGGTTTTATGATTTCATCAATTCGAAGTGATCACGATGGTGAATTTCAAAACCATGATTTCCAAAAATTTATGAATCTAATGGATACAACCACAACTTCTCTACTCTAAGAAATCCTCAATAAAATGTAGTAGTAGAAAGAAAGAATATAAACTTATAAGAAATGACAAGAACCATATTAAATGAATATAACCTACCCAAATATTTTTGGGCCGAAGTCGTAGATACGACATGCTATGTTATGAATAGGGTTCTAGTAAAACCACTACTTTCCAAGACTCTTAATGAGTTGTGGAACAATAAAAAATCCAATGTTTCATACTTTAAAGTCTTCGAATATAAATGTTTTATTTTGAATGAAAAATATGCCTTAGGTAAATTTGATGTAAAATCCGATGAAGGAATTTTTCTTGGCTATTCTTTTGTTTCTAAAGCATTTCGTATCTTTAACAAAAGAACTTTGATTATAGAAGAATTTATTCATGTTATTTTTAATGAAGTTTTCGAACTTATGAAAAATGATTTTGATGATGATATTAAATTTGATTTTTGAATTTAAATGAAACCCTTTCTCCATCTAGCAACTTGGATGCATCTTCTTCCAAAACATCCTTACCCAAGGATTGGAAGCATGTAGATGCTCATCCTAAGGAGTTAATCATAAGAGATATATCTAAAGGGGTTCAAACTCGTTCCTCTCTTAAGAATTTTTGTGCAAACGTCGCTTTTCTCTCCCAAATTGAATATAAATGCATTGACGAGACCTTGAAAGATAATTCATGGGTCATCACAATGCAAGATGAGTTAAATCAATTTGAGAGAAATGACGTATGAAAGCTTGTTCTAAGGCCAAATGACCATTTAGTTATTGGTACTAAATAAGTCTTTAGAAACAAGCAAGATGAACTTGGTATCGTGGTTAGAAACAAGACTAGATTAGTGACCAAATGTTTCAACCAAGAAGAAGGGATCGATTATGAAGAGACCTTCGCTCTTGTAGCACGATTAGAAGCCATAAGGATGCTCCTTGCCTATGCTATTAGTAATAATTTTAAGTTGTTTCAAATGGATGTTAAAAGTGCTTTTCTTAATGGCTTTATTTCTGAAGAAGTTTATGTTGAACAACCTCGTGGATTTGAGAATGATAATCTCCATAATCATGTGTTTAAATTGACTAAAGCTCTCTATGGTTTAAAACAAGCCACAAGGGCTTGGTATGAGAGACTTAGCTCTTTTCTTATTTTGAATAATTTCTCTAAAGGCAAGGTCGATACTACATTGTTTATCAAAAATTTTAAAAATAATTTTCTTATTGTTCAAATTTATGTCGATGATATCATTTTTGGTTCAACGAATGAATCTCTATGTGAATCATTTGTTAAAAGTATGAGTCTTGAATTTGAAATGAGCTTGATAGGAGAATTAACCTTCTTTTTATGCTTATAAATCAAACAACTAAATAATGACATCTATTTTAGTTAAATAAAATATGCTTTAGATTTGCTAAAAATGTTTAATATGGATAGCTCAAAAGCTATCAACACTCCCATGAGTACCTTCACTAAGTTAGACATTGATGAAAATAGAGAAAATTTTGATCAAAAAACTTATAGGGGTATGATAGAAAGTCTACTATATCTCACCGTAACTAGACCAGGTATCATATTTAGTATAGGTCTTTATGCTAGGTTTCAATCTGATCCTAAGATATCTCATCTTAAAGCAATGAAGAGAATTCTTAGATATCTTAAAGGTACCACTAACCTAGGATTATGGTATCCAAAATCTGATAACTTTGAACTAATTGCATATTCTAATGTGAATTTTGCTGGATATAGATTAGATAGAAAAAGCACATCCGAACCATGTCAGTTTTTAGGACACACACTTGTTTCTTGGTCATCCAAGAAACAAAACTCGGTTGTACTATCTATAATCGAAGCTGAGTACATCGCAACTAGTACATACTGTACATAAGTTGTGTGGATGAAAAACACTTTAGAGGATTATAAGATTTATCTTAAAAACATTCCCATCAAATGTGATAACACAAGTGTAATATGTTTAACAAAAAAAATTATGCAATACTCTAGAACTAAACATATTAATATTAGGCATCACTTTATATAAGATCATGTTAATAATTACAATGTAATCCTAGAGTTTATTGATACAAAACATTAATTAGTCGATATTTTTACGAAGCCTTTTAAGTGAAGAACAATTTGATTTTATTAGAAGAGAATTAGGAATGTTAATTTGTCTGAATGTATGAATTTAATGTATATCTTTTCCGGACTATCTTTCACTTAAAAGTATTCGTCATGACATTGTAGCCCCTGGACTTCTCGGTTGGTTCTGGTAGAACTTCCGACAAACGTCCGGACTTAAATTCATGCATTCAGACAAATTAACATTCCTAATTCAAAATGTAATAAAATCATGCATTTAGACATCTATGTCACAATCTAAATGGGGATCTAGATAGGTTTCAAAATATTATTCTTCACTAATCCTTTAATTTTTTTCTTAAAGATATGCCTCAATCATCTATGTCACAATATAGAAGATATTTAATTATTGAAACTATGTTTTAATCCAACACTTGATTGTAGGGTCAATAATGTCTTTGCAAACTCAAAATTCAAATTAATTATATACAAACCATCACACAGAATTCCAAAACCAATTTTTATTGAATCAAAAAACATACTAAGTTTACCACTATCAAAAGAAAGATAATATCTTAACTCATCAATTCTAAATAGAGAACTACATTTTTTGAAATAGTAGGAATATAACATGTGTCAACAAGATCCATCAAATGACTTGTCTCTATGCGTAGACAATAAGTCCCCATGATATCACTTTTGCTTGAAGATAATTTCCCATAATGATGAATCTTTCATGTTCTTTTGATTTCCGGATTGAAAAAAATCCCTGCATTTTATTGGTAACATGAGTTAAAGCATCAGAATCAATCCACCAAGTATTAGAAAGAACTTATATAATGTTTGATTCGAAACATACAAAGGTCGAGTTTATACATTTTATTTTTAACAAAGTCTTATGTTTAATGCAGTCCTTCATCACATGTCCTTTCTTACCATAAAAGAAACACATTATTATATAAGCTTTCTTTTCATTAGTCTATTTAACATTTCTAGACACGATAAATTTTTTAATGGATGATATTTCAATTTTCTTTTCTTGTTACCAACTCCTTGAGTAATAGTTATGATATTATATGAGATTTCTTGTTTTAATCTCAATTCTTCATAAATACACATACTAGTTAACTCATTCAAGTCCAATTTATCCTTATTTGTATTATAGTAGATCTTGAATGGGTCAAACTGAGAAGGAAAAGAATTAAGAATGAATTGGATGAGGAAAGACTCATCAATATTCATACATAATGTTTTAAATTTTGTAGCTTTATCAGCCATATTAAGGATATGATCTTGAATTCCTTAAGTGTCATCATATTAAGTCGTAGTTAGTCCTTTCATTAGTGTGCTAGCCAATAACTTATTAGCAGATTTAAATCTATCTTTAATAACCTTTAAACGTATGCTAGTTGCAATCTATAATGAAGTATTTATGTTATTTGCAATCATCATTCTTATGAACATTAAACTAAGTCTATCATATCTTTCCCAAGCTTTCATTTTATTAACTTATTCCATAGTATTTTTATCAGTCAAGTCTGCGAGCCTTTCAATAAGCAATGTTAAGTCAAGATCTAATATGCTCAGTATAAATTGTATATGCTCTAATCATTCTGAATAATTTGATCCAAAGAGTATAGGGACACTAGAAGCATAAGAATGTATGGACTAAAGTACCACTGTAAAATATAAAATAACATTAATACTTTAAGTTTTTCAAAAAACGATGAACTATTGATATCGTCTATATTTTACCTTTGAGTGAAATATTGACATATCTAGTGTTCACTCAAGATCATCTATGGAAGACTGATACCATCCTTATGGAATAGTATTGTTACATTTGGGTATACAACCCTAAACTATAAAGCTATCTAAAACAGTATTATCCTACCTCATCACATAATTATTTAAAGTATATTCTCCTTTGGATTATCTAAATTTCCTAATTATGTATGTCATTGTGAATATTATTTTCTTAATATCATTTAGGACTAATTTTTTAATGTAATTTTATAAGTTATTGGTCTAGGTCACTTTGGTGGCTACAAGACCAATACAATAATACAAAATATAGTTTAAAATATCCTATAAATAATAAGACTTTTATTATAATTTATATTCTAAAAGTCTATCATCCTAGGCCACTTTTGTAGCTACAAATTATATATAACTTAGGGAGATGAGTTATAAATAATATTCATTAAATTTCTTCAATTTAATTTATGTTAAGCAATTTAATAATATAATAACAATCATAATAATTATTGAATATTAATCAACGAAAGAAAAAACTCATATGATAATCATGATAACATATAAATCATGCCTTTATGTGAAAGATAAATATTATTTCATAATTTCAAATATATACATATAAATAATCAAATGAATATCCAAGAACAATAATTAGATTTTATTTGCCATATGTAAAAATATAATCAATAAGTCATATGAGAAAACTATAAAAGTAAATCGTAATTTATAATTTTTAATTAAAATTAAATCCAATCAAATAATCAAAATATAATCATGATCAAATTCAATCACAATTATAATAAATCATATTTATTAATTTTATAATCTAAGATATAAATTAGAAATTCTCAATTTCATAAGAGTAAAACTATAAATATGTTGATATGACATAAACTGAAATTACGAGATTTATAAAGGGTAGAATTGTTAAAATATTAAAAGTATTAATAAAATACCGATGGGCAAAGTTATAATTTAGCCAAAGGAAACCCTTAGGTCAAAACTATAATTTTGCCAAAAACCCTAATTTGCCTGCGTCGCCACCTGCGTGGTTGCTGGCAGTACGGTCATCGCTTACACACGGTTGTTGTCGCCATGGCACTGCCAATGCCCGTGCATGGTTGCCACCTAGGCATGACCTATGCCCGTGCATGACCGTTGCCTGTGAGTGGCTACCGATTGTGTGGCCCCCCTGTAGCACTAACCCGATGCCCGGCCTATGCCTGAGCATGGTCCGCCGCCTAGACGCGAGTTCTGCCCATGCGCTATCGCCTGTGTGGCTGCCTGTACACTTGTGCGCGACTACTGCTTGCGCCTGACCGTCGCTTGCATGAGGTTGCCTGTGTGGATGCCGATTGTTCTCATGGTTATTGCGGTGCGCACACTGCTCGACGTAGCCGTTGCTATCAACAGATCTACTAGTCATACGTAGTTAGGTCGACATCAACGCTGCATAGTGACCTACTTTGCAAGCATTGAAGATCACATTTATAAGAAATCTAAAATTACTCACAAGTGACAAAACAGAATAAATAGGAATACAAATTGACAAAATATGAATAATTCAAACAGCGTAAATCAGAAAATAACATATCTAAAGTATTTGATTTCAAGAACCTAGGCTTTGATATTAATTGTTAACATAAAAATTGTTATATGTTATATGTAATGCGAAACAACTTTTATGCTAGGATTGAAATCAAATAACATTAGATTGGTTTTACGATGCATATCTTTTGATACCATCCGAAAAGGAGAATTAGACTCTCATTCTCTATAAGATGCGTAACATACATCATTCAGTCCCTAGAGGTTATGTCTATTTATAAACAAGAGCAGAAGATCTAGGATAAATTATTAGAATAGTTCCTTCCATCAAGAACATCCCTTAAGGAATCATACTATAATATAATTTTTTTTTTATATTGTCTAACATCAAAATCTAATTAATTCTAATAAAGGACCACATAATCTAACGCGTTGAATTTTCTCTCTTGACTCTTTTGTGCAATCAAATTTTTTTTTTTTCTTATGGTTAACATGATTTGCAACATAATATCTGTTGGGGATGGAGGAGCAAGGAAAAACAGAATACTACGATACGAGTAAAAATAATCCTTTCGACTCAAGAAAACTGTTGTAGTATTAAAAACAGGAGGAACACTTACAAGATACCAAGTGCACACAGACTCTCTATCTATCTGTCTCTATCTCTCTCTCTGTCTACATGAACTACGGTCATATTTATAGGACCTAGTGACAACCACCCTATAACTAATAGATCATGAGGTGGTTAATGAAACCACCTTATAACTACTAGATCATGATTGAAGTGGTTATTGAAATCATCATGTAACCACTAGATCATGATAACAATCTAGATAGATAACTATGAATCAAATCTCAACACTCCCCCTTGATTCATAGTTGCATACACCAATTTGCAACATAAAATAAATATGCTTTCGTAGTGGAAGTGATTTGGTGAGGATATCCGCAACTTGCTCATCCGTTCCATAATACTTCATTGTGATAGCTCCACTTGCTACAAGATCTCGGATGAAGTGATAGCGTATCTCTATATGCTTCGTTCTTCCATGAAATGTTGGATTCTTCGTCATTGCAATTGTAGCTTTATTATCACAAAATATTTCCGTTGCTTCTTTTTGTTCTTGATGAAGATCTTCAAGAAGTCTTCTAAGCCATATTGCTTGACAAGCTGCTGATGTTGCGGCTACATATTCTGCTTCTGATGTCGACAATGTAGTTGTTGCTTGCTTTTTAGAACTCCAAGATATAGATCCCGATCCGAGGCTAAAAAC
Source organism: Musa schizocarpa (assembly GCA_900464855.2). Classification (NCBI taxonomy): domain Eukaryota; kingdom Viridiplantae; phylum Streptophyta; class Magnoliopsida; order Zingiberales; family Musaceae; genus Musa; species Musa schizocarpa. The sequence goes on from LS990922.1 coordinate 13,987,864, forward strand.
ATTGCCTGAAGTACTCTTTCGATCATCCAAAATCTCCTTGTTGCTGTGAATATCCTTTTGCTACAAGTCGAGCTTTATGCTTTTGGATACTTCCATCTACATTAAATTTTGTTTTGAACACCCATTTTAATCCAATCGCTTTCTTTTCTTTCGGTAGATCCATTAGCACCCAAGTTTCATTCTTCTCAATTGACTTGATTTCCTCCTTCATTGCTTTTCTCCATTCCTCTTTTTTAACTGCTTCATCAAAAGTTATCGGATTTGAAATAAACAAAGCAAATGTTGAGTTATAAATTTCTGTTAGTGATCTGAAATTTCTTGGAGGGGTTTCATCTGAGGAATCCAAATTTAAACTGCTATTGGGTGAGGTTGACGATGAATTTATTGGAGCAGGATCTATCACTTGATTCTACGGAGTGTCTAGTTCTGCTGGAATCTGCATTTGTGTTTCATCTTTATTGGTCTCCCAATTCTAACTTGCCCTTTCATCAAACATAACATTTCTGTTAATAATAACTTTGCCACTAACAGGGTTATATAATCGATATGCTTTCGATCGTAAAGAATAACCAATTAAAATGCATTTCTTTGATTTTTCATCAAGCTTGTGATGATTTTGTGAATTCACCAAAGCATAAGCAATATAACAAAAATTCTCAGATGTCTAACACTTGGTTTCATACCATACCAAGCCTCAAAAGGAGTTCGATTCATAATAGCCTTTGTTGGTGAAATATTCAACAAATAAACTGCTGTTGCAACTGCTTTTGCCCAAAACTGATTTGAAAGATGTTTTCCTTTAAGCAAACTTCTTGCCATTTCAACGACAGTCCGATTCTTACGCTCAGCTACACCATTTTGCTCCGGTGTATATGGTGCTATCAATTCTCTGTGAATACCATTTTCTTCACAAAAGGAACTAAACTCATTAGATAAAAATTCACCACCTCTATCTGTCCGAAGTGTCTTTATATATCTACCACTTTGTCTTTCTATAAGTGCCTTGAATTTTCGAAAATTATCAAATGTTTCAGATTTCAATTTCAAAAAATATACCCAACTCATGCGACTATAATCATCCGTAAACAATAAAAAATATTGACTTCCACTAAATGATTTTGTATTCATAGGTCCACATAAGTCAGCATGAATTAAGTCAAGACAATTAGATGCTCTCCATGCTTTTCCAATAGGAAATGGTTTTCTACTTTGTTTGCCATAAATACATCATTCACATACATCAAGTGTATTAATCTTAGGCAATCCAAAAACCATTCCTTTTTTACTTAACAACCTTAAACCTTTAATGTTAAGGTGTCCATATCTTAAATGCCATAAACTAGACTCATTCTTTTGAGTTGTGATAAGCGCATGTCTTTCAATATTTGACACATCAAGTGGAAACATCTTGTTTTATGTCATGCAAATATTTACTATAATCAAACCAAATTTCTTATCTCTAATAGTGCATGAATCATCATCAAATATTACTGAATATCCATCATTTACTAATTGTCCAACACTCAACAAGTTATGTGATAAAGTAGGAACAAAGAAAACATTATCAAGGTATTTTACCTTCCCTTGATTTGTCTTCACCTCAATTGTTCCTTTCCCTTCCACTTGGATTTGCTTGTTATCTCCAAGTCTAACATTCAACTTGTGAGTCTCATCAATATCTCTAAATATTGATTTTATGCCTGACATATGATTAGAACATCCACTATCCAAAAACCAAATATCATTTGAGATGTTCTGAATTTGTGAATGAGTCATAATTCTCCACATAGCTTACTTGCTTTTCTCTTTTCTAACAATCTGCTTTCATGTGACCAAACTTTTTACAATAGTGACATTGAATTCCACTTTTGTAATTTTTTTTATCATAATTTGATTGCCCTTGTTCATCAAAGTGTCCTCTTCCTCTTCCATTTCCTCTACCACGAAATCCTCCTCTGCCACGTCCTCTTCCTGTTGATTTATTTTCTTCTTTTGAAGTAGAAGACTCTCCCTTAACCTGAAATGCTTTTTCTTCACTTTTTTCAAGTGACCTATTTAACCTTACTTCATGTGCTTGCAAGGAACCCATTAGTTCATCAAATGAATAAGTAGATAAATCTTTTGATTCCTCAATTGCGGCAACAACATGATCAAATTTCGGAGTTAAACTTTTCAAAACTTTTACAACAATTATATGATCAGGAAGATGTTCACCATAAGATTTCATTTGACTAACAATTTCAATCACTCGAGAAAGAAAATCTTACACCGATTCATTGCTTTTCATGAACAAAATTTCAAACTCACGACGGAGGGTTTGAAGCTTTACCGTAATCATCCTTGATGAGCCTTGAAATTCATTTTGAAGTATCAACCAAGCTTGCTTTGAGGTTGTCGCTGCTGCAATTCTTGAGAAGATCGTCTCATGTATAGCTTGTTGAATGAAGAACAATGCCTTTGAGTCCTTCTTTCTATTCTCCCTTAGCCTGATTTCGTCATCTGGATCTGCATATCTATTCTCTATTAAGTCCCAAAGATTTTGAGACTTGAATAGAGTCTTCATCTTGATACTCTAAAATTCATAGCTTTTGCCCGAGAAGATTGGGATAAGAGGTTGAGACATGGAATTACCGTTAAAAGCCATAATGCCCAGTTCAGATTGAAACTAGGCTCTGATACCACAAATGTTGGGGATGGAGAAGCAAGAAAAAACAGAATACTACGATACAAGTAAAAAGAATCCTTTCGACTCAAGAAAACTATTGTAGTATTAAAAACAAGATGAACACTTACAAGATACCAAGTGCACACAGACTCTCTATCTATCTATCTCTATCTCTCTCTATCTACATGAACTACGGTCCTATTTATAGGACCTAGTGACAACCACCCTATAACTACTAGATCATGAGGTGGTTAATGAAACCACCTTATAACTACTAGATCATGATTGAAGTGGTTATTGAAATCATCATGTAACCACTAGATCATGATAACAATCTAGATAGATAACTATGAATCAAATCTCATCAATATCCGCAATCTTGTTGCAGGCTGAAACTGTTCCTTGAGAGCTTTATTTCATACTGCTTTAAGATAAAGCTCCTTCACATTGTATCACAGTGATCTTTCAATGGGATCTATTGCATTATAGAACTAAAAGTGGTTTCAATGGGATCCATTGCATTATAGAACTAAAAGTGGATCTCTGCTTAAGCTTGTCTAAGTTTTGCAACATATCCAGTAGGATTATTTCGTCAAGCGTAATCATTTTGTCGTTTCATCGGACTACTTGGTAGAGACTTGTTGAATAAGGAGTTGGAGATCAAACCTAGCCATACCTGCCGAAAGCAATGGAAAGGTAGGTTGACCAATGCAGTAACATAAGAGAACTACCCATTGTTGCATTGCAGGAACAAGTCAATCGAGGAAGTCGGTGTTGGAACCTTTGGTGTGCTGTGAAGAAGCATAATTGAGAAGTCGTATGCTATCATTAACGTTCTTAGGCTCTACCGCCATGGAGACTTTCTTTGCTTGTCTTTGGCATTTGTGTTTTTTATGATTATACAGGTAGCAATTAAGAAAATAAAGAGGAAATACTATTCGTGGGAGATATATATATATATATAAACCATGGTGATGAGGATAAAAACGACGACAAGACTCGAGTGACGTCAGCTGTCCCAGATCACGCCTCACAGCACCTGGCCAATGCAGACCAGAACGCCGACCGAGGCATATTAACACCATGCTCAAGCTCGGTTCTTCACGCCATGCCAACACCAATGTCAGACGCTACCAACCTGCCCCCTGCAAGCGGGCACATCAGGAAACAATAAGCTTCCTTATAAATACCCTCGCATTCTGAACGGAAAGGAGGAGGAGACACCAAAAACACTTCTTCATCTGAAACCCCCTCTACATCGACTAACTTGATCGTCGGAGGGGTCGGGCCGAACACCCCGACCTGGCCTTTGTGCAGGTGCGAAGCCAAAGGTCCCCATCGGACGCGCAGGCGAGGAATTCTTGCCCGGAGGAAACGGCGACCCCGATCCGATCCAACCACCGCACCCCACCGACCTCGGTGGGCTCGAAGGCCGTCTTGGGAAGACCCCCCGTCACCCGGACCCGAACCGAGCCGCGTCGGCCCCGAGGCCACGGCTCAAGGTTGTTTACACTAACATTTTAGCGCTAGAAGGAGGGCCCGGAATGTCGGGCGATCACTCGAGCGGCTCAGATGAGCCCATGACTGAGAGGTCGCACCCGACTGAAGCCTCGGGAGAACATCCCTCGCACAGAGACCGTCATGACGAACACCTCGCCACGACCTCAGAACGATGTTGGCAGATAATCAACGACCCGGGCCTGTCGCCGCCCGACGGCGCCCCAACCGATTCGACGCCCGTGTTATCCGAGGCCTTTCAGGACCTCGCCCTTCAAGTCTGAGCTCTGATGGGTATGGTGCAAACCATTATCCCGCTCGTTTCTCATCTGACACATCCGTGTTGAATCTCGTATTTTGATGATGAAACTACTTGATATATGTTTATGATTTAATCTGTGTTTTGAGTGACGCAGGATGCTTCGATCAGGATGAGACAATTAAAGCAGGAAAATCATGTTGTGCCGAAGGAACATGTCAGAAGATTGGACGTCGGGCCGGTGGATCGATCGACGTATCGACAAAAGGCTTCGGGCCGTGGACTCGGGCATCGGGCCAAGAAGAGCGGGTATTGTGCCAAGGATATCGGAGTTGCAGAGTCAACTGGCCGATTGGGCAATAGGCTGCAGGAGAGGACGATGCGCCGAAGAATCGGACGAAGCGTCGAGGGACCAATGACATGACCGGACAACTTGGTTAAATTGCTTAGGATTAATTGTCTTGATCGAAGTTTTGTTGTGCAGGATTAACAACGATGAAAGTTAGACAAGCAGCAGGAGTTGCGCCAGAGTCAAGTTCATGATAACATTGGGAGTTCGAGAGTTCGACGGAAGTTCGGACGGTCGTCGGAGGTTCTGCGAGAACAGATCCGAGAAGTCCAGAAGCTTGCTGTTTAAGCTCGTCGGAACTCGCCAAGTGGATCGTCGCAAAGTCCGGGGAGTTTGCCGGAAGTCCATGCAGAAGAATCACCGAGGGTTCATCGGATGATCGACGGAAGTTCGCGGAAGAAGCGATTGACGATCGGAGCAAAGCTACAGAAATTGTCTTAGATTTAATCGTAGTTAGCACATTGATTAAGTTGAAAAATGGGAGGTGATCCCATTAGTTTAATCTTGGGGCAATTGGGCCCCCGAAAAGATTGAAATCGGGCGAATGGAGCTAACCATTAGGGACCGATTGCACCAGGCGATTAAACCGCCTAGGCCAGAGGTGCAACCGCCTGGGCTATGTCTCCAGCGAGACCGGGCGGTGCAACCATCCCAGCCAGGAGGTGCAACCGCCCGAGTGAGCTCGATCTTCGAGCTAGGCGGCGGTGCAACCTCCTGACAGAGAGAGGCACCACCGCCGAGCTCGGTCTTCGAGCTCAAGCAGAGAGGTGCAACCGCCTCGGCCAGAGGTGGCACCGCCTGGGGCTTAGTTTCCGAGCGGACTCGGCGGTACAACCGCCCTCGACAGAGAGGTGCAACCGCTTTGGGCTCGATCTCCGAAGCTCTGCCAAAGGCGGTGCAACCTCTCCGTCGAGGTGCAACCACTTTGATCCCGAATTCCGGGATTTGATCGATTTTTGAGCTCAAATTTGAACTGGGTTGGGGCCTATAAATACCCCACCCATTCAGCACTGAAAAAGACAAAGATCCACACCGAATTCTTGATCTTTTATGTGATTCTAAGAGCTCAAATTTGTGTAAAGTCCAAAAGTTCTCCTCTTTCTGTTCTTCAAGTCTTGAGTTGTAAAAGAGGAGAGAAAGGATCTGTAAGGGTTGTCTCCTGAGCCGTCAAAAGGAGTGAAACTGTAAAGGGCAGTTGGCCTTCGCCCATTGAAGGAAGGCAGCTAGTTGACGCCGGTGACCTCGTCGGAGGAGGAAGCCAAAAGTGGAGTAGGTCAAGTCAAGACCCGAACCACTCTAAATCTTTGGTTTGCTTTTACTTTGAGCACTTTATCATTACTGCAAACCTCCTACATTGCTACTGCCCCTCTACGCGTGCATTGAACGAGTCTCTAAGTTCTGATCTTTCCGAATCTGCATTCAGGCGTAAATCGGTGTTTTCGCATGCGATCTTTACACTGCAGTTTACGCTTACGTTTTGATTCCATTTATAACTGCAAATTGCTTCCTGCGTATTCATAAAACGCTTTTCAAAGTTCAAAACTGCGTTTAGACGCAAAACTGCGTTTAGACGTAAAATTACGCTTTGACGTAAAAACTGCGTTTAGACGTAAACTGAGTTTAGACGTAAAACTGCCTTTAGACGTAAAACTGCGTTTAGACGCAAAACAGCGTTTAGACGTAAAACTGCATTTAGACGTAAAATTGCGTTTAGACGTAAAACTGCGTTTAGACGTAAAACTGCGTTTAGACGCAAAACTGCGTTTAGACGTAAAACTGCACTTAGACATAAAACTGCACTTAGACGTAAAACTGCGTTTAGACGCAAACTGCGCTCAGACGCAAACTGTGTTTAAGACGTAAACTGTGCTTAGACGCAAACTGTGTTTAGACGCAAACTGTGTTTAGACGCAAAACCGCTTTTTAGACGCAATCTGGCTTTTAGACGCAAAACCGCGCTTTTAGATGCAAACCTGCATTTAGACGCAATCTGCATTTAGACGCAAACCGCGTAAACTACACTTAGATACAAACTGTGAATCGGCTTTTACATCGAAATCATTTTATCGGACAAACGCAGCTTTCGTTTATAAATCGCTGAAAGATTTCCGCTGCACTAATTCACCCCTCTTAGTGCTCTCGATCCTAACAATTGGTATCAGAGCGGGGTATTTCTCATTTCGGATTTACACCGAGAGAAATGGCTCTTCAAGAGGGCTTTTTCGGTCTTTAGTCCACCGTTCTTTAACGGATTGGACTACTTATTGGAAAACTCGAATGAGAGTTTTCTTGATTTCTCTAAATCTGGATTTATGGAATATCGTTGAAAACAGTTTTCAACTTCCTCTAAACCGATGAGCGAATAGTCGGATTTAGAGAAGAAGTATTTTTCTTTAAACATAAAGGCTATGAATGCCTTATTTTGCTTTGGACAAAAATGAGTTCAATCGGGTTTCTTTGTGCGAAATGGCTTTCGATATCCGGGCACTCTTGAAATCACGCATGCGAGGGAACTAGTAGAGTCAAAGACTCGAAAGTTAATATTTTACTGCATGATTTCGAGCTTTTTCATATGAAACCGTTTAAAAACCGTTGTTGACATGTACACCTGTTTTACGGATGTCGTCAATGGTTTAAAATCACTTGGTAAAAGCTTTTCGGATTTTGAACTTCGTTAACAAAGTTTTTGCTCACTTTCTAAAACTTGGGATTCAAAAGTAACTGCTATTCAAGAATCGAAAAACTTGAACCAATTTCCACTTGAAGAACTAATTGGTTCATTGATGACATATGAAATGGTGCACAATGCACATGATGAACATGTTGAACACAATCACCTTCCAAAGAACAGGAAGGATTTGGAACTCTGGACAAATGAATGCCACTTGAGCGATGACTCAAGTGATGAGGACAATGATGAACAAAACAACCTTCCAAAGAACAGGAAGGATTTGGGACATAGAACATTTGAAGACCACTCGAGCATAAGCTCAAGTGATGGTGAACTTAAACTACAAATGAAACGAAAATTAAAAAGCAAAAAGAATGGAACTACTTGCTTTGAACGCAAGAAGAAGAACAAAAATTGGGATGAATCGAGCTCCTCCGAAGACGAGGAGAAAATCAACAAAGGCGAGGTGGCAAACTACGCCTTTACGCCTTTCGATGCTGAGGTAATCAAAATGCCTTTAATTTACTTTGAAATTACATGATGCTTTTCATAAAGTTTTTTTTTTTTTTAATTTTCTTGAAAATTGCATGTTTAATAATCTTATAATGAAAACACAAACAATTAGGAATCATGCTTATCATTCTAGTAATTTTGAAAATAATCATGAAAATTGCATGTTTATGATAAACAAAATGATTTTGATTAAAAATACCTTATGAAATCATGCTATATGTGGTTGAGAAGTAATAATGTGTATCATGTTGATTTCCATTGTTATTTCTCGATTTTGAGTATATGAAATCATGTTCAATTTGAAGTTATGATTAATGAGTATATATTTTTGAAATTATGGTGATTATCGATTTTCATGATAATAACAGTGGCTTTAAAAAAAAAAAAAAAAAATTTGTTGATGCATGTTTTCATAAATGAAAAGGCATGCTAACATGAAATCGATCACTTAAAATGAAACACTTAAAAAGGGGGAAAATATATTATCAATGAAATCATGAATCTATTTATGTTTTGTGAGCCATAGAAATGATTTTGATGACTTAAAATTGAAATGAGTTTTATCAAAATCATGATCTTGATTTATCAAATTGAATGAATTGAAAATGAATAATAATTTTTCTCTTGAATGATTGTGACTTGTATTCCTTGTATTCATGATATGATTTTTATGCAATTCCTTGTATTCATGAAACATTTATCTCATCACTCAATTATTTCTTTTCAATATTCCTCAAGTGATGATATGAATGCATGAGATATTCATGAATTTATTTTTTCGATCATGCATGGTAGGATGCAATGTGACAAATTAATATCATGATGATTTAAAATATTTATGATTTGGAATGATGCACATGTCTTTTTTATGTGCTTTAAATGATAAATGTTTGGAATCATGATTAAAATGAAGTGATAAATACTGATTCAATGTTCGGTATCATGAATACTTCATTATCATACATTAAAATAGTGATAAATATTTTGAAAATAAATGATTGTATCATGTTAGATGATTTTATATATTGTGCATGATAAGCTATAAGTGGTGATTGAAACAATGATTGAAATAATATGAATGATGATTTGGAATCATGCATATAATAATGAGTTTATTTGTTTTGAAAATGTGTATGTTTTAATTTGAAAATATAATGATGCACAAATAAGATTGATACTAACCTTTGTCATGATTTAAAAATTGATGTAAAGGGTTTTTTCCTTCTTTTTGACAATGACAAAAGGGGAGATAGCTAGCTTGCACAATTCAAGAAGAAAGCAAAAATTGCACTTCTCAAAAGAGAAGAAATTGCTATCTTGAACATCACTAAGAAGTGCTATCTTGCATATCTCAAGACACACAAATGTAATCATGCAAAATTTGTAATTTTGCACATCATTAAAATTTATGATGCTTTGGTGATTATGCATGTTCTAAAATGTTATAAAATTCACTAGCTTGCATGATGTAGAACTTAGCTATATTGAACATCACCAAGGAATGCTATCTTGCCTATCTCAAGAAGCAAAAAGTTAACTTGCACATCTAGCAAAACTTATATTTCAAGAAGCAAGAGTTGCTTTCTTGAACATCTCAAAATTGCTAGCTTTATGGCCTTAAAATTTAGAAATTTTTTTTGCTAGTTTGTATATGATAAACTTGCTATCATACTACCATGATGATGAGCATGTCTTATCTTTATGATTGTATTTAAAAAAAAACTATGGCAAAAAATACGTCCTAATGATTGAGCGTGTTAAAATTATTTTTCGAACCTTCTTGATTGAATGATTGAATCACTTGATTGGCATAATGATTTTACACAATTACATGTTGAAAATTATGTGCTTGAATACAAAACTTCCATGGTAACAAGTATGCTTTACCTTCATGATTGTAATTGAATATCTATAGCAAAACCTTGTCCGAATGGAAGAAAGAGTCAAATTTCATTTTTTGGATTCTCTTGAATCTAACATATCAAGTTCATCCTCTTCCGAATTTAACAAGCATATGTCATATCAAGTTTAATTCACATCATTGATTTTTTGACATATGGAATCATCTAGCAAATGCACTTATCATGTGAAAAATATTTTTGAAAAAACATATTTGATGATTCCCTCTTACCAAAGGAAGATATTTTTTACATACAAGGATTTGACTCACTTACATATCTTAATCCTTGCAAAAATGAAGTGTGCTTTAATATCTTATCGATTTGAACTTCACATATGGCTTTCCTCCTTCATGTAAAAAAGATAACAAAAAAAAAGGAAGAAGCAAAAAAAAGCTATCTCCATGTCATGTTTTCCTCGAGATGTTTGCATTACTAGTATCCTATCACTCCTTTGTTGGAAAATGACATGAACCAACTTATGGCATCGCAAAGACTTATATTTAAAATTTGTTTATATCGTTCTCCTTGTTGTTGATGACAAAGGGGAGAAATATATGAATTGATATGTTTGCTATCACTAATGGTTGCTATCAATCGATTCGATATGTTTGCTATCACTAATGATGATATGGTTGCTATTATCGATGTTGATATGCTTGCTATCACTAATGATGATATGGTTGCTATTATCGATGTTGATATGTTTGCTATCACCGATGTTGATATGGTTGCTATCATCGATGCTATGATTAGGCCATACTTGCATCACCAAGAAATATATGATTGCTATCATTGCTATGATTAGGCCATACTTGTATCACCAAGTAATATATGATTGCTATCATTGCTATATGCCCTGTATCAAGATATCAAACAAAAATTTGCATTGCACGAGCTGATATCTTACCATGTGATGCAATGCTTGCTAAAATATTCGAAATGTGTACATCATGAAATGATATCAAAATCTTGCTTCACAGCTTTACATGTCGATATCATGCCATATGATGAAATGCTACAATTGATAAACACTTGAAAAAGTTGCGTTACGATATCAAAAGCTAACACTACACAGGAAGCAAAAATTTGCTAGCTTGCAACTTGCATGTTTCAAGAAGCAAGAGTTGCCTTCTTGAATATCTCTAAACTGCTAGCTTGCAAGCTCTAAAATATTGTAACATTGCTAGCTTGCATGTGCTATCTTTTTATGCCGTAAAACTTGCATATCTAAAACTTGATAGCTTGAATGTTCTAAGCAAGATGTAACATTTGCTAAATTTTCTGGCTTCAAAACTGCATGATGATAAAACTTGATATTATGATTTTCATGCAATAAGTTGAATCAATATCACAAACGATTGATTGTGATACTTCTCCTTTTTGTTGATGACAAAGGGGGAGAAGTATGTTGATGACATGACATGTGATGCATAAGTTTATGCATATGTTCATGTTGACGTGTTGCAAGTATTCATGATGAATATTTCAATAACTTGAATTCAGTTTGAATTCAAGATTCTATCAATATGGCATATTGATAGGGGGAGTTTGTTTAAACTCTGGGAGTTAAGGTTAACTCCGTTTATGATGACATGTTGCTTAGATTTTTGAATCTAAGAGTTTCTATCAATATGGCATATTGATAGGGGGAGTTTGTTTAAACTCCGGGAGTTAAGTTTAACTCCGTCATCAAGTAGTTGTCATCATCAAAAAAGGGGAGATTGTTGAATCTCGTATTTTGATGATGAAACTACTTGATATATGTTTATGATTTAATCTGTGTTTTGAGTGGACGCAGATGCTTCGATCGAGGATGAGACAATTAAAGTAGGAAAATCATGTTGTGCGAAGGAACATGTCGAGGAAGATTGGACGTCGGGGCGGTGGATCGGTCGACATATCAATGAAGGCTTCGGCCGTGGACTCGGGCATCGGGCCAAGAAGAGCGGTATTGTGCCAAGGATATCGGAGTTGCAGAGTCAACGGCCGATTGGGCAATAGGTTGCGGGGGAGAGGACGATCGCCGAAGAATCGGACGAAGCATCGAGGGACCAATGACATGACCGGACAACTTGGTTAAATTGCTTAGGATTAATTGTCTCGATCGAGTTTTTGTTGTGCAGGATTAACTACGATGAAAGTTAGACAAGCAGCAGGAGTTGCGCCGAGTCAAGATCATGATCACGTTGGGAGTTCGAGAGTTCGACGGAAGTTTGGACGGTCGCCGGAGGTTCTCTGCGAGAACAGATCCGAGAAGTCCGAAGCTTGCCAGTTGCCGGCTCGTCGGAACTCGCCAAGTGGATCGTCGCAAAAGTCCAGGAGTTTGCGGAAGTCCGCAGAAGAATCACCGAGGGTTCATCGGATGATCGACGGAAGTTATTTGGAAACTTGGCCGGAAGAAGCGATTGACGATCGAGCAAAGCTGCAGAAATTATCTTAGATTTAATCGTAGTTAGCACGTTGATTAAGTTGAAAAATGGGAGGTGATCCCATTAACTTAATCTTGGGGCAATTGGGCCCCTGAAAAGATTGAAATCGGGCGAATGGAGCTAACCATTCGGACCACGATTACACCGGCGGTGCAACCGCTTAGGCCAGGAGGTGCAACCGCCGGGCTATGTCTCCCCCTAGGCTGGCGGTGCAACCGCCCGGCCCAGGAGGTGCAACCGCCCGAGCTCGATCTTCGAAGCTAGGCGGTGCAACCTCCTCAGAGAGGTAGCACCGCCGAGCTCGGTCTTCGAGCTCGGCAGAGATGTGCAACCGCCTCGGTCCGAGGTGGCATCGCCTGGGGCTCGATCTCCGAGCGGATTCGGCGGTGCAACCGCCCCTAACAGAGAGGTGCAACCGCTGGGCTCGATCTCCGAAGCTCGCCAGGCGGTGCAACCTCTCCGGTCGAGGTGCAACCGCTTTGATCCCGAATTCCGGGATTTGATCGATTTTGAGCTCCAAATTTGAACTGGGTTGGAGCCTATAAATACCCCACCCATTCAGCACTGAAAAGACACAGATCCACACCGAATTCTTGATCTTTTTCGTGATTCTAAGAGCTCAAATTTGTGTAAAGTCCAAAAGTTCTCCTCTTTCTGTTCTTCAAGTCTTGAGTTGTAAAGAGAGGAGAGAAAGGATCTGTAAGGGTTGTCTCCTGAGCCCGTCAAAAGGAGTGAAAATGTAAAAGGGCAGTTGGCCTTCGCCCATTGAAGGAAGGCAGCTAGTTGACGTCGGTGACCTCGTCGGAGGAGGAAGCCAAAAGTGGAGTAGGTCAAGACTGACCGAACCACTCTAAATCTCTGGTTTGCTTTTACTTTGAGCACTTTATCATTACTGCAAACCTCCTACATTGCTACTGCCCTCTGCGCGTTTACGAACGAGTCTCTAAGTTATGATCTTTCCGAATCTGCATTCAGACGTAAATCGGTGTTTTCGTACGATCTTTACACTGCAGTTTACGCTTACGTTTTGATTCCATTTATAACTGCAAATTGCTTTCTGCGTATTCATAAAACACTTTTCAAAGTTCAAAACTGCGTTTAGATGCAAAAATACGTTTAGACGTAAAATTACGCTTTGACGTAAAAACTGCGTTTAGACGTAAACTGAGTTTAGACGTAAAACTGCGTTTAGACGTAAAACTGCGTTTAGACGCAAAACAACGTTTAGACGTAAAACTGCATTTAGACGTAAAACTGCGTTTAGACGTAAAACTGCGTTTAGACGCAAAACTACGTTTAGGCGTAAAACTGCACTTAGGCGTAAAACTGCACTTAGGCGTAAAACTGCGTTTAGGCGCAAACCGCGCTCAGGCACGCAAACTGTGTTTAAGGCGCAAACTGGCGCTTTAGACGCATAAACTGTGTTTAGGCATAAACTGTGTTTAGAAGCAAATTGGCGCTTTAGGCGCAATCTGGCGCTTAGGCATAATTGCGCTTTAAATGCAAACCGCGCTTAGGCGCAATCTGCATTTAGGCGCAAAACTGCATTTAGACGCAAACCGCGTAAACTACACTTAGATACAAACTGTGAATCGGCTTTTACATCGAAATCGTTTTTATCGGACAAAGCGCAGCTTTCGTTTTTTTAAATCGCTGAAAGATTTCGCTGCACTAATTCCCCCCCCCCCCTCTTAGTGCTCTCGATCCTAACAATCCGCTTGCGAACGAACCATTGCAACAACGCAAGGAGCCCGTTCGGGCCCACATGACACTTCCGGAGCCCCCCACTTCGCCTCGGGTCCGACCGGCCCCACTCGGGGATCCAGTGATGGCAAACTCGAGCGGCCGCCGGAACCCGAGGCACTCTCTTCGGACTCTCTGCGGGCCCAGTTGCGCTTCATCAACCAGCGACTCGACGAGGTGCAGAAAGAGGTTTGCAGGTCTAAGGGAGAGCTCGGGGAGGACGCACACCAAGGGTCTCCCTTCACACCCGAGATACGGGATCAGACAGTCCCCCCGGACTTCCAGCTCCCCTCTCTTGATGCTTACGATGGCTCCACCGACCCGACGGACCATGTAGCTGCTTTTCGTGCCCGGATGACACTATACGGGACCTCTGATGCCCTGATGTGTAGAGTGTTTCCCACCACTCTGAGGGGGCTGGCCCACGCGTGGTACGATGGCTTGAAGACCAAAACGATCGCGTCCTTCGACCAGCTCGTCAATGACTTTGAGCTCCACTTCGTGGCCTATGCACGGCCGAAGCCTTCCGCGTCACTGCTCCTCGGACTCAAACATAGGGAGGACGAGCCCCTCTCACATTTTGTGGATCGCTTTACCACGCAAATCCGGGGTTTGCCGGACACTCACCCCTCTCTGTTAGTGCAGGCATTTATGATAGGCCTGCGATCTTCCAGATTCCTTTGGTCCATCGCGGAGCGACCTCCCACCGCAGTGCCAGAGATGCTCCAGCGGGCTAACCGATACATCGCAGCAGAGGCCTGGGCGACTGTGAGGAGAAGGGACGACTCCCGACCGCAAGCTCCATGAGAGAGGTCAAGCACCCGCGGTGGCTACCCGATGTAGTCCTCATGAAAGAAATCTAAGCCCTGCCTCAGTCTCTTCCGAGCGAAGGTTCAGTATCTGCCTGACCCCCTCTCAGCTCGCTGATTAGCCCCGGCCTAAACTCCTTCGAGTCTACACGGCTCGGCCGGAGACAACCTCGAACCATGTCCCTCGGCCATAGTCTGCCAAGTCCACCTCAGTGCAACCTTCCCGCCTGAGCCATGTCCCTTGGCCATAGTCTGCCGAGCCCACCTCAAGGCAGCCTTCCCGCCTGAGCTGCATCTCTCGGTCGAAGACTACCGAGTTCCCCTTAGGGGCGACCTCTAAAACTGCGGCGGTGCTCCTCCTCGGTCGATGATGATGCGAGACCACACCTCTCACGATTTTTGCTTTGCTGCGTCATGTTACTCGATCGCCGACGATGCCGGGACACACTGCGTGATTTGCCCTGCGTCGTGCTACTCTCGGCGATGATGCCCGAGACACCTGGCGTGGTTTGCCCGCGCATCGTGGCTTTCGGTCGCCGACGATGCCCGAGACCACACCACTGCCGCAGCCTGGACCCTGCGTCGTGCTCCTCGGCTTCTCGCTCGGGAGACACACTTGCGATGGCCATCCGGCGTGTCGTCGTGCTCCTCGGCTTCCTCTGCTCCCGAGACACACTGGCGACCGAGCCGCTGCGTCGTGCTCCTCGGCTTCCTGCTCCCGAGACACACCTGTGCGGCTAGCCCACTTGCGTCGTGCTCCTCGGCTCCATGCATCCCGAGACACACCTGCGCGGCCAGCCGCCTGCGTCGTCTCCATGCTTCCCGAGACACACCTACGCGGCCAGCCCGCCTACGTCGTGCTCCTCGGCTTCCTGCTCCCGAGACACACCTGCGCGGCCAGCCCGCCTGCGTCGTGCTCCTCGGCTCCATGCTTCCCGAGACACACCTGCGCGGCCAGCCCGCTTGCGTCGTGCTCCTCGGCTTCCTACTCCTGAGACACACCTGCACGGCCAGCCCGCCTGCATCGTGCTCCTCGGCTCCATGCTTCCCGAGAAACACCTGCGCGGCCAGCCCACTTGCGTCGTGCTTCTCGGCTCCATGCTCCCCGAAGACCGCGCCTACGCGACCAGCCCGCCTGAAAGCTGAAGCCATGTCTCGGACTCCCGTTACATCGACCGACGCATAGCTTCTTTTCGCGGGGGAATATGATGAGGATAATAATGGCGACAAGACTCGAGTGACGTCAGCTGTCCCAGATCACGCCTCATAGCACCTGGCCAATGCAGACCGGAACGCTGACCGGGGCACATTAACACCCTGCTCAAGCTCGGTTCTTCACGCCACACCAACACCAATGTTAGACGCTACCAACCTGCCCCCTGCAAGCGGGCACATCAGGAAACAGTAAGCTTCCCTATAAATACCCTCGCATTCTGAACGGAAAGGAGGAGGAGACACCAAAAATACTTCTTCATCTGAAACCCCCTCCACATCGACTAACTTGATCATCAGAGGGGTCGGGACGAACACCCTGACCCGACCTTTGTGCAGGTGCGAAGCCGAAGGTCCCCATTGGACGCGCAGGCGAGGAATTCTTGCCCGGAGGAAACAACGACCCCGACCCGATCCGACCACTGCACCCCACTGACCTCGGTGGGCTCGAAAGCCGTCTTAGGAAGACCCCCCGTCACCCGGAGCCGAACCGAGCCGCGTCGGCCCCGAGGCCACGGCTCAAGGTTGTTTACACTAACACTTGGGAAAGTGTGAAGGCAATGTGGTTTTCTTTCTTTTGCATCTCAGCTGTTATCCTTTTTATATGTTGCTGATGTATTATTGAGTGTGGTTTTGCATTGTTTTTTAAGTTCTGTGATAGATGAATAATCCTAATACTGTCAGAGGTCACAAGGAAAAACAATATATTGTATTTGTATATGGTATGATTAATAGAAGATAAGATTTCTCCTACGAGGAAATCTTTTTATTCTGTCGAGAAAAATATTCTATTATGTTAATTAGGAGAGGAAACATATTAATGCATTAAAGTATTTTTATTTCTTCAATAAAGCTTCTTCAATAATTGTTTTTATCTTCTATCCTTTTCTTAAACGATGACAATATAATATTTTGCTTATATTTATTATTTTACAATAATGTTTGATGACATTTGAATTTATTTTTGATGAAAATTTTCAGGAATTCAATCTTTACCAACTTATGAAAGACACAAGCATTATTGGTTTCTCAGAGGCTGAAATTCATAATTGATGTTTTCAGATATTTCAAGCCCTCGCTTACATGCATCAGTGAGGCTATTGTCACCATGACCTTAAGCCTGGTATTCACTCTGTATTTTATGTTTAATGTTTATGTAGTGGTAAAATACATGTTCTAAACATTAAGTTTTGAATATGGCATTTATGCGTTCTGGTTTCACAAGAACAATATCATCCTTCACTTATGTTTTTTTTATGAGAGACACTATTTTGCTGTTGCTTACGCAGATACAATGTCCTGCTTTTTGTTGAAGGTCTTTGTATCCTCACACAAGGATGTGCAGCGAACTACGAATCAAGGTTTGCAGTTTCGGTTAACACACATGCATTGATCCATAGGTATAGGTGGTGGACCGGTATGGATCTGATCTTTTTCGGTGTACAATGTGTCAGTACATTGGAATATACTGGGATGAGGGGGAGGGGGAGGAGGAAGAAGGAAGATAAAAGAGGGAAGAATGAGGAGGAAGAAGAAGACAAAAAAGAGGAGGTAGAAGAAGCAAGAAAGAGGAAGCGCACATGAAACAGCGCATGGTGGGTGGCAGAGAGGCAGGCGGCGATCGACATAAACGTTCGTACAGCGGAGGAAGAGGGAAAAAGTAACGAGCAGAGAGGCAGAAAGTTGCGAGTCCTTATTGTGATCTCTTTCCTTTAAACAGTTCAGAAGACCATCTTTGTATGGGCTCGGATCGGGAGGTTTCACTCAGTAGTACAAAACAAAACAAGGTGAAATTTCCATCACTGCTACAAATCAAATTGTGCTCGGCTATAATTTGATTTCTGTTACTAGTTTTGTTTTTTTTTTTTTTTTTTTTTCATATGCTTAGTGCTTAGTGCATTTGCAATTGTTATTGTACATTTCTAATATTTTATCTCATGTTACTATTATTTTATATGAGTTTGATCTAAATTTCTTTTATTATATATGTGCATTCCTTAAAAAAAAAAAAATTCTCATTCTTGATTTTTGAGCTTGTCTAAATTGTTTTTAAATTTCCATTATTAATGATGTGATATTTTCATGCCCTTTTTTGAAGACTCCACCTGGAGGCTAGTGCGACTAAGTAAAATTATCCTTATGGTTAGATTTTTTTCACATCTCGATCTCTAGATTTAAAAATTTTATATTAATATATTTATATTTTATAAAAATAAAATATTTAATTTTATTTATTATAATATTATTAGTTTTATCGATGAAAGGTACAACACGTGACATCACATGCAGGAATGACACGAAAATGATATGTAAAAAGATAATTTTAATGTCTCAAGTGAGGCATTTGCGATGGCTTTGTTATACAACTGCATCGGGAAAGGAAGAGGATGAAAAAGATGTCATAGTTAAGCTTGTTATGGAGGATGTGGGTGATGGTCATTATGATCGGGATGCTTATTCTCCATGCTGACACAAGTTGTGGTATGGTCCATTGATCATATCTTTATTGGTTCGAATCAACCTGGTTTCGTTCATATGGCCCTACATAACTCCAATAGTTAGAAATCGAAACTCTCACTCTCTAAGGTGTCAGCATGTGAGAAGACGAGCAGGGTTGAGCTTTGCAGGTCATAGCATAGGATCAATGTCGACTTCACTATATTGCACAATGTCAGTTTATCCCTAAAAGTCTCCTTCATGACCCTCTCCATGGCCTTCGTCTCCATTACGATCCCTCCGTCACCTTGCCTTGGAACACTCACCACAAGAACCCATAACCCATGAGACGACGTGGGGGAGAATAAAGAAGAAATAGATGTCTTTCGAAAGACGTATTTGTTGTGATCGACGAGTAAGCACCAAGTATCATCAATGCGGATGAGCGAGTGAGCGCCATCGTGAGTGGCGAAAGGCATGACAATGAAGATACCCCCGACGTCGATGCCGACAACAATGTTGAAGTAGTTGGAGGCCCTAGTGTCAGGGTCATTGGACTTGGACCTAAGGGCATGCTCAAGATACACGAGAGCCTTTCCCGGGAGTATCCTTTGCATCACTATCACTTCTCTCGATGCAAACCACGCTTACCTTGCCCCTCTAGCTCTTGATAGGGGACGATACATATGTTACCTCCATTTATCTCATATTTCGTTATCACTCTCTCTTCTCTTTCTCCTTTAGCGTAGTTTTGAAACTATCAACAGGACGTAAGGCTTTTATCTCATCTCTCGTTGACATAGTTGCATAGTAGTGCCACCGAAGACATCTCACCTGAAATGTTGAAATTATTATTTTATTTATTATTTTTATCATTTATATATATGTCATCATATGTTGTATCTTCCATCAATAAAACCAACAAGTAAATGAGATTAAATATTTCACTTTCATAATTATAAAAATTTTAATATAAATTATTTCTAGAGATTGAGATACTAAAGAAATCCAATTACAAAGGTAATTTATACTTAGCCCCATTAGGCCTTGTAGTTGAGTCTTAAAAAAAAAAAAAGGACATGAAAATATAATGATAATAGAAACTATAAAAAGATTTAGACAAGCTCAAAAATCAAGAGTAAGAATTGTTTTTTTAAGAATGCACATATATAATAAAAAAAATTAGTGTAACAGATAATTACCCTAATCTAGTGTCGTCGAGGTCGTATGGTCATTCTCCCTCCTGCCTGTTTTTTTTTTTTTTATATTTTTAACCATCCTGTCTCGTTTATAATGAAAAAGTCATTTATTTTCTGCTTGGTAAGTTTATAATGAAAATTGATTTCAGACATTATTGTTTTTTTGTGTTGGGGTTAGAGGAACAGTGCTAGACGATATATTCAACTGCATTGTCACTAAGAGCCAAGAAGCCGATGTCCTCCCAGAGTTGTGATTTTTTTACTTAGTTGGTCATTTTGACTTTAGTTATTGTCACTTTTAAATTAGGATAGCATCTGATTCATCGGTTATTAGAACTTTTAAATTGAAATTACTTGATATTCTCTTAACAAGTTACACTGAAAAAATATTCTTATTGCGATCAACAATCTTTTTCACCGCCGCTGCAAATAACTGAAAACGTCTTATGTTGAGGAAACAACTATTATTATTAGCTTACTACAATATATTTTAAATTTACGCGAGCGACGAGAAAAGAGTCGCATGAAGGAAAAGTAACAATCGCTATAGAGTGCAAACGAGAGAGTGCTGAGTTCCAATTATTATTTGTATTTGGAAACTTTATTGTTTAATTGTTTCGTTTTATATTTTATATTTATTGTTTCATTGTTTCGTTTTATAGTTTTTTTAGTTAGTGATAATTACTGTCGGGAAAGCCAGCGCTAAACGTACGCGTGTTACAGAAGATATATGATCCCGTTGTAACTCTCCTCCGCCACCTCTGTGTGCCACTTTTGTGGCTGTTACATCACATACACCCCGTGACTGATGCCCGCTATATTCAGCAAACAGAGCGCTGCGTATGTCCGCTTAATTAAACTAGAATATCGACTGTCGTGAAGTACCTGAACGGGCTGCATTTAAGGCGATTGGCATCACGACGTCGTCCTCACCACGCGAGAGGAGAAGTTCTCGGCCTGGGGATGATGGTGGTTGTCTTGCTCTTGCGGAAACAACGAGCTACTGCCACCTTTGCAGAGGCTACGTGCCAGGGGGATAGTCAACACCCTATGCTTTTAACAGTAGCCAACATGAACTGCTTTCCTATATGTGTATTTTGATGGAAAGGATTTATATATTAATAATAAACCACCTTATTAGTGTAAAGCATAGGGCATGCACACCTCGACACTAAATGCAACAGGCGTGACGAGATTGTGCAGCTCTTGTCCTGGCAGAAGACGATCTAAGAGGGACGATGAGTGCAGGTTGTCTACTAATATCTTTTACGCTAATGCCTATCGATCGCCCTCTTTTTTCATCTTTTTGGCATAAAGGTTGTTGGTATCCTCTCCATGAGCCAGGCCCTACAGCCTAGTCTAATAATCTCGTCTCGCACTGCCGGCGCACGCGCACGCGCACGCGGCACAAACAACGCCAGGCGCATCAGAGAATAAAAAACAAAAACCTAGTTTGAGATTTAAGGCCTTAGGAGTTCAGCATTACGTGGCACATCGTCGACTAGGTCATGAAGAAAAGTTGCCCTGGAAATCGTAAAGATAGTGAACACTAATAAATCATAGAGAAAAACTATTGACAGATTATATTTCAAAACTAAAAGTTCTTATTAATGACAACTCATGATTTATCTGATCTTAGATCTCTGAACCTCTCTTATTTCTATCTTCTCTTCTTTTTATTTTATCTAAAATATTATATTAGTTTTTATTTAAAAAATTAATCTTTAACTATGATAAGGATTCCTATTTTAACAAAGTCTTTTAAATCAAAGTCCTATTAAACTCTTAGGTGCACAGCGCATGATGATAAGATAGATTTTGTGTTGTAGAGTCGGCGAGCCTAAACTGCTACCATGATCAACAGCTGATAACCACGGGCATAATGTTCATAAGGAGACTAGTCCAACCCGGAACAACTCGCTCACCAAGTCCGACGACCACCAAGTTCCCGCACTTGATTCCTTCCCTTGACGATGCACTGGACCCGATGTTGTCTTTGGGTCCAACCGCGTCCCACCAATCTGTTTCCGTCAAACCACTCCTTTTAAAGGATGCCCATTTTCCTTCCCCATAGAAGACCCAAGTTAAAACAAAAACAAATCTCGTTTGGGTAACGCAATATATAAGCACAATAAATAAAAAAAAAGAGAGAGAAATAACATCAATTTCCACTAATTTATTTTTCCTCTCTACTCGGACGAACATACGAAAGTCCTTACCATGGCCATGGCCTCGACAAATGAGTGACATCCCTGGCGCTTTCAATTCATGAATATATAACTGTAATTGGAGAGATGGAATAATAGATCTGGAACCTAGTTTCGCCTTATTTATATGTCATCCATGCTAACGACCGTGATCCTTATCCTTAGGGACCAAAAAGGCCAAACACCATGTCAAGATGTTCAAGGATGGAATCATCAGGACCAGTACCGTTACATATATGTATGTGTATCGTTCATACGTATATACATGAAAGCATGCATACATGCATCATTAGTTTGAATAGGGTTCTCACTTGTGCATCTCAAAGAAGATGAAGCGTGGAGCTAACATGATGATAAGTATGGATGGAGTCACTCCTCGACAGGGGCCTCGCGGCAAGCAGCGACCAAGTGAAGGGAAGAGAGGGAAAGTGAGCGACCACAACGATGTCAGGCCCATCCCATCTCTCTCCCGGTTGTCCCAGCTCTATTTGATGACAAACGGAGCCAAATAGGGCCGAGCTCTATCACACATATGAGCAATCTTCATATGATCGCTCTAAAGTGCTCCCCGTCTCCCCTGCCCTCCCCACGCGGAAAATACCAAGAACAAACCAGGAGGTAGAAACAAGAAAAACAGAAAAAGAAAAGGCTACAAAGAAATTTAAAGCGAAAAAAGAAACACCGTGAAAATCCGTGTACCTCCCATTATGCAACATTTACACTTCTTGTGTGGATCCTTCCCATATGCGAGATCCGATTCGATGGCGTCGAGGATCTGCAATGTCGTCGTTGCGAGTGTCGGAATTTGCCTCCGCACCAAAAATCTTGAGCGCAAACCGAAGTGACGACCTAAGGAAATTAAATAAAGTTAAAGAGGAAGATCGAAAAGAAAAAGGTAAAGAATATACATATATATATATATATATATATATATATATATATATATATATATATATATATATATATATATATACGTACCTGTTGTCGCAATCAAAAAGCCAAGATTAAGTTGGATTAGAGAAAACAAATCGAGCAACGCAAGAAAGATCGATCGGAAGAAGCCATGGAACCGTACATTATCTCGTACCTTCTTCGATGTCTTCGTTCCAAGATTCATTAGGTAACGGGAAAAAGAAACAAGAAACCTTGATCGACAAGATTCATTAGGTAACGGGAAAAAGAAACAAGAAACCTTGATCGACCCAGTTTCCACAGCCTGATTAGGTTAACATCATCTCTTACCTGATGGGGATATAGACAGGAATAACCTTTGTATAGGAACAAATACTAAAAGACCAAAATACGCAGCGGAATAAAATGGAAACACAATCAAACAGAACACCAAGATATACGTGGAAAACTAGGAACAAATACTAGAAGACCAAAATACGCAGCGGAATAAAATGGAAACACAATCAAACAGAACACCAAGATATACGTGGAAAACCCCTTCAATGTGAAGGGTAAAAACCACGGGGCAAACTAGAGATAATTCACTATGAGAATAATGAATATACAAATCTCAATCTCTTGCCCAAAACCCAAGCAACCACAAGAGAATAACTGGGATACAAGGATCACGTTACTGCCCACAATATCTAAAACCTCTCAAGTAATCACAGCAAGAGAGTACTGTAGATTTGATCTAACCTGAGATGAGAACACTGCTAGATGATTGTGAACAGTCTCTCTGCGTTGTCCTTGTCTTCTTCCCTTTCTTTCTCTTCCTTTTCTGCCTTGTTCTCATTCTTCTTTTTGGAATCTCGTGGCTCCAAAGATCTGCCTCGTTGCTACCTTTTTATAGCTTTAATCTGCATCTAAAACGCAGCCACCACACCCTCCTAATTTTAATTAGGATTAGGTTAAGAGGGGATGTGAGCTGTGGGCTGATAAAACCCACATGGGCTGAATGTGGACCATCAGCCCAACATTACCCACTAGGATATGGATCGGGAAAATGGACAAAGCCTGATATTCTTGGATCTCTCATCCCCAACATTTTTATTGTGGGAGGAAAAACAGAAAAGCAACAGAACGAAACAAGAAAACGCAAAGAGACGATCGATCGAAAGAAGCGACGGGCCATGGAACGCTTCCCTCTCTTAGCTTCTCCCATCTCCTCGGTTTAGGACTCCCCGCTCTCAATAACCGAGATCTTCCACGGATGAAAGCTATTCTTCCTTCAGACATGCAGAATCGCATCGCACTATGGGTAGAGGAGCAAACCAAGAAGAAAGAGGGGAAACGGATCGGGAAGTGAGCCTGGCCTTTGGGGAAGAATTAATAGTCGGTGTTCCCCGATCTATTTATACTGAAGACCCAAGAAGTTTCTCGAAATCCCAAAGCAAAAGCGGGAGAGAAGCCTTGGAATGAATTCGGAGCCGCAATATAGAGGGGGAAGCATGCACACCTATGCCACTAATTAATGGTCGTATTCTCCCAAAATAATAGAAGAAATGTGGTACCACACAACCGTCCATCGCATGCCATCGAGTGGTTCCGTGTCCCGTCATCGGAACACCGGTAGATGTGGACGGTGGGATGAAGTGACGATAATTCCTCCCTCTAAAAACAGTGAAACAACAAACTAAACGATGAATTTTATATATTCCAAACTCGTCTGTCTCACGCAATATAATATATTTGTGATGAAAATAGTAGGATATTTTTTATAAAGAATATAGAATAAAGACCAGAGAGAATAAGGTTTTGAGAGATGAATCACATCTTTTATCGAAGCTGCCGAAAAAAAGACCTTCGTCGGATTCGACAAGTACGATTTCAGGTTCCCCCAGTCGACTGGAAGCATCTCTCTGTGAACGAAGGTGGAAGTGAGCAGCAACCGATGGATTGGGGTGATCACAGTTTACTTTAACACGATACATTCAGTCTGGTGCGAAAGGAACGAACAGTACAACGAGTTTCAGGTCTATAAGTAGACGGTGAACAAACAGGAAAAGCCACAAGGAGCAGCTTAACGATGAGAAAATTAAAAAAAACAAAAAAACAAAAAGGGGGCAGGCATGATGAGGGTTCAATTGAGAAAATATAATGCAAGGTCCTCACAGCCTATGAGCCACCTGTCCATCTCATTGAACACCGCCTGTGCATCTGATTTGGTTCCAGAAATGCCACCCATGACTCCATCTAGAGAACCATTTCCATCTCCACCTCCAGTCTCATAAGCTTCCGCTCCAAATTCATTGCTGGTGTTTCCACCACCACCGTTCAGTGTGGGCACCGAGTCCAAGTCCAAAAGATGCAACTCGGGAGACAGTAATCGTAGGGGCTCATGATCATGAGTAGTGCCATCCGGTGGTGAAGTCATGATGGCAAGTTGGAACTCCTCCATCGCGTCCGATCCCGTGGTGAAGTCATGATGGCTTGATGCGAACGGAGGAGCGCTGTCGACGTTTTGATTCAGCTCGAGATTGAGATCATCGATGGTCAGTGACCTTTTGCACAAGTGAGTATTCCAGTGATTCTTTATCTCGTTGTCCGTTCGTCCTGGCAACCTTCCGGCAATGAGCGACCATCTGCACCAGAAAAAAGGATAACAATGATGTGAAGGGATCGGATACCTAGCAAAGAAAAGAAATACGATACGAGTGTGCGGCGGAGGAGGTCCATTCGATGGGGTCAGGTGGTCTATACATCATCGTCGTGTTCCAGTTGGTCGGTTCACACCATTGTCAAAAAGAAAGAGAAAGAATGTCTCATGTACATGATACTATCGAATCGAAGAGTTAAGTTACGTCAATTGAGCTTGGTGCATACTGAAATGGTTACACAAACCTGAATATGGTGTCGAAGACAACTGATTATATATGCGGGTTGTTGGATGAGATAATACGAAATCGATTCGAACGATCGAACAGCGCGTCGCTGACTTAAGCTAATCACGCCGAGCAACTCCGGATGTTGGTCGCATGCTTCGTAACCTGTTCGTGTACAGGGCGGGGTCGAGTGTTCCGACTAACAACCATCTCTAATGCGATTCGGCAGGTGACGGGGCGGGCAATCACAGGCCTGCTGTTCTTTACCGGGTCCAAATTCCAATGACTGTTCCTGGCGCCACGCCATCGCAAATGCGATTCCGCTCGTGACGGGGGCAATCATAGGCCTCCCGTACTTTACCGGGTCCAAATTCCAATGGCCTCCGACAGACGATGACACACAAGATTCGGGACGATTGCTTTTCTCTTTACCCGTCCCCGTTTACGGTATTGACTTGAAAGCTGGAAGAAGAGGTACCCGTCTGCCTCGTTCGAGATTCAAGGAGTCCTAGAAGTTTGCTGTTTTCGCCAAGCAAAATACTTTTAGGGAGCCTTTTTCCAACATATCAGGACACGAATTCCAAGCCCATTTGAAGTACTTTGCAAAAGAGAAGTTGGGGTGGGGTGGGGAGGGGAATTGTAACTACATAGAAATGTGTATGTATGCAATAATAGAAAGCCCGGTTTGGTTATGCCAACCATAGATCTCATGCAACATACCTACCTGCTGTCAGCAAAATCAGCGTATGCCAACCATAGATCTCATGCAACATACCTACCTGCTGTCAGCAAAATCAGCGTGTGCAACATATGCCTACGCAGTATATATATGGTATTTGTGTCAATGTGAATGCATACGAGTAAATCGATGCTCCACTGCTTTAGAAAAATGGTAAGCCACAACTAGTCAAGTCAATACGATAAAATGATCGATATTTTTCCAAGTAGATTGAGTAATTAAATTATTTATATCACATATTTGACATGAATGATAACATTAAATCAAGTGAAAGAGCCACGCACCTGTTTCCCAAAAGGTTATGAAGTCGAATTATGAGGTCGTCTTCCTCTTTGGATATGTTCCCTCTTTTGATCCCTGGTCTCAAGTAGTTCAACCATCTCAACCTACAACTCTTACCGCATCTATTTATCCCTGACAATAAAAAAAACAAATAAAAGATTTTTTCTTTTTAAATATGATTCTTTGAGCACTGCAATAATGATATGCGTACCGATAAGGAAGGTCAACATAAAGCAACATTACTAATACTTTTATGCGGTTAATTTTATACGTTATTTCATATTTTTTAGATTTCGTTGCCTTTTCTTAGCCTTCTCAAGGGTTGGGTCACGACGTAATTAAGAACAGCGATACAGTTGAAGAGTAAAAATAAAAAGAAATAAAAAAAAACTGTGCGATGCACGTGTGTGATTTTATGAACCACAGGATTCCCATTAATCGCTGCGTTTAAGAGCCAAAGCGTTGAGCTTCCTTTCCGGTCGCCGTCGTACTTTTACAGAAACGCACTGATTAGTTAGGTAGATCCAATACTGTAACACGATGCGACAACTTTTGGGAACAGTAGATATAGTTTACCTACACGGAAGTGAAAGATGGGAGATATCGGTTAGGCAGCAAGTTGGTTTATATATATATAACTTAATTTTCTCTTCTTAATCCCTGTCGCTAACTCATCTGGGTTTGTGCATTTTGAAGAAACGATAATCGATAATCAAGAAATGAGAAAGAAGAAGCATTTAAGGTAGTAAAAGCACTGAAGAAGGGGGTTCCCACGGAAGTGTGCCAACAGATTTGATAGTTTCATGATTTCAGATCCTAGTAAACAAAAATAAACGGAAGAAGAAGAAGAAGAAGAAGAAGAAGAAGAAGAAGAAGAAGAAGAAGAAGAAGAAGAAGAAGCAATTGAGCCTCAAGCAGAGAGAATCTAGGAATTGGGAATGATCTCGGACAAGGGTACTATGGCCTTGGCAGATTCCATGCGAGGGATAACAAAGTTGCTTGCTTTCTTTCGGCTAAGTACCTGTCCGATCCAAGTCCGAAGCTTAGGAGAAAAAGACCTGGTATCGAGCAAATGAATTATTTTGCCGAAAAGAAAAAGCATACGTCTGTCTACCCTTGAAATTTTCCTATCTCCGTAAAGGTAAACAGCTGAGCCAGCAGAATTGGGTAGAATTAAGAGTGGTGCAGCTAGACTGCTTTTTCATTTGTCTTCAGCAATCAACTGGCAGGAGAAGCCAGCGCGTGCGCTCGTGTCAAAGAGAGAGAGAGAGAGAGAGAGAGAGAGAGAGATGACCAGCTTTCGCGGGGAGGGTTCTCCAGTTCTTGTTACCGTGGGCACTGACGTATTCCACCAGCTTCTGGTCCTCCTCAGCCGTCCAAGCTCCTCTGTTCACCACGCTCTCCGTCACTCCCTTCTTCTTCCCTCTTTCTGCCATCTTCTTCACCATCTTCCTTTGCCTTTTTGTTCTCCTAATTAATTATGGCTAGGAAGACCCACGCTCTCTACCACTCCCTTCTTCTTCCCTCTTTCTGCCAACTTCTTCACCATCTTCCTTTGCCTTTTTGTTCTCCTAATCTTATATACTGTTGCCGCTCATGTATATAAGATTCCAACAAACGATGTCACCATACAACCATCACTAGTGCCTGTGCTACTTCTCACACTAGTGGCAGCTGATCCACATGTACTGTGAAGCACAGTACACAAAAGTAGCCATGAATAGAACGGCGAAGACGGACGCGAGAATATTCCAACCTTCTTCCCCGACGCGTGCGTTTTGACAGAGGACTTAGGATGTGAAAAGTTAAAAGCAACAACAGTACGTTGGCGATGGCAAATGGTCTACGACTCCTCCGGAGGCCTCTATTTGGCTACCCACGGGAGAACTTGCAGTCTCGTTCCATGTTTCACAGCGTGAGTGCTATCAGTATGTTCTACCCGGCACTCGTGAACTCCTTCATCCGACTGCTACTCATGTAATTAGTTATTTGTCTTCTTCTCAAAACAGTTGCATGTTCCTCGCTTCAAAACGACATAGTCCGTGAAGAAAGAAAGAGAGATCACTTGCGAGTGCAAATTTTTTTAATAATAATAATAATAATATATATTATTATTATTAATTTAAGATTACATCAAATAGAAGAATAATAATAAAGTATTATTAACTTAAGATTATATCAAATAGAAGAAGAAAAAAAAAACCATACTGAATTTCTTTAAAAAAAATACTTACAAGATTTTATTATTTTTAAATTCAAGTTTTGTAGATTTGAATACTTGAAATTTGGATGCATTGATATATAAAGATACCATCTATTTGAAGATATAAAATAATCCATAGTTGAAAAAGATTATTTTCTTTACCTTGAAGATCTTGAAATATAGATTATCATCATTATAGATTTAATATCGAGAAAGAAAAAGATGATACATAAGTATAATCTTTTTTCACACACACCTAAGTGATTTCTAACTACTCATAAACTTAAAAACTTGGATGGATCTTCATATAGATATCATATATTTATAGATATAGAATAATAATTTTAATCCATAATAATAATTATTATGGACTTTATTGATTGAATGATCTAATCACTTAATTGTCATTACATGCCTAAAATAACATGTTGGAAATTAATACAAAAATTTCCATAACAATGAGCATGTCTTAAAGATTGTATAATCTTGTCCGATTGCATGAAAGTGTTAAATTAAATTTTCAGTTCCAATCGGATTTCTTGAATACATTATTCTCTTTCAGACTTTGATTCACATCATTGATTTTTGACAAATAGAATCATCTAGCAAATGCATATCTTTTAGACTTATCATGTGAAAAATATTCCCTTTGAGAAATAGATTTGATGATTCCTTCTTATAAAAGGAAGATATTTTTTTGCAAGAATTTGATTCATATAAATATTCTGATCCTTGTAAAGCATGCCTTAATATCATATCGATTTGAACTACACAAATGGCTTTCCTCCTTCATGCAAAAAAGATAATAATAAATAAAAATGAAAAAGTTTTCACTTTATGTAAATAATCTCCATGTCATGTTTTTCTTGAGACGTTTATATCCTATAAATGACATGAACCTACTTACGGCATCGCACGTATATTTAAAAGTTGTTTATATCGTTCTCCTTTTTGTTGATGATAAAGAGGGAGAAGTATATGAATTGATGCTAAAAATACCATATTATGTTGAAAGAAGCAGATATATGATTATTGATGCTATGATTATGCTATGACTGCATCATAAAAAATATATGAATTGATGATAACTATGATTGCCATATTTGCATTATGCCATGTTTACTATGATTGCCATATTTGCATCATGTTAAGATATCAAGAACTTGCATCGTAATTTTACATGTTGATATCTTACCATGTGATGAAATGCTATGATTGCTAAAACACTTGATCCTAACATGAACATGGGTGGACGTGTAATTGAGTGGCCCTCTTGGTTTCCGGCATATGCCATCTCTCTTGGGTTTTAATCCGTTTGAGAGTTAACCCCGCTCTGGTACCAATTGTTAAGATCAAGAGCACTAAGAGGGGGGGGTGAATTAGTGCAGCGAAAAACTTTCGATGATTAAAACTGCGTTCGTACGTTGAAATCCGATTTCGACGTAAAAGTCGTTTTGTGCATATAATAACTTTGAAAGCTTACGGAAATGTATTTGAAGTAAAGTAAGGCAAGAAGTTTACAGTTAAAGATAGAAATCGGAATGTAAGCGCAAACTGAAATATGATATTCGTACGATAAAACCGATTTCTAACGTAAAACCAGTTTCGAAAACTTAACTTAAAAGTGAGTTCGTAAAAGAGCAAAATGCAGTAAGCTATTGAGGAGGTTTGCAGTAAAGATAAAATGCTCAAAGTAAATGCAAACTGAGATTCAGAGTGGTTCGGTCAATCTTGACCTACATCCACTTTTGGCTTCCTCCACCAACGAGGTCACCAACGTCCACTAGAGGCCTTCCTTCAATAGGCGAATGCTAACCACCCTTTTACAGTTTCACTCCTTTTGACGAGCTTAGGAGACAACCCTTACAAACTTTTCTCTCCTCTCTTGAAAGATCAAAACTTGGAAAAAGAGGGAGGAGAACTTCTAGCCTTTACAACACTTTTGAGCTCTAAAAATCATAGAGTAAGATTGGATTTTCGGTGCCCTTTCATGCAGGAAAGGGTGGGGTATATATAGGCCCCAAACTAGTTTGAATTTGGAGCTTAAAAATGTCTTTTCCTAGATTTTCGGAGCCCAAACTAATACCACCTCTTGCCTGGCAGCTCGGAGACTGAGCTTCTGGGCGGTGCCACCGCCTGACAAGGTCTATTGCACCACCCAATCTCACTCAAAGATTGATCCCAGGCGGTGCCACCGCCTGTCAGGGGTGGTTGCACCGCCCAGTCTCACTCGGAGACTGAGCCCAGGCGGTGCCACCGCTTGCCTGGGGCGGTTGTACCGCCCAGCTTTCCTGGGAGACCCTCTCCTGGGC
Organism: Musa schizocarpa; assembly: GCA_900464855.2. Taxonomy (NCBI): domain Eukaryota; kingdom Viridiplantae; phylum Streptophyta; class Magnoliopsida; order Zingiberales; family Musaceae; genus Musa; species Musa schizocarpa. The sequence continues at coordinate 14,019,066 of LS990922.1, forward strand.
GGTGCCACCGTCGACCCTAGCGGTGCCACCGCCTAGTAGGAATTATGGGCCGAATGGGTTGATCTATTCGGCCTAGTTTGGGTCTGTCAAGGGCCCAATTGCTCCCAGATTAAGTTAATGAGATCACCTCCCATTCCTAACTTAATCTATATACTAACTATGATAATTCTTAAGACATTTGCTATAGCTTGCTCCGGTGCGTCAATCGCTTCTTCCAGCGAACTTTCAGCGAACATCCGACGAACCTCCGACTATGCTCCGACGGACTTCTGGCAAACTCTTGGACTTGCGACGATCCACTTGGCGAGTTCCGACGAGCTTCTTTTGGCAAGCTCCTGGACTTCTCGGATTTGTTCCCGCAGAACCTCCGACGACCGTCCGGACTTCCGTCGAGCTCTCGAACTCCCAACGTGATCATAGTCTTGACTCCAGCTCAACTCCTACTGCATGTCTTACTTTTATCGTAGTTAATCCTGCACACTTATCTCAACATATGGATTAGTTAACAAATGATAATTGACTTCATCATCAAAATCCGAGATACAATAGTAAGAACCTTAAGATAGTTGATATGAATAAGGTTGAATATGTTATTGACATTGAGATATTCAGAGATAGATCTCAAGCATTATCAAGACTACCTCAGAAAAGAGATATTAATCGTATCTTGGAGACATTTAATATATAGCTTTGCTCAGCCAATAATACACTTATTACCAAAGATGAAAAATTCAACCAAAACCAATGCCCAAAAAAATGACTTAGAAATAAATCAAAAAAAGAATATTCTTTATGGGTGCATAGTTGGAAGTATATTATATGCTCAAACTTGTAAAAGATCATATGTCAATTTTGCAATTGCAATGTTGGGTAGATACCAAAACAACCCAAGAATGAAACATTAGAAAGCTACAAAGAAAGTAATGAGATATCTATAAGGGATGAAAGATTATATGCTCACATATAGGAGATCATATAAGCTTGAAGTGATAGGATATTCAAATGCTGATTTTGTAAATTTCCTTGATAGTTGGAAGTACACTTCAGAATTTGTATTCATGTTAGCTAGTGGGGTAATTTCTTTAAAAAGTACAAAGCAAATGCTTATTGCATCATTAACAATGGAAGGTAAATTTACGGTACACTTTGAGGTCACAAATCAAGTTTTATAGCTACAAAATTTTATCTCAAGACTTGGTGTAGCCGACTTAATTGTCAAGCCTCTGAAGATATGTTTGTTAGGAATGAGTCGGTACTAAGAGGAATGAGTGAATTAATATAATGGTAAAAACATCAATTTTGAAAACCTTCGTACGATTAAAATTGATCTCGGAAAGATGATTAACTTTAAAACGTTTACAAGAATGTCATGAGCAAATAAAGTAAGTAAATCAGTTTCCAATATGAGAATTAAAAGCAAACAAAGATGCGAACCGATTTATAGTGGTTTGGTCGTCGTGACCTACATCCACTTTACCGATTTCCCTTTCGTCGAAGCCACCGACATCCACTAACGATCTTCTTTCAATGGGCAAAGATCAACTACCCTTTTCAACCCACTTATCATTTTCACAAGTTTAGGAGACAACATTTACACCCACTTCACTCCTCTCTAAAACTATACTAACACTTAGAGATTTTAGAGGAGTTCTCACAAGATTATAACAGAGTTTTTCTACTTTTTTCACTCAATTCTTGCATGTGTTAACTAGGGATGAGAGGGGTATTTATAGGCCTCAAGTGGATTCAAACTTGGAGCCTAAAAGAGTCTCATCTCGGGTTTCCCGGGTCATGGCAGTACCACCACTTGTGTTAGGCGGTACCACCGCCTTGTCACAGACAAAGTTCTAAATAGGATGTTTGATGTAGTACTTATGTATGTCCATGTTTTTTTGTTTGTTCATGCTTTGCACAACATGTAGAGGTACAGCCGAAGGCTTAAAAGCCCAATTTGAATTGGGTTTGGTGGCCTTCCTAGGCTTGTAAATAAAGGTCATGTCATGTAGACACTTGTGAAAGATATTCGATCTGTAATGGACCATTTTGACCCTTTATTGTATAACCATTCAGAGCTTGTAAAGTCTGTTTGTAATTTGCATTGTCTATAAAGTGTTTCTTGGAATGTTTGCTTGTGGATCCCGAGCGAGGCGCTTTCTCTAATCCATTTTCTCTTTTGTAGTTCCTAAGGGATCATGGAAGGTTTCGGAGAGGTTGACTTTTGCGGATGGACATGCACGGGTACCGCACGACTTAGGCAAAACCAGTTAAATCTATGAAAGATGGTATCCGAGCGGGACAAGCACTCATAGAAACACTTAGCATGCAAATGTGGGGGACCTAGTGGGGCTGCATTGAGGGCAGTCAGCACACACGTGATCGTTGGGGGAAAACGGGCATGGAGATATAGAGAAAAGGAGTCGCTTGGAGGAGCGGGCATCTGAGATTGGCATCTAGAGGAATGGCCAACCCTTCGCGCAAGAGGTACCACAAAAACAAGCAAGCTTGGAAGAATGTGGAGCGCATAAAGATTGGGATGGTTGAGTTTGAGCTATGACTCAACGTTGACAACTATACTTGATGGTGCTCAAGGCAAGCATGGCGCTTGGTAAAAGATGAGACCATGTAAGGTGGAATGAGTTGCTCAGTGATCGAAAGAGTTGTGCAAAGCTCACAGAGGTGAGGGAAATTGCTAACTCAAAGAATTCGATACTCATGCATCGGCTTGTATACAGACGATAGAATATTTGTAGCCATCCCAAGGCGACCGAAACTCGGCCCCATGGAGCATTGAAACTTTCTCTTTAGTATGTGAAGGATACGTCTATAGGAGGCTGAAGTGTGTAGCGAGTTCAGCATGTTGCTAGTCCTTGAGTGGTGCAGCGGGGGCTGTATTGACATGGAGTCACAATCTAGCAAGTGTGTTTGCAGGAGGCAAAACAATGCATAGTTTGTTCAGCAAATTGAAGTAGTCCAAGGGGATGGTGGTCTTCGAAACGAAGAGAGATGTTGCTCCAATAGGATAGTTATCCAAGAGGGATAGATCCTGATTTCTCCAGAGGGAGAATCATGTGCAATAGACTGCACATGTTGAGGAGGAGTACCTCAACAAACAACAACTCCACGAAGCTCAATAGACCGAGCAAGCAACGAGGAGTCGTCACATGATCTCGCTTGAGAGAATGCATTGGTGGATGCATTGCGAGATCAAGTGGGGGAGCAACCCAAAGCAACATAAATGAAGGTACACTTGGAGTCGATATGGAGATTAGACTCAACACTTGGAGTCGATAAGGAGATTAGAATCAAGAGAGGGCTGACCCGTGGAATGGTAGGCGCGAGGGCCACCATCAACTCAATGCAAAAACGAGGAGCGGAGCAACTTGGGTGTAACTTGACGAAGTACCCAAGCTGCATGAAGGGAGCTAGCATAGAAGATGGAATATGGAGCGGAGGCACAGTGCTTTCCTTGGACAGAGGTCAAGGACATGAACTCTTGCAGAGGCAAGAGCAGGATCATGTTGTTCCATAAGTCCTACATTCTGACGGAGCGGACTCCTCTTACATAGTGCCAAAGATGAAGGGAGCTTCTAGGCACATGCACCTTATCTCGAAGAAGCATTTAATGAAGGAACTAAGGAGACTCAACTTGCGGAAGCGAAATTAGGTTCAGAAGGCTTTGGCACAGGGCAAGAGGATGTGGAGGCAAGTTCTCTTGAAGAATATGCCACAATGTTTCCATTCAAGTTGTCATGAAGGAAGCGGTACATAGCGGAGATTGTATTGGTAGGGGCAAAGGCCCAGGATCTAGACAATGATGCACCATTTTCAGCAAAGTCGGTGGACTTCAGGAGCTACTAGGTGACAGACTATCCTAGAGCGGTGCTTCATCTAGGTGTGATCCAAGAGCGGGGGGATGAAGGTCGATTGCCAAAGGAGCAAACAAAATCGAAGGCGGAAGAGACCCTGCGATATATTGGCAGAGGCCACATATGGAGGGATCACAATTCGAGTTCATCCCACAAGGATCAGAATGCAATGGAGATGTCACCAGGAGGCGACATGGTGCAGCGGACTGTGGTGGAATAGTTCATGGCAATGTGATACACACGACAAGTCCCGTAAGGGACTATATCATACGGAGGTATGATCAAGAGCTATTGGAAGCTCCACTTCGGTAAACAACGCAACAACAAAAAGAGCTATGTGCTAGTTATAGGTGCCCAGCAAGCCAATCACGTGAGTGATGGCACGTGTGACTTGATACAGAATCTTTTTGCTTATTATATTTTGGCGTATATCACTTTATAACTATTGCATAAATGCATATATATATTGTGATGTCCTTGGATTTGTGCAATGGGAATCGGATAGTGATGAGATCACGATAATGAGATCGATTCACCTTTAAACACATATCCTAAATAATCCCGGTCATAGGTTTTCGAGAGGGACATCGTGATAGCCGGATAGACCGGTGTCTTGTATACCCATCCATATGATGGATGCAACTGGTCTCATAGCTACGTGTAGGGACACTAGGGATACTGATCTGGGTGCTCATTGGAGAATGAGTTCATCGATTGATCCGCTTACGGAATCTTTGGATGGTTGATGATGCCTTATTGTCGGATGGCGATTCCGTAGTCCTAGTGGTGTATCGGTCCTTAGACTTGAGACACTAAGGATGTCCCTGTATGAGTGCTCCACTCTTTGATACCGGACTTATAGGTTTGGCTGTCCCGGATCTAGTACTGTTGGTCATTGGGAGTGGTAGTCGACCTTACGAGGGCTATTGAGTGTCGATAGAGGATCATCTACTCGGCGTCATGAGAGGAATATCCCATGTGTTCTTGCTCGAGACAAATCCCGGCGGGGTCATTCGGGTTGAGAGAGAAAGAGTTCTCAGGGAGAATCCGATTAGAGCGAGACTTCGAGTAGAAACCGTATGGGTTTGATAACACCATGCTTTCGATATACCGGCCTCCCGGGATATTAGATGGATGAGGGGACTATAGGTACATGGTAATCGAGGACGACAGTCCAATGGATTGGATTCCCCAGATATCGTTCGGGGACTACTGGTACAGAAGTGGCATAGTACGTCCAGAGTCGATGAGTCAGTGAATTATTATAGAGATAATAATTCGAAGTTAGAAGGAGTTCTCGACAGTATGACTTACTACGAAATTCGATATTGGGCCTAGAGGGTCACATACATATGGTAGGCATTACGATGAGTAGAGGTTGGGATATGAGATATCCGGCCGGAGCCCTTTGTCTTATTGGATGCAGATCCTATACCCACTAGGGAAGGATCCATTAGGGTTTGACACTGGGATCTCTATAAATAGGAGGGATTCACTGACCTCATAGGCTAGAGTCTTTGCTTGCCTTTCCTATTCTCCTCTCCCTCTCCACCTCGAGGCCCCGAAATTTTGAGAAGGGTCGTCGCAACCTTCTTTGTGTGGATCACCGCTAGAGAGGAGGACGCTTGACCTCCTTCACCCTCTCCTAAGGATCCGCAAGGAAACAGGGATATACGATCTCCCTAGGTAACACAATCTCTATCTCCAGTTTTATGTTTTATGGATTTTTACGCACCAATCTTCGCATCGACGACGAACATCTTTTTTTGGGAATCGGGGGTTTTTGTTTTCTTGTTCTTCACTGCGATATGATGTCGCCCCCATGATTTCCCAACCGGTGGTATCAGAGCCGGGTTGTTCGATGCGAATGATTGGTTTTGAACCCGTGTGTTGTGTTTAGGAAGAATATTGACGTCAAAATCGTTGGACTTAAAAGCGAGGAAGGGCAGCAACGAATTCTTCGCCCTCGACCTGATGCCGCAGCCACCGCAAGCAAGAAGACAAAGACCGGGCAAGATGCTTGTAATAGCCAGCAGAAAGAACCGCCACGGCGGTGTCCGCTTTGAAAGAGGTTTGTCGGCGGGGCTGGCAACCGGGTAGAGGCGCCAAACCGGCCCGACCCCATGGGCGAGTATGGGCAGCGCTACGGCGCGAGGCCGAGGCAAGGCGGCCGTGGCCGCGTCCCATCGGCAAAAACCCCCAGGGCGGTCGCCAACGAACGAGCAAAGACCGCCGGTGAGGCGGCGCCGGGGTTTCCCCGGCAATGGCAGCCAATGGGCTTTGCCTGCAGGCGAGGGCACGCCCTCGCCTCGCAGCAAGCCGCCGCCAAGGTGGCTGGGGCAGCAGTAGAGGAAATTAGGGTTTTGGGCAAAAGGACAGTTTTGCCCTTGTGAATTTGAGAAATTCCAATTTCTGTCTTTTGTCCAAATTACGAAAATAACCTTAGGAATTGAGAAATTCCCTACATGTCCCTGATTTCAGAAAATATTAATTAATTAAAAGGTTTAGTTGATTATTATTTTTTATTATTATCTAGTAGTCCTACATGATGATGATTATTTATACATGTGATGTATGATGTGTGGACGGATGATCATGGGACCGTGTGATGTGTGTACTTGTGATTATTATTATTGAGGTCTGAACCTCCATTATATTTCTCGTTTATTGTCGGCCCTGCGTGCCTATGATTAAGTTGTAATCACACGAGGAGGCGAGCGGGAGGGCGTGGATGCGATAAGCGGGACCCACGAGACTTAACGATCGTGATGCATGGAGATGCATCAAGATGTCGCAGGCAACCGACGAGGACGAGATGGACGATCACAGGGCATGGAGATGCACCGTTGCACACATAGATCTTGATGTGAGTGATTAGGTCATCGTTCGCCGGGCCTAATCATATTAGGTTGTGGTCCATGATCATCGATGTGATTGCTTATACACATACTAGATATGTATATATATTTGCATGTGATGTAGATATATATTAAATATGTATATGTGTGACATGTCATATTAGGAGACCAAATTATTGAAACATCTATCGATAATATTAAGTCGGTAAACGTGAGGCAATTAGATTGACCCATGTGGCCTTCCATCGTTATGAGTAGGAACCGATTTCCGGTGTAGGTTGAGTTGGTCGAGTCCCTCGAGACTCACCTATATCGCGATTCGCTATCTTGCTTACAACATAGAGATGTCACCGGTGACCTGAGGACATGGTATGCTTGGTCGAGTCCCTCGAGGGTATATCATCAAATCAGACTCATCTTGTAACAAAGGTGTTGACTTAACCGAGCATCATGGTTGGTCGAGTCCCTCGAGGCCATGGTGATTCGGAGGCCGAACAGGACGGGAATCACAAGGAGTTGTGATCGGTAAGAGTTACCTACCTTTTAGGCTTAGTGTGATTGGTCGAGTCCCTCGAGGTTACACTAAGACGCTGATTGGATCATGATCCCCACTAGAAGTCTGCCGAGACTTCCGTTTCACGCATCTTTGAGGGTGTCGCGTGACTCGTTAGTAAAATAGTGGGAGCATATTAAGATAGAAGTCCATATCTTGATAGTTTATTTCTTGCAAAATCTGCATGTTATTCATTTTACGCTACATCTTTATTTTCGAGAAAATGTCGTTTTCAAATCCCTTTACGTGGCATACTTGATGTCAACCGCCTTCATGGTCCAAATTATACTGGATTGGCTCAGTAACTTGAGAATTGTTCTCACAGCCGAGAAAAATCGTTACGCCCTTGATCTGATGATGCCTACCGAAGAAGGGGCAAGCGAGGATGAGATCGCCGCCACGTGAAGTACATTGATGACTCCACTCTTGCTCAGTGCTATATGTTGGGCTCTATGACTCAGAGTTACTGAGACAACATGAAAAGATGGATGCCGGATCCATTCTCCTACATGTCCATAAATTGTTTGAGGAACAGGGAAGGACTCAACGATATGAGATATCCAAGAGCCTTTTTCCGCTAGGACGACCGAGGGGACAGGTTCAGAACCATGTCCTAAAGATGATTGAGTGGATAGAGAAACTCACAGGTCTAGGAATGGTCCTAGAGGATAACTTGTGTGTGGACATTGTGCTTCAGTCCCTACCAGATTCCTTTTCACAGTTCATAATGAATTTTAATATGAACAAGCTTGAGGTGACTCTCCCAGAGCTCTTCAATATGTTGAGGGAGGCAGAGAGTACTATTAAGAAAGAGAAGCCAGTTCTACTAATGGTGAGACCGAAAGAAAAAGAAAGCGTAAAGGTCCCTTAAGAAGGGAAAGGGCAAGGGCAAACAAGGTAAAGCAAAGGTTGCTAAGAAAGACCCAAAGAAAGGACAAAGGCCAGTGCTTCCACTGTGGTAAAGATGGGCATTGGAAGAGAAACTGCAAAGAGTACCTTGCAGAAAGGGCTTAAACAAAAGCTTGATGAAGCTTCGGGTACATTCATGATCGGTCTCCATTTGTCGGACTCTTATGATAACACATGGGTATTGGATACCGGTAGTGCTTATCATATATGCAATTCGTTGGTGTTTCGCAAGGCCTAGGAGACTACAGAGAGGCGAGATGGACCTCAAGATGGGTAATGGAGCAAAAGTTATCAGATATTTGTTGATGAGGTCGCCCTACATCTGCTTAGTGGAGCTTTTATTGTATTAGATACATGTTATTTGTTCCTTCTATTATCAAAAACATTATCTCCATTTCATGTTTAATAGTTAGTAGATATAAATTTATTTTTGAGAACAATGGTTGTTCGATATTATTATATGATGAGATCATCACGAAAGGAACATTGCATAATGGTTTATTTATGTTAGACACCACTCCACATATCATGAATATAAATATGTCCAAAAGGAAATGAGATGAGTTGAACAGTGCATACCTGTGGCATTGTAGGCTAGGTCACATCCATGAAAGAAGGATTCAAAAGTTGCTAAATGATGGATATCTAGATCCATTCGACTATGTGTCATATATAACTTGTGAGCCTTGCATTCGTGGAAAACTGACCAAATCTCCATTTAGTAGAACTAGAGAGAGAGCCAATGAGTTGTTGGAACTCATACATAGTGATGTATGTGGACCCATGTCAACTCATGCCATTGGAGGTTACTCCTACTTCATTACATTTACTGATGATTTCTCAAGGTATGGATATATGAATTAGTGCTATGGTAAAATCATCGATTTTGAAAACCTTCATACGATTAAAAATGATCTCGGAAAGATGCTTAACTTTGAAACGTTTGCAAGAATGTCATGAGCAAATAAAGTAAGTAAATCAGTTTGCAATATGAGAATTAAAAGCAGAACAAAGATGCAAACTGATTTATAGCGGTTCGGTCATCATGACCTACATCCACTCCACCGATTCCCCTTCCGTCAAAGCCACCGGTATCTACTAATGATCTTCTTTCAATGGACGAAGATCAACTACCATTTTACAACCCTCTTCTCCTTTTCACAGGTTTAGGAGACAACCTTTACACCCACTTCACTCATCTCTAAAAGTATACTAACACTTAAAGCTTTTAGAGGAGTTCTCACAAGATTACAATAGAGTTTTTCTACTTTTTTCACTCAATTCTTATGTGTGTTAACTATAGATGAGAGGAGTATTTATAAGCCTTAAGTGGATTTAAACTTGGAGCCTAAAAGAGTCTCATCTCGGGTTCCTGGGTTCTGGCGGTACCACTGCCTATGCTGGGCGGTACCATCGCCTGCAGCACTGACACTAGGTGGAACCACCACCTGGGAGATTATTTCTGGGTAATACCATCACCTGACAGCCTTGGAGACTGAGTCTGGGTGGTACCATCGCTTGACACAGTCTTGGAGACTATGCCACGACGGTTCCACCTATTGGGTCACTGTTTAGGCCTTTTATTGAGCCCAACACAATCCATACATGGGCCCAACTAGCCCCTAATTGGGTTGGCCCAATTCCAAACTCAATTATGTGTTAACTACGAAATTTCAAGCATACACCAAGCAAATTTGATATGGTTAGTCTATGTTTCTTCCGGTGAACTTCCGATAATCTCTCAGCAATGTTCCAGCGGACTCCTAACAAGCTCCTGGACTTCACGACGATCTTCTTAGCGAGTTCCGACAAGCTTCTTTGGCAAGTTCCTGGACTTCTCGGTTAATTCCGATAGAACTTCTAACGAATGTCCGAACTTTTGTCGAACATATGGACTTCTGACGAACTCTCGAACTCCTAACGAAGTCTCATTTTTGACTCCGGGATTTCATTTTACTTTATGCCTTGATCACTATCATAGTTAATCATGCACAAATAAAACCTACTTCGATCTAGACAATTATTACAAAGCTTGAATCATGTCGTCCGGCATGTCATTGGTTTATCGACACTTTGTCCGATTCTTTGGCACATCGTCCTCTCTTGTGGCCTATTGCCCAATCGACCAGTTGACCTCCGCAACTTTGATTTTCTTGGCATAATTTTCACTCTTCTTGGCCCGATGTCCGAACTTATGGCCCGAAGCCTTCTGCCGATATATCGACCAATCCTTCAACTCGATGTCTAATCTTTTAATATGTTCCACTCCGGCCCAACATGATTCTTCCTACTTTTAATTGTCTCTCCTTGATCAAAGCTTCCTGCATCACTCAAAATACAGATAAGATAAATACTATTAATTGGTTTTATCATCAAAATCCAAGATTCAACAATTTTATGATAATACCGTAGTAGTTTTCTTCTCTAAGAATGACAAGTACTCTAGTGGTTTCAAGTACATCGAGATAAAGCACTTGGTGGTTAGAGAAAAAGTCCAGAAACAACTATTAGGATCAAGTCAACACTAAGAGGGGGGGGGGTTGAATTAGTGCTTTTGGAGAACTACGACAATCGTAAAAATTCATACAGTAAAATCATATCAAAAAGACATTTTAAGCTTAAAGATATTTGTAGGAGAGTGATAAAGATGTAAACTAGTTGCAAAGTAAATAAATAGCAAAGAAGGGAAGGCACACCAATTTTATAGTGGTTCGGTCATCGTGACCTACGTCCACTCCTAATTCCTCCTCCGTTAAGACTATCGACGTCCACTAATGGTATTTCTTCAATGGAGAATGACCAACTACCCTCTTATAACTCTTTCTTATTTTCACATGTTTAGGAGACAACCTTTACAAGCCTCACATTTCTCTTAGAATGATCGCGAAGTTAAAGAAGATGGAGGAGGATACATAGCAATTTTTCAATACTTTTATAACCCAAAATCTCAAGATTTTTATTCACACTTTTGTGCTCTTTCATGCAGAAAAGAGTGGAGTATTTATAGAACCCAATAACTTCAAAAATAGAGTCAAAAAATATCTCATCTCCTGTTTTCGGGGTACTAGCGGTACCACCACCATTATTGGGTGGTACCACCACCTGTATTCTAACATTAGATGGAACCATTGCCTAGTCTGGGTAGTACGACCACTTAATAAAGCCTCGAAGGTTGAGCTCTAGTGGTGCCATGGCTCATAAGGATTGATGGCCGATAGTACCATCGCTCAATCTGGGCGGTACCACTTGTTAGGATCAATACAACACTAAGAGAGGAGAGGGGGAGGGGGGGGGGGTGAATTAATGCTTACGTAAAAATTAAGTTAATTTAAAAATTCATTCAATGTAGAAAAACCATTTTGATAAAGCCTGTATAGGAAAGTATTTAAGCTTGACTTAAAGTAAATGCAAAGTGAAATAAGTAGCTAAGTAAGCAATAAAAGTAAGCAGCAAAGGGAAAGTATTTAAGCTTGACTTAAAGTAAATGTAAAGTGAAATAAGTAGCTAAGTAAGCAAAAAAAGTAAGCAGCAAAGGAAAAGAGCACACCAGATTTATAGTAGTTCGGTCATCATAACCTACATCCACTCTCAATTCCTCCTCCGTTAAGGCCACCGGTGTCCACTATCGGTCTTCCTTCAATGGGCGAAGACCAACTACCCTCTTACAATACTTTCTTCTTTTCACGGGTTTAGGAGACAACCTTACAAGCTACTCTTTTATAAGTAGTCCCTCACACACCTCCCTTAGGACTAACTCTAAGCACTAGGAGGAGGGAACTCAAAGTTTTAGCAGAGTTTACTCAGTTTTTTTCTCAAGATTTCTTGCCCCTTTCTTGTTGCCCAAGTGGCATATTTATAGACCCCAAATGGTTTAAAAAATGGAGCCAAAAATTTAAATTTGGTCTTCTAGGTATGGGCGGTACCACCGCCTGTAGCCTGACACTAGGTGATGCCACTACTTAGTATAGCGATTCCATCGCCTGACACGCTATCACTAGGCGATACCATTGTCCAATCTGGCAGTACCACCACCTGACAAACTCGGAGATCGGGTTTTTGAGTTTTCCAACTCAAGCGGTTCCATTGCTTATTCTATCGGTGCCACCACCTGACCCAACTTTTAGGTCACTGAATGAGCCTCCCAATGAGCCTAAATCAGTCCCAATTAAGACTCAATTGACCCCTAATTTAGTTAGTATGATTGCACCAAAAGCTAACTCAATTAGCCCCCTAAACTATTTCGATCTTCGATAAATAATTACAAAGCATGAATCCTTTATCTGGCATATCATTGGTTCATCTGGTGCTTCATCCGATCTTTCGGCATATCGTCCTCTCCTTCGGTGTATTGCCCAATCGACATGTTGACTCTCGCAACTTCCGATCTCCTTAACGCAATGTCCAATCCTTCGACACAATGCTCGAATTCACGGCACGAAGCCTTCTACCGACAAATCGACTGATCCTCCGACCTGATGTCCAATCTTCTGATATGTTCACTCCAGCCCAACATCTGATTACTCCTGCTTCAATCAATTTACCTATCCTTGATCGAAGCTAGTCCGACGTCACTCAAAACGTAGATTAGATCACAAACTCATCAATTTATTTCATTATCAAAATATGAGATTCAACACCACCACCCAAACCCTCTCGAAGGCCAAGCCTCAAGCGATTCCACTACCCAGTTTAGGCGGTGCCACCGCTTGATGTGGCATGGCTAAATGGGCCATCTAACCAGCCCAACTCAGCCCGGTTATAAGCCTAGTTGGCCCATAATTAAGTTAGTAAGATTTCTCCTAAAACTAACTAAAATTAAGGTCATAACTACGATAGTTAAGGCTTAAATAATTACAATACAAGTAATCTAAGTTGTTTGACACATTAATTGTTCATCCGAACTCCCGATAAAACTTCCGACACACTCCGGACGATCTTCTAGCAAGCTTTCGGCGAACTCCCGATGAGCTTTCGATGTATCATCCGAACCTTTGGCGTATCCCCCGATTCTTTCGGCCCGATACTCAATTTTTGACTCCGACCTAACATTCGATTCTTCTTTAATTGTTTTTTCTTTTCACGATTGTAGTTAGTCCTACATCATTTTTTTCAATACATGGATTAGATCATTAATTCATTAATTGATTTCATAATCAAAATCCGAGTTTCAACAACAAAAAAGTGTCAATTGAGAACCTGAGCACCATTATGATCATTGTTGATCCATTTATTAAGTCTTTACTATATAAAAGATTTAAAGAATATGTTCTTAGAACGAGACATCTGAGCAAGCAATAAAAGATACAATGATGTATGTTTAAATGAATGCTATTATTGATATTTTTTTACATAATTAAAGTTATTTGTTTCAGCTATCCTATTTATATTTATGTTTATGCATAATATGGTTGAATGCAATAAGAGGATTATCTTGACAAGATAAATTATATGGATCACTATGAACTATATAAGGAAAGACTAATAATATTATGGTACATACAAGGAAGTGTAAAATTGATGACATATAATAACTATGACTCGTATTAATAGTTGGACTTAATATATTATTATTATGCTTATTGAACTTATTGACTTATTTTAAAATTCATAGCCATGTAAAAAATGCTTTTCAATTTTTTTTTGGAATCAAATTAGGTAAAATTATTTTCAAACAAATTTTATTTTAATTTTAATATATATTTTATATCTTATCAATTAATGGGTTGAATGTTAGATTATATGATCATTTATAATTGGATAAGATATATAATAGAATTAATTAGATTATGATAAAAGATATTGATAAATAAAAAAGAATTTATATTGTAATAGGATTTCTTGTGATGAAAAACGTATTTGAGATATTACGATTTTATAATGGTTTTATGAAAAGATAGGAACAGAGGAGTATCTGATTCTCATTGTATATCGACGTCATGTGATATTAGAATTACGTATCGTAAATCTAATTTAATATTAGTTAATTTTAATTTTGATATAAATTTTTTTTGGCATTAGCATAATTTTATACTAACAATAACATCAAACCTCCGAGTGTCCGCTACGCTCCACCTACGTACCCTTTGATCCTTCCGCGATATAGGCAGAGTACGCCACGACCGCTTACTTACCTACGGTTTCTTTCATCCAAACACGTGTTCTAACAATTGGCATCGGAAGAACGTAGAGAGAGACAGAGAGAAAAGTAGTAGCTTCGACCAGTCTTAATCATCGCTCTCCTGTCAAATAATATCTCGCTATAGGAATAAGCTGAAGCGGGTTTGAGTTGTTTGCGATGAAGGTCGCTTTTGATACAGCTGGCAGCTGCTGCCTTCGAATTTATTTATTGGAATAATCAAAGGCAAATATCAGAGTAATCTGACATGTCGGTGGTTGAATATCTCAATCCGCCAGCATGATGATAGTGCAAATGGTTTCGGCCTTTTAGATTCACGTGTGATGGGCACCCGTGCAACAGCCCAACCGGCAGTTTGGAAGCGCCCAGCTACGTACATGATCGGCCTGCCACAGAAACCCAACCTTTGGATCCATGCAACGCGATGAGATTGAAAATGTGGAGATGCCTGTGCATAAAATTGTCATAAAAAGACAGACGTCTACTGATGGAGAAACAGCAAGTGCAACAGGAACACGAGCAAACGAGACATCAGACAGACCATATACATACATCTCATCCATCAGAGAGACGTCGATGTACCTTGGAGGAGCATGCATTATTTCCAAGCATCGACCGTGCGAGGATGCTAGCCAACTCACTCCTCCGACGGCTGCTGCTTTTCTTCTTTTCCCTGTGGATATGAAATAAGTGAAATGAATGAAATAACGCTGGTCGATGCGGAAGACTTCCGCCACTCCGCACTCGGCACCGTCCGAGGCCCATATACCCGTCTAAAACCGAGGCGATACCGGGACAAAGGAACAATTATTTGACTCTCCTTCTCTCGCTTTAAGATGATCGCCTGATCTGGAGAGGCTACCAGGCGACGATGACTTTCTCTGGCTTCGGCGTGGCGAGTGAGGAGAAGAAGCAAATGCACAACGCGAGAAAAGGGGGGGGGGGGGAATGTGAGTTAAATTGGACATGAAAGCGTGATGCTGCTTCTCTTCTTCACATGCGAGTCATGTTCTGTCGCTTATTTCTGTTTTATTGGGTTGAAACGTTGATCGGACGAAGAAGCAGCTGCCCCCAGTGATGGTCTGAGCTTGCAGTTCCGTCAGGAAATCAATGAACAGCCTCAGACTCGTCGTGCATGGTGCATCCGTGACGGATGCACAGACAAATAAGCAAACAAAGTCGTGGGTCTGCAAAGGCGTTAACTGAGCTCTAGGGAAAGCTTCGTATGTATCTTTGCGTGGTAGCAGTGGAACGAAGAAGACGAGCCCACATGAAGGAGCCGGATCGATCGGTCGACAATGGCCGTATTGTTTTGGTGGTAATAGGGGAAGTCACCATAGAGTCAACAGGGACACAGACTATGACGCCAACCATCCCATGGTCCGACAATCGAAGTGACTCCCCTCAAGGAGTAATGGCAACGCGACATGCCACGACGTCATCCACGCGTAGCTCACGCCCTGCCCAAGTGAACGAGCATTAACGCTGATCCGACGTCGCCAACGTCACCCCCTCCTCGACGGTGGCTCCGCCGCCCATACCCTACATCGCCGCCCAAATGCGTGAATTTTACACCGAGGTCGCCCATACCCCGCGACGGGATGGTCCGCCACGCAACCCTAATGGCGATATGAAATCCGGCCGGGAGCACGACCTCCTTTCGGACAGGCAGGAACATCGTAATATCGCATCCAAACTATAAAAGTCGCGGAGCCCCGAAGGTGAGGAGGAGGACACTTGAAAGAAGCATCCCCTCATCGTCCACTAATTAGACCGTCGGAGGGGTTGGGCCGAGGTTACGGTCCGACCTTCGTGCGAGCACACACGACGGTCAAGCAGTTGTCGACGCCGCAAACCAGCCCACTCTCGAGAGACCGCCACGATCAGCGACCGGGCGCTTCCCCAAAAGGCGCCAAGAAGCTCTACCAGTGATTCTCGACATTCGTACCCTGAACCAAGCCGTGCCACCCTGAGGTTATGGCTTAAACAGGTGCGGACAGCATCAGATTGGCGCTAGAAGGAGGGCCCGAATGTCGAGCGATCCTCACGCTGACCCTGGCGAGTCCGTGGCCCGCGGAGATAAAGAAATACCGACGTCGACGCCAGATCGTTATTGGCGTCTGTTCAATGACTTAGGGATGCCACCCCCACTACCCGTGGTCGGCCCCCCGGCTGTACCACCCGAGGCGTTTTTCGCCCTCGCTAAGCAAGTACAGGGAATGGCGAAAATAATGCAAACCGTTGTCCCACTTATTTCAAATCAGCGATCGGATGAGGCCTCCACGACCCAATTCAACAAAGGCCAAGCGGGACGGGGATGCAACCGATTTAAACCGGAGAGCGGGGCCGCCACCACGACAGTTGATTCGCCCACGCGCTGTTCCTCTCCGCACCCTCCCGAAGCCGCTGCCGCCTCCGAAGCTCGACATCAGATCATCCGGCTTCGACCGGACAGCTTTATCAAGGTACAATTCTCCCAAGTCAATCGCCGCCGATGGGCGAATTCGACGTGAGCTCCGAAGTCACGGACGAATCAGTTTAGGGCACCGGGCGGATCCCCTTTGTTCAAGAAATACAAGAGAAACCCATTCCCTCAACTTTAGGGTGCCGGCCCTAGAAACATCTGACGCGGCTCCGGACCCCGGAGCATGTCGCCGCGTTCGTTCGAACTCAGATGGCCCTTTACAAGACGCCCGACGACTAATGTGCCGTACATTTCCGACCACCTTGAGGAGGACCAAAGACGCTGCGATGGTTTAGCCGTCTGCTGCCAATCCTCGATCGCGATCTTTTTCGACCAGTTCGCCAAGGAGTTCGAACAAAACTTCCTTACCAGCAGCGACCTCTCGCCTTCAGTAGCCTCCCTACTAGCGCTATCGCAACACGAAGAAGAGACGCCGCGACAGTTTGTAACACGCCGCGCCATGAGATCCGCTGGTATCCGGATACTCACCCTTCTTTGATCATGCAGGCGTTTCGAGGGGTTGAAACCCTCGAGGAGGTTCTTCCGGTCGCTAATTGAGAAGCCACCGCCATCGCCCCCGAGATGCTCCACCGCCAACCAATACGTCGCCGCGTTAGGCCATGGAGGGAAGACGCCTGATCGGGAAGAAACCGCAGACCGAAAGCAATCCCGAACCATCACCTCGCTTGTTGACCGACCCCGTCCGGAGGCCCGACCACCCCGAAAGGCGGCTCCCCAGGCCTCCCCCCCCCCACTCAACACACCTCGCGACCGGAGATCTTCCTCCGGATCGGGAGAAAGGTCTTTTGCGGCCCCCCAATCCCATGAGAGCTACTTACAAAAAAATCGTTTAAATACTGCAGGTTCCACCGAGACCATGGCCACGACACAAAAGGATTGCCACAACCTCGGAACCAGATTGAGGAGCTGATCGAAGGGGGTACCTCGCCGTTATCTCAAGCAACCCCGAGAAGCAACCCCGCCGCCCCGGATGCCCGTCGAAAGGCGGTCGATGTCATCATCTGGGAGGGGAAAGGCGGCAGCAGCTCAAGCGCCAGAAATCCTATGCCCGGAGTTTCGGCCGAGAAACGCCCCACCCGAAGCTAGAACCCGAAATCTCCTTTGGGGACGAGGAGGGGGAATGGTCCCATCATGACGACGCTCTGGTAATCTCCATCCAGATCGCCAACGCCGGATAAAAAAGGGTAATGGTCGACACAGGGGAGCTCACCGACATCCCGTACCTCGGACGCCTTCAAAAGGCTTTCGGCTTTGACTACCCAGGACCTCACTCCCATGTGTGCGGCACTCACGGGATTCACCGGAGACTCAATCTCCCCGCCGGCACCACCACACTCCCTCGCCACCGTTGGGGAGGAACCAAGGACCAAAACAATAATGACTACGTTCATGGTGGTCAACCCGCCCTCGCCTACAACGTCATCCTCGGACGCCCGGACGCCAACAACAAAAGCGGTGGTCTCAACCTACCACCGAAGCCATCAAATTCCCCACCTCTTAGGGGGGGAGAGTCCTGGGTTACCCAGAGAGTCGAGAAGGTGCTACCTCACCGCGGTCTCCCCTCCCAAAGAGGGCATGCCCCATACCCGGACACTGAGAAGAGGTGTCATACCAACGCACCTTGAACCCCCGAACAGCTTATCGAGGTACCAATAAAGGGAGATCGCCCGGTCGACCATGGAAAATCGACGCGGTCCAGCCCAAAGAAAACCAGTTCCAGCTCGTCGAGTTCCTGAAGGACAACGCCGATATATTCGCATGGTCGCCCAAGAAAATGCCAGGGATTGATCGGATGGTAGCCAAACACCAGCTTAACATCAATCCCGAGGCCAAGCCGGTGAAGCAAAGGCCACGGAGGTTCGCCCCGACCGACAGAAGGCAATCAGCGAAGAAATCGACCGATTGACGGAAGCCGGATTTATTTCCGAAGTGAGGTACCCCCGGTGGCTGTCAAATGTAGTCCTTGTTAAAAAGTCTAATGGAAGCTGGCGGATGTGCGTCGACTACACCAATCTCAACCGGGCGTGTCCCAAAGACTACTACCCGCTTCCGAGGATAGATCAGTTAGTCGACGCCACCTCGGGTTACGAACTCCTTACCTTCTTGGACGCATACTCGGGCTACAACCAAATCCACATGGCACCAAAAGACCAAGAGAATACCGCCTTCATCACCGACAGAGGAATATATTGCTACAAGGTGATGCCGTTCGGCCTAAAGAACGCTGGGGCGACCTACCAGAGGATGGTTGACAAGCTGTTCAAACGCCAAATCGGCAGGAACATGGAAATATATGTGGACGACATGATCGTAAAGAGCAGAACCGCGAAGGCGCACCTAGCCGACTTGGCGGAAACCTTTCGCACCCTCAAAGCGATTCAATATCGCGTCGAACCCCGCCAAAGTGCATCTTCGGGTTAGCTCGTGGAGATTAAACGCCATCCACCGAGGGGAATAGACGCCAAAAAAAAAGGTACGGGCCATAACCCGAATGCACTCGCCCCGCTCCATCAAAGAGGTACAGCGCCTCACGAGGAAGCTGGCGGGCCAAGAGATTCATATCCGTGTCAGCGACAGATACCGCCCTTCTTCCAGCCCCGCAACAAGCCGACAAAACCGCTGGACCCCGAAAAGGGAGCCTTTGAAGACCTAAAGACGTACCTCACCCGCCTGCCCTTACTCGCTTCTCCTGAGCCAGGGGAAACCCTGAGCCTCTACCTAACGGCGTCAGCGCAAGTAGTCAGCTCGGTACTGGTCCGAGAAACACCACCGTCGTAGCAGCCTATCTACTACGTCAGCCACGTCCTCGCCGGAGCCGAGGCGCGGTACCCCCCAATTGAAAGGCTAGCTCTGGCATTAATAAAGACAGCGCGAAAGCTGCGCCCATACTTCCAGTCCCACACAATCAAAGTCATCACTGACCAGCCGCTGCAGAAAATCCTATCCAAGTTCGACGTGTCAGGCCGAATGTTACGGTGGTCGGTCGAGCTCAGCGAGTTCGACATCCAATACTCTCCTTGGAACGCCACCAAAGCCCAGGTACTGGCCGACTTCATCTCTGAACTAACGCCCGAGGATTGTGCAGATGAGCGGAAGGATACCGACCGCGCGTGGACCCTGCACGTCGACGGCTCAGCCATCACCGGCGCAGCCGGAGTCGGCCTCGTCCTCAGAAGCCCTACCGGAGAACCCTACGAGAGGTCCCTCCGACTGAAGTTCCAAGCCACTAACAACGAGGGTCGAGGCACGAGGGCGCTACTACATGGGTTTGCCTCGCCTTTAGAGATGGTAGACAACCCGAGGTATTCAACGACTCTCGCCTAGTGGCAGACACGTGAATGGGAGCTACGAGGCCGGGACCCCACGATGGCATCATACCGATGGAAACGCAGCGGCTCGCCCGCTTCTTCAGCCGGTTCTCAATACGCAAAGTTCCCAGGGCCCAAAATGCATCGGGCCGACGCTCGGGCAGAAAAGCGGCGAGCCTCTGCATGGGGTTTAGAAGAAACCTCCCGACCGGAGCCCATAGCGGCGCTAACCATACCATCCTCCTCGCAGCGCCGCCGAGACTCGAACCCCGCCCAACTGGATGGAGGAGATACTCCGCTTCAAGACGGATGGGACGGAGCCCGACGACCCGACGGCAGCAAGACGGCTAAGGAGAACACAGGCCTGGTATAGCTTAGTCGGTGGGAAGCTATACCGCAGAGGTTTCTCACAACCCCTCTTGCTCTGCCTCGCACCACCCGAGGCCGATACCGTCCTCGCCGAACTTCACGAGGGAATTTACGGGGAACACATCGGAGGTCGAACCTTGGCCTTCAAGGCCCTCCGACAAGGGTACTACTGGCCAACGATGCGCCAAGATGCTGCATCATACGTACAACAATGCCAACCGTGCCAGAGGCACGCTCGATTGCAACATCAGCCGGCGGTCCCTCTCAGCTTGATGGAAGTCGCTTGGCCCTTCGCCTAGTGGGGACTGGACCTCCTTGGCCCTTTTCCTCCGGCTTCAGGGCAATGACGCTTCCTCATTGTCGGGGTTGATTATTTTACAAAATGGGTTGAAGCCGAACCCTTGGCCTCCATCACCGAGAAGCAAGTCCAAAGCTTTACGTGGAAGAACATCATCACTCGGTTCGGGATTCCGAGGGCCATTATCACCGGACAATGGGGCCCCAGTTCAACAACGCCAAGTTCAAGGCTTATCGGCGTCGTATGGGATACAATTGAAGTTTAGCTCTAATGGCACACCCCGCAGACCAACGGACAAGCCGAGGTAATGAATCGGGCGATTCTAGAGGGCCTCAAGAGGAGAGTCTCGGCGCCACGGAACCCGGGTGGACGAAGTTGTCGAGCGTTCTATGGGCAACGCGGACGACCGAAGACGGCTTCGTGCGAATCCCCATTCAGCCTTTGCATTCGGGACCAAAGCAGTCCTCCCGCCCGAAATGGTATTCCCAACTTTTCGCACCTCGGGTTACGAACAAGTTGGTTCCGAGGAAGGCTTAAGAGCGCACTTAGACCTCCTCGGGGAAAGGAGGACCGTGGCCCACCTACGCACCCTGGCCTATAAAAAGGCCGTGGCACGGGTGTACAACCGAAGAGTCCACCCTCGCCCAATCAAGATCAGAGACCTCGTCCTCCGCAAGGCAGAGGTAAACCGACCGGACCCGAGGAGGCAAGTCGCACCCAACCGGGAGGGCCTGCATAGAGTCCACGATATGGTCCGAGAAGGAACCCACCGACTCGAAACTATGGAAGGGAACCGCCCCGAGGACTCGAATGCAAAGTAAATCAAGAAATTCTACCCAGAAGAAGAACCAAGACAAAGGCATGTATCACGAGAGACCCACGAGACAAAAACCGGACTAAACCATCTCCAATATGAAGCATCTATACAAACATTAGGTAGGTGGCACAAAGACCCGAAAGACAACCCAACCAAAAGCAAAAACGAAATACAAGTCAATTCGGAGGGGGCGTCTCGGGCCCGTCATCAAAAGGGACGCCGGCATGTCCACCGCCTCATCCGCAGGGTGGTCGGCAAAGGGGGGAACTCCAGCTCCCACTCCGGATGACTTGAGCGGCGAGCATAAGCCACTCTTAACCGAACTCATACGTCGCCCCGCCCGGACCTCACCAAAGGGCCGAACCCGCCGACGCCTTTGTACTTTCGGTGGATCGCCCTCTCCATCCGCCAGCAGAGCTTGTTGTTCCTCCTTCAAAGCTGCCTCGGCCGCCCAAGCAGCCTGATCGGGCGGACTTCGATGTCATTGGAGAGTGTTCGAGCTCGTCATCCAATTGCCGCACGAGCCCCGCTCTTCTCCAACTTCGTTCTTCAGCGCGCCGCCTCTTCGTCCAATGCCGGTAGCACGCTGCCTCGGCCGCTTATAGCTCTCGGACCAAACGATCGCCTCGACTCTTGATTTTCGAGATGAAGCGCTTGGCGAGGGCGCCGATTGTCGTTCGATCAACCGCCCGGGGCCAAGAACTCGGTCGATCGGGCCGCCATGACGTAGTGTTGACCCTACACCCGTGACAATATCAACACCTAAAGTACCAGACAAACAAAAGAAGCCGGGTTACCACTCACCCACACCAAGGATTTCGCTGCCCGATCTGCCAACACCTCCGAGGTGGAACCGTAAAGTTCTTTGGCCAACAGCGGGTGAAGTGCCCCCCGGATAAACTCCTGGGACGTCGATCCGTCGGCCCAGATTTTGTTGTCTGCCTTAAGCTCGGGCCACCGAGGGACGTAGGAGGCTCCTGCTGCGCCGGTAGGGAGGTTGGTCATGATCGAGGCCTGATACTCCTCATCTCCCAACTGGCTGACACGGCACAGGTCCCGCATCGACTTCGGGCGTGCCGACGCCCCTTGAGCTGGGTCACCACCAGCTGGCCCGACCGCCTCCTTTCCTTTGGCACCTCCCGAAGTGCCTCCTGACGGGGCGGTTCCTGTCAACCCCGTGGCGCCGCGCTCCCCAGCGGCCGAACGCGCAGACACCTTCCTGACTGCAGTCTTCAATATTTTTTCCGGCCGACTCGCGTTCGGCGAAGAAGGCGCACCCTCGGCCGCGCCCCTCTTTGGGACATCACCGAAGCCCGCGCCACCCTGAGGCTGAGACGCGGTCGGTCGGGAGTGCGATGCCTTCTTCACAGACTGAAAGTTCACCATCCCTGCAAAAGGAGAACCGATCGGTCAGATAACTTGAGACAATGGGGAAGGACGTTGTCGACCGTGCGGGAGAAAAGGACAGCCATACCCCCAGCAACCGGGCTCAACCCTACGTCGGCTAGCCACTCCTCGGTCATCTCTTTGATCGCCCGAGAAGAGGACAGGATACCCCTCAAACGATCTACATCCGCCGACTCTCTGCCTGAAAGCAGCGGGAGGACGTTGTCGACCGTGCGGGAGGTCCATCCGGTGCTGAAGCCCCACCCCGACCGCAGAATCGACAAAGAAGAAGCGACTCTTCCAAATTTTTTTATTATTGGAAGGCGCCACCGATCCCCGAACCCACTATGAGCGGCCAAATAGTACCCACCCCGACCCCCCTACGCGAACCAAAGCAAAGCCGCAAAACAGAGCTTTGGGCGGTTCTATCCCGCCATACTACACTCCCCAAGGAAGACGACCAAGTACCGCCAGAATTAGGCACCATCCGAGACGGCGATATGCCCTGTGAGGAGGTCCTCGATCATGGGATGGAGCGGAAACCGCAACCCCGCCTCAAGAGCACTCACCGTCCCCCAAACCCTCGAGGGAATCCGTCAGACGGCCGTTGGTCGCGGACGAGGGGTCGACAAGCCATAACTCTCCGGATACAGATGGCAAACCCTGAGCTCCCCAAAAGTTCCTCTGTCACCACCAACTCAACGTCGTGCCACAGCTTGAGGCTCGCAAGGTGGCAGAACCCCCCCCCCACTTTAGGGGTACGCCCGGAGACAAATGCCCCGACCGGGGCCCCTAAGAAGAGGTAGAGGATGGAGAAGAGGAGGAGGTAGACGAAGACATCCTAACCTCAAGACGACGGGGAAAGGCCTGAATCGAAGGACAGAGCGAAAAGGGAGCAGCGACGACCAGACAGAGTGACAGCGACCGAGCGACGTCCGGGGAAACCCCTTCGGGGGAAGCTCATATAAAATAAACCGAAGGCGACGGTCAGGCTTCTCGAGAAAGGAGCAACGCCTGATCCCCGCCCAGCCACGACTGATCCCCAGGAGCAACACCTGATCCCCAGGAGTCACGCCTGATACCCAGGAGCTACGCCACCCCTCTCGAGGCGCCACGTGGTGCGTAGCGCCGCACAGCCCACTTAAGACACCCGTGCTCCCGCCTTTGGAAGACAGCAGGGCAAAGTGTCTCCCAATCACAACAGAAGCTCACACCTTGGGCACAACGCCAACGCGAGGCAACATGCGAACATCACGAGTCGCTCCAGTTCGGTTCCCGACTTGCGACTCGTCGATCCAGTCATTAGTCGCTCCAGTTCGGTTCCCGACTTGCGACTCGTCGATCCAATCACTAGTCGCTCCAGTTCGGTTCCCGACTTGCGACTCGTCGATCCGATCATCGGCCGCTCAGTTCCGGTTTCGACTTGCATAATTTCGTCGATCCAATCATCGGTCGCTCCAGTCGGTTCCCGACTTGCGACTCGTCGATCCAGTCACTAGTCGCTCCAGTTCGGTTCCCGACTTGCGACTCGTCGATCCAGTCATTAGTCGCTCCAGTTCGGTTCCCGACTTGCGACTCGTCAATCCAGTCATCAGTCGCTCCAGTTCGGTTCCTGACTTGCGACTCGTCGATCCAGTCATCAGTCGCTCCAGTTCGGTTCCCGACTTGCGACTCGTCGATCAGTCACTAGTCGCCCAGTTCGGTTCCCGACTTGCGACTCGTCGATCCATCATCGATATCCGCTTCCGGTCGGTTCCCGACTTGCGACTCGTCGATCCATCATCGGTCGCTTCCAGTTCGGTTTCGACTTGCGACTTCGTCGATCGATCACTAGTCGCTCCGATTCCGGGTTCCCGACTTGCGACTTCGTTGATCGATCATCGATCCTCCATTCGGTTCCACTTGCGGCTTGTCGATCCGATCATCAATCGCTCGATTCGGCCATCAACGGCTTCGTCGATCGATCATCCTAACTTCCAGCGATTCGGTTCCCGACTGCGACTTCATCATGTCGTCGATCCAGTCATTAGTCGCTCCAGTTCGGTTCCCGACTTACGACTTATCGATCCAGTCATTAGTCGCTCCAGTTCGATTCCCGACTTGCGACTCGTCGATCCAGTCATCAGTCGCTCCAGTTCGGTTCCCGAATTACGACCCGTCGACCCGGTCATTATGGGTCGCTCTTTCCTAAGACTTATGGTTTGTCAGGCATTACACGGGAACGCCCCTCATAAACTCTAGAAAACCAATGCAATACACCTCCGCCTCGGGGGAGGAAGTAATAGGGAAGTCACCATAGAGTCAACAGGGACCACGGACTATGACGCCTTGACCACCCCATGGTCCGACAATCGGTGACTCCCCTCGGGGAGTAATGGCAACGCTGACATGCCACGACGTCATCCACGCCAGTAGCTCACGCCCTCTGAAGTGAGTGAGCGAGCATTAACGCCGATCCGACGCCGCCAACGCCACCCCCTCCCTCGACAAATGGGTCTCACGCCCATACCTTTGCGCCGCCCAAATGCAGGAAGCGACGACCGAGGTCGCCCATACCCTGCGACAGGATGGTCCGCCACGCAACCCTAATGGCGATATGAAATCCAGCCAGAGGCACGACCCTACTCTAACAGGCAGGAACATCAAGTAATATCAGACCCAAACTATAAAGAGTCGTGAGCCCCGAAGGTGAGGAGGAGGACACTTGGAAGAAGCATCCCTTCATCGTCCACTAATTAGACCGTCGGAGGGGTTGGGCCGAAGTTACGGTCCGACCTTCGTGCAGGTACACGGCGGCTGTTGTGTCGGGACGCTGCAACTAGCCCACTCTGGAGACCGCGTCACGATCAGGTAACCTCGGGCGCTTCCCCAAAAGGCGCCAAGAAGCTCTACCAGTGATTCTCGACATTCATACCCCTGAACCAAGCTGTGTCACCCTGAGGTTATGGCTTAAACAGGTGCGGACAGCATCAGGAGGGTCAGGCCAGATTGGATGTGAAAGACCATATATTGACGATCGATCAATTGCGAAATGGAGAAGATTCAAATGGAACCATGAACCCATTCCGTCCAACGCAGGAGGAATATATGCACATAAAAGGTCAAGTCTCCGCTGTTGAATCGGGAGACGCCATTCGGGACCCATCTTGCTCACCGGGTGGGGTCCAACGTCCCGAGTTAGCATGACGGAGGGGTGGGTTCCAACGTCCCGAGTTAGCATGACGGAGGGGTGGGTTCGTGCGGCGACCTTGTCATGGTCAGAGAGTGGCGGATGCGTCACGTTATGAAAAGAAAGGCACCGTCTTGTCCTATGGATGGGTTCGAGTCGAACGATTTGATTTGGACCCATACGGCTCCTCGGTCATCTCCCATTGGTCAACCAACAACGGCTCCCCGATTCTAACTGATGGTGTGGGCGAAAATGGAACCGAGAGGAGTACAAACCATTTTGAATATTTCAACAAACATATTCGCAGTCCACTATAGTATTTATACTTATATATACATCTGTACACAGTGAGCGCCCTATTCGCCCTCGCTCTCTCCATCAGATCGGAGAGACCCAACGCCCAAGGCAAACATTTTCGATGGCTCCGTCCCCTCTCCCTATTGCGTCTCCTCTCCTTCCCCTCTTGATGGCTCCCGTCGCCTTTGCCGCCGTCCTAGCCTTCATCGTCCGCCCACGCTCCGTGCGCATCCCCATCAAAGGCCGCCACGTCTTCATTTCCGGCGGCTCCAGCGGCATCGGCCTCGCTCTCGCCCGTCTCGCCGCCACCGAAGGCGCCCGCGTTTCCATCCTCGCCCGTAGCGCCGTCCGCCTCCAGGAAGCCCGCGACGCAATCCGCCTGGCTACCGGCGTTGACGTCGCAATATTTAGCGCCGACGTCCGGGACGCCGACGCCGTCGCGAACGCGGTGGAGGAGGCCGGGCCCGTCGACGTGCTGGTGTGCAACCACGGGGTATTCACGCCGCAGGAGCTCGAGAAGCAGGACCTCGAGGAGGTGCGGTTCATGGTGGAGATCAATCTCATGGGTATCTTCCACCTCATCAAGGCTGCACTACCCGCCATGAAACAGAGGGCCAAGGCCACGGGACTCCCTGCCTCCATCGCCATCATGTCCTCCCAGGCCGGTCAGGTACCGCCTTGAAATTGTTCGACCCTTGACCTTTCCTAAAGAACATGCTTTTTTAGGTGGCCCTTTTCCTATTATATACCAGTCGCTTTTTTCACCAATCCTACCGATATGCTAATTGCTCAATCTTTTGCCACCTCCATTCCTTGGCTGGCAGGGTTCAAAAATCCAAGTTTTGTTGAATTTGTTTACTAAACTACTTCATGTTTGATTAAGAAAGCATTCCTTCATCCGGCAGTCGGGTTCTTGAACATGCTCTCGAGAAGCCCGACTGTGACTTTATTCCCGACCAAAATGGACAAGTGCCTTTGGCGTATAGCCGTCGTGATCTCCGCATTATGAGACCTCATTGCTTATTACAAGTGGTGGCTTCCGTGTTCTAGGTGGGGGTATATGGTTACACCGCCTACTCTGCTAGTAAATTCGCACTTCGTGGGTTGGCAGAGGCTCTGCAGCATGAGGTCATCGCCCACAACATTCATGTGTCAATGATATTTCCTCCAGACACGGATACTCCAGGTTTTGCTGAAGGTAAGCAAACGTGCCTTGTGTCTCTTGTAATCTTTCTTTTA
Source organism: Musa schizocarpa (assembly GCA_900464855.2). Taxonomy (NCBI): domain Eukaryota; kingdom Viridiplantae; phylum Streptophyta; class Magnoliopsida; order Zingiberales; family Musaceae; genus Musa; species Musa schizocarpa. The sequence continues at coordinate 14,046,756 of LS990922.1, forward strand.
CTCTTTGTTTCTTGGCTGTTAAAAGAGAGGTCTGTCTAACTAACGAAACCACAAAGTCTCCTTCAATGATTTCCTGGCTTTGCTAGGTTTGAATCTGAACAACAAGGCTGGCAATCCACTTAACAAATTCGAAAGAGCATTAATTAATTGGTTTTTTGGGCCATCAAGCCTTCCCTGCACGACTTACCGGTTCCCTATGTCCTTCGTTTCTGATCATTTCAAGCAAGGGGCTCGCTAGCTAGCTAGCTAGCTAGCTGGCTTCATCCCCTTTCTTGGTTGTAAAAGCAATCAATCCCTATGTCAGCCGCTGTTCATCTCATAGAAAGCCTTTCCATCCTGGTGCAGAAGAAGAAAGCATGTTTGCATTTTTTGAGGTAATCTCAGTTTCAGTTTTACCTAAGTTTGATTTATAGAAAGACGTCCATGAGCAAAATTATGTTCAGATAAAAGTAGCAGCAAAATGCACGGGAAGAACAAGTTTCCAGGTTCTGCTCGAGATTTATAAACCTTTACCTGTTTGGTTTTGCTTTTCTACTGCGTATGCATGGTTTGAGCTATTTTTGGTTTTCTAGTGATCTTACTCGTCCTTCTGATTCAACTCATTTTACCGTCTGTTACCATCGCGACAACATCATATAGAACATACATATTTGCTCTCAATCATTTTCCTAAAGCAAACTGTCATGATCACCAACACTTCGTTGCTGAATACAGAGCACAAGAGGAGGCCGGATCTCACCAATATCATAGCAGGATCTTCGGGTGGTATGAAGGCTGATGATGTCGCTAAAAAAGCATTGAATGGCATCAAATCCTCAATGTTTATCGTTCCCTGTAACTTTGAGGGAAGTATGCTGTCTATAGCTACGGCCGGTTTGTCCCCGCAGAGCTCATTTTTCACGGCATTAGCTGAGGTGCTTGGTGCTGGATTCATGCGCTTCATGGGATTATGTTTCCAATGGAATTGGTTCAGCCTCATAGAGAAGTGGCACTCCAAAAAGAAAAACATGTAATAATGTGGTTCCTTTTTCGCAGGACAAATTTCATTTTCAGTCAGTATTATTCTACACAAATAAGCTGACTCCTTTCGAGTTGTGATGCCCATTAGAATATGCTTTTAGGATTATATCTCATGTGTTAATCATGATCAAATCCACTTATGGATTACTGCTGGTAAAGCTATCATTCATGTTTGGTTTCAGGCTCTATCACCCATCTCGGTTGCTTCTTTACTTACTAGCTCGGTTCACGTGGCAATCCGCTCATGTTTTTTAGTTCGCTAGGTACTTCGTTTCCCTGATGAAGTAGAAGTTGCTGTTGGATGGGTGCCCATAACGTGTCTTATTATATTCATCCACACATGTTGGAAGCCATGATGAGGTCCAGCTGAAATATATTTCAGAAACGATGGGCTGATTCTGTAAATTTTCTGAAATGTGGCAATGGGCGTACTAAGGAGCAGGAATATCTTAAATCGAACTTGTTGGGGCTGCTGCTGCTGCTGCTGCTGCTGCTGCATTTGGACGATTCCAAGTTCGGGCAGTGTGCGAGTTACATTGTGCGGAAACCTTTATGTCGTGGAGTAACATCGCCTGGTGAGATATCGTGGTTGGTTGCCTTGGGGATTACTTTTCTTGGACAATCGTGGCGCCCGGAAACCGGTGTGTTCCACCGGAGATGACGTTGTCGAGGGAGACGACACGATGGTAATGTGCTTCATCGGATTGTGATTCACTTGATCGACGGCACTTGGAAGGGCAGTAGAAAGAGTCCGGCTCGCTCCAGGGAAGAAGATAAGATGAGAATAAAAGGTCACCGTTTACTCTTTATCACGGGTGATACGCATCTTACAAACTCGGATAAGTTCCAAGTACCCAAACTTAGTGAGGTTGCAGAAACAATATTTACTGGGCTTGATCTTTCCATGCAACTTCTGGGGATCACCCAGCGGTTTGCAGAGACGATGAGCTTGGAACCTCCGAAATCTCTTTTTCTGATAGTGGAATGCTCAAAGGCCATCGAACAGATTGCTCGTCAGTCGCCACAGCCCAACCACCCTTAAGGAACCGGGTCAGTGATCCGGCCCAGTTATTCAGTGGTCTTCTGTTGTAAGCCTGGGCGGCCGACGACGAACCGACGCTATCAAACTCAAGAGGCCAGAGCTGTTCTTCTTCCCCCCGGACGCCACCACTCTCTCCTCCTCCTCTTCCTACTCCTCCTCTGCCTGCGATGAACGCCTCTGTCTATTCCGCCTCCTTCGCCGTTCTCAAAAGCGCCCTCGCCTTCCCCTCCCCTCCTCTCCGCCTCCGTCACGCCCCCTCCTCCCTTCCTGTTCGCTCCTTGCAGACGTCTTCTTCGCCCACTCTTCTCGGACCGCCTAGAAGCTCCACCCTGGCGATCGCGCAGCCGCTTCAGCAGGAGGAAGCATCGGACGAGGAGGAGTTGACGGAAACTGTGCGGCCTTCCGTGGAGCCTTTCCATGATGTGGCTGCGGAGAGGGAGATGAGGTCCTTCCCCTCCCCTGAACTCGAGGTGAAGGAGCTGGAGGAGCTCCCCGAGCAGTGGAGGCGGTCCAAGATCGCATGGCTCTGCAAGGAACTGCCTTCCTACAAGCACTCTACTTTCGTCAGAATACTCAACGCCCAGCGCAAGTGGATCACACAGGACGACGCCACGTACGTTACCGTCCACTGCATGAGAATCCGGGAGAACGAAGCCAGCTTCCGGGTTAGTGGTAGCATCGATCTTCACCTTGCTCACGACGTGTTCGTTTGTATGCCTAAAGCAAATAAATCGCTTGCTTGGACTCTCTGTACTCTTTATTGTCCTCAAGAATCGATTCTGTAGATGGTCCTTCTTCCGTCTGAAACTGTTGATGGCTGCTTCCAGGTGTACAAATGGATGTCCCAGCAGCACTGGTTCCACTTCGATTTCTCTCTCGCGACAAAGCTGGCTGATTATTTGGGGAAGGACCGGAAATTCGCAAAATGCCGGGAGATCTTTGATGCTATAATTAATCAAGGTCGTGTGCCCAGCGAGTCCACTTTTCACATCTTGACGGTAGCTTATCTGAGTGCTCCCGTCGAAGGCTGCCTTGACGAGGCATGCAGTGTTTACAATAAGATGATTCAGCTGGGTGGTTACAGGCCCTGCCTTAGCTTGCATAACTCTCTCTTCCGAGCCCTCGTGAGCAGGTCCGATGGCCGGGGAAAGTACTATCTCAAACAGGCTGAGTTCATCTTCCACAATATAGTGACTTCTGAATTCGAGGTGCATCAGGATGTCTATGCGGGGTTGATCTGGCTGCATAGCTATCAAGACATTATCGACTGGGAAAGAATTGCAGATCTAAGGCAGGAGATGAAGAATGCCGGATTCAAGGAGAGCACTGATGTGCTCATTTCCATCATGAGAGCTTGTTCCAAGGCAGGCAATGTAGAGGAAACTGAAAAGACATGGCTCATGCTTCTTGAGAGTGATTGTAGAATCCCTCCTAAAGCCTTTGTTTATCTCATGGAGGTTTATGCAAAGGTCGGGGAACCGATGAAATCGTTGGAGATATTTGAAGGGATGAAGAGGCAAAATGAACCTGTCAGTTCTGCTGCATATCTTAAGATCATTGAGGTCATGTCAAAAGCCGAGGAGACTGAAATAACAGAAACAATTTTTGATGAGTACATTGGAAGCGGAATGAAACCTGTTATGCCTGCTTTCCTCAGTTTGATGTCTATGTACTTTAATTTGCACTTGCACGACAAGTTGGAAATAGCCTTCTCACGGTGTGCCGCTGGATGCTGTCCCAATCGGAGCATCTACAACCTTTACCTGGAATCCTTGGTAAGGGTTGGTTACCTTGAGAAGGCAGAGGGCATATTTAATGAAATGCACACAAATGGGATGATCGGTACTAATGCTCGGTCATGTAACGCCATTTTAGACAGCTATCTTGCTTCAGGAGAGTGTGCTAAAGCTGAAAAGGTCTACGATATAATGCGCCAGAAGAAATATGAAATAGAACCCCGCTCTGTGGAAAGGCTCCAAGAAGTTCTAAGCTTGAACAGGAAGATAGTTAAGAGAAAAGTAAGCATGAAGCTTGATGAAGAACAGCGTGAGATTTTAGTTGGCTTGCTGCTAGGAGGTGTGAGAATAGAATCAGAGGAGGAGCGGAGGAACCACATAATCCTTTTTGAATTCAGTGAGAACTCCAACATTCACTCGGTTCTGAGAGTGCACATTCATGAACGGTTTTATGAGTGGTTAACATTATCAAGTAGGTCTAACGATGATGATAATGAGATGCCGTACCGATTTTCCACCATTGCACATTCCTATTTTGGTTTCTTTGCCGATCAGTTCTGGCTGAAAGGACGACTGACGATTCCAAAGCTTGTTCATAGATGGCTGTCAGCACGTGTTCTGGCATATTGGTACATGTATGGAGGCTTGAGATCATCCTCAGGTGATATATTGCTCAGGCTGAAAGGTGGCAGCCGTGAAGACACCGAAAGGATCATCAGGGCATTTCAGGCAAAGTCCTTGGGATGCAGAGTCAAGAGGAAAGGAAGAGTGTTTTGGATGGGTTTTCAAGGAACCAATGCTGATATGTTCTGGGAGCTTGTAGAACCATATATTTTGGAGAGTGTTAAAAGCCTTCTGGTACCAGATGGTTGTCTCTCGGTAAACGGTAAGGAAGAAAGTCAACCTGATGACTTTGATAGCAAATCCGAGACCGATGAGCGGAGTCCCCATTGAGAAATCAATGAGATATCCAGATATCAAATTTGAAAGACTGGTAGAAATAAATGCCCAACACACTAAATGTAGATTTTGTAAAATATCCTTTCACTCTATTTAGGTTTGCAGCAAGGCCCATTACGCTATCTGAATATGAAAAGATGATAAAGCTGAATAGGAAAAGGCAAAAGCAAACCAGTTTAAGTTGATGTAAGAGTCCTCTTTGCCCGTTTGTGTGGATTCATTTACTCTTCCAAATGAAATTCTCTTTTCCCAAAATGATGTTTGCTTGTTGCCTTTAGCCGATCGTCATTTTTGCCGCAAAAGTTTCATACTGAATGTTTCCTGCTTTTACTACCATTTGCTTGCTGGCTGGTTTGTGCCGCAAAGCTCGTTTTATCTTTTATTCTCTTTGGTTGGCATATCATTTTGGTGAGATCGATAGCTTATGATCATGTAGCGTTGGTTTTACATGCACTGATCATAAACCGCAAATATTCCAATATATGCATACATGTCTTTTGAAAAATAATTCACTTGTATGTTGGTTCAATACATATATACATATATACATACATACATATATATATTTTCTTATGAAAATAAATTCAAACCGTAAAGCGCGGATGAGATGGTGGGAAATAAAAATTAATAAAGAAAAAACCTTGAATTGAGGCCGACAAAGAATTTGACTGGAGTTAGAAAATACATATATACATTTTTTTCTCCTTATTCCTTCATCCATTATACGTAGCAACTGTGGTAGGCTGATTGTTTTTCTCACTCTCTTCATCCCTTGTAACCCCAAGTGTCTTTTTCTTCTTGTGAGTCTGTTTGTTTATGGTGCGAGCGTGTGGCATATCCGTGGGTGACGGAGGACAACAATTCCGATGAGAAGTTTTAGGGGGAGAATATTGCTCTTCTGCATTCGCCCATTCGCTGACAACAAATAAAAGAAAATAGTCTTTTATTTCGCAAATGTCTTGTGTCCCCTAAATGAGATGAATGTTTGTTAGAGTTTCACGGCCTCCAAGTAGGTTATCATCACTTTTTTTTTTTTTTTATGACGTTGTTAGAAAATGAAGTAGATAAATTACCTTCGGAAGAATTAATCACCGGTGAGGATTGATGATTGTTATATTTTTTAAGTGTTCTTAAAGAGACTTTAGAAGTATGTAAAGTTTTACTAGGAGAAATAAAGTATTTGATTTTATTCGTTCTCTCATTGGTCGAAGAGAGTAAGGTTACTCGACTTCCTCACCTACTTGAGATACACTCCTTATATCAAGTTGGCTACTTTATTTCACCTCCTCTCAAACTCACATTTCTATAAAAAAAAATATTATCTTTTGAGCAAATCTTTTAATACCCCTTTTTTATTAGTTCTATTATCTACTGTCATGATATGGTACACTACTATATGTTACCTATTATATTGCCCAAGTCAACTATTATCACATCAATCCAAAGTTCATTATTTTCGACTAACTCGATAAGAAGTCTTAATAAAAAAAGATCTTATGAAACTCTCTAATAATCGTCGTTCAGCCATGCCTTTAATATTTAAAGTTTATCATTGCATATTTTATTACCTTGGACTCCATTCTTAACCAAAGTCCTACTCATGTGGTACTATAGAGCTTTTTGATACCGATAAATCTATTACATTTTATGTTATATTCATATTCCTTTATTTTTCCTTCATAATCGACAAATCTGCCGTTATGACATCATAACATTCCCTCCTAAATCTACCTAAGCCCCTCTTGCTACATTATTGTCTTATCATCCATTTTGACTAATTGCTTCAATACCTCTATGCTCTTTGAGTAATTCATTTTAGTTAATGAAAGAAAATAGACTAAAACGATTTTCATGGCCTCCATTATTATATTGTATGGTTTATGCTGATTCTATTCTCTATCTGCATCATTTGTAGTGATATTTGCTAATGTTACCTTGTCCACTAACTTTGAGACTCTATTAAGCAAAATATGAGCTATCGAGAAATCCACCATCTAGTAACTCTAATCATACCTCTATATGATCGTCTCTTATGGGATTTACTAGTATGTACTTAGAAAAGCCACCTTTATAGTACCATACCTCATCGACTAATATTTGCAACTTTCATCCGATAAATATTAGGTCACCTCTTCAATATTATGGAATGCACTCATTGCCCTTTTTCTCGTAATGTTACTCTCAACTCCAACCATCCTTTAAGATGATCAAGCTCATCATGATGCATTGCATTGTCTTGAATTATTCCACTATGATTTATTATCTTTGCATCGCCTCTTGGTGATATCTTCATAATCCGATGTTAGAAATTTGAACTAGAACCTTTGGCCTTTGCCAACATATTACAATGCATATATTATTTTGATTATATTTGCTCCTTTGATAATCAACTTTCATTCATCCAATTTGGCCTCACAATATCATTCCACCCAGAAATGAAGTTTATTTCTCTATTGCCTAACAACTTTAAAGTTTTCTTAACTTTGCTGAAGTTATGGTGCCCAACAGGACCCTAGAAATGTGCACAAGTATAATCTTTATTGCATGTTACTTCTCATTCAATCCTCTTGTTATAATTAGAATTTTAATAGTTTGATATATTCTTCAAAAGTTTTTGTCTTTATGGCCTCTTCAAAAGTTTTTGTCCTTATGGCCTCTTGCCTTACACAAACGCCTTCCAACTCTAACTTTATTACAATTTTATTACAATGAGTTAAGCCGGATCTCCCCATCTTAGTTCCTATGTTAATTACATTGTTGAGATAATATGCACATGCCTTGAAGGTCTCTTTAAGGCATGATATATGCTGACTCATTCTTCTTCAGAACTAAAAACTAAGAAACAATATGATTTACTCTTGTCTCTATAAATATTCATGTCCTCTATCATTATCAAAAAAAAAAAAAAAGTCACGGATCCATGTTCCATCTTTTTAAGTAGACTATGTAGAGATTGAACCCTTCACTAAGTCTAACACGAATTGCTCCGCTCCTTAATTTTTATGGAGATAATAATTAAGTCCATAAGTCATTCCTCCATCGAACTTAATAATACACCTTTATTGGTTTGTTGTGCTTAGGTCTTTGACATTATGTTCGGTCACTCTCCCACATAGTCTCGTAAAACATTCACCCAAACATCCATTTAGTTTTACGAAGTATCCACCAAAAGCATCACAATGTACTATACGATGATCCCTTATTGCTTATCGACTACGACATTCTTCAAACTTTCCCATGCTTTATCTTTGCTTCCCTTCTCTGTCTTGGAAGACCACAACAAGAGTTAAGTGTGCCTCCACTTGAGGTATTTCTTAGAATATGTAACTTTTTAGACTTATCATTTGGAAACTTGTCCCCTTCTAGTAACCATTCTCTTAATATATTTTTCTTTGAAAATCTTAAAGACCATGTCACTCGAATCTGCGTAGCTTGCAGAGAAAAACCGTGTGTTGTTTTGCCTTTGTGAATGCATTTACTATATTGCAACAGTTCATCAATGCAATCATCTGTTATGCCAATAATGCTCAGCAAAATATTGTTGTATGATTTTGGATCTCGTATCCTTTTCTCCATAATCTTAAGTTTTAATTATCTTGAGATGATCATATAGCCCTTAACTCACATCGAATGTTAAGTTGTCAATTCTCCTCACCTTCTAAGTTCTTGCATGAATTATTTGGATCACACCAAATAATTCTTCACCGCTGACTAGTACATCCTTAAGCTATTCTTCACTGACTAGTACAATCACATCCTTAAGCTAAGTTAACAACATCACACTATAATGACATCAAACCATAGCTCAAACTCAACCATTCCAACCGTCGCCGTTCGTATCCGTGTTCTTTCATCGTACTGATCCTATGGTTTTGTGGTCCCTCAAACTCAACCATCACGTGTTTCATTGATTTTGTCTTTGATTTTGTCTTTGGAGGGGTGTTATGTCTAGCTTGTATGACACCCCTGTGACAACCACTTGTAAACGGTCAACCTCCCTAAAACTAAAACACTAAAATGTACGAACAAAATATTATCATTGCTCATCAAAGCGTAATTCAAAATTGCACAAGCATATCTCAATAAAATACTTTATTTGAGAACTAAAATGGATACATTTTACTTGGGAATGTTTGGTATCAAGCCTACTGCAAGGCCCAGACATGCTACCTAAGATATGAATAAATCAAAATGATGAACAGCTGCACAGATGAAACTTCATGAGCTGCAAGCCTACGTGAACTGTCCATGGCAATGAGATCAGATGCACTGCAGGCTGACTCGACCGATTTCAGCCGAAACCAGCCGAAACCAGGTTGGACAACTTGGCCCATGTCCTTCAAGAAAACATCAGCAAGCATGCGTTACTTCGACTTGCAAAAGTCCATGCATCATCTGTAAATCATGCCTCACACAAGGATGGGGGGATGCTGTCTGCCAAAACAAATGGCTGACAAATAAATCAACTACGTCAAGACAACACTGCTTGGATGCGCATAGATTACCAGTGAAATTACATTAGGTGGAGACAGCATATGCCAAATGTTGTTCTCTACCATCCATTTCAACTCAATGAAGTACATATTTTGTCATGGACTTTGAAGGACTGAAAAATCAGCACCAATTGGTAGATGATCGCTAGGATGGTGGTGATTGGGCAGTCCACCAATGACATCAGCAGATTCAGGCCCAGGCACTTCTAGCAGGCTCACTGCTCTCAGGCGGCTACCTGACAAAAAAATATAATCCAGTGTTCCCGTAAAGTCAGGGGTACAGTTTGTGAATGTTGGCTCCCCTCCATGTGCCGCGTAAAGACTACGCAATTGGATAGGTGCAACTTCTGAAGCTGATACAAGGTACCGATAGACCTGAAGGGAAGCATGAAACCTGTGATTTTATAGATATTTGAAACACAAAAGATCATCGATTATATGAATACCACTACAGAAATAAACTACTAACAGTTGATACTGTGATTCATCCACCAAACATACAATGACATGTTTCTGAAAAGCAGGTACTAACACATATCTAATTTATTCATCATAGTAGACTGGCAACAGTAAAAGCACATATGAAATATGTGAACATGGCTTCATAGGGTTTTCGTCATTCACAAACCCTTTTTACTATTGGCAATCCCGTTTTTATTGACAGTCCCTTAAAAAAAAAAAACTATTTTACTATTTACAATCCCATTTTTACTAATCCAACCTTTTTTTCTTTCCCCACAACCATTTATTTCATTTGCTCGCTGTCAATGCCACTCGCTACCGACGCTGCTCGCCACCCCCTCCGACCCCTCTTTGCTCACTGCTAATGTCGTCAATGCCCCCCCGATGCTTGCCGTAGGTGTTGTCAGAGGCGGCACCACTTGTTGTCTCTCCGCTAGTTGTCGACATTGCTTGCCGCCCCCTCCGACGTCACTCTCCGATGACCCGGCGCCTCTCCACTTGCTGTCAATGCCCCCTCCAGTGTCTACATCCATAGATCCCTCACCTTTTCTATGAACACTGTGATCCTCCGTCGTGCCGGCCGCCTGCTCTTCTCCTTGGTCTCCACTGCAGCCCCTTCCAAAGAAGCCTCCAATGTTGCGGGAGTGTCTAGGTAGTCAGACTCCGACGACCACCCAAACAATTAGGCCCACCAACTGTTGCTGCTTCCGCCAACAGCCCTCGTGAGGGTCATCCACCCCCATGGCCAGCCCCCGTGCTAACTCGGATCAGTGTCGGCCAGATCGAGCAGGAAGAAGAAGGCATTTATGTCCATAAATATCCATTTACATAGGGATATTTTAGGAACATTAAAATTTTTTAAAAGGATTGTAAATAGTAAAAAGGGGGTTGTGAATAGAAATCTCTTTCATCAAATATTAAATTCCAAGTTTTTCACTCTATTGAGAGGTGGGAAGAATGTTTGTAAACCTATTATCATAGTGCCTTGAGGCCTCCACTTCCAGAAAAATTGAGAAACTGCATCTGTGGTTATCAAAATCTGCAGACACAAAGTTTAAATGCTACCAAAACTTAGTACAAAACATTATGTTTTCATCGTCATCATCATTGTTGTCATTGTCATAGTTCCGCAATGTTTGTATAATATGAATTAAGAAGGTTGTTAGAGTACATCACTTCATCTAAAGCCTGTCTATCTTTCCCCTGGTTTATTCTTCTTAGTTCTTTGGCTTCATACGCTCTTTTTTAGGGCAATCTCTACAATATTAATCAGATCCACAGAAGTATGTGTTTCCGTTGTTGACCAGTGTCCCAGTGTTCTTCTTTCTTCACTTTTTCTTCCCCATACTTCCACTTCGTTTTTGCATAAATCTTGTGTTATTTCTTATAGATCAATGTCCTTTCATGATCCACTTTTCTTCCCCTCAGAAACTTTCTATGACCAAAATTAAATGATCTTTTCAGGAAAAAGGTTAATTATTATTCAATTTAGTATCAGGAAGGTTCTTCTTGCATGACTAATTAGACAAACACTAAGCTAACACCTTGGTAAAGTATTGAAAGACATTAAAAGGTCATAATCCAATGACAACTTGAGGCAAACAAAAAAAGGCAACCAGATCATAAGACCATTGTAAGATAGTAGATAGACCACCTAACAAAAAAGAACCGTTGTTAATCTAGCTATATTTTTGTTGGCTACAACATATTTAAGTTGGAAGAGTGACGGCAAAATAAGTATCAATGATGTTGAATCTGATAATCCTTCCTGACAAATTGAACTTAGAAAACCAAGTTTGAAGTTTGAATACAGCAATCCTGCTAGAGGAGCTGTAGTTTAGTAAATGAAAAACGAAAGCTAATATTTAGTCCTGGTTTTCCTTTTAATATTAGCGAGCTTTCTTTGAAGCAAAAGGCCAAGGCCCATAGAATCTCTATTTCAGTGTGTAATCAGCTTAGATCTCCTAAATATTATGCATCTGGATATCAGTCAACTGTAAGATATGATTCATATAAAATTAGAATTTTTATTCCAAAATTGGACAGAATTGCTGCTCTACTTGTCCAGCACTCCTCGCTTCTCTATTTCCATCTATTTTTCTAAAAAACCAACATATCCTTGTTAGCATAGAGGGATGAGGAAAGAAAAACATACAATAGGAATTGTCATTTTCTGGTTTTACTTGACTTGCAAATAGCAGTCAATGTGGATCGACGAGAACTTCAAAAAGTGAAATGAGCAGAAGCATAATAACCAAAAATACACTGAAACTAATCAGCTTAATTCACAAGTTGTTATGATCAATGGTAGCCTGATAAAATAAAGAACTCACGGAACCCATCTACATATTACAATTTCAATGGAAAACCATTTCTCATAGTTCTAAATCATCATTTTGCAGATTAAGCAAATACAATAGCAAGGCAAAACAGAGAGACTATAACTAAATTATACCGCAGAGACTCTTACCAGACTTCACTATCAGGATGGGAAAGTAGTTACGTTAAGCTATATAGTCTAAACAAGAAATAAAAGGTAATGCAAACTAACCTCGTCTCCTGGAGTAGAATTAAAATCACCTGCAACAAGCACTGAAGGGATACAAGTGAACTTATTTGAAACAAGTTCTTTAAACTGCGAAAGCCGGGATAGAAGGTACTTCACTTGTGCAAGCTTTATATCAGCCCAATTTGGATCCCTGCAAAACCAGGACTTGAACATGTTAATCGAAATTCCGAGTACCATAAAACAAATTCAAGCAAATGGTTCTTACTTTCAAGAAAATAATGACAAAAATAAAAAAGTTCTTACTTTTCAGAAAATAATTACAACAAAAAAATGTACAAAATTTTGTCCAAAATAGAATTTCTACATCAAAAGTCAATAGAATCAGACAAACAAGATGAGGTACTGGTAAGCAAGGTCTGCCATACCAAAATGTACCGCCCGTACGGGACGGTATGTACCGGTCCGACAGGTTACCGGTACGCGGACCGCCCGATACCGCTATAGTGCTACAGTATAATACTGTAGCACTGCTATAGTATGAAAAAAGTATAAAATTATTTGGTACACCAGGATGTACCGCTCGATACGCCGTGATGTATCGCCCAGTATACCGGTACCGTACCGTACCGAGCCCGGATCGAAACACCGGTACAGTACGATGCGGTGAACCTTGCTGGTAAGAATCATAAGACAGCCCATAATTTCATGAACAACTGGCAATAAAAGTAAAGTTTGTTCACCAATAAATGTGAGTATTTGCCACAACAATAATGTGATTTGATGAATCATTTAGCTGAAATGCTGCTAGTAAACCCACACAGTCACGTTTTAATCTCACATGTGGATCGTCAGATTGGTGCTTCCTTGATAACTCTGAAAACAATTACAACAAAATTAGGCTGTCACGTAATTAAGTCCGATAGGGATTTAATACCCATGAGAGATTTTATGTTGAACTAGTCAGTCAAATAAGCTAGCATAACAAATCAAGAGCATAAATATAAGATGAAAAACAGATCAATGAATGACAAATTAGCAAAGTTTGCAAGCTAGTAGCAAATGAACAATCATCTAGTACCAGAATCTCAATCATGCTCATTTGTATGAGAGCTCGTTTAAGTGAAAGACTATAACATAGTTACAACTCACTGCACAACAGAGAATCACTAGATCTTAGAGCAATTGATACTTCTCTACAAGTGACGAGATGCATCAACCTTGAAATGGTTTGTTCTAGCCAATTCTGCCTCAAGTTCATAGCAAACCAAGAATACAATGAAAACAAGTTAACAATTACAATCCAAGAAGCTATATGAACAAGAATGCTAATGATGAAGTTAGTCAATGAGTGTGAGTGCCAGAAGAGGAAAAAGACCAAATAAACAATCTTGTACTCACGGTTGGCTGCGTATTGTAAATGTAAATGATGACATGAAGAGGTCTCTTTGCAAACTAGGGGCTCATTATCTAAAGGAAGGACAAAGTCAACAGCCCAGTCCCGGTCTTAGAATTAGAAGACTCGAGGACCAAATACTTTAAAGGTGCTTCTAGTTCTCAGATGTACTTCTGGATTCTAAAGCCTGACAAGCAAAAAAAAAAGAGCGCCGACATGACAGGCACGATGCGTAGCTAAAGAATGCTAGTCACTGGTTGACTACAAATACCAGGTAATGCCCCAAGCAAGGCACACAGGGCAAAAAGCTTGTGATTTCTTCCATGTTCTGAATTTGTTTAACACAGTGACTGGGAAGCACAACAATATGTACATGACAGTAGTTTCTGAAGCAGCATAATTGGACACTGAAATGCAATCTAACAAGAATTGTTGTTTAGTGTACTATGTACCACATTGGTGGTTCATTTCATGTACTTGTACTGTATTGGGTGTTGAATGAAACTGATGTTCCAACCATGACAAACAGCACAAATCTCCTACCAACTGGTATTTAAGCCAATCATATTAACAAGGGTCCAGTGGCACACACACAGCATGACAGTACATCTACAGGTACTCGGATGGACCGACACAGAAACTCATGCAATCTAGTACAGACACTTCCATGGTCATTGCATGAAGTTTCATAGGAGCTCAATATTCATAAATTTTCTATTATGATTATACTCAATCATGCAGATTCCAAAATTTCAAAGAATTAAAGACAATACGTATATATATGTGTAATCTCTGCGTGTGTGAGAATGAGTCCATGTTCATCAAAAAGAACGTAAAGAGATAACAGCATGAGATAAATTTAATGCAACAGTTTTTAAAACAAACTAAAGCTTCAAATCAATTAAAATGACTTTAAAGAATCAGAGAACCTTCTATTGGTGCATCCCTAGTTTCAAGATCCAATACTTTGTTGTTCCCTATCTCATTTAGGGCACTCGCACAATTAACAAGATCATTATAATCAATTTCCTCCATTTGGAGCAACTGTGCACTGCAAAAAAAGCAAACGGTTGCACTAGTTCAGACCATAATATAGGATAAAAGAATAGGAGTTTAAGAAGAAAGAGCAATGTCATTAATTTTACATAGGCTAAATGAATTATTCCTCCAACCAGTTAGGAAACCAAATAAAAAGCTGCACCAGCAAAAAAATTTCTCCAGTATTTATATAACCATAGAAGAGTTTTAGACTACTTATTTCCTCGTTCCTGTCACCATCTACAAAAATTCTTGTATTACATTTTCTTGCTTTCTTTTCAATATGAATCGTGTGTAACACACTGCCAAAAAGAGTACTGACCTTCATTAAACAATCAAGTTTAAAAATCAGAAAATTATGCTAATTTCCAAGTACTGCATGTTGATAACTTCTATTTAACCTTTCGAATGGTATAGCCTTCCTGCAAATTCCTAAATGCACTCAGATAGAGGCACTACATTCTAATATTACTAATTATATAGAGAGTTGCATAAACAATGTAGCTGATTTGATATACACACATATCTTTGAAAATCCAGTTTAATTATGAAATATGTTTCTCATAGTTTTCAAATAAACACATTGACTCACGTGATATGTGCACTATAAGTGCATTGGACTCCATATATCCATCACATAAGAGCATGTTACATGATATACTAACATGTTAATCAAGTAAAATAAGAAGTACCTTTCCTTTAACAAAAAAAACAATCAACAAGCAATATTTGCAATCCTCTTTACAAGTCATACTAATCTAGAGTCCGAAAATTTTATAAAATTTTCATCGAGAAAAACTATAAAAAACAACAATGAACTGAACCAATAAAGGTATAAATCATAGATGTACATAAATTAGTTTGAAGATAGGAAAACAAGCTGGCTATTGTAGTTACTGAATCTCAAACAACTAAAGGGAAAACAATCCTCTATCTAGGTCATAATCTTTCATGGTATGCAAAAAATTGTGGAGATGATATTACTAGTGTTAAGGATTACAAAACTGACACATGCTGAGTTCTGATAAGCCAGCAGATTGATGTGGTACACAAATATGGACCTCAAATTCAAAGGATCAGCATAACTGGCCACCTGAATGAAGAGAGAGAAAAGAAAAAAGAATAATAAGGTAGGAAAAACAAACATGATGAATAAAGGGAGAATATCTTTTCTTATTCATCCTTTTCTTGCAGTGGGCAGAGTCCTCATCAATGATGGATTGAAGACTCAATTTTTAAGCACTAATATGCTAGAATACCATTTCATAATAAGTCATGAGCTCGTTAATTCAATAAATGAACTGGTTTGATGCAAAAAGATAAACAAAAGAAAATTTTCAGGGTCTCAAAGTGGTATACCTGGTCCAGATCCCAAGTGTGGGTGGACCAAGATGTAAAGTCTTGTTCGCCTGATATTCCTGATATAGGAATTCATTACTATGCAACAAACTTTAGAAAATTGGACATCCAAACAAACAATTATATCCAGAAAGTAAATTGATGTTCTTTGGTGCAACTATTATTTCAAACTTTTATATTCCAGATTTAAGTTGAGTTTTTATCCTTGATAGTAAAATTTGAAGCAAAATTACTCATAGCAGAAAGAACATGCCAGTTGAAACTAAAGAAAAAGTCTAAATTCTAAACTGCCTTACTTTTAGTTTCAACACACACAATAATTTTGGGAAGCAAAGAATCTAACCCTTGAATTCTTAAAAAAGGAAACAGGTAAATATATCAGAAACACCACTTCCACGTCTTCAGAACATGAAGTAGGAAAGCTCTATGCACAACACAGTAAAAGAGTTGTCAATACCTGCTAGGTTTGTAAAAGATCCCGCAACCATCACGTTTCTGTCCACTTCTTTTAATATAAAGGCTTAAATATCCAAGGTTCTCCATGTTACTTTTGTAAAAGGTACTGTACTCATCCAACTCCTACGAGCACAAACAATGTCATGAATTAGCAAAAAAGAAGTATCTACGCTGTGCTCGAAGGATGAGACTCTTAAAATTATCATGTCAGAAGAAAAGATTGAATGAGCCAGAATATATTTATAAAGAATTTTTCTGCATTTGGCAGTTGCACAAGGAAAATTCCGCTCTGAATTTGCAAGTTTTATAAGCAAAAAACATTTAGAACACACCTAACCCAGCATGCCAAGGAAATATTGCCCGCCAATCACCATTATTTGTGGACTTCAAGAATTTCAATGTACATTTAATAGATGATTAAAAACTCCTTTAGTTACCCATCTAAACTAGGCCCCTCAACTAATCGAAACTGTAACTCACCATCCACAATCTTAAAAGCCATATAGATGGTACACATTCATCTGAACCATACGTAGCCAGAGCTAGACATTTATGTCATTTTTTGGATTGGTTTCCAGTCTCCTACCAGATGGTGATGTCTCACATTTGAAATTGACATTGATTCTGATTGTTCTGCAATTGTTTATGCCCATTTCATGAGTTTCAAGAAATAGGTCCATTTCATCGTTGTAAAAGGCTAAAAGCCACCTGTGCAAAGATTATGACATTACAACCAGATACTAAACTTTTACTTGTTTTTTGGATAAGCTTCAGTTCTCTTAATCCAACAGTCGTGCCCTAGTATAAAATGATCATATTAATTTCAGTACAGTTTAATGCTTTCTTCAAGTGCCTAAAGCAATCATTTATCATTTCTACATTCTACTGACAAGGTTTATTGAGATTAGTACATTATAAACACCGGTTGGTTGTCATGACATGTATGCTTAACCATGATCCACAACATATAAAATGACAGAAATAAAAAAATAAAAAACAAGT
Organism: Musa schizocarpa; assembly: GCA_900464855.2. Classification (NCBI taxonomy): domain Eukaryota; kingdom Viridiplantae; phylum Streptophyta; class Magnoliopsida; order Zingiberales; family Musaceae; genus Musa; species Musa schizocarpa. The sequence continues at coordinate 14,064,226 of LS990922.1, forward strand.
CTTACAAAAAATGTTTGAAAAGAATGCTGTAGACTTCAATAGACAAAGGACAATATTAGAAAATAATAAATATAATAAAAATCAAGGTTCGCCGTATCGTACCATACCGGCATTTCGACCCGGGCTCGGTACGGTACGGTACCAGTGTATCAGGCGGTACATCAGGGCGTACCGAGCGGTACACCCTGGTGTACCGAACAATTTTATATTTTTATACTATAGAAGTGCTACAGTATAGTACTGTAGCACTGTAGCGTTACCGGATGGTCCGTGTACCGATAACCTGTCGGACTGGTACATACCACCCGGTACGGGCGGTACACTTCGGTATGGCAGACGTTGATAAAAATGATATTTACATACAGATCGTGATAACAAAATGAAGTCACACAATGAACAAAAAATTTCTCAGCAAAATCACAATTGATGATCTAAATAAATTTGCTAAAAACATTGCAGTTAATGCAACAAGAAATTTCACCAGTTGGTGTAGGGACTATCATCTGCCATTAGAGTTTCAGAGAAAATACAGCAAAATAGTCCAATAAAATGTCAGGCAAGGGAGCTAGAAGATTCTGGGATAGAGAAAATCTGATAGATGATGATGGAGATATCAAGGTCACTGGCCTCAAGAAAATCCAAGTTTACATTGATATTTAGATAACTGGACTGAACATATAACCAAAAACAGACAAGTTCAAGGTTTAGAGATACAACAGGGACCAAACAGAAGGCTGAACCATGATGACATAATAAATAACAAGTATTAATGAATATAGAAAAGTAATACTAATTGAACAATAAACAAAACTATGAAACAGTTTTTCATCACTAATTAAACAATTAAAAGATGGATCTATCAGGCATTTTTCACGCTACATTTTTTCCAACCTGAAGCACTTGGCTACATTTTCCATACATGAAATGGTAAGTTAGCTAAGAAGAGAAGGGCATATATAAGGTTCCCTTGCTTGCAAGCCTCTGAGATGTAGAAGGCACTAGTAGTCTGGGAGAGTACAGATCATGGAAGGTGTTTTGGGGGCCTGGAGAGACGAGTCACGTAACAAGTGGAGTCACACACGAGTGAATGTGATGACGATGGTGTTGCTGAACAGACAAATTCATCTGTGGCAATGTCTTGTTCAAAGTTCTGTTGACAAAGGAACAATAACACATTGAACTCACAGCTAGCACACATTCAGATAGAGAGACGGATAGAGAAATAGACTAATATGGAGGAGAGAGAGCAAGAGAAATACCAAAATTGGCTAGTTTCCAATGGAGCTCTGGTCACAGGTTGTTGTCCCTTAGTTAACATCAAAGATAAACATGCCAACAAGCAACCATAAGTCATAAATGAGGTTGGTCTTTTTTTAAGATAAATGATGTCAACAAGTGATCCTCAAGTCATATGTAAAATACAAATTTTGTTGATAAAATCAAACTCCAAACAAAAAATCAATTGATTTAACCTAAAATTAACCTTAACATCCACCGACAACTCAAACTAGCTATTCCAAATTTACAGGGAAAGATAAAAAAATCTAAATGCCATGTTATAAGACTTGATCTAATCCTAGTTACGCTCAGAAAGATTCAAGCTCAAACTCATAATTCACTCAGATATGTTGACGCTCTAACCTGAATCCATGGTGGTGGGTGAAAGGGGGGGGAATTTACTACAGGCATATAAAACCAGACAATAATTCATGACTCGACTAACATTATATCCACTGGTTCTCTAGAAGAACCCAAATCTTCAATGTGCAAACCACCTTGATTACCATGCAGGTGGATACCCACAATTGTTTCTGGGACACAAATCAGTTCAGAAAGAAATGACCACCAATGCACACAAACAAAAACAAAGGAAAATGGCATGGACTATAATCAAGGGGTCGGCTAAGTCAGGAAGCACAAATAAGGTCAAATGCCATGGGAAAACAATGGAGCAATAGTTCCACCATGAAGCTCCAGACATTTTGGTACTGAACTCCTCGAAGTTAAACGGAATACTTCAACATCTCTTTCAAATCATCTAAATAATGATAATATCTTGATGACATGCTGCAGAGCTGAAGGTCAGAAAATCACTTCAGAGTCCTTCAATGATTCTAGCAGGATATTGTTTTGCAACACACAGTAGTAAATAAAGTGGGATCCCTGAATGTAGTGGCTGGTGAAACAATGATTAAAAAACAGAATCTGGTAATCAATTAAAAGAAAGCACAACAAGATACATCAATGCTACCTTAGTTATTTGTTAGAGAACAATATAAAAGGCATGAATATATTCAAACCTGTATACAAAGAAAATCAGCATCAAAGTTCTTGAAATCCATTAGAATAGCTTGTGAACGAGCTTTCCACCTACAACATTATGTACTTGTTACACAATCATCGGTGAGAAATAGGGTACAATACAACAATTAGTAATAATTACCACCCTCAGCTTCCTATTTAATACAGAACCATGTCGAAAACCAATATCATATGATAGAGATATGTATGCATAGAGATATGTATGCAAACTCACATATGAGCTAAAACAGTGTTAAGACATATGCATGAAAAGAAGGGTGTCTCCTGTTAAATAGTGTAAAGAGTTTCTCCATAATGATAAATTGTATTATATGTTCTCTTTGTCAGAACAAAGAACAGGATGTACTGACACATGGCACATGTATATATGTATATCAAGGTTTTGAAAATTGATACCAAAAACCATATCGAAATCTTAATAACTGGTATATAACAGTCAGTAAGGCACTGTAGACATCATTAAACCAATAAAAAATTACTAATATTTTGGTTAATATGCATTGACTGGTACAATCAGTACATTAGTCTAGCAGTATATGGTTGGGCCAATATAGCACACACATTACACCATGATATATGAAACCATGTATCTTTAATTAAAGCATGAAGAACAGAATCAATAGTATCAATCTTCTAAAGAAAATTAAAGTAGGAATTATATACACAATAACAATTTAATTACTTCAACTTCAGCATGAATTGTTAATTATTATTAACTAACCAAGTTTGAGTTACGACACCATTTTGATGAAAGCACACAAAAAATAGACACAAGAACCAAGTCACATGAAGAACAACAAACGATTAATGCAAAGCACAGTAAGAATATAAGTACGTGTTTAGGAACATGTGCCATGCTGCATGGCCAGCATCGATGTAGTTGCATGACCAGAAAGTTGATTTTGTTGCTACATTATGTTTCCAGGGTACCAAGACTATTTTAGTCTAAAATATCAAAGTGACCAGCGACAAAATGTTGAAACAAAATTTTCTGTTCAGCAGATGGCATGGACAAATTTTCTAGATCCTAAAGGAACCTTCTAAGGAGAAACTAGCTTAACAGAAGCATGCTAAATGACATATCAGCATCATAAGTTTGACTAATGTGAAGTAGTATGGCCTGAAAAGGTTCATGATTGAGCTGTTGGCTAAACGAATAAGAAGATAGCATTCTCAAGTATATTGACTGCTAGACATAAGACATATACAGTTCTTTGTGTATGGCAAAGATCACAAGTATGACAATGCTATTCATGGTTCATTCTGATTCTAGATCTATGGTTCGATACTTAATTCAACTTTTGTTTGTGTTTCAAATCAAAATCCAGTCATTTAGGGATACAGTGCGTGTTAATATGCATAACAGCGACTAGCTTGCCTATTTGTATATACCAATACTAAGTCAGTCCAGCTCCAGTATGAAACTAATTAACGTTACTCAATTAACTGTAAACAAAGAATGTTAAACTTACTTGAGACAGGAAGATGGAGAATGCTGAAAATAAGAACTCTTCACATAAACCTGCAAATCAAGATCACGAGTCCAATGCATATATAATTAGAATACCTTGAACATTAATTAGCATATCACTAATAGTCTAATACATCTATGCAAGGCATGCACTCATGGAAAAAGAAACATTTTAGAGAATAAGTAGAACTAGATCCATTTCTCAAACGGTTGGCCGTTTACTGCCTTGTATGGCAGTAAAACTATCTGATGGGCCATCATGGTGCAGCACCCATTACAAACTTAGAATCCTTGGTTTAGTATATTCCAGTATTTTCAATGTTTTATTATTTTATCTCAGTATATCACAAAAGATGTTTGCGTTGTTTGTGGGTGGTGACATAAAGGTTCGTGTCGTCAACTAACAAGAAGTCAATAAGGAGCTCATGCTAGCAATCTGGATACAAGAGAATGAAAGGATACAAGTCACACATTCTAACAGTTTTTTTAGCATGTTATTGTTCTTAAATCCTCACAACATACCTATCACATTCATAAGTCGCTGATCATTAAGGTTTTTAAAATTTGGAAACTACTTTTTTTAATACAAAATTAGGAAACTAAAAAAAAAAATCTTTCAAAGAAAACAATTTTCTCTATTTATGATGCTATTCTAATCTGATACTTCATTTGAAAAATTTTCTAGCACATAATATATGAATGTTTGATTGGAACTAAAACTAAAAATGCGGCCTTTATGGTGTTCTACCAACACAATATACAAAAAACAAAATACTAGACTTTCAAGGTTAAAGTGTCTAATGAAGTCCAAATAATACAAACATACTGGAAGTTGATTGCATTATGCATATTTAACTTAATACTGCTGGAAATCAATATTTTGATGGATTTTTTCCATATGTTGCAGCCATTAGAAAACTTCAGTGAAATCTTCCTTTGAAATTTCCAGATTTAATTTATGTATATGTCTGTACAGGCGTCTGCTGCTGGCTTCCTTCAATTATTTTACTTCAGGGAAAATCAATCAGATATTTTTCTTTCACAAAGACTACATAAAATGAAAGAGAATCAACACTTACACTCAATGCACTTGATAATGGGGCAATGATCCAAAAATGTACGATAAAAATTAAAAGGAAAGAAACAAACCAAAACCAAATTTAAATAGCTACTTAATCAGATAGCCACATGCTTCATCATCGTCAAACAATAAGGTAACTCACCAAATGAAGTAAAACAAGGAAAGCAACGAAACCAAAACAAATTAATAAAGGACACTTAGCCACATGTTTCATCATCATCAAAGCAATAAGAATATAGTCCAACATTGAAGTAAAACAGCTCGACAATGCACAGTTAGAGTACCACTGTTACATCATACCTGTGCCAGAATGTTATAGGAGATGAAGCGAAATTTAAAACCTACAAAATAAATCAAAACAGACATATTTAAAGAAGCAAAAAGTCTAGATCAGTTGAAGCAGTTGTAGTAGCATTCAGGGATATAGAACAAAAATAGGGGTACTGAAGACAGAATAAATGACACAGAAACAAGAAAATAGGCAGGAACAGAATCCTCCATAAAAAAATAAAAAAAAGAGAATACACAAAATAATAAAAAAATAATTAAATACGTACATCCCATTTGTCCTCATTTTGCAGACCACTAAATAACTTAAAAACAATGTACTCTAGATTTCTAGTCATAAAGGACTATGCCAAACGAGATCAATTCCTGAATCCTAATCAACTTAAAAAATCCAATTATTGATAGGTAAAAGGTTATCCTAACTAGACATAACTTAAGACTGTCAATTCATCTCAGAACACTAAATTTGCCAAAACAAGGCCAGTATTAAATCTAAATGTAACTTGACTACAGTGGTGGTATACAAAATATTTGGGACCTTATTGCTCATGTTGTTGATATCCAACCAAAATTTTTTATCACTTGAACACAATTTTGAGATTTCGTTCATGTATACGAGTAAAAAAAATCTTTAAAATAGCTTTCAAATGAATTTAGACTCACTGGAATCTCAAATATGTACAAAAAATTAAGCCTTAAGGAAGCTACTTTGTTCATTGTAGACTGAGAGACATATCAATTGTTAAATGATGCAGTCATACTGCATATTACAAGTCAAACTTTGGCAAATATTTAAAGTTTTAACCTAAGAAATTTCAGAAATACTTGAAGGCACATCCAGATTCCTTTGCACGCTACATTAAAACATATATTTTTCAGTTAGGAACCTTGATATCTTGCATGCGGTTAAGATGCAGCAGAAGCAGCTGCAAAGAGATCCCTGGATACATCATTATCATGCAACCATTTTGTGCCAATCAATTCATACAGCCACCAAATGCAAGAAATTGAACGAATATGGAGTATCATAAGAAAATGCAAGATCCAAACAGTATTATAGCATTCATGATCCATTTTCAAATGCATGCACTATGTTTTATGAAACAGTCTCTTATGGCATGAGCATATCTTGAAATCTGAATATGAAAAAGAAATGCTATGAAAGATTTAATTGACAGATACTCAGCTGCTAGCATATAACTAATTATAGGAGCACCTAAACTATCAAGTCAATTCCTAAGGTGTGAACATGGGCTTTCATGGGTGCTCTAAAGCCCACTTCATCCTGATCAAGATGTGAATTTAGGCAAAAGTTGGTAGAGCATAAAGAATAAGTTGGAAATTTTATATGAATCTCAAAAGGACCATTGAGCTTTGATAGCCAAACAGAGTGGATGCTACTTGAAGTTTCTTAAGAACAATACAGGAACAGATTTTTTTCTGGTACAGCTATAACAAATAACAATAGCAAATTCACAGCAGGATGTAAGGCTTGGGTCTCAAGGTTTATCAACCAGAGGAAAAATGGGAGAATACCAACCTAAAACTCTCAAGTGATGGAGGATATACATATAATAAAAAATGTTTGAAAGAGATAAAGTTCCTAGGGTAATACAATCAAATCCCAATTTCTACATGAAAAATGTAAAAAAAAGAAATACTGAGAAGAAAGGCAACAAAAAGACACCGAGTAGAGCAAAGGACAAATAATAGGCAATAATATTTTCCCACGCATACATAGCATTACATTTGAAGGTTAGCCTTGGGGCAATTGTAAAGTTGATCCTTTGTGAGCTGGGCGACCAGGGTTGAGTCATGGAAGTCTCTCTACTTGTTGAGTAATGCTATGTGAATTGATCCTTCCTAGACCTTGCATTGACAAAAGAATCATGCACTAAGTTTGTCTCTTTTTATGTCCAGCATTATGTTTCTGAAACCATAAATGAGTTGCTTTCCTCCTTTGAAGAGCAAGTGCAAGCAAAGAGGACTTGTGTCAAATTCAGAATTTATTGGGCTAGCTTCTAGATCCTAGGCATTAGGCTTCTTCAAGTGACAGGGCAAGTTCTTCAGATGTGTCTTACACAGAAGTTACTTTGGACTTCTTTACCTGGTTGCATAATTTGTCAAAGAATTAACAGTACCATTACCAAGTTTGGAAGGTAATAGAAGTATTATGCACCTAAAACTACGGGTATTAATATCATACAAAAGCAGATTTCGCTAACAGTTTTCAACCCTCAAGGTTCTTAGGAACAAAAAGTGATTGCTAAGATAGAACTCTCAATATGGTAGAGTGTAGCATATACCATTTGAAGCATTTGCCACATCTTGAGAATCTTCCAAATGAATAAACCTTGAGCATATAGGCTTAGCCATTGCATTTATTCTCCTCTTGCAAATCCTGATGAACGGCCAAACCATCAAGCCAATGAAAAGGTAGCAATTGCTTTTTTTCAGTTACTGCATCTAATGAATTTCTTAGGTTCTTTAGGTAGAATCATTAAGAGCTTTTTGGTTCCTCAAAGACACAAGCAGTAATTACAAAAAGGGATCAGGTAAAGGTAAAGCGCAAACCAATTACCAAGTAGAAATTTTCAATCTCTACATAAGAAAGATTTGTAGAAGGCATGGGAATCAAGCTTCAAGATGCCACAATGCTGACACACCAAACAGGAAAAATACACTTGAGCTAGAACACTATTTGATGCTTAAAACTAAAATCAACAGTAAAGCTTTTAAATGGCAGAATTGCATGGTAACAACATTGTACAAGAAAAAGTGCCTAGATATCATGGAACTTGTGGATAAACCAGTAAAGATCGAATGACCATGATACCTTAAAAATTAAAACAAGTAGGGCGGTAATTGAAAGTATTAGATCTGCATGATAAAAGCTATTTAATTCTCAAAGCACTCTAGGTGGCAATAAATCATGTTAAACTCTTATACACCTGAAACACAGATTTATGTTAAAACATTATGCACCTTAAACACGGGTTTTTATTGGGAGGGTATGATATATCTAAACCCCATTATCCCGACTCATCCGCGAGCAACTATCTTAATCCAAGCAAAAGGTTACATTTTCCTTTTACGCTCTGCCAACTATTCATGTAAAAATAAGCACCTTAGTAGAAGAAAAAGAAAGACATGCCCGCGTAGTTTATTCGAAAAAAAATGCTGGAAAGCAGAAATTAAGGACAAGCCAAAGACTTCATCAACTGATGCATCTATTGTCATTAATATATATATATATATATATAAATATATATAAACCATTGTTAAATTGAAGATTTCAACAGCATCACGCGTATAACACACCGGAGGTTCATCATCAGATTGTACCTTCGTGAAGCGAGAAAAGAAACAATCAAATATACACTTATCAAGAAACTAAACTTTTTAAATATCTCTGAAGAAGGGAAAAGAAACACATCAAGAAACTTAAAGTCCATGATAGCTAGAAAGATTCTTCTGATCCAGATCCTACAAACTCCACGGCTGATGAAAAAGCCAAGAAGGCAAACAAAGAGGGGGGAGGGCTGAGTTGACGGGAACAAAAGGAGAAGAAGCTACCAGGGAACTACAGAGGCGGAGAAGGGTGGCCTTAGGAGGAGAGGAGATACAGGAGGCATCGCTTTTATTTCTCCCCCACCCAAACTATTTATAGATCTCCCGAGGCGACAACAAAACCTGCTATGTCGGCAGCCGTTTCTTTTGATTTGGAAGTCCAGCCGTTACAGATAGATAAAAGGAGGGATATGGACGGGTCGGCTGGGGCCCTGCCGGGCCGGGTAAAAGGAAGGGCCGCAAGCAATCACATAGAACCGACCCGCCAAGGTCGGTGTCGTAATGGCAACCCAGGAGACGGGGAGCTGTGAGCAGCAAAATGACGGTGGACGTGGAAGCGGCCACAAGGTGTAGCGGAGGGAGGAGGCAGGCGGGGAGCAGATGGTGATGGTAGTGCGACTTGTTGGTCAATCGAGGGAAGGGAGGGGAAGAAAAGGCGAGCGCGAAGGAGGAGGAGGCGGCGGGGAGATCGCTGGGCGCTTTAGGCTGTGGGTGGGAGCGAGCATTGCGCTACGATCGAACCTTAACTCGATTGACGAACTCCATCGGCCGTGTTCGAATCAGGTCAGGTTAACGTGACAAGTCCGGGTCATTCCCATCCTGGTAACTCCATGGTTACTATGAACGCTGTTTTGTTCGGTGAGTAACTCTGCACCCTCGGCAGATTTGGACATCTCGCATCGACCGGCCTCTGACTTAAAGCTGGTCAAACATATTATCAATGCTAATGTATTCTGTCTTTCTTGGATCATGAAGATAAATTTTAGATTAACATTCAACATGCCGTTATCTAAAACCTTAAGACAACCACTCTTGTAAGCATCAGTCGCATGCTAGAAGGGATTTCGCTAAGCTTTTTGCCCTCTTCAGGGGAGAGGGGGGGGGCTTCACAAAGTTGTTGGTACGAGCACTCACATTAAGATTTGGACGCACCCAAGGGTTGGGTTAGTAATCTTCCGTTTAGTCATTGGCCTATCTTCCCTAATATCAATGTTGTGGAACAATTTGATACCATAGTTGCTCTACTTGCTGCAGGTTGCTAGGATATAGGAAAGCTGAAAGCTCAATGATGCATGCTATCCTTTACTGAATGATCGATCGCATCCTCGAGATTCATCTGTCATAGGCCCCTTTGATGATACTTGGACCTAACTCTCAACCCGAGAGTATCCCTCGTTGCTAGTTGTGCATACAGATATGTCAGGGAAAGCAAACATCACGAGGATTAAACATGGATCGGTTGGAAGGCGTGGCGTGGCGTGGCGTGGCAGCTTTCGGTTGTATCTAATGTCAAAATATATATCTAGAAACTTCTTTGGAATCGACTTCCTATTGTTGATCTCTTTGAAAACTCTTTCATGGCCAACAGAAACTATGCCTTGTTTGTCATCTTTTTAGTAATTCCTTGTCACACTTTCTCTTCGAATGTAACTTCACTTTTATCCTTTCGAGGCCTAGTTCGAGAGAGGATCTCTTTCTCCTTTCACTCATTCGATGATCGAGGGGAGGGAACCCAACTAAGTGAGAGATATGATATTTCAAAACACAGTTGCCTCTGGATTAAGAGCTTAGTAGCCAATTGCTTTAAGTACATTTGGCAGAATCGAAATAGCTATTATTATTTGTTAGGATCAAATTGACACTAAAAGAGGGGTGAATTAGTGCTTTTAGAGAATTACGTCGATCGTAAAAATTTGTATGCTAAAATCATATCAGAAAAACGTTGGAGCTTAAAAATGTTCGTAGGAGAGTGATGAAGATATAAAATAGTTGCAAAGTAAGTAAATAGCAAAGAAGAGAAGATACACCAATTTTATAGTAGTTCAATCGTCGTGACTTATGTCTACTATCGATTCCTCCTCTGTTGAGGCCATCGACATCTACTAATGGTCTTTCTTTAATGGGCGAAGATCAATCACCCTTTTACAACACTTTCTCTTTTTCATAGGTTTAGGAGATAACATTTATAACCCACTCACCTCTCTCTTAAACTGAAATCAATACTTAGAGTTAGAAGAGAGGAATTCCGACAAGATTACAATAGCATTTTTCCTAATTTTTGTTCTTAGTTAATATGTTAACTAAGCAAGGATGAGTGGGGTTTTTATATGCCCCGGATGGATTCAAATTTGGTGCCAAAATAATCTCATCCCGGGTTTTCAGGGTACTAACAGCACTTCGTTCGATCCTTCGACGCATCGTCCTCTCATTTGACGTATTGCCCAATCAGCATGTTAATTCCTGTAACTTTTGATCTCCTTGGCGCAATGTCCAATCTTTTAGCCCGATGCCCGAACTCACAACATAAAGTCCTTCTGCCAACACATCGACCGATCCTCCGGTCCGACGTCCAATCTCTTGACATATTCAACTCTGGCCCAACATCTAATTCCTCTTACTTTAATCAATTTGTCTCTCCTCGATCAAAGCTAGTCTTGCGTTACTCAAAATGCAGATTAGATCACAAACTCGTTAATTGATTTCAATATCAAAATCCGAGATTCAACAATCTCCTCCTTTTTAATAATGACAATCAATTGATGATAAAATTTAAACTAAACTCCCTCCATCAATGTATCATATTGATAAAAACTTTAAATTTAGAAAATCATGACTATTTCATCATTGCATGCATCATGATATTGAAAGAACCAATTAATCACATCATTGTATGCATCTTAAAATCATGAGTATTTCATACATAATCAAAGTACATCATGCATGATCATTATCATAAATTCTCCCTCTTTGTCATCAATAAAAATGAGAAGTACAACCGGTAAGTTTCAAGCTAGCAATTTAGCAAGATTTATATCACTTTAGAACATGCAAGCTAACAAGTTGGCAAGTGTTACTTCTCTTTAAAGTATGAAGACTAGCAAGTTTGGGCTTCTCTTAAGATGAGTAAGGTAGCACTTTTCTCTCGATGTGTAAGATAGTAATTTTCTATTTCTTTGAAATATACAACCATGCAATTTTGTTTTCTTTTGGAACGTGCAAACTAGCAATTTTTGCTTCCTTTTATAAGCTAGTAAGTTTTCTTTCATTGAAATGTGTAAAGTAGCAATTTTTGCTTCTTTTGTGATGTGTAAGCTAGTAAGACTTTCTCCTCATTTGTTATTGTCAAAGAGAAGGAAAGAATACAATGATATAATTTTTCCCTTTTTTACACCAATGATTCAATCATATCGTGAGATATATAAATCATAAATACAAGAGAATTGTATATCATAAAATTCAAGTCTAAGTGACATATCATGGTTAATTTGAATGCATCTCTTCTTTAGAAAATACCAAGAAGAATCGTAGGAGGACAATTAATGAAAATATCTTAATTTATAATAAATCTCAATTACCAAATATCGAGAAATCAAGATTATGATTATGATAAAAATTTCTCTATGGTAAAAAGAAATATAGGAGAACTTGATTCATGTATAAGAAATATCAAGTCATGAAGATCATGATTCATAAAAAAATAAATCTCAATCCATAAATTTTTTTTGTAAGAAATGCCAAGTCATCATCATCATCACTTTGAGCATGATACTAAAATAATAAATTTTTAAATCACTATTACTGGGGTATGCATGATACCAAAATATGATTTCAAATCATCAAGGTATAACATACACAATTTCAAACCATTATCAAGGTCATAGTTTGTTTGCATAAATTTCTTCTTTGATAAATGGTAAGAAAAAATCATCAAAAATAGAAAAAATTTTGATTCTCATAAAAGATATCTCAAGTAGAGAAATCGAAAGAAGTTCATGATTTGGTTAGAAAATTTTCATTCAAATTCAATTTGTTAACTCCAAACTCATCATCAAAATCACTTTTCTTACATTTGAAAAATTCATTGAAAACAATGTATATTGATTCCTATAAGATTAAAAATAGCTAAAATTCTTTGAGTTCATTTGTGTGATTGATTTTATAATAGCATGCCCTAATCTTACATACAAAAGCATTGCATTATCATCTAAAACCGTAAAGCAATACGAAAATCATCAAGATCAATATATTATTATTTGTGTAATCATAAACTATCTTCAATCAAAATATTTATTATCACAAAAATCATCAAGTTTCAATCATGATATTTCCTTTATTATTGTTAGTTATAGTAATATATTTTTCTTCTTTAAGTGAATCTAACTCTTCATATTTTGTGTAATGAGTTAACATGAAATTTTATACTCAATTTTTTTATTTTTTTTTAAATCACTAGAAAGAGAAGCATGATCCCTTTTTTTTATTTTATTTTTCTTATTAATTTAAAAATAACTCATGAAAGCCACAAGACGTAATTCGCCACCTCTTCTTTGTCGGTTTGCTTCTTGTCTTCGGATGCACTCGAATCGTCCCAAGTCGCTTTAAGTATTTTCTTTTTATTTTGTAGCTTCTTCTTTACTTGGGGATATTCGCTTTTGAAGTACCCCAGCCGATTACATTCATAGCAAGTTGTTTTGTCCTTTTTAAGTTTATTTTTATTCTTAGATTCTTGTTTTATGAGTTTTTTTAATTTTATTATGAGGAGTTCAAGGTCATCATTACTAAAGCATTCGCTCGAGTGGTCTTCTTTTATTCTAAGTATCAAATCCTTTATATTTTTTGGAAGATTATCTTCATGTTCATCATATACCTTGCACATCATTTCATATATCATTAATGAATTAATAAGTTTTTCCAATGAAAATTTACTTAAGTACTTTGGCTCTTGTATTGCAGTTATTTTTAGATCTCAACTCTTTAGAATAGATATTAGAATCTTGTTTATAAGTTCAAGATTAGAAAAATATTTGCTAAAAGCTTTTAAACTAGTGATGACATTCGTAAAACAGGTGTACATGTCAACAATAGTTTCGCTTGACTTCATTCGAAATAGTTCAAAATTATGTATCAAAAGATTTATTTTAGACTTTTAGTTCTATTCATGCCTTTATGAGTTACTTCTACTATGTGCCAAAAGTTACTTCTACTATGTGCCAAATCTCACGTGCAATTTCACATAAAGAAATATGATTAAACTTATTTTTGTTCAAAGCACAAAATAAAGCGTTCATAGCTCTAGCATTCAAAGAAAAAGCTTTTTTCTCCAAATCATTCAATTTATTTATCAGATTAAAAGACTTTTAAAAATTATTTTCAATAATATTTCATAAATTGAAATCCATAGAAAGCAAGAAAACTCTCATTCTAGTTTTCCAATATATGTAATTTGTTCCATTGAACATAGAAGGACGAATGATAGAGTGACCCTCTTGAAAGTTGAAAAAAATCATCTCTCTTAGGTGTTAAACCAAATAGAGAGAAACATAGCTCTGATACCAACTGGTAGGATAAGTCAGCACTAAGAGGGGAGAGTGAATTAGTGCTTTTGGAGAATAACGTCAATCGTGAAAATTCATACGATAAAATCATATCGGAAAGACGTTCAATCTTAAAGATGTTCATAGGAGAGTGATGAAGATGTAAAGTAGTAGCTGTTAGGAAATCTGGGGGGCGACATCACATACGCAGCGGAAGAATAAGAAAACAAAATCTCTTATTCCCAAAAAGATGTTTGTCGTCGTGCAAAGATTGGTGCGCAAAATCCGCGAAACTTAAAACTGCGTATAGAGTAGATTGTGTTACCTAGGGAGATCGTATATCTTTGTTTCCTTATAGATCTTTAGGAGAGGGTGAAGGAGGTCAAGCGTCCTCTTCTCTAGCGGTGATCCACATAGTAGGGCTGCGACGACGCTCCTCAAAACTCTAGGCCTACTCTAAGGTGGAGAGGGGGAGGAGAATAGGAGAGGCAAGCAAAGGCTCTAGCCTATGAGGCTCTGAATCCCTCCTATTTATAGAGGTTCCATGTCAAACCCTAATGGATCCTCGCCTAGTGGGTATTGGATCTGCATCCAATAACCCAAGCCTTTTATATTAGTGGATCTCTATCCAATAATCTCTCATGGGCTCTTATTGGATTTCATCCATGGGATCCAATAATTCAGGGGCTTATTGGATATCCAATAAGATAAGGGCTCCGTCAGATATCTCATATCCGAACCTCTACTTATTGTAATGCCTACCATATGTGTGTGACCCTCTAGGCCCAATATCGAGCTGGCCATGAGTCATACCTGTCAGAACTCCTTCTAACTCAATGAATTATTATCTCTATAATAATTCACTTGAGTCATCGACTACGGACGTACTAGGCCACTACGCCGTAGTCCCCAGACGATATAGGGGAATTCAATCCATTGGACCTGTCTATCCTCAGTTACCGTGTACCTATAGTCCCTCATCCATCTAATATCCCAGAGACCGTATATCGAGCATGGTGCTGTCAAACCCATACGGTTTCTACTCGAGTCTCGCTCTAATCGGATTCTCCCGGAGAACTATTTCTCTCTCAATCCGAATGACCATGGCCAGAGATTTGTCTGAGCAAGAACACATGGGATATTCCTCTCATGACGCCGAGAGTGGATGATCCTCTATTAACACTTAATAGCCCTCGTAAGATCGACTACCACTCCTAGTGACCAACTGTACTAGATCTGGGACAGCCAAATATATAAGTCTAGTATCAAAGAGTGGAGCACTCATACAGGACATCCTTGGTGTCTCAAGTCTAAGGACCAGATACACCACTGAGACTATGAAATTGTTATCTAATAATAAGGCATAATCAACCATTCAGCATTCTATAAGCGGATCAATCAGTGAACTCATTCTCCAATGAGTACCTATACTGTATCTCTAGTATCCCTACACGAGCAGCTATGTGACCAGCTTCATCCATCATATGCATGGGTATACAGTACACCAATCTATCCGATTATCACGATGTCCCTCCCGAGTAACCTATGATCGGGATTATTTAGGATCTGTGTTTAAAGGTGAATCGGTCTCATTATTGTAATCTCATCACGATCCGATTTTCATTGCACGAATCCAAGGACATCATAATATATACATGCATATATGCAATAATTAATATAAAGTGATAAATGTCAAAATATAATAAGCAAAAAGATTCCGTGTCAAGTGACACGTGCCATCACTTACGTGATTAGCTTATTGGGCACCTATGATTAGCAGTAGCAAAGTAAGTAAATAGCAAAGAAGAGAAAGAACACCAATTTTATAGTGGTTCAGTCGTCATAACCTACGTTCACTCCCGATTCCTCCTTTATTGAGACCATCAACATCCACTAACAATCTTTATTCAATGGGCGAATACCAACCACCCTCTTACAACACTTTCTTCTTTTCATAGGTTTATGAGATAAAATTTATAACCCACTCACCCTTCTCTTAAATTGAAATCAAAACTTAGAACTAGAGGAGGGAAATTCTCATAAGATTACAACAGCATTTTTCCCAATTTTTGTTCTCAGTTGATATGTTAACCGAGTAGGGACGAGTGAGATTTTTATAGGCCCCCAAATGGATTCAAATTTAAAGTCAAAACGGTCTCATCCTAGGTTTTCGGGGTACTGGCGATACCACTACCAGTACTGGGCCGTACCATCGCCTGTCATACTAATAACTAGCGGTACCACCGCTTGTCATTCTAACACTGGGCGATACCACCGCTAATCTGACAACTGACACTAAGCAGTACCATTACCTAGTCTGGTGGTACCACTACCTGACACAGTCTGTAAGACTATGTTTAGGCGGTACCACTGCCTAGTTGGCAATACCACCTCTTGACACAGTTTTGTTAGGAATGAGTCGGCACTAAGGGGTGAATTAGTGCAGCGGTAAAAATTACGTCGGTTTGAAAATCTCGTTGCAAATAAATCCATTTCGAAAGATGTTAACTTGAAAGTGTTGAATCTCGGATTTTGATGATAAAATCAATTGATGGGTTAATTGATCTAATCCATATTATTGAGTTAAGTGTGCATGATTAACTACGATAACCAGAAAACACAAAGCAAGGATACCGGAGTCAAGTTCGATGGACGTTTAAGAGTCCGAAGAATCGTCGGAGATGCTGCCGGAACCAACCGAGAAGAAATCGGGAACTTGTCAGAATTTTTGAAAGTTCGCCAAAGAGATCGTCGGAGGTTCACGGAGATCACCGAGAAGGCTCGGCTACTCATTAAAGTCATCACAAGTTCGGGAGCTTGCTGGGAGTCCGTCGGGAGAAGTTCGTCGGAAAGCTCGCCGGAACAAGACTCGACGTTCGCGGTTGAAAACTTGCTTAGGATGTTTTTTTTGTTATATAGTTAACGTGTAATTAGGATTAGGATTAAGAGATAATCCTATATCCTGGTTAGGGGCCAACTGGGCCCAAAATTAGACTTGGTTTGGGCTAAGTTTGAAGCCCAACTAGTCAACCGAAGAGTTTGGCAGTGGCACCGCCCAGCACCTGAGAGCTGGGCGGTGGCACCGCCCAGCACTGTCAGCGCCTGACACTGACAGGTGGTGGTACCGCCACTAACAGGCGGTAGCACCGCCAGCATCGGAAACTCCAAGAGAATTCAAATTTGGAGCCCAAATTTGAATCCTCTTGAGGCCTATAAATACCCCTCAAATCTCAGCTGAGATTACAACTTTTTTAGCAGCAAGTGTTTGAGAGAAAGGCCTTAGAAAAGTCCTTGCTAGTCTTGTTTTCAATTTGCTAGTGTTCACCTCTTTCTTTCTTGCTGAAAATCTGTAAGAGAGTGAACCGCTTGTAAAAGAGTTGTAAGAGGGGTATTCACCCTTCCCTTTCAAGAGATTAGCTAGTGGAAGGTGGGAGCCTCATCGAAGAGGGGCCTCGCAAGTGGATGTAGGTCACTTGACCGAACCACTTCAAAAACGGCGTAATCTCTGGTTTGCATTTCATTACTGTTATTTACATTACTGCAAACCTTCTTACTTGCTTTATTTCATCATTACCTTTGCTGCACAACTTTGCGAATACACTTTTAAGTTAAGCACTTTCGATTCCGATTTTTATCGTACGAAAGATTTGTCGAAACCAACGTTTTAAACCGCTGCACTAATTCACCCCCCCCTCTTAGTGCCGCTCTGATCCTAACAATTTGTATCAGAGCAAGGCTCACTCTCATATTTGGTTTAATACCCAAGAGAGATGGCTTACTCTGGCATGCATGAGGGACACTCTATCACACGTCCACCTATGTTTAATGGGTCGGATTACACATATTGGAAGACTCGGATGAGGATCTTCCTCATTTCTATGGATTTCGAGCTTTGGACTATTGTTGAAAACGGATTTCAAAAATCTTCTCTTCCGATGAGCGAATGGAATGAATCGGAGAAGAAGGTTTTAGCTTTAAATGCAAAGGCAATGAATGTCTTGTTTTGTGCACTAGACAAAAATGAATTTAATCGTGTTTCAATTTGTGATTCGGCTTTTGATATTTGGAGAACTCTTGAGGTCACTCATGAAGGCACTAGCCGAGTGAAAAAGTCCAAAATCAACATCCTTGTGCACTCTTACGAACTTTTCCGAATGAAACCAAGTGAGTCCATCGGAGACATGTACACCCGGTTTACGAATGTCATCAATGGACTCAAAGCTCTTGGTAAAGATTTTACTAACTTTGAACTAGTAACTAAAATCTTAAGATCCCTCCCTAAAAGTTGGGATCCAAAAGTTACGGCCATTCAAGAGGCCAAAGACCTTAAAACATTTCCTCTTGAAGAACTCATTGGGTCTCTAATGATCTACGAAATGACATGTCAAGCTCATGACGAGCTCGAGAACCCCCTTCCAAAGAACAGGAAGGATATGACACTCAAATCACAAGAAGATCACTTGAAAGGAACATCAAGTGATGAGGACAATGACAATGACATTGCACTTTTGACTCAAAAGTTTAAAAAATATTTAAGGAAGAACAAATTTAAAAATAATACAAAAAATAAATTTGAACAAAAGAAGGACCAAGTGATTTGCTATAAATGCAAAAAACCGGGACACTACAAGAACGATTGTCCTCAAGCCAAAAAGAGAACATCGAAGAAGAAGGCGCTCAAAGCAACGTGGGATGATTCAAGCGCGTCCGAAGAAGAGGAGTTCAACACCGAGCAAGTTGCTCATTACGTCCTAATGGCCATCGGAGAAGAGGTAACGGATTTAATTGATGCAGATTTACCTTATCATGAATTATTAAATGCTTTCCATGAGTTATTTAATGAATGTAAGACAATTAGTATAAAATATAAATTGCTAAAAAGGAGCATGATAGTCTCACTTGTGATATCGATAAATTAAAAACTGAATATCATGATAGTTTAGCTCCATGTATAAAATGCCATGATCTAGAATCTCTCCAAAAGGAAAACTTGCTACTTAAGGACACCTTGAAGAAATTCGAGGTTGGTAGTAAATCTTTGAACATGATCCTTACAAATAAGGGTCACATTCCTAAAAGAAGTGGAATCAGATTTGTGAGAAGTCTTCACCAAAATCCAACCACCTTCATTAAAGGCCCCGTCTTACATGTTCGGCACTAAAGCAATTGTAACTTTTGTTGCAAATATGGACATAAAACTTATAAATGTCCATTCAAGAAAATTAGTCCGAACAAACTAATTTGGGTTCCTAAAGGAACCATGATCAATTCTATGCAATATGATGAACAAGTTTTTAAGGCACCCAAAAGAAAATGGGTACCTAAAAATAATCCCTTCTTGTAGAAACATACACCATCACAAGCTAGGAGCAAGAGATGGTATCTAGATAGTGGATGCTCAAGACATATGACTGGAGATCCATCTCATTTCTCTATGCTCACTAGCAAAGAAGAAGGGTACATCACCTTCGGAGACAACAACCAAGGAAAAATCATTGGCAAGGGAACCATAGGTAACAAATTAAAATTTTCTATTGATGATGTCTTACTA
Organism: Musa schizocarpa; assembly: GCA_900464855.2. Classification (NCBI taxonomy): domain Eukaryota; kingdom Viridiplantae; phylum Streptophyta; class Magnoliopsida; order Zingiberales; family Musaceae; genus Musa; species Musa schizocarpa. Next base: position 14,083,824 of record LS990922.1, read on the forward strand.
GTTGATGGATTGAAACATAATCTCTTGAGTGTTAGTCAATTATGCGATAAAGGTTATATCGTTAGATTTGAATCAAATGTATGTATTATTGAAAAACCAAACCATAACATGACTATGATTGCATTAAAACAAAATAATGTCTACACCATCAACCTTGATGAACTAAGTAATGAAATGTGTTTCTCTGCTTTAAATGATGATGCTTGGCTTTGGCATAGGAGACTAGGCCATGCAAGCATGAAACTAATCTCTAAGATCTCATCTAGAGAATTAGTGCGAGGAATTCCAAATATAAAGTTTATTAAGGACAAAGTATGCGATGCATGTCAACTAGGTAAACAAATAAAAACTAGTTTCAAATCAAAAACTCAAATTAGCACCACTAGACCATTACAATTGATTCATTTGGACTTATTTGGACCAATTGATATGACAAGTCTAGGAGGAAGCAAATATGCATTTGTAATTGTGGATGACTATACTAGATACACTTGGACCTATTTCTTAGCTCACAAAAGTGATTGTTTTAAGTGTTTCTCTAGATTTTGTAAACTCACTCAAAACGAAAAAGGTTTCATGATTTCATTAATTCGGAGTGATCATGGTGGCGAATTTCAAAACCGTGACTTTCAAAATTTTTGTGAAGTTAATGGATACAATCACAACTTCTCCACTCCGAGGAATCCCCAACAAAATGGAGTAGTTGAAAGAAAAAATAGAAACCTACAAGAAATGGCAAGAACTATGTTAAATGAACATAGTTTACCTAAGTATTTTTAGGCCGAAGCCATAAATACGGCTTGCTACATCATGAATAGAGTCCTAATAAGACCATCCTTATCAAAAACTCCCTATGAATTATGGAATAACAAAAAACCAAATATTTCCTATTTTAAAGTTTTCGGTTGTAAATGCTTTATTTTAAATGAAATGGATGCCTTAAGAAAATTTGATGCTAAATCCGATGAAGGCATCTTTCTTGGTTACTCTTCCGTTTCTAAAGTTTTTCGGGTTTTTAACAAAAGAACCTTAGTAATAGAAGAGTCTATTCATGTAGTTTTTAATGAAGTTTCAAATTTAAAGAAAAATGATTTTGATGATGATCTTGGTTTTGATAATTTGAATTTAAATGAACCCCCTCCTCAAAATAGCAACTTGGATGCACCTTCTTCCGAAATTTCCTTACCTAAGGAATGGAAGTATATAGATGCTCATCCAAAGGAGCTAATTATAGGGGATACATCAAAAGGGGTTCAAACTCGTTCCTCTTTCAAGAATTTTTGTGCTAACACCGCCTTCCTTTCTCAAATCGATCCTAAATGCATTGACGAAGCCATAAAAGATGATTTTTGGGTTATTGCAATGCAAGAGGAATTGAATCAATTTGAGAGGAATAAGGTGTGGGAGCTTGTTCCTAGACCTAGTGACCATTTAGTCATTGGTACTAAATGGGTCTTTAGAAACAAGCAAGACGAAAATGGTATCGTAGTTAGAAACAAGGCTAGATTAGTGGCCAAAGGTTTCAACCAAGAAGAAGGTATCAATTACGAAGAAACCTTCGCTCCCGTGGCTCGATTAGAAGCCATAAGGATGCTCCTTGCCTATGTTAGTAGTTATAATTTTAAACTATTTCAAATGGATGTCAAAAGTGCCTTCTTGAATGGTTTTATTTCCGAAGAAGTATATGTCGAACAACCTCCCGGATTTGAAAATTCTCTTCTTCCTAATCATGTTTTCAAATTGACTAAGGCACTTTATGACTTGAAACAAGCTCCTAGAGCTTGGTATGAAAGGCTTAATTCCTTTCTTATTTAAATAATTTTACCAAAGGCAAGGTTGATACTACATTGTTTATTAAACATTTTGAAAATAATTTTCTTATTGTGCAAATTTATGTTGACGATATTATTTTTGGCTCTTTGGATGAATCACTATGTGAATCATTTGCCAAATGTATGAGTCATGAATTTGAAATGAGTTTAATGAGTGAATTAACCTTCTTTTTAGGATTACAAATCAAACAACTTAGGGATGGTATATTTCTTAACCAATCTAAATATACATTAGAATTGTTAAAACGATTTAACATGGATAATTCAAAAGCAATAAACACCCCTATGAGTACTGCGACTAAGTTAGATATGGATGAAAATAGTGAAAATTTCGATCAAAAAACATATAGGGGAATGATAGGTAGTCTACTCTACCTCATCGCGACTAGACCAGATATTATGTTTAGTGTAGGACTTTGCGCTAGGTTTCAATCAAATCCTAAATTATCTCATCTTAAAAGTGTTAAAAGAATATTTAGGTATCTTAAAGGAACTCCAAATTTAGGATTGTGATATCCAAAATCTAAAAATTTTGATTTAATAGCTTATGCAGATGCCGATTTTGGCGAATGTAGGATAGATAGAAAAAGTACATCCGGAACATGCCAATTTTTAGGACATGCACTTGTTTCTTGGACTTCCAAGAAACAAAATTCAGTTGCACTATCTATGGCAGAAGTCAAATACATTGCTGCGAGTGCATGTTGTGCACAAGTTGTTTGGATGAAAAATACATTAGAAGACTATGGAATCCACTTTAAAAACATTCCCATAAAATGTGATAATACTAGTGCCATATGTCTTACTAAAAATCTAATTCAGCACTTTAGAACTAAGCACATCGACGTTAGGCATCATTTCATACGCGATCATGTTCTTAACAATGATGTTGTTCTAGAATTCATTGACACAAAGCATCAATTAGCAGATATAAAGACCAATTTGAATTCATTAGAAGGGAATTAGGTATGTTAAATTATCCCTAAACAATAAACTTGTTTGAATGGATTTTCCGTAAAGTTTTTCATCTTCTCTCCATTCCTCGGTGAATCTAATCCTTCTCCTTCAATTCTAAATGACATGTTAAATCTGCTCAAGGTTAATGATTTTATGATATTTTGAATCTCGAAATTGATTTTGATGGCTTGATTATGAGTTTCAAGTTGACGAATTTGAATGAATTTGTATTCGAATTATGATTTTAACTTATTGGAGTTACTACTTGAAACTTTTTTTTGTCTTATCCCAATCTCTTTCTTGCACATCTACAACTTTTGTTACTTATAGAAAGAAGAGATTTGATAAGATGGATGAATGCTGAATTTTTAATTAAGATGAACTCTGCGTAAATATTTTAGCATACTTAATTTTGAATGATAAAATCTTTGTATGACAAACTATGTGCTTCAAGTCTCATTCCCTTTTTGTTGATGACAAAGGGGGAGAAAAGTGATCACTTGTATCATTTTAATAGCATGACTAATATGAATTGCAAAAGCTTTTCAAAATCTTTGAGAATATGCCTTGCAAAATCTTTGAGAAAAGTGATCGATCGATGAATGTCTAATATGCCTTGTAAATCTTTGAGAATATCGCAAGATCGATTGATCATATTGAAAGCATGTCCAACATGTATTATCATGAAATTCATGTTGAAAATCTTTATCTCCTGTCATAGTAAAATTTGTCTCTTATCTTTCGACTTGAAAAGGATTTTCATCGAAGTTTCGCATTTGCATTATGCTTAATGAGAATAACGATAAGTTCTACGGTTCGAACTTATCAGTTTATACTTGAATTCAATGGGATGGAATTCAAGTGTTTATATCTTCTCATAATATGGCATATAGATAGGGGGAGTTATGTTTAACTCCGTCATCAATTGATTGTCATCATAAAAAAGGGGGAGATTGTTGAATCTCGGATTTTGATGATAAAATCAATTGATGGGTTAATTGATCTAATCCATATTATTGAGTTACGTGTGCAGGATTAACTACGATAACCAGAAAACACAAAGCAAGGATATCGGAGTCAAGTTCGATGGACGTTTAAGAGTCCGAAGAATCGTCGGAGATGCTGCCGGAACCAACCGAGAAGAAATCGGGAACCTGTCGAAATTTTTGAAAGTTCGCCAAAGAGATCGTCGGAGGTTCACTGAGATCACCGAAGGCTCGGCTACTCATTAAAGTCATCACAAGTTCGGGGAGCTTTGTTGGGAGTCCCGGGGAGAAGTTCGTTCGGAAAGCTCACCGGAACAAGACTTCGACGTCATGGTTGAAAACTTGCTTAGGATGTTTTTTTTTTGTTATATAGTTAACGATAATTAGGATTAGGATTAAGAGATAATCCTATATCCTGGTTAGGGGTCAATCTGGGCCCAAAATTAGACTTGGTTTGGGCTAAGTTTGAAGCCCAACCACCAACCAAGAGTGGCGGTAGACACAGATCAAGGTGGTAATCGCCCAAAGATTGTCGGCCGACATCGACGAAAGGCACCGCCATGGGACAAGTGGTGGCACCGCTAGCATCGGGAACTCCAAGAGAATTCAAATTTGGAGCCCAAATTTGAATCCTCTTGAGGCCTATAAATACCCCTCAAATCTCAGCTGAGATTATAACTTTTTTAGCAGCAAGTGTTTGAGAGAAAGGCCTTAGAAAAGTCCTTGCTAGTCTTGTTTTCAATTTGCTAGTGTTCACCTCTTTCTTTCTTGCTGAAAATCTGTAAGAGAGTGAACCGCTTGTAAAAGAGTTGTAAGAGGGGTATTCACCCTTCCCTTTCAAGAGATTAGCTAGTGGAAGGTGGGAGCCTCATCGAAGAGGGCCTCATGAAGTGGATGTAGGTCACTTGACCGAACCACTTCAAAAACGACGTAATCTCTAGTTTGCATTTCATTACTACTATTTACATTATTGCAAACCTTCTTACTTGCTTTATTTCATCATTACCTTTGCTGCACAACTTTGTGAATACGCTTTCAAGTTAAGCACTTCCGATTTCGATTTTTATCGTACGAAAGATTTGTTGAAACCAACGTTTTAATCCACTGCACTAATTCACCCCCCCCCCCCTCTTAGTGCCGCTCCGATCCTAACAGAAAGCATACAAAAGAGTGTAGTGGATGTAAAGCAAGTAAAGAAGGGTAGTTTGCAGTAAATGTAAATTGTAAGACATAAATGTAAACTAAGTTATAGTGGTTCAGTCATCGTGACCTACATCCACTCCACTGATTCCTCTTCCGTCGAGGCCATCGACATCCACTAACGATCTTCCTTTAATGAGCGAAGATCAACCACCCTTACAACTTGATTCTTCTTTTGACAGGTTCAGGAGAGAACATTTACAACCCCACTTACTTCTTCCTAAACAGAATTCTAAACACTTAGGCTAGAGGAGGAAAACTCTCAAGATTACAATAGCATTTTTCTTAATTTGTATACTCAGTTATGTATATGTTAACTAAGGATGAGAAGGGTATTTATAAGCCTCAAGTTGATTCAAACTTGGAGCCTAAAAAGGTCTCATCCTAGGTTTCATAGGTCCTGGAGATACCACCGCCTATGCTAGGCAGTACCACCGTCTGTAGCACTGACATTAGGCGGTACCACCACTCAGTCTAGTGGTACCATTGCCTGACACTGACATTGAGTGGTACCACCACCTGACACAGTCTCGGAGACTGTGCCACAATGGTGCCACCTGTTAGGTCACTATTTGAGCCTTTTAGTTGGCCCAACACAGTCCATACATGGGCCCAACTGGCCCCTAATTGGGTTGACGTAATTCAAACCCAATTATGTGCTAACTACAAAATTTGAGGCATACACTAAGCTAAATAAGTCTGGTTTCTTTCGGCTAGCTTCCGGTGATCTTCCGATGAACTTCCGATGATCTCTCGGCAATGTTCCAATGGACTCTTGACAAGCTCCGGGACTTCATGATGATCTTCTTGGTAAGTTCCGAAGAGCTTCTTCGGCAAGCTCCTAGACTTCTCGGTTAATTCCAGCAGAACTTCTGACGAACGTCCGGACTTCCGACGAACTCTCGAACTCCCAACGAAATCTCATTCTTGATTCTGATACTTCATTTTGCTTTATTCCTTGATCACTATCGTAGTTAATCCTGCACAAGTAAAATCTACTTCGATCTAAATAATTATTACAAAGCTTGAACCATGTTGTCCGGCATGTCATTGGTTCATCGGTGCTTCGTTTGAATCTTCGACACATCGTCCTCTCTTGCGGCCTATTGTCCAATCGGCCAGTTGACCTTTGCAACTCTGATATCCTTAGTGTAATTTTCGCTCTTCTTGACCCGATGCCCATACTCATGGCCCGAAGCCTTCTACTGATACATTGATCGATCCTCCGACTCGATGTCCAATCTTCTGATATGTTTTTCTCTAGCCCAACATGATTCTTCCTACTTTAATTATCTCACCTTGATCGAAGCTTCCTACGTCACTTAAACACACATTAAATCATGTTATGACAAAGTTTAAACAAACTCCCCCTATCAATATGCTATATAGATAAAACTTTTGGATTCAAAAATCCAAGCAACATATTATGATAAAATTATGCATAACATCATCATGTTTCTCCTCCTTTATCATAAACAAAAAAAAAAAGAAGTGCAACTTTCAAGTGTTTGAGATATAATTTCAAATCATTACATAATAAACTTAATCTCAAGTTTTATCATCATGCAAGCTAGTAATTTTCTTTCTTCTCTTTTGAGAAGTGCAAGCTAGCAATTTTTGCTTCTTTTGCAATGTTTTAGCTAGCAATTTTTGCTTCCTTTGCAAAGTCCAAGCTAGTAAAATTTTACATCATTTTATAACATGCAAACTAGCAATAATTTTAAGTTTTGTAAGTTTATAAATTTTGCTAGATGTGTAAGTTAGCATGTTTGCTTTTCTTTATAATATTCAAACTAGCAAGTTTCTGAAAAATAATGCAAAATAGCAAGCTAGTAAGATAGCAATGTTTTATATGAAGCAAGCTAACAAATTTTGTATCATGCAAGCTAGTAAGTTTTTTTTATAAAATTTTTACACCTTTTTATATACGCAAGATAGCATGTTTTTGCATCTACTTGAAACGTGCAAGCTAGCATTTTTGTGTTTCTAGCAATTCTTTCTAAATGCAATTTGCAAGCTAGCAAATTAGTAAGTTTCACATAATCTTAGAACATACAAGCTAGTAAATTTTATACATATGAAAATTGACAAAATTTTTCATCTTTTGAGATGATTAAGGTTTTTTGCTTCTCTTTATGATGTGAAAATTAGTAAATTATTTGCTTCTTCTTTAAGTATGCAAACTATCTAGCATGCTAACAAAATTTGCTTCCCCTATATCATTATCAAATAGAAGGAAAGAATACAATATTATAATTCTTTTTCCTTTATTTCAATTTCCAAATCATGACAAGATTATAGTATCAATTCTTTTTCAATATGTTTGTGCATCATTATAGTTTCAAACTAAAATATGCATAATTTTAAAACTTTACATTTCATCCTTATGCATGATATCAAATAAATCAATCATCACTATGGGCATATCATACATGATACCAAATAAATTTTTTAAGTATTTATCACTTATTTTCTCCCCCTTTCCATTAATTTTCAAATCATCACATAAAGAATAATAAGAAATATTAATTTGGTGATGAGTTATACTTCATGAAAACAATGGAGTATCGAAACATGAAAGAAAAATCAATTTATGTATACAATGTTCCAAACATCAAAGCACATCATCTCAAAGAAAAATAATCAAGGAAATATTATGATTCATTTAGATAAATATTCTCTTTAATAAAATGTAAGAAATCATTCGAGAATAGAAAGTGAGTGATCTTGATTCACTTAAGGAAAATATCAAGTTTTGATTCCGAGAATTCAAGATCATGATTTCAATAATACTTCCTTTTAATATATAGCAAGTAGAATTCCAAAATAGTAAAAGATGTTCAAAAGAAATTTTAAGTCATGAATTCATATTCTCTTTAGTAAATGACAAAAAGAGATAAGAGATCAAATGATATAATATCTTGATTTATGCATAAGAAATCTTAAGTTATAATTCTTGAAAAATCAAGATAAAAGCTTGTTTAAATTCAAATCGTCAACTCAAAATTATTTTCAAGAGATTCAAAATGGCATAAGTAACTTTATCAATCTCTTAGTTAAAAAAAAATCGATAAGATAGAGAAAAAGATTTTTTTAAGAAAAATGCTTTCCTCTTTTTAGTTGTTTTAATTCATGTGATTTATTTCATAGAAGTGCCTTTTTCATTTATGTCAAATTGAAGCATATATCATCATTTAAACCAAAAAATAAATTTCCTTATCATGACAAAAAAATATAACATATTAAACATAAGGCTTCTTTAAATAAGCGAATTGGTTTATCATTTTGATTCCAATGATAATATAATTTTCTTTTTATGAGTTTCATTTTGTGTGATTGATTTCTTTTTGTATTCCAATGATAATACAATGATATCCCTAGCAGAGTCGTCAATTATTGAATCTCGGATTTTGATGATGAAACCAATTGATAGTGGTACCGCCTAATGTCAGTGCTGCAAGTGGTGGTACCGCCCAACATAGATGGTGGTATCGCCCAACACAAGCGGTGGTACCACCAGGACTCGGGATAAGACCCTTTTAGGCTCTAAGTTTGAATCAACTTGAGGCCTATAAATATCCCTCTTACCCTTGGTTAACATATACACAACTGAGTATACAAATTAGGAAAAATATTGTTGTAATCTTGAGAGTTCTCCTCCTCTAGCTTAAGTGTTTAGAATTCTGTTTAGGGAGAAATAAGTGGGGTTGTAAAGGTTCTCTCCTAAACCAGTCAAAAGGAGAATCGAATTGTAAGGGTGGTTGATCTTCGCCCATTAAAGGAAGATCGTTAGTGGATGTCGGTGGCCTCGACGGAAGAGGAATCGGTGGAGTGGTTGTAGGTCACGACGATCGAACCACTATAACTCGGTTTGTATTTACTTCTTGCAATTTACATTTACTGCAAACTACCCTTCTTTACTTGCTTTACATCCACTACACTCTTCCGTATGCTTTCAAGTTAACATTTTCCAAAATGGGTTTAATCGCAATGAGATTTTCAAACCAACGTAATTTTTATAACTGCACTAATTCACACACCCCCCCCACCCCTCTTAGTGTCGACTCGTTTCTAACAATCGTTTCTAATAGTTGGTATCAGAGCTACGTTTTCTCATTTGGTTTAACACTTAAAGAGAAATTACTCTTTTCGACTTTCAAGATGGTCACTCTCTCATTCGTCCTCCCATGTTCAATGGGACGAACTACACATATTGGAAAACTCGAATGAGAGTTTTTTTGCTTTCGTTGAATCTCAATTTATGGAATATAATCGAATTTGGTTTTCAAAAGTCTTCTCTTCCAATGAATGATTGGAATGAGTTGGAGAAGAAGACTTTCTCTTTAAATGCAAAGGCTATGAATGTCTCATTTTACACCTTAAACAAAAATGAATTCAATCGGATTTCTACTTGCGAAACAACTTTCTGTTAGGATCGGAGTGGCACTAAGAGGGGGGGGTGAATTAGTGCAGCGGATTAAAACTTCGGTTTCGAAAAAATCTTTCGTACGATAACAAACAATATCGATGAAAACCGATTTGAAAGCTTGATAACATAGAAGCGTATGGAAGTGTAGTGACTAAGTAAAGAAGTTTGCAGTATGTAAATGGCAAGATTAGGATGCAAACCAGAGAACACAGTAGTTTTAAAGTGGTTCGGTCAAAATGACCTACATCCACTTGCGAAGCCTTCTTCGAAGAGGCTCCCAACTTCCACTAGCAAATCTCTTTGTAGGGGAAGGACTAATACCCCTCTTACAACCTTTACAAGTGGTTCACACTCTTACAATTCTTTTCAACAAGAAGAAGGGAGGTGAACACTCAAGCAATTTGAAAACTAGACTTGCTAAGACTTTGCTAAGGCTCTTTTCTCAATCTCTTGCTTTGCCAAAGGTTATCATCTCAGCTGAGAATTGAGGGGTATTTATAGGCCCCAAGAGGATTCAAATTTGGGCTCCAAAATTTGAATTCTCTTGGGTTTCCGAGGCTGGCGATGCCACCGCCGGACCTCTCGGGTGCTGAGCGGTGCCACCGCTCAGATCTCGGGTTCTAGGCGGTGCCACTACCTAATCTGGCGGTGCCACCGCCTACAGTGTTTCGGCTCACTAGTTGGGCTCCAAACTTGACCCAAACCAGTCCGAACTCGGGCCCAATTGGCCCCTACTTGGGTTATAGGATTAATAACTAATCCTAACCCTAATTAACATACTAACTATGAATTTAAAAACACTTTCTAAGCTATTACAAAGTCCATAAGTCAAGACTTCTTCCGGCGAGCTTCCGGCGAACTTTCGGCGGTCTTCCGATAAACTCTCGGAAACCATTCTGCATGGACTCCCCTAAGCTCCTAGACTTCACGATTTGATCTTGGTGAGTTCCAACGAGCTTCTTTTTAACAAGCTCCAATCTTTTCGGCTTAACTCCGCGAACTTCCCACGAACCTTTCGGCGAAGCTTAGAAAAAACCTTCGCAAGCTCCCTACTCATTCTCGGCTAGTTCGGGCGTGTTCTCGAACGAACCTTGGACTTCCGTCGAACTCTTGAACTCCCCAACGAATCCTTCGTGGTTGACTCAAGACTTTGTTTCGCTTTTATGTCTTCATCGTTATCGTGAAGTTAATCCTGCACATGCAAGCCAAAACTCTACTCCGATCTAGAAGTTATTATAACGCTGAATTGACATTCTGCTGTTCTAAGACGTCATTGGTTGGCGCCGTCCGATTCTTCAACAGATCATCCTCTCTTGCGGCTTGTTGCCCAATCGGTTGACCTCCGAACCCGGAGATATCCTTGGCATAATTCCGCTCTCCTTGCCCGATGCCCGACGTCCAAGCCTTTTCGCCATCCAATATCCCGACGTGATCTCCTCCTACAAGAACGCCAATTCCTCCTGCGTCAACTATCTAATCTTGATCGAGTAGACCTGCATTACTCAAAATGCAATTAAACATCTAAACACAATCAATTAGTTTCATCATCAAAATCCGAGATTCAACACTTTCGATATTTGGCACACTCTTGAAATCACACACGAAGGCACTAGTAGAGTTAAATATTCAAAGATTAATATTTTCATGCATGATTTTGAGTTGTTTCGAATGGAACCAAATAAGACTATTGGAGACATATACACCCATTTTACGGATGTCATCAATAGTCTAAAAGTTTTTCGAATCTTGAACTTGTGAACAAAATTTTACGATCTCTTTCTAAAACATTGGATCCTAAAATAACGGTCATTCAAGAGGTCAAATATTTGAATATTTTTTCGATCGAAGAACTTATCAGGTCTTTGATGACCTACGAAATGACCAATGTGACACATGACGAACTTGAGAATAATCTTCCAAAGAATATGAAGGATTTTGCACTTAGAATAAAAGAATATCATTCGAGTGAAAGCTCAAGTGATGGTGAACTTGAACCTCTCAAAATAAAGATTAATTTTTTTTAAAAACAAGAATAAAAAATTAAAAGTAAACTTAAAAAAAAACATAATTACTTGCTATGAATTCAAGAAGAAGAAAGCACTTTGGGATGAAATGAGTACCTCCAAAGAAGAGGAGCAAACCGGTGAAGACGAAACGACAAATTCGCTTTGGTGACTCTCGACAATAAGGTAAAATACTCAACAAGTTTAGGAGACAATGTCTGGGCGGTACCACTGCCAGACCCTATTACATGATATTATAGCCAAATAATAGGCCCAATTCGGTCATGATTTAGGCTCAATTGGCCCCTAATTGAGTTAGTATTGTTTTATCCCAATACCGACTTAAGTATACCTAAACTAATTAGATCTAGATAAATTATTATAAAGTACGAATTATATATTGTCCGACATATCATTGGTTCTTCTAGCACTTCGTTCGATTCTTCGACGCATCATCGTCTCTTTTGGCGTATTGCCCAATCGGCATGTTGATTCTTGCAACATCTGATCTCCTTGGCACAGTATCCGATCCTTCGACCCGATGCTCGAACTCACGATACAAAGTCCTTCGACATGTCGACCGATCCTTCGGCCCGACGTCCAATCTCTTGACATGTTCAACTCCGATCCGACGTTTGATTCCTTCTACTTCAATCAATTTATCTCTCGTTGATCGAAGCTAGTCCTACATTACTCAAAATACAGATTAGATCATAAATTCATCAATCGATTTTATAATCAAAATTTAAAATTCAAATTGTTCTCGGAACCACTCTTCTTTGTTCGATGAGGTTGTTGCCGATACAAATGGTATACGTCCCGTTGATGCGCCTAACGAGGTCGGCATGATACCGATGACAAAGATAACAGATGCGGAGTGAGAGAAGAGACTTTTATTATTGCATCGTCTGCTTCACGGGCGGTAGTTGTTTCGTCCTGTCACGCCTGGCTCCAACTTGGAAAGTAATCATGTTTGGACTTTTCTTTCGCATGCATGCATGCATGCATACCCTCCACCGGGGTTTTGCTGCCTGTTTCACTAGTCCAAATCAATCTGCGGTACGGCTACCTCGATCTCGATGACTAAATTTAGACAACGCTTTCTTTCTGGCATATTTGGTACACACTGATTGCTCTACGAAAACGAGATTCGTAGTCATTTTATTAACGATGATAAAACTACAAGTACAAACGACGACCTATCCATCGCATATTCAAAACTAAAATGGAGAAAGCAAAATTATTCTCCCCTGAAACCGTCTCACTCCGCACGCTCTCACTCGACACGGACTAAATCTGGGATGTAAATACCCAATTCTTAATTGCTGTGATCGTTCATCCAATTAATTAATTAAAACAAAAAAAAAAGATAGATAACAACTAACCTAGCTGGATAAATGCGAACATAATTCGGGCAAAGTTAGCTTTAGGCTCGTCAATCGAGCAACGTTATATGCAAGAAAAAGCACGGTTATAGATATGTAGTTACTTTTAAGCTCGGCCGACACCCAGGAATGACCGAAACACATTACATCGAAGCAGGTGAAGAGGACAACAGGAGTCCTTGTGGTTTTATGGCAATCACCGACAGCCACCTGCTGTTTCGCAAATATATCCTAAAAGGAAAAAAAGGGTTCCTGACCAGCGAGACCACAATAATTGACTGGATTCCCGGACGCGGCCAAGCCCGACCACGGTAATTGCTTCATTCTACTGCTGCAGCTATCTCTCTGCTAAGGTCGGGACCCCGGGGAGTGGGATAAGCGCAACTCCGACGCAACACGACACAAAGGCGTCAACACGTCTTTGGGAATCACTTTCAGCCACATCAGAAGCCACGACAGTCGATGGGAGTCCTCGGCTCGCTCTTCTATATGCTTTCCACTGCCGCTCCCTCTTTGAAGAGTATTACCAAGTAGACCTAATCTGGTTCTTCGAGATGCTCAGGTATGCACGGCGTTGCAAATTTTATGCTTTTCTCCCTTCTTGAAAAAATGTGCATTTTTTTTCCTTTCTGGAGATTTTGTTTCTATAATTTGTTGCTAGATTACTCGGACGTTCTGTTGCTTTGATGAGGAGCAAATCATACATTCTTCCCCACCCTCTTTTTTTGGTTTTTTAGCTCCGCTTTCAGTTCGCTCCATTGGAAATTTACGCAATTCTATGACTTTTGTAACGAGGAAGTCCACATGAATCGGAAGGACGGAGATTTTTCTCGATTTCATTATTAGTGAGTTTGAGAATTTTATTGTTTTTTTTTTTTTGTTTTTGGGGGGTGGGAAGAGCTAGCGTCGTGGTCAGTTGGATCTTGAACTCTAGGAGTTTATGTTTACCACAGGACATCAGATTTTGTAGAGGCCCTCCATTTATCTCGGATCACGTTACTTAATTAGATTGCCTTGTTGACTACATCACCAAAATCTCACTCGGCGCATCACCAAAATGAAGATTCTAGCACGTACGATAGAACACCATCTTGCTTTTCCGCTTCTAACCAGAACCTCCAAGTTCTTGCTTGAATTATCACGTCATATTCTGTGCCTTTCTCTTGTGATTGATCGGTAAGTGCTTTCGTGAGACGTGTCTCTGTTCTTAATATTTCGAATTGCTTCTGCAGAATGGACAATGATAAGTTAGGAGCACGGATTTGTCCCCTCGTTTGTGTATGTTGCCTGCTAGCCGCACTTGTAGTAAACGGATTTGATGTACCCATGACATTGCTTGAAGGTGCAGTAGACGAAGGAGCAGGTCAGATTCTCTCTCTCTCTCCTTGCCGCAGTACTGTTGTTTCTTGTAATCTGGTTCAGGAGACAGCCAGCGGTCCTTTAGGATTTAAAGGCTTTTCAACTCTTTTGTAGTCTGCTTGGATGGGAGCCCTCCAGCTTATCATTTCTCTCCGGGTTTTGGCTCTGGGATGAACAACTGGTTGGTTCACATGGAGGTTAGCTATTTCCTCTACCTTATCTTGTGTAAGATAATGCCTTCTTTTGAATCGGTCTAATCGAAACACTATCTGCTGTTCAGATATCAAACCAATTAGAGTTGCACTGTGATTGTTGTACTTATAGCTGCTAGCTAGGACACAGGTTGGAAATTGTCCTGGATTGCAATTTGGAGCCACAACTACATGTGATTTCAAAGTCTTGCAGATCAACTGGTTTGCTAGAGAACCGACAACACACCTTAGAACTAGCTAATAAACTCCTCACTTCATGCATGCTCGCGCGCGCACACACATATGTAAAATCTAAAGGCACAAAGTTGATCCATGGTAACAAAAGAGTCGAGGTTTTCGATGAAAAAGGTGAGAGAAGGGTTGTAACTGCTCTAAGCCATGGAAAAGGCCAATCTCCCAAGAGCTTCTAGCTGTTCTTAGTTGGTCTGTGACAGGTTTATCTTGCTTTGGCAGGGAGGAGGCTGGTGCACGAATGTCCAAGATTGTCTAGCTCGAAGAGACACTTTTAGAGGCTCCTCCAAGCATATGAAGCCTCTTTCCTTCTCTGGGATCCTAGGCAATAGCCAGAACTCAAACCCTGGTATACTATCTTTTGACCATTTCTATTCGTAATTTATGGATTTTACCATGTATTTGAAACACATGTAAACTTAATTAGATGTTAAAGATTCTAACATCTTTCTTTAATTTAAAAGCTATAGAAGAAGAAACTTCCATCTATTGCTTAGGTGAAATGAAGTTTTGAAATTCCTTAAAAAAAAAGGTAGGGTGAAAGGTATATTTTAGCTCTTTTGGTTTTGGCCATGGATCTCTTAAGTTTTTATGGTTTACTCGTGTCTAAAATTATTCATACATTTTCAAAAACATAACATATAAGCTCCCGCTCATCAAGTCTGAGTTAACAGGCGTTAGAGTTTACTTACGTGGCATGTTGACTCGTAATAAATCATTAATATAATGATATGTATAATTTAGATTAAGGTTTATTTTAGTCCCTATGGTTTTGGTCATGGACCTCCTAAGCCCTTATGGTTTCCTCGTACATTTTTAAAATAATCCATACATTGTTAAAAACGAAGCATATAAGCCCCTCCCATCAAGTCTGAGTTAATAGACGTTAGAATCTGTTTACGTGGCATGCTGACTCACAATAAATTATTAATATAATGACACGTAAAATTGAAGTTTAAAAAAAAAACTGAGACCTCCATCAATGGCGGGAGGAGGCATCATCGTGGAAGTAACCACCACCAGCATCACTGATCCGTTGTTGCCTAGCAGGGCGTCGTATATACGCAGCCTATCCCACCTTGATGACGAGCTCAAGAGCTTTCGAATGTCACTCATCAACTCTAGGGTGCATGCCATCACGTCGCCCACCATGGCGTTGCTTGTCACCACGAATTGCACCTACTCCGATCCCAACGATTACCACCATACCTTATAAGCCATCTCCCATATGAAGTATGGCATCACAAAGACGGAGAGCAGGTGGAAGGAGTGATTGAGCTGGTCCATGTAGCCCTCCCACACTTGCTCTCTCTCCCCGACCAACTTGTCAAAGAAGAGAAAGCGACGGAGGACATAGCGACAGATGAAGGCGGAGAGGTAGAGGTAGGTGAGGCCTGAGGCGGAGGTGAGGAAGAGTTGAACCACCAGATTGTGGGTGCGACAGGTGGGGGTGCAGGAGAGGAAGAAGTGGGAGGCGGTGGAGACAAAGATGCCTAGGAGGAGGAAGAGGGACCAAGAGACCTTTATGTGCCTAGCGTCGGACTGGTTGATGCACATCCACCTGAGGCAGGACCGAAAGCTCCTGAGCTTGTCATTAACGCCGAAGAGGTTGCGTGTGTATGACGCCCTACTAGGTAACAGCGGCTCGGTGCTACTGGTGGTGGTCATTTCCACGATGATACCTCCTCCCGTCATTAATGAAGGTCTTAGTTTTTTTTAAACTTAAATTACATGTGACATCATATTAATGGTTTATTTTTAGTCAACATGCTATGTAAGCATACTCTAACGTCTGTTAACTCAAACTTGACGAGAGGGGCTTATATGTTACGTTTTTGAAAATGTAGGAGTTATTTTAGATACGAGTAAACCATAAGGGCTTAAGACGTCCTAGCTAAAACCACAGGAGCTAAAATGGATCTTAACCCTAACTTTCATGTGTCGTTATATTAATAGTTTATTGTAAGTTAGCATGCCATGTAAGTAGACTCTAACATTTGTTAACTTCGACTTGACGAGAGGAGATTATATGCTATGTTTTTAAAAATATAAAAATTATTTTAAACATAAGTAAACTGTAAGAAACTGAGAGGTCCATGTCCAAAACTACAATGGCTAAAATCGATCTTAACCCAAAAAGGTATAAAGAAATAGAGGGCACAATTTTGTGAAGAACAACTTTTCAATTCATTTTTCAAGGCTTTTGTTGTTTTCTTCTTTTGTGACTAAATTGCTAAAATATACGATCTTATGCATAGACAACAGGAACAAGGATCTGAATTGGAGGCTTCAGGGCATCCTATTAGAGAATAGTCATTGGACCTGTCTATAGTGAGCCCATGGAACCGGTAACCACGTAAAGTTTCTCAAAGCGTACCCATTATTATACTGTACTCGTGGAAAGTGCATTTAAAATAACCTATCAAAAGTTAATCATGGAAGACAGCTGTGAAAATAAATCATTTGGGACATATCAGGTTTGACTTCATTCCTATCATTTGGAAAATGATTTAGCCAAAACCATGAATTAATGGAAGCTACGTATATCTTAGGAAATTTGCTTTCTCTTTATGATAGATCTAACTTCCACCATCCATTTGGCAACTGCTTGTTGTCAAATGCAGTTTGTGGCTTTTGATGATTCAGATGCATGAAACTGTTCAATCACATGTGTCTATCTAAAAGAAATACAAATTTTTTCTTCCACAAAAAAAAGGGAAAAAAAAACTGAGAAATACTCCTTGTAGCAAGCTAAAGCAGTTTTCTTGCATGAATTATGTTGGTTGGAGTATATATGCAGATTTCTACAACTGGAATAAGGTCAAGATTCGCTACTGTGATGGTTCATCATTTACAGGAGATGTGGATGAAGTAGATCCTGTAAGTGATCAAGTTCCTTAATTAATTAAGACATTGCTTTTGCTGGCTGAATTCCCACACGCTCTTTGCATGCATACCACGTTTCACTGTCTAGCATAAACGGAATGATGCAAGTTTCAGATTGGATTTTTGGTGAAGTCCATGACCTTTCTTCTCTGCTTTTGTTTTACTAGGCAACGAAGCTCTACTTTCGAGGAGCTAAGATTTGGCTCGCTGTTATTGAAGAGCTACTAGCAAAGGGGATGAACAAGGCAGAAAACGTAGGTTGTTGTACTGACACTTTTTTCCTTCCACAATGATTCCACATTCTAATACAAAAAATGGGTTGCAGGCGCTTCTCTCCGGTTGTTCAGCAGGTGGCTTGGCATCCATACTGCATTGTGACAAATTTGGTGATCTTCTACCAGCAGGTGCCACTGTTAAGTGCCTCTCTGATGCTGGTTATTTTATTAATGCGTACGTAAGGCCATGCTTTGATTTCCTTTTTTTCTTATATTTACTTTAGTCCATTTGACTGCTAAATACTTGACGAGGAAGATGTTCTTTCCATGGTTGCATACCAATAACAGGAAGGACATAACTGGGACAGAATCAATCAAAGCCTACTATAGTGAGGTTGTCAACACCCATGTATGTCTCTTCTTTCACCTATTGACCATAGATATCTGCATCCTTTGAATTCATTAGCTATTTTAATCTGATATATGAAGAACTATGGATTTGTCTGACCCAAAATGACAAATTATGCATGATTACCTTGTGAATGTTGGTCGCATCCCCTGTTTTGAGTAGTACTAACCTGTTCATGCTTTGTTGATGCTATCATGTTCTCTAGGGATCTGCAAAGAATTTGCCGTCTTCCTGCACATCAAGAATGACTCCGAGTATGGTAAGGAACATGACATTTAATGATGCAATGACAGATGAATTTTCTTTTTATTGGAGAGCATATAGATGATGTTGCTTTCTAATAGCACTAACATTTTTTCATACATACACAAACGCAGTGCTTTTTCCCGCAATATGTGGTGCCGCAGATGCGTACATCCCTTTTTATTCTGAATGCAGCATACGATGCATGGCAGGTAAAATTTCCCCAGAACAAGTCTGGTGTACTGCTTCCCAATATCATGCTTTATAGAAAATGATTCATTTTTTCATATCACAATAGTATCATGTTCTTTGTTCACGGCATCAAAGATAATTTTCTTTGTAAAAGGGTATTGTTTCCATTACATATGGTTACCCTCTTGTTTTTCTTTGAAGCTCTAATTTGGTTTTTAAATATATTGCCATTGGCAGTATGTATACAGGAAAAGGACAGAAACTGTAGTAACCTTCACTTCCATAATTACTTTTTCTTTCACCGAGGAAGTGAACTAACTATTTACTATATTGTTCAGACGCTGTTAGCTATAACGTGCATGTTTGAGTTGATGTAGATTCAGACTTGCAGCAATTATTTTCAATCTTCTGGTGGTTCATAAGCACATGCATATATCATCATTTATGCTTGGTGCTTGTTGAATAAAAAATCTCCTACGATATCACAGATCAAAAACATTTTAGCACCAAGTGCTGCCGATCCACACAAAACTTGGAATGACTGCAAGCTCGACATAAAGCAGTGTTCTTCGGATCAACTTCAAATCATGCAAGGTTAGAACTTTCCTTCCCCCCAAACGTTTGGCGGAGTTGCTTGAGATATTGCATAACATCTGCTAGCTATAATATTCACAAAATGGATGTCAGATCACCCATAACAATTAATTGTGATATAATTACAATACGTGTAATCAAGCATCGACTGATGATTTGATGGGAGCTTAAACAGGTTTCCGGTCAGAATTTCTGAATGCTCTGGCAGCACTCGGGAACTCATCTGCAAGAGGCATGTTCATCAACTCATGCTATGCTCACTGCCAGTCCGGAAGTCAGGATACGTGGTTAGCTGCTGATTCTCCCGCGCTGGATAATATTGTAAGCTCTCCACTATTCTGGAACCCAGGATTAAAGAGAAGACGATTCTGCAAACAGTAGGAAAGCAGCTGCATGCATGCATGCATGGTTGACAATTCGATATATCATATATATATATACTACTGCGGCATCATTTATTTAGTACACCGCACCAACCATTCTAATTGATTACCGGTGAAATAGTATATCCATTATCATTACTTTTTCTGCTGATGGCCAGCATTAACTCTTTTTTCTTACCACATAACCTCAGGTACACTTGCATTAAGTTAAGGCCTATACACACACACATTCACACTTGCATCTAGTATGTCTAGGATGCCTGGCATCGAGCTATATCGCTTCCATCTCCTGTCTCTTGTCAACTTGTTATGACTGATTATTTGATTGTTTAATTGTTCATGTTGCAGCCAATTGGCAAAGCAGTGGGAGATTGGTTTTATGATCGAAGCGCCTTTCGAAAAATTGATTGTCCATATCCATGTGACTCATCATGCCGCAACCGTGTTTATGATTGACAATACATGCTTTCTTCTTCAGTCTTGTAAGCCGTATGCGACAATTGTAATCGGCCTTTTTTAAGTGCGGCACTTGTTATTTGACTAGTACATGTATAGTGATGAAAGTTGAAAAAAATATGTTAAAGCGAAATAATATTTTTCTCTGTATATTAAAATGAGTTTTTCATCAAAATATTAATTTGATATTAAAATATAAATATCAATCAGAACAATATAAACAGTAGAGTGAATCAATCATACAGTGAAATCAAATTTTTAATGTGAAAATTTTAATACAGGAAAAACTACATGATCATAGTCCATTTCAAATTTTTACTATTAATAGTAATGATAACATGTTTACAATAAGTCTTCTCTAAAATAACAAGAGAATCAAAATGATATCAAGATCATATATCTTGACTCAAAAATAACATATCTTCCTCACATAGATGAATCTCATAATAAGAGAATGTTAAATCTCACAAAGTGGATATCTACTTCAAAGAGGATAAATTGTATATCAATACTATTAGGATTGTAAAGCTTGCTGCAAGGATTCTTCATATCAAATTTACGTCAAACCTGACAAAGTTTAACCCTGATCGTCAAGTAGAAAACTCATAATCCTATTTTTTTTCCTTTTCTTTCTCTCACTCTCTCTCTTTCCTCGTCATACGATGTTGTCGTTCTCTGCACGCACACACGCTACCCTCTCTCCTTTTTCTCTCTCCCTATGCCGCCATCGCTTGCAACGTACGCTCGCTATTGTCCCTCCTGCACGAACGCACATCGCTCAAAACCCTTTTCTTTTGCTTTTAATTATTGATTTTGGCTTATAGCCCAAATTGCCCAAGCCCACATATGGGCTGGACCCAACAATTCTCCCCCTTCAACTTATATGGTGGGCTATACTAAGCTCGCTCTTCGCTTACATGCTTCAAGCTTCTTCTTAGGCAAAGACTTTATCAATATATATGATCCATTCTCATTAGTATGCATCTTTTCCAACTGTAATTCTTTTAACTTAAGCACATCACAAATCCAGTGATATCTCACATCAATATGCTTGGATCTAGAATGGTATATTGAATTCTTGGAAAGGTGAATAGTGCTCTGACTGTCATAATAAATAATATATCATTCCTGTTTCAAGCCCAATTCCTATAGAAACCTTTTTATTCATAAAGTTTCCTTGCAGGCTTTAGTAATTGATATATATTCTGCTTTTGTGGTTGATAAAGCAACACAATTCTGTAACTTAGATTGCTAAGAGACTGCTCCCCCTATAAATATCATCAAGAACCCCGAAGTGGACTTCATGGAATCAATATCACCTGCCATATCTGCATTTGTGTACCCTTCTAACATAGGTTCATTATTGCCAAAACATAAATATAACTTGGAGATACCTCTTAGATATCTTAATATCCATTTCACTATTGTCTAATGTTCCTTTCCATGATTAGAGAGAAATCAGTTGGCAACTGCAACTACATGAGTTATATCTGGCCCAGTACAAACCATAACATACATCAAACTACCTACTACATATGAGTAAGGCACTCTGGACATTTTTTCTTTTTCTTTCTCACTTGTAGGATATTGTTTCGAACTAAGCTTGAAATAACCTACAAGTGGAGAACAAACTACTTTGACTTTACTCATGTTGAATCTTTTAAGAATGTTTTTAATGTAAGTCTCCTAAGATAGCCAAATATTCCTTTTCTTCCTATCATGAAAAATCTTCATGCCAAGTATTTGTTTCACCGATCCCAAATCATTCATGGCAAAAGACTTAGCTCTCTTTTAAGCTTTTCAATTTTACCAGTCTCATGACTAACAATCAGCATATCATCAACATATAACAGTAGAATAATAAAATCATCTGAAATTTTTTTCATAAACACGCAATAATCAGATGTGGTTCTATTATACTCTTGGCTCATCATAAAGGAATCAAACTTCTTATACCACTGTCTAGGTGCCTGTTGGAGTCCATATAAGCTTTTCATAAGCTTACATACCATATTTTCTTTTCCCTTGACTTTGAAACATTCTGGTTGCTCCATGTAATTTTTTTCTTCTAAGTCACCATGAAGAAATGTTATTTTCACATCAAGTTGCTCAACTTCTAAATTCAAACGGGCAACCAAACCAAGAACAACTCGGATAGAGGACATTTTCACCATAGGAGAAAATATTATTTAAAGTCAATACCTTTCTTTTGATTGAATCATTTCATAGCTAGTTGTGCTTTGTATCTTTATTATGAGGTATTATTTTCAGTCTTCAATTTATAAACCCACCTATTCTTGAGAGCTTTCTTCTCTTTAGGCAATTTTACTAAGTCATATGTGTCGTTCTCAAGCAAGGATCTCATTTCTTCTTGTATGGCTTTGACCAACTCATTTTTATGCTCATGTAGAATAGCTTCTTAGTAAGTTTCTAGCTCTCCCCCATCAGTAAGCATAACATATTCATATGGAGGATATATGGTAGATAGTTGTCGCTCTCTAGTGGATCTTCTCAATGGAATCTCAACTAGTGGTGGAGGAACTTGTTCAGTTGGTTCAGCATCATCAACTATAGGAGTATCATCACTTACATTATTCTCACAATCTTCTTGTTCATCTCTCCCATGATCATCATGAACTACAGGTGAAGGAATTGGACCCAAACTCCAAAGAATATAAACAAAGGTTTTTGGCTTCTCAACATTATCATCATCATCAAATAATTGATTTTCAAGAAATACAACATCTCTGCTTCTAATAATCTTCTTATTCAATTGATCTCATAATCTGCACCCAAACTCTTCATGACCATATCCCAAGAAGATATATGTTTTTTTTTATTATCAAGCTTAGACCTTTGGGAATATGAACAAATGCTTTACACCCAAAGACTCTCGAGTGATTATAAGATATATCTTTTCCTTTCCATACTCTCTCTAGAATATCACCTTTTAGAGGAACTAATGGAGAAAGATTTATTAGGTCAACTGTAGTTCTCGTAGCCTCTCCTCAAAATGACTTAGGTAATATGGCATAGGAAAGCATACATCTAATCATTTCTTCAATGGTTCTATTCCTCCGTTCTGCCACACTATTCTACTGAGGAGTTTTAGGAACTGTTTTCTCAAGCCTGATACCATAGAACCTGCAATAATTCTCAAAAGGACCCCTGTACTCGTCATCATTATCTGATCGAACACACTTTAGTTTTCTGTCGGTTTCTCTTTCAACATTGACATGAAACTCTTTGAAAACATAGAGTACCTGGTCTTTAGATTTAAAAGCAAAAGCTCACACTTTTCCAAAATGGACATCAATAAAAATAATAAAATAAAGAGCACCTCCGAGAGTTCTATTTTGTATAGTACAAATATCATTATTATGAACTAAATCAATAATATATGATTTTCTAGATGATGGTGCTAGGACCCTTTTTCTAAGCTTTTGAATAATGTTTATCAAGTCTGTTTAGTTCAGTTGTTTATTGAGTCGGTTTGGTTCAGTTAGAATCAAGTAGAGGTTTATTTAATATTTATTTATTATTAGAGTTCAGGTCCTAATGGACTTTAGGTGGAACTCTATAAATAGTGATGTAACTCTTTCTTTAAGGAATCAATCAATCAATCAATGAAATGTTATTCCACTCTGTGGACAAACCCTAGGAGGTCGATCCCCTCAAAATAATTATTATCATTCTCTTTTCTCCCCTTTCTTCCATGATAAGACCTTAGGGTCTTACCATTTGGTATCAGAGTGACGATAAGAATTTAGGGTCTTATCATTTGGTATCAGAGCGACGATAAGACTTTAGGGTCTTATCATTTTGTATCAAAGCGATGATAAGACTTTAGGGTCTTATCATTTGGTATCAGAGCAACGATCATTGGTGCAGCCCACCATAGCCTTGCTTCCCTTCTTCCTCACCACCAC
This sequence comes from Musa schizocarpa, assembly GCA_900464855.2. Taxonomy (NCBI): domain Eukaryota; kingdom Viridiplantae; phylum Streptophyta; class Magnoliopsida; order Zingiberales; family Musaceae; genus Musa; species Musa schizocarpa. The sequence goes on from LS990922.1 coordinate 14,107,725, forward strand.
TACAAGGCAACTCTTTCTTCACCGCTGTCATTGTTTCCCCGACTGCTCGACCACCATCGTCGCTGTTGCCCAGCCACCAAGTAGCTATCGTTATCAACATCGTCTCTCTGATACCAAATGATAAGACCCTAAGGTCTTATCATGGAAGAAAGGGTCTTATCATGGAAGAAAGGGAAGAAAAGGGAATGATAATGATCACTTCGAGGGGATCGACCTCCTTGATTGCTTCGAAGGGATCAGCCTCCTTGATCACTTCGAGGGGATCGACCCTCCTTGATCACTTCGAGGGGATTGACCTCCTAGGATTTATCCACAAAGTGGAATAATATTTTATTGATTGATTGATTAATTCCTTAAAGAAAGGGTTACATCACTATTTATAGAGTTCCACCCAGAGTCTATCAGGATTTGAACTCTAATAATAAATAAATATTAAATAAACATCTACTTGACTCTAACTGAATCAAAGCGACTCAATAAACAACTGAACTAAACAAACTCGATAAACATTATTCAAAAGCTTAGAAAAAAGGGTCCTAACAATTCCTCCCTCTCAGCATCAATCTCGGGGAGCTTTTCTTTCAGCACTTCAGTCATAAGCTATCTGCAATGCATTATAACCCGTTGATCAAGTAAGTATGGTCTCCACTTTTTGATAGTGTAAGTAATAAGTCGGTCTTTCAATGTAGTAATCATTGCAAGAAACTCCTGGCTTTTGTTATCACAAGTTAAAATCCGTCCATCAATGATCTTTACTTTGAATATGTCACAGCCTTCAATGTGGTGGGCTAGTTGGGCTATAACTTTTCTGTCTATAAAATTATTAGTACTACCTATATCGATCAAAATAGTGACAGGCTAATGCTTCAAAGTTCCTCCAATTTTCATAGTTTGTGAGTTAGTGTAGCCAGCCAATGCATGCACTGTATGTGTGATGGCTTCAATATCTTCATCAGTTTTTATACCTTCATGATTGGAGTCCAACTCTTTTGCTTCCAGTTCCTCTATAATTGGCTCAATCATCAAAAGTTGCCCTTGTTTACATTGGTACTCCATACTCCACTTTTCATCATAGTACAAACCCTTTGTTGAATTTTTCTTGAGTTCTTCTTGGGTTAGTCTTCGGGTGTCAAGGCTTTGGTTGGGAATAGATGGGGTGGGTGGTTTACTGATAATCTGGTTGTTGTCACTTCTATTTTCATGATTTTCCCTGTTGATTTTTTTCTTATGTAGATGTGCGAATAAGATCGCAGCTATCATAGTGCGGGGTTGACGAGTCTTAACTTCACACCGGATCTCTGGAATAAGCCCTTCAATAAATATATCCAGAAGTTGTCGTTCCAACCAATTTCTAGCTTGATTTGACAATCTTTCAAACCTATTCTGATATTCCAATACTGTAAAAGTTTAACAAATTTTGGTGAACTGACCATCAATATTCTTATATTCGGATGGGCCAAATCAAATAAGAAGCCCTCTTTTGAACTTCTCCCATGAAGGAACTTCGTAGACAGTTTCATACCAATCGTACCACTAGAGTGCATCTCCCTCAAGCTGGATTGAGGCCACTTCTATCTTAGATTCTTTTGAGGTTCTGTCAAAAAAAAAAAAAAAAATTTGCCTTAGAGATCCAATTAGTCGGATCCTCATATTCCCATCATAGAAATTTTAACCTAATGCATGGGTAGTGTGTGTCATAATTCTAAGGTCCTTTTTTTGTACCTCCCAATCTGTTCAACATAAAACTTGAGCTCTCATCTTGTTTAAACCCACTAAAGTGCTCCAATGAATTCTTTTTGAAATTATGAAAGGTTTCTTGTAGTCGATTCTCAATTCTTGTTTCCAACGCTTCTATTTATGCTTTCACTAAGTTATCAGCAACTAAAGTCGATAATCCCTTATTCTTGTTTCTGATGTATAGTCAAAGGCATCCGCACTGTAGCTGCGAAGCTGCCGAGGAGAAAGAGGTGCTGTCATGTTTTATTGCTGCGTGGGGTGAGAGCGCCAGGGCTAGAAGGCAACTGCCTCGATGTTACTGTAGTTATTGGATCCAAGGGAAGGCGATGGTGGTGCGGTTAGAGCAGTGTCGCCGACGATAGAAGCGACGACGGGTTGGTCCACTGGCCGGGAAACAACGGCAGCGGCCCTTCTCACTCAAGCAGGGTGGAGCATCAAGGAGGGAAGGCTGCTGGCCAGGGAGTAGCGATGACGGTGGTTGCTGGTCGGAATGCAGTGGCTGCGGTGGGGCTGGCCGAAAGCAGGGGAGGCAGGGGCCCCTTTCGACCAGATGGGCAACCGGTGTCACGGATGCAGAGCAAGGGAAACCGGTGTCAGCAGCCACAACAGCGGCGGCGATGGAGAAGGATGAGTCGACGGTGCACGGTTGGGAACAAGGGCAACGATGAGTTGCCCTATTTATGTCACTACGGATGCAGAAAAAGGAGTATCAGCGGTTGGGAGGCGTGCGGCGGTTGTCGTACGGTGGCCGGCAGCGGTGGTGGCTCGACAATGAAGGAGAGGGGTGGCGTTGAAGTGGCCGGGAAGTAGCGATTGCGGTAGAGGCAATCGACGCCTGCGACAACAGAGGGACCGACGACTGCTCTGTTTCTATCGCACCACAGAAACAGCGATGCCGACAGATCGCGCAGCAAAAGCTATAACCAAGAGAAGGTAGCGATGGCAATGCGGCTAGGGCAGCGTCACCGACGGTAGAAGCGGCGATGGGTAGTCCGCTGGCTGGGAAACGGTGGCCGCGGCCCTTCTCGCTCGAGCGAGATACGGGCAGCATGGAGGCGAGGTTGCTGGCCGAGGGGTGCAGTGGCGGCGATGGTAGTCCGTCGGCCAGGAAGTAGCCACGGCGGGTGGGCTGGCCGGAAGCAGGGGATGTGGGCTGCCGGCCTACTCTCTTCTTCTTTCTCTCTTTTATTTTTATTTTTTTTTGGATGACGATAACTACTTGGTCGTTGGGCAGCAGCAGCGATGGTCATCGAGTGCCCGGGGAAACAGTGATAGCGGTGAAGAAAGAGTTGTCTTGTAGTAGTGGTGGGGAAGAAGGGAAGTAAGGCTACGGCAGTCTACGCCAAGGATCGTTGCTCTGATACCAAATGATAAGACCCTAAAGTCTTATCGTCACTCTGATACCAATTGATACGATCCTACGGTCTTATCGTGGAAGAAAGAAAAGAAAAGGGAATGATAATGATCGCTTCGAGAGGATCGACCTCCTTGATCGCTTCAAGGGGATCGACCCTCAATCACTTCGAGGGGATCGACTTCCTAAGGTTTATCCATAGAGTGGAATAACATTTTATTAATTGATTGATTGGTAAAAGAAATAAAAGAAATGATAAGGCTTTGATACCAAATGATAAGACCCTAAAGTCTTATTGTCACTCTGATACCAAATTAATAAGACCCTAAAGTCTTATCGTGGAAGAAAGGGAAGAAATGGGGATGCTCTGATACTAAATGATAAGACCCTAAGGTCTTATTATCGCTCTGATACCAAATGATAAGACCCTAAGGTTTTATTGCCGCTCTGATATCAAATTGATAAGACCCTAAAGTCTTATTGTGGAAGAAAGGGGAGAAATGAGGCTGCTCTAATACTAATTAATAAGACCATAAAGTCTTATCGTCGATCTGATACCAATTGATAAGACCTTAGGGTCTTATCGTGGAAGAAATGAGAGAAAAGGGAATGATAATGATCGCTTCGAGGAGATCGGCCTTCTTGATCGTTTCAAGGGGATCAGCCCTCCTTGATCACTTCGAGGGGATCAGCCCTCCTTGATCACTTCGAGGGGATCAGCCCTCCTTGATCATTTCAAGGGATTCGACCTCTTAGGGTTTAGCCACAGAGTGAAATAACATTTCATTGATTGATTGATTGATTTAAAAAAAGGGTTACATCACTATTTATAGAGCTCCACCTAGAGTCCACTAGGACTTGGACTCTTAATAATAAATAAATATTAAATAAATATTAAATAAACCTCCATTTGACTCTAACTGAACTAAACAAACTCAATAAATAACTAAACTAAATAGACTCAATAAACATTATTCAAAAGCTCAGAAAAAGGGTCCTAACAGTTCCTCCCTCTTCAAATCAGCCTTGTCCTCAAGGTTGAGCAACATCAATCTCAGGGAGCTTCTCTTTCAGTACTTCAATCATAGGCTATTTGCAATGCATCACAATCCGTTGATCAAGTAAGTATGGTCTCCACTTTTTGACAATGTAAGCAACAGATAAGTCTTTCAGTATAGTAATTATTGCAAGAAACTCCTAGCCTTTGCTATCATAAGTTAAAATTCGTCTATCAACGATCTTTACTTCGAATCTGTCACAGCCTTCAATGTGGTAAGCTAATCAGGTTATAACTTTCCTGTCCATAAAATTATTAGTGTTGCACGTATCAATCAAAATAGTGACAAGCTGATGCTTCAAAGTTCCTTTGATTTTCATAGTTTGTGGGTTAGCATAGCCAGCTAATGCATGCATTGTATGTGTGATGGCTTCAATATCTTCATTAGTTTTCATACCTTCATAATCGGAGTCTAACTCTTCTACTTTCGATTCCTCTCTAATTGGCTCAATCATCAAATGTTGCCCTTGTTTACCTTGGTGCTCCATACTCCACTTTTCATCATAGTGCAAACCCCTTGCTGATCTTTCCTTGCTAATTTTTTTCTCATGTAGATGTGCAAATGAGATCGCAGCTATCATAGTGCGGGGTTGATGAGCCTTAACTTCATACCGGATCTTCGGATTAAGCCCTTCAATAAATGTATCCAAAAGCTATCGTTTCGACTAATCTCTAGCTTGATTTGACAATCTTTCAAACCTACTCTGATATTCCAACACTATAGAAGTTTGACGAATTTTGATGAGCTAGCCATCAACATTCTCATATTCGGATGGGCCAAATCGAACAAGAAGCCCTCTTTTGAACTTCTTTCATGAAGGAACACCGTAGACAGTTTCATACCAATCGTACTACTAACGTGCATCTCCCTCGAGCTGAATTGAGGCTACTTCTACCTTAGATTCTTCTGAAGTTCTATGAAAACGAAAAAAAATTTTCGCCTTAGAGATCTAACTAGTCGGATCCTCATATTCCCATCGTGAAAATTCTACCATAATGTGTGGGTAGTGTGTCACCATCCTGGGGCCCTTTTTTTGTACCTCCCAATCTGTTCAACATAGAACTTGAGCTCCCATCTTATTGAAATTTGCTGAGGCGCTCCAGTATACTCTTTTTGAAATTATTAAGTATTTCTTACAGTCGGTTCTTAATTCTGATTTCGAATGCTTCCATTTGTGCTTTCACTGAGTTATTGGTGGCCATTGCATAAGACTGCAAATCTGTAATCTCAACTCCTATCGATCAAGGGCATCAATCATTGTAGCTGCAAAGTTGCCGAGGAGGAAGAGGTACTGCCCTATGTTTCAGTCGCTGCATGAGATGAGAGCGTCGGGGGCTGGAAGGCAACAACTGCAATTGTTGTGACTCACGGGACCGATTGCTAAATAGTCAGGTTGAGGTTGTGATGATGGCATCCAACGGCTGCGGCAACGTTGAAGTGGCTGGGGTTGAGGTTGCAGTAGAGAATAGGAATTGACAGTGGCACTGTGGGAACAAGGGCAATCGGTGATTTGCCCCGCTTTACATCACCGAGCAAGGGGAGGCCGTGAAAGATCCGGGCGACGAGCGGCGTCGTCGTCGGGTCGGGCAAGAAGAAAGCGGCGGCGGTAAAACAGCGTTCACAACAAAGAAGGGGACCCGCGACTTTGGTGCGGCTGAAAATAAGGGCAACAAGGTGAGTTGCCTGTGCTTGCTCTGTTTCAATTACAAAAGATGCAGAGCAAGGGGGAGCGACGACTGAGAGGCGAGCGACGGTCGTCGCATGGTGGCTGACAACGGTGGTGGGTCGGTTGGGTGGCGATGGTGCTCGAGCGGAAGAGGAATTCTAGAGGAGGCGTGGCTAGTGGAGGTGCGGCTACGATCGACGAGGGGCTACAGTAATAGAGAAAGCTCTGTTTCTACAACCGCTACAAGGAGGGGCTGTGATAACCGACGGACGGCTGCTGCTACGACCCAAGGGGGGGCGGCACGATGGCGGACTAGGGCAGCGTCGCCGATGGTATAAGCGACGATGGGGTGATCTGCTGGCTGGGAAATGGCACCGGTAGTCCTTCTCGAAGTGATCAGGGAGGGTCGATCCCCTCAAAGTGATCAAGGATGGTCGATCCCCTCGAAGTGATTAGAGAGGTCGATCCCCTCGAAACGATCAAGGAGGCCGATCCCCTCGAAGTGATCATTACCATTCTCATTTCTCCCCTTTCTTCCATGATAAAATTTTAAGGTCTTATCATTTGGTATCAGAGCGACGATAAAACTTTAGAGTCTTATCATTTGGTATCAGAATAATAATCCTTGGCGCAGCCCGCCGTATCCTTGCTTCCCTTCTTCCCCACCACCCCTACAAGGCAACTATTTTTTCACTACTGTCGCTGTTTCCCCGGCTGCTCGACCACCATTGCCGCTGCTGCCCAGCCAAGTAGCTATCGTCATAAAAAAAAAATATATATATATATATATAAGAGAAAGAAGAAGAGAGAAGGCCGACAGCCCGCATCCCCTGCTTCCGGCCAACCCACCCGTCGCTGCTGCTTCCCGGCCGACGAACCACCGCCGCCGCCGCCGCCGCCGCTGTTGCCAGCCAACAACCACCACTGTCGCCGCTGCCCCCCCCCGGCCAGCAACCTCGCCTCCTCGCTGCCCGCATCTCACTCGAGCGAGAAGGGCTGCGACCGCCGTTTCCCAGCCAGCGGACTACCCATCGCCGCTTCTACCGTCGGTGACGCTGCCCTAGCTGCATCGCCATTGCTGCCTTCCCTTGGTTGTAGCTTCAGCCGTGCGATTTGTCGGCATCGTTGTTTTTGTGGTGCGATAGAAACAGAGCAACCGCCGGTCCCTTTGCTGTCGCAGGCTTCGATTACCTCTACCGTCGCCGCTGCTTCCCGGCCACTTCAACGCCACCCCTCTCCTTCGTTGCCAAGCCACCACCGCTACCAGCCACCATGCGACGACCACCGCACGCCTCCCAACCGCCGATCCCCCTTGCTCTGCATCCGTAGTGACATAAACAGGGCAACTCACCGTTGCCCTTGTTCTCAACCGTGACACCGCCGACTCCTCCTTCTCCACCGCCGCCACTGCTGTGGTTGCTGACACCGGTTGCTCTTGCTCTGCATTCGTGACATCGGTTGCCCATCTAGTTGAAAGGGGCCCCTGCCTCCCCTGCTTTTGGCTAGCCCCACCGCAGCTGCTGCATTCCGGCCAGCGACTACCGTCGCTGCTGCTCCCTGGCCAGAGCAGCCTTCCCTCCTTGATGCTCCACCCTGCTTGAGTGAGAAGGGCCGCTGCTGCTGTTTCCCGGCCAGCGGACCAACCCCCTCGTCTCGTCACTGCTCCAACCGTACCACCATCGCCTCCCCTTGGGTCCAGTAACTGTAACCACATCGACGAAGTCGCCTTCCAGTCCTGACGCTCTCACCCCATGCAGCAACAGAAACAGGACAGCACCTCTTCCTCCTCGACAGCTTCGTAGCTACAGTACGGATGCCCTTTACTATACATCAGAAACAAGAATAGGGGATTACCGACTTGCAATCATGCACAATGGTTGCCGATAATTTAGTGAAAGCACAAATGGAAACATTGGAAACAAGAATTGAGAATCAGCTACAAGAAACCTTTCATGATTTCAAAAAGAGCTTATTGGAGTACTTTAGCGGGTTTAAACAGGATGGATGCTCAAGTTCTATGTTGAACAGATTGGGAGGTACAAGAAAAGGGTCCCAGGATGGTGACACACACTATCCACACATAAGGGTAGAGTTTCCACGATGGGAAAATGAGGATCTGACTAATTGGATCTCTAAGGCAGAAAATTTTTTCGTTTTCACATAACCCCAGAAGAATCTAAGGTAGAAGTGGCCTCAATCCAGCTCGAGAGAGATGCACTCCAGTGGTACGATTGGTATGAAACTATCTACGGAATTCCATCGTGGGAGAAGTTCAAAAGAGAGCTTCTTGTTCGATTTGGCCCATCCGAATATGAGAATATTAATAGCCAGCTCGTCAAAATTTGTCAGACTTCTATAGTGTTGGAATATCAGAGTAGGTTTGAAAGATTGTTAAATAAAGCTAGAGATTGGTCGGAACGATAACTTCTGGATACATTTATTGAAGGGCTTATTCCAGAGATCCGGTGTGAAGTTAAGGCTCGTCAACCTCGCACTATGATAGCTGTGATCTCATTCGCATATCTACATGAGAAAAAAATCAACAAGGAAAATCATGGAAATAGAAATGACAATAACCAGATGATCAGTAAGCCACCCACCCCATCTATTCCCAACCAAAGCCTTGACACCCGAAGATTAATCCAAGAAGAACTCAAGAAAAATTCATCAAAGGGTTTGTACTATGATGAAAAGTGGAGTATGGAGTACCAATGTAAACAAGGGCAACTTCTGATGATTAAGCCAATTGGAGAGAAACCAAAAGTAAAAGAGTTGGACTCCGATCATGAAGGTGTGAAAACTAATGAAGATATTGAAGTTATCACACATACAGTGCATGCATTGGTTGGCTATACCCAGCCTGTCACTATTTTGATTGATATAGGTAGTACTAATAATTTTATGGATAGGAAAGTTGCAGCCCAACTAGCCCACCACATTGAAGGCTGTGACATATTCGAAGTAAAGATCATTGATGGACGGATTTTAACTTGTGATAGTAAAGGCCAGAAGTTTCTTGCAATGATTAGTACACTAAAAGACCGACTTATTGCTTACACTGTCAAAAAGTGGAGACCATACTTACTTGATCAACGGGTTGTGTTGCGTTGTAGATAGCCTATGACTGAAGTGTTGAAAGAGAAGCTCCCCAAGATTGATGCTGCTCAGCCTTGAGGATAAGGTAGATTTGAAGACGGAGGAATTATTTAGACCCATTTTTTAAGCTTTTGAATAATATTTATCGAGTATGTTTAGTTCAGTTGTTTATTGAGTCGGTTTGGTTCAGTTAAAGTCAAGCTGAGGTTTATTTAATATTTATTTATTATTAGAGTTTAAGTCCTGATGGACTCTAGGTGGAATTCTGTAAATAGTGATGTAACCCTTTCTTTAAGGAATCAATCAATCAATGAAATGTTATTCCACTCTATGGACAAACCCTAGGAGGTCGATCTCCTCGAAGTGATCAAGGAGGGCCGATCCCCTCGAAGCGATCAAGGAAGCCGATCCCCTTGAAGTGATTATTATCATTCTCTTTTCTCCCCTTTCTTTCACGATAAGACCTTAGGGTCTTATCATTTGGTATTAGAGCGACGATAAGACTTTAGGATCTTATTATTTGGTATCAGAGCGATGATAAGATTTTAGGGACTTATCAGATGGATATGTATGAAATGTAATTCTATGTGTTTTTCCAGCTAAGCAATGATCATAAGATCTAAGAGATGTACCTTGCAACTCTAGTAAGAACTGCTTTCTAACAAAAGTTTGAAGTCTCTTCTCACTAATATGACCAAGCCTCTTGTGCCAAAGATCTATACTTTTACCCTTCTAAATTGCATTAATCACTCATTTGTATAGCTTAGCTTCCATTACATAAAACGAGTTAATCTTATTTTGTCTTTCCATAATTAGAGAACCTTTAGTGAGTTTCCATTTGCTTTCACTAAAATAAAGTACAAATCTCTCATCATCAAGTCTGCCTATAGATATCAATTTAAGACGAATATATAAAATATATATGATATCTTTGAGTATCAATTTGCTCACAATACTGGTCTCTAAGCAAATATCTCTAATACCCATAATCTTAGATGTACCACTATTTCCCATTCTAACATTACCAAAATCACCCACAATGTAAGATTTGAAAAAATCAACATGATAAGTAATATGAAATGAAGCATCAAAGTTAATTACCCAGTTACTATCCTGAGTAGCAAGACTGACATATCTGTCATCACAAAAATAATGATATTACCTTCAGTAGCAACTGTATTGGTCTCTTTCTCATTTGTCTTCCTTTCATTTTGTTCTCACTTCCAAAACATACACTCTTTCTTAATGTAACCTGACTTATTACAATAGAAACATTTGATATCTCTTCCAGACTTTGATATTCCTCATGTGGATTTCTGCTATGACTTCTTCTATTTTTTTCTTGTTTTTCAGTATAAATGTACTAGAAGAAGATTCAACTTGTTCTTTCATTCTGGCATCTTCATTTAGCAAACTATTTTTTAACCATATTTATAGTTAGAGTCTCCTCTGGCATGGAGTTATAAATTATCATATCCTTGCATCTCATCATCTATATTCATTTTTATAGTAACCAACTTGTTTGCAAGACTCTGAAATATACTTATGTGCTCAATAATGTTACCATCATTTTTATATTTCAAATTTACAAGCCTTTTGAGGAGAAAAATTCTGTTTCCCACTGTCTTTTTCGCATAGAGGTTTTCTAATATTTGCCAAACAATATCAGCTTTGGTTTCATTAGAAATATGCTCATGCAAGTTTATATCCATCCATCTTCTAATATAGGTAATAGCTTTTCTATGTTGAACTTCCCATTCTTCATCGTCCTTAGTAGAAGATTTATCTTTAACCTTGATAGACTTATACAAATCTTTATAATAAAATAGATCTTCTATCGTACGCCTCAAGTGGAATAATTTGATGAGTTCAATTTAATCATACCATCTGACTATTCCATTTTAATCACATAAGAAAAACTAGCACCAAATAACCTACTGCTTTGATACCACTTGTTGGGAAAAATATGTTAAAGCAGAATAATTCTTTTCCCTCTTTGTGTATCAAAATGGGTTCCTCATCAAAATATCAACTTGATATCAAAATACAAATATCAACCATAACAATATAAACAGTTGAGTGATAAATCAATCACATAGTGAGATCAAATTTTTAACATGGAAAACCCAATACGAGAAAAACTATGGGACCATAGTCCACCTCAAACTTCCACTATAAATAGTACTGATAACAGGTTTATAATAAGTCTTCTTTAAAATAGCAAGAGGATCATAATGATATCAATTTCATATATCTTAACTCAAGAATAACATATTTTTATCGTATAAATGAATCTTATAATAAAAGAATTTTAGGTATGATATCATAGGAAAGTATTTCAGAGATGATAAACTGTAGATCAACTTCGTTAAGATTGTTGAACTTGCTATAAAAATTTTTTACATAAAATTTGAACTAAAACTAACAAAGTTAAACCTCCCATCGTAAGCAAAAAAACTTTGAATCATATTTTTCTTCCTCATCTCTCTCTATGTTGCCGCCGCTCTCTGAACTTATATCATTCAAAATCTATTTTTTTATTTTTAATTATTAATTTAGATTTATAATCTAAATTATCCAAATATGGGTTGGACCCAACATTTGAACGTGCAATTAGTGACTATCAGAGCCCGGGATGGGGGCTATTATTATCACAGCCGAAGCCGGGACCGAACCGAAGAAGGGGATAGGCCAGCATTGAATGAGCCCCGTGGTGCACCTCTTGCAGCTTGCATGCGAGCAGAATACGGACGGTTCTGCAATTATAGAAACAAATGAAATTACAGGAAGCGGATTGACGATTTCGCATTCCGATAGGGCAAATATAGTCGTTTGGTGGACGGAGAAATGACCGATAGACACTAATCCTAATGGGGATTGGGGAGGCCCTAGATCACGAGGAAACTACGCGGAGTTGTCATAATGGCACGAACAGATCCCCCCTTGAATTAAATTGCGACCACTTGTAGTATTAAAATAATAAAAAAAGAAGTACGATAGCATCTTGTTGCCAATGTAGAGCCACCGCAAACTGCTCGCTCCGCCCTTCCACATGCATTCCTGGATTTAACTATTTCTAATATAAAACAAACGAATATTAAAATTTTTATCGTCATTATTATTATTGAGGTTATTGATTGTATCAACAATAATAGTATAATAATAATAATTGTTATTATTATTATATGAGACAAAAAGGGGGGGGGAGGGGCAGTAGTGTCAGTCGACTGACTGATTTACCATTCAACACCCGAGAGCTCTATTCATAATAATAGATTATTATTAATAAGAACGAGACAGATATATTATTTCCGGTGTGTAATAAATACTATAATAGCAGGAGCAAGGGTTTCCCCTTCGTTTGCTGATCGAGGTGTCTCTCATCTTCTGCTCCTCCTCCTCCTCCTCTCCCTCTCCCTCCCCTTCGGTTCTTCTCTCTGGTTCTTCCTCTTGTGGGGTTTGTTTGTTTGGCCGTGGGATTGATGGGGGTTTAGCTAGCATTCGGCCGATAGGAGTCGTGGCATTACCCTTGGATTGCGGGCAGCGGAGGAGCTAACTGATGGGATCCGGCAGTAGCAAGGACGCGGCGGCGGCGGCGTCTTCGTCGGTTAAGGTCCGAAAGCCGAAACCGAGAAGGATTAGGGTATTCGACTCTTCCTGCTTCGGTCTCTCCTCCATTCTATCAGATGGCCATCAGGTGGGCTATCTCTTCTTCTCTTCAGTCTCTTTAGACGTTGTTCTGCTTTTGATTCAAATAATGACGGTTGATCTGTCTTGTGAAACCCTGGATCTATTTCTTGTTGGTGGTGAGCCCAGTGGATAGGGAGCTTTTATTTATTTATTTTAAATAATTTTGATAGGGCAGAAATTATTGGGTTCGTAACCCTATGCCAAAGCCGAGAGACATTGCCACAAAAGATGCTCTTGAATCATAAAGACGCTCATTTCTTCTGCCTGATATCAGAAGAGAAGTGTTATGCGGTCTGTGTCGATGAAAAGCCAAAGCCGACAGACATCGCTACAAAAGATTCTCTTGAATTATAAAGACGCTCATTTCTTCTGCCTGATATCAGAAGAGAAGTGTCGACTGATTCTGTTGGTGTACAACTGGCCATGTTAATTAGTTTGACAACAATATATTTGTACCATTTCTCTCGGACACCATGCTACTTATGTGTTGTTTTAGAATGCCAACATTCAGTTTCTGGTGGGAATGATATATTACAAAATTGTTCTTTATTTTGATCTGCGATCTTTAGCTAACTGAACAAAGCAAAGCATTTAATGTACTGACTGTGTTATGTTACTTTCTGGTAATGCCCCATGATGGAGATCTTCTACCCTTATGAATGCAGATCTTTGAGTTGACACATTTTGATCAAATTTCCTCTAAAATCTGTACATTTTTTAGAAGCCTGTACCATCAGAAACCTACATTTTCTGGACAGAATGGGTCAGTTATCTATGGTAGTCTAGATGTTAATACCTAGTGGCTCTTTTCCACTTGGCAGATTTCTGGATTCACCTTTTTGCTTGATGCTGCCATTTGTTAAACACAGATAAAAGATTTTTGAAATGTGTGAAACTTGAAAAATAATTTAAATTCTAATTTTTGATAGATTATTCCTATCATAACATTGAGTATGTATAGATGTTTTTCACCCCTTTTAATTTTCTTTTATTATGGAATAAAGAAGCAGTCGGGAGAGGGATCTTTGGCCACATAGTGGCATTTTTACTTATGCCATGATTATTAGGTGGGACATATATGAGCTGTTCTGCACTCTATTGGCATAGAAACTTTTTTCATTTTAGCTTCCTTTAGAAGGGACCTTCGTAGCCAATGGGTTTTGTCTGACACATTCTATCAGTAAACATAATCATGTGATGGATTTTGCAGGGTAAATTAAAAACCCTGCACAAAGCTAATTCCTATGGTATCTTATGTAGACTTGCTTTCTTGTTAACCTCAAATCTTGTAAAACAAACTATTCTTTTTTTTTATAGCAAAATTAATTATTACTTATTCAATTTCGAATCTAAATTATTCTTTGATGATTTTTTTCTTCTAGTCTAGAGTCTTTGTGCATGAATAAGAGCTTTCTCCTGTGATTGCAGAAGACAGAAGAGAATGATAGACCTAAAGGCACCTTTTGTGCTGATGAAGCAAACAGTAAATCAAGTGGAGGAAATGATGATGATTGTGATAAAGCTGCAGTTGCTTGTCATAACAAGTTGCCTTTGCTGCATTCTTCTGATGTTGAACAAAGTGGAGAAGCCGATGAGGGTACATCACAGACCGAACTGGGTCCCAACAGCAGTTCTTCAAATGCTGTAGTTGATCGATCATCGGGCACTTCTGGCAGGTTACATTCTCGTTTTAACTTTATCCCAGATGGAATCAGCTTTAGGCTTAACAGAGCAGTCAGTTTGGGTTCGTCAGGGTCCCATTCTCTCCTCTCTACTGGTCTCTCTGTTCCAAGAAGTGACATGGGAGAACATGTTTTAGTAAATCTTGATAGTTCTGTGGATAGAAATGATACACAAAGTGGCAGCACTCTGGAAATGAGCTCATCCCAGAATGCAGGTCAAATTAATGCAGAAAGAGAGGCTACATTTAGTCAATATTCTAATAGGAGCTTTGTAGAATCCAGGAATACAAGGCATTCTCATAGAAGGCTTGGACCCCAAGAACCTTTGGAAGGTAGTGTAAGGTTTAGCAGAACACTTAGTGTTGGAAGGCTCCGTGATAGAGTTCTCAGGAGAACTCCATTTTCTGATGGTTTATTGTATCCTGCTTTCCTGGAAGATAGGTCTGTGTGGTCCAGTGCGCAGGCTAGTGGAAGACGAGCCTTGGGTGGTGCAAGAAGAACACCTTCTTCCCACAGGATTAGTGGATTTTTGTCTGATTCCTCTAGTAGTAACCTTCGTCGGATTGCTAGATCTATGGATATCGGCGATGATAGTGTCTCAAATAGGCGAACCGTGCATCATGATGCGTTGGAGCATAGATCAGCTTTCCTTGAAAGGAGAAGAAGAATAAGATCTCAGGTAGGACAATTTGGATTGTCTCTTTGTGGTTTCTCATATTTATGCAATAATCACAGAATTTGTTTTTTATTTGCAGGTTCGTGCTCTTCAACGACTTGGTAGCCGGTTTGAGAGTTTGTCGGGTCATGACAGATCATGTATTTTATCTGGTCAGCATCGAACAGGCCGGTGCACATGCAGAACAAGTAGACAAACTGCCAATCCTGATGATGACACAAACACTAGGGCAAGCATATCAAGAATTGTTATGCTAGCTGAAGCACTGTTTGAGGTATGAAGGAACAGTGATTATGAACTTGGACAAAAACATTTGTTGTATAAATAAATAAATAAATAAATAAATATATGTATATGTATATATATATATATGTATATACATATATACAAGGATTATAATTTCGAATAATATCGCTCGTACCGAGCGGTACCTACCAGTCCGTCAACATATCGGTATACAGATCGTCCACTACCAAGCGGTATTATATATATATATATATATATGTATGTATGTATGTATGTATGTGACGTCGCCTCTTTCTCCCCAAGCGGGGAAAGGCGATGTCGTGTCACCTCGGCAACGTTGCCGAAATTTTTTTTTACTTTTATATATAAATAAATAAATAAATATATATGTATACATATATGTATACATATATGTATACATAGACATATACATATATATGTATATACATATATATAGGGTCGCCTTTTTTTTGTGACGTCGCCTTGGCAACGTATCCCCGCCTGGGGAGAAGAGAGAGGCGATGCCGCTTCAGTCGTTGAATTATATATATATATATATATATATATATATATATATATATATATATATATATATATATATATATATATATATATACCGAACGATATATCACTCGGTATACAGTATCGTACCATACCAAGCGAATGTCTAAACTCCGGTATGGTACGATATTTCAATCCTTGCATATATATACGTATATACATATATACATATATATATGTATATATGTATATATATACATATATATGTATATATATATATGTGTATATATGTATATGTAATATATATACATACATATGTATATATATATATATACATACATATATATATTTACATACATACATACATATATATATACATACATATATTTATATATGTATATGTATATATATATATATGTATATATATACATATATATATATATACATACATACTTATATACATACATACATACATATATATATATACATACATACATATATATATACATACATATATATGGTTTCTTTGGAGCAGTAAAATTTACTTCTTATGCAACTCTTTTAGGTTTTGGATGAAATCCACCAGCAGTCCATAGCTCTATCTTCTCGACCATCTTTTTCATCCATCGGTTCAGTTCCTGCACCAAAGGAGGTTGTAGAGTGTATTCCAATAAAAATATATAACAAGCCATCAAAAACCCAAAATGAGGAGGCTGCACAGTAAGAATCACTCCTTTTCTTGGTTGCCCTTTTACTTATCTGTGAAGTTTTCCTGCTGCTCCTTGTTTAAAAGTTATGAAAAACACCTTGTCTTTTACTGATGAAAATTATTAAGTGCTTCTAATTAAACATGCTGGCAATTGCTTAAATGTCACATTGGACCTTCATTATTAAATATTCTCGTTGAATATAAGGTTTTTTTGATCATGTAGCTTTTAGATGCTTAGATGCATTGTTATACTTTATTTAAATTACTAAAGTCGCTTTCTTGTATTCCATATAGCCTAAATTTGACTGTCGTAAATGATTTTGTTTATAGACTTCTGTGGTATTTTCTGTATTCTAAGCTGTAGAGGAGATCAATCTGATAAATCTTAGGATAGTACAATATGTAGTCTCAGACACAAGCATGTTTTGTTAGAAATGCTTCTGCGATTCTTATGATTACAATTAAATTCTGTCACAAGTTCAATGTGCATGGACATAGGAAAGATGTCTAGGAGCATAATACATTTGCATAATTACATGTAGTACACTAACTTATACATGTGTATGTATAGAACACATTGTTTTTCTCCAAGTACCACATTGGTGTGAAAATCTTTGTCATTCTAGCCAAGTTATCACTTTACTTCCCTCCATTTCCTTTTTTTTTAAATTCGAAGGATCTTATGTATATTTTTACATGCATGAAGTGCATGTTTATTATATGAATGTACATAGGCATAAAATGGTCTTATGCAAGCTTGTAATAATTGTTTTCCCTTATTGTTTGTCCATTGTTTGGAAATAGTATATCTGTAACTATGCACTGTAGATATGACTGGTCTGTGATACAGTGACTTTCAGATAACTATGTTTACAGGAAAGTGTGAGTGAAATAGAAAACTCTATTGCATCCTTGAAAAATCCTTCCCGTCATACTCTGAAATCAATCTGTGGTTCCCAAGTATAGCCACTGAATTCAGCAAACAGTTTTTCAGTTCATGTGTCCAACATTGACCTTAGATATGCAGACCCTTGGTTTTGCCTTTGCCCTTTCAATAGCCTGTGAACAACAGAGTATGTTCCTTTTATATTATCAGCCGTAGCTTGTTATCCAAGCTGTTCAGAATTTTTGTCATGTTATACCAGCCAAAAACAGAATTTTTTGTGCAAATTACAGGGTGCATGAACAATGATTTTAGGTTGTTTGTATAATGTAGAGGATTGTTTTCTGAGTCATACACAAAAATTGCATTAGAAGGGAAAAAATGAATATAGGTTGCAGCTGCACTGATGAGGGTATAATAATTATGTTGAGGTATGATAGTTAAACAGTTAGGGAGCAACATGTACATTCTATTTGCAATCAAATGCTGGTTTATTGAAATTAAATGTGTAACTTACGTACTCAGAAAGTTGCTTTTTTTTCATAGATTGCTGCTGTTTGTATTTTTAAGTTATAATATCATTGTTTTCAGTGGTATTATTTTTGTATATAATGAACAATTTTGCACTTGAAGTTTAAACAATTAAGCTTATTACACATTCCCGTGGTTGCTATTTGATTGATAGATGCTATATTTGCCTTGTGGAGTATGAAGAAGGAGATTGCATACGGATGTTGCCTTGCAATCACGAATTTCATCGAACATGTATAGACAAGTGGTTGAAAGAAATTCACAGGTATCCTTCTAGTGCATTTTCCTCAGTTTGCCATTTCAAGGTCATCTTTTTCAAGCTACCTCAGTCTCATATTGTACAACTTCTAGATCATGTTAGGTTTTTGTATGTTGCTTTTATTTTTCTTAAGAAATTCTAAAATTCTGGACTAGCTTCATTTTTTCTTATTTTTTATTGTTTCTTTAACAAGAAAGCATATCTAAAAAGATTATTACATTTCCTAGATAAAAAAACGTTGTCAAGTTCAATGGATATCATTATTAAGGATCTTGGTACAATTAAATGGGCCATGGGAGCTGGCTGTTGTATCAGTATTTGCCGACATGCCAAGCCGATACCAAGTTACCAACTCTAAAGTATGGTAGTTGGAAGTTAGGTGATTAAGTAAAAGGAGAGAACCTATAATAGTCAGAAAATCATGTACCTCATTGAAATGCTGACACAAGGTTTTTAATCTCGTACCGTACCAATGTATTGAGCTTTGCTCGGTACGGGGTACCGAGCGGTATGCTTAAAGAAAAAATATAAATTATAATTTTAGGTATGCTCATTCTCTCAAAACCCTTAGCCTTCTCGTCGCCTCGGTTACGGCCTTTGATGTCAAGGAGATGGGGAGGAGAAACCCTTCGGCTACGACCTTTGGAAGGGTGACAAAGGTTCCGGGGTCTTCGTCGCCTTCCTCGTGACCGCCTCTTCCGTTTCTCTTGCTGTTGCCTCCCCCAATCCCCTCGTCTCCAGTTCCTCCTACAAAGAGGTATGACTCTCATCGCTATTACCTCCTGGTTCTTGATAGGGGATTAAATCTTTCGTGTTGGTCGATCGATTAATTGATCGAGAGGGATCGTCGAGGGAGGGCGATGCCAGTTTGGGATCGAGAAAGGGCATGGAATATAAGTTCGCGTCGAGGTTCTATGGGCTCAGTTTCATCGAGACGCTAGTGACAACACATCGGTGACTTAGCGGTCCTCTTTCTCGATGCTTCTCCCTCTTCTTCGAACGCCCTCTTCTTCCTCCCCTTGCCTTGTTGCCCCCACTCGATGCTTCTCCCTCTTCTTCGATGCTTCTCCCTCTTCTTCGATGCTTCTCCCTCTTCTTCGAATGCCCTCTTCTTCCTCGCCTCGCCTCGCCTCGCTGCAGCCAAATACCTGATACCGCCTTGTCATAGACAAAATTATAAACGAGGTGTTTGATGTAATGCTCATGTATGTCTGTGTCTTTCGGTTTTGTTCATGCTTTGTATAGCATGTAAAGGGCTGACAATAGGCTTAGCAGTCTAATTTTGTTTGGTTTTGGTGGTCGTCTTAGGCTTGCAAACAAAGGTTGCGACTGTTTAGAGTTTATGAAGTCTGTTTGAAATTTACATTGGATATGAATTGTTTGCTGAAATAATTTCTTGTGTATCTCGCGTGAGACATTTTCTCTAACCCATTTTCTCTTTTGTAGGTCCTAAGGGACCATAGGAAGTTTCGGGGAGGTTGACCTTTGCGAACGGACACGTAAGGGTACCGCACGACTTAGGCAAAACCAGCTAAGTGCGTGATATATGGTATTGGAGCGAGACAAGCACACATAGAAACACTTGGCATGCAAATGTGGGGGACATAGCGAGGCTGTGTTGAGGGCAGCCAGCACGCATATCGTTTGGGGAAACAAGCATGGAGATGTAGGAAAAAGGAGTCACTTAGTAGAGCGGGTATCTGAGATTGACATTCAGAGGAATGACCAACCTTTCGCGCAAGAGGCACCACAAGGACAAGCAAGCTGGGAAGAATGCGTAGTGCACAAAGGTTGGGATGGCTGAGTTCGAGCTACGGCTCAATGTTGGCAACCATACTTGATGGTGTTCAAGGCAAGCTAGACGCTTGGTAAAGGACCAGACTATACAAGGTGGAATAGGTTGTTCATTGACTAAAAGAGTTGTGCAAAGCTCACAGAGGTGAGGGGAATTGCTAACTCGAAGAATTCGGTATTCATACAAGAGTTTGTATGCGGATGATGGGATGTTCGTGGCCATCTCAAGATGATCGAAACTCGATGCCATGAAGCATTGAAACTTTCTCTTCGGCATGAGAAGGATACGTCTGTAGGAGGTTGAAGTGTGCAGCGAGTTCAGCATATTGCTAGGCCTTGATGGGTGCAGTAGGGGCTTTATTGGCGAGGAGTCCTAATCTAGCACGTGCATTTGCGGGGGCAGAATAATGCATAGTTTGTTCAACAAGACGGAGTAGTCTAAGGCGATGATGGTCTCCGAAACTTCCAAAGGGAAGGATGCGAAGAGAGAAGTTACTTCAACGGGATAAATACCTTGGAGGGATAAGTCTTGGTTCTCCAGAGGAAGAATAATGTGCAACAGACTGTACATGTTGAGGAGTACCTCAAGACAACAACCCCACAAAGGTCAACGGATCGAGCGAGTTGTCACGGACAAACTTCTAAACAGGGTGTTTGATGTAATGCTTATGTATGTCCGTATCTTTTGGTATGTTCATGCATTGTACAGCATGTAGGGGGACGGCCGAAGGCTTGATAGTCCCATTTTAGTTGGGTCGGTGGCCGCTTTAGGCTTGTAAATAAAGGTTGTGTCATGTGGACACGTGTGAGAGATTTTCGGTCTGTAATGGACCATTTTACCCTTTGTTGTGCAACTGTTCAGAGCTTGTAAAGTCTGTTTGTAATTTGCATTGTCTATAAAGTGTTTTTCGGAGATGTTTGCTTGTGGATCCCGAGTGAGGCCTTTTCTCTGTCCTGTTCTCTCTTTTGTGGGACCTAAGGGACCATGGGAGGCTTCGGGGAGGCTGACCCTTGCGGACGGACACGCAAGGGTGCCGCACGACTTAGGCAAAACCAGCTAAGTCCGTGACAGAGTGGCGAGGAGTTATCGTATGATATTGTATGAGGTAATGCATTAATATATGCATTGCGAGATCAAGTGGGGGAGTGACCCAAGGCAACACAAAATGAAGGCACACTTGGACTTGATATGGAGATCATACTCAATGGAGGGTTGACCCGTGGAATGATGGGCATGAGGGCCACCATCAACTCAATGCAAATCGAGAAGTGAAGTACCTAAGCCGCATAAAGGGAGTCAGCATATAAGATGAAATATGGAGTGAAAGCATGAAACTTTTCTTGGACAGAGGTCAAGGACATAAACTCTTGCAGAGGCAAGAGTGGGATCGTGTCGTTCTATGGGTCCTTTATTCTAATGGAGCGAACTCATCCTGTATGGTGCCAAAGACGAAAGGAGCTTCGAGGCACATGGACCCTATCTCGGAGAAGTATTTGACGGAGGAACCAAGGCGACTCAACTTGCAGAGGCGAAGTTTGGTTCAGAAGGCCTTGACACGGGGTAAGAGGATGCGAAGGCGGGTGCTCTTGAAGAATACGTCACAATGCTGTTATTCAAGTTGCCATGAAAGAAACGGTCTAGCGGAGATTGTGCTGGTGGGGGCAGAGGCCTAGGATCTTGATGGTGCACAAATTTTAGCGAAGTCGGTGGACTTCAAGAGCTGTGCTTCGTCTAGGTGTGACCCGAAAGCGGGTGGACGAAGGTCGATTGTCAAAGGAGCGAACACAATCGAAGGTGGAAGAGGCCTTGCAATATGTTGGCAGAGGCCACATACGAAGGGATCACAATCATAATGCAATGGTGATAGCACCAGGAGGTGACATGGTGCAGCGGATCGTGATGGAACAGTTTATGGCAATACAATACATACGAAACTAGTTCTGCAAGGGACTAGATCATACAAAGGTATGATCGGGAGCTATTGGGAGCACCATTTCAGTGAACAACACGACGACAAGAAAGACTATAGATTCAAGGAGTGAATGCCATGGTATTGTAGAGGCGAGTTTTCCGTGCGTGCATCAAATTTTGCATTGAATAAAAGCCTTGGTTATTAGCATATGAGGGCTGTTTACCATCGAGGGAGAATTTCGAATGTAAATACCAGTGAGTCCCATGGGGGGGGGGGGGACTTGATCATGCCGAGGTATGATCGGAGCGGCTAGAGAGTTGGACTGCTCCAGAGCTCATATTCACTTAAGGGAGCTCGACAAGTCAGAGGACAAGACCGAGTAAGCGAACGTTACTACCAAGGAAGCTAAGAAGAACATAATCGATTAGAACCTTACAACATGATGGCGATGGCCATGCATAGGAGTTGTAATCTGTTTTTCCATCGACCAAGGGGAACTGCTTGGAGAACACAGAGGTGTTGAAGTAGGGGGTTGAAAGGGGCGAGGAAGCGACGACGAGTCCAAAGGGACTTAGTTATCCAAAACCAAGTATCGGTTAGAATTGAGGTGGACTCGGAGGAGTGCTACGATGCCACAAAGGTAGATCTACCGATCGCGAAGAAAGGGACGCAGATGCGAGGTGACAGATAGTAGGGCTATGAGCATGGCAAAGCTATGGTACCGTAGAGGTGGGACTTCCTCGAAGTCATCGATCCTTTGTTCTCTTGGAGGGAGAGTGCGTGGTCGTGAAAGGGGCCAAGGAGGTGGAGAATGCCGAGGAAAACTCTAAGTTCCGAGACAAGGCTGAAGGGCAGAGGCTAGGGAACTTCGTAAGATCGGTGTCAACGAGCTTTTCATCAAGATAGTCGAAAGTGGAGGACTTCGGGTCAACGCAAGAGTGCTCGACCAAGGAACAAAGTAGGCAGTACGCGGTGCTGTACCTTTGCGACTCAGAGGAGTAGGCGACAAAGATGATGGAGAAGACGGTGTAATCCCAAAGGCGACTAAAACTATTAGAGACTTGCTCTAAGTTGGGGGTGAAAACTTTTTGTATTCTAGAAGTTCGATGGCATTGAGAAGGTGAATCACAGTAGCTAACTCAATGTAATGTCACGGACAAACTTTGAAACAGGATGTTTGATGTAATGCTTATGTATGTTCGCGTCTTTTGGTATGTTCATGTTTTGTACAACATGTAGAGGGACGGCCGAAGGCTTAATAGTCCCATTTTAGTTGGGTTGGTGGTCGCTTTAGGCTTGTAAATAAAGGTTGTGTCATGTGGATACTTGTGAGAGATTTTTGGTCTGTAATGGACCATTTTGACCCTTTGTTGTGTAACTGTTAAGAGCTTGTAAAGTCTGTTTGTAATTTGCATTGTCTATGAAGTGTTTCCTGGAATGTTTACTTGTAGATCCCGAATGAGGTGTTTTCTCTAACCTGTTATCTCTTTTGTGGGTCCTAAGGGATCGTGGGAGGCTGACCTTTATGGACGAACACACAAGGATGTCGCACGACTTAGGCAAAACCAGCTAAGTCCGTGGTAGATGGTATCAGAGCCGGACAAGCACTTATAGAAACACTTCGCATGTAAACGTGGGGGACCTAGCGGGGCTGCGTTGAGGGCAGTCAGCACACGCACGACCGTTTGGGGGAAAACGGACATGGAGATGTAGGGAAAATGAGTCGTTCAGAGGAGTGAGCATCTGAGATTGGCATTCAGAGGAATGACCAACCCTTCGCGCAAGAGGCACCACGAGAACAAGCAAGCTTGGAAGAATGCGGAGCGCACAAATGTTGGGATGGCTGAGTTTGAGCTAAGGCTCAACGTTGACAACTATACTTGATGGTGCTCAAAGCAAGCGAGGCGCTTGGTAAAGGATGAGACCATGCAAGGTGGAATGAGTTGCTCAGCGACCTAAAGAGTTGTGCAAAGCTCACAAAGGTGAGGGGAATTGCTAACTCGAAGAATTCGGTACTCCTGCATTGGCTTGTATGCGAGCGATGGAATGTTCGTGGCCATCCCCAGGCGATCGAAACTCGGCGCCATGGAGCATTGGAACTTTCTCTTCGGCATGTGAAGGATACGCCCGTAGGAGGCTGAAGTGTGCAGTGAGTTCGGCATTTTGCTAGGCCTTGAGTGGTGCAGCGGGGGCTGTATTGGCGTGGAGTCGCAATCTAACAAGTGCGTTTGCAGGAGACAGAACAATGTGCAGTTTGTTCAGCAAATCAAAGTAGTCCAAGGGGATGGTGGTCTCCGAAACGAAGAGAGATGTTGCTCCAACGGGATAGATATCCAGGAGGGATAAGTCCCGGCTCTCCAGAGGAAGAATCATGTGCAACATACCACACATGTTGAGGAGTACCTCAACAAACAATAACTCCACGAAGCTCAATGGACCGAGCAAGCGACGAGGAGTCGTCGTATGATCTCGCTTGAGAGAATGCATTAGTGGGTGCATTGCGAGATCAAGTGGGGGAGCGACCCAAAGCAACACAAATGAAGGCACACTTGGAGTCGATATGGAGATCGGACTCTAGGGAAGGCTGACCCGTGGAATGGTGGGCGTGAGGGCCACCATTAACTCAATGCAAAAATGAGGAGCGGAGCAACTTGGGTGTAACTTGGCGAAGTACTCAAGCCGCATGAATAGAGCCAACATAGAAGTTGGAATATGGAGCGGAGGCATAGTGCTTTCCTTGGATGAGGTCAAGGACATGAACTCTTGCGAGGCAAGAGCAGGATCATGTTGTTTCTATGGGTCCTTCATTCGATGGAGCGGACTTCATCTTGCGTGGTGCCAAAGACGAAGGGAGCTTCGGGCACACGACCTTATCTCGGAGAAGCATTTGTGGAGGAACTAAAGGCGACTCAACTTGTGGAGGCGAAGTTGGGTTCAAAAGAGACCTTCGCACGGGCAAGAGGATCAGGAGGCGTACTCTTCAAGAATACGCCATAGTGTTGCCAGTCAAGTTGCTAGGAAGGGAAGCTGCCAAACGGAGATTATCTTGGTAGGGCAGAGGCCCGGGATCCGCATTAACGATGCACCATTTTCAACGAAGTCGTTGGACTTTGAGCTACTAGGCAACAAACTGTCCTAGAGCGGTGCTTCATCTAGGTGTGACCCAAGAGTGGGTGGATGAAGGTCGATTGCCAAAGGAACGAACAAAATCGAAGGTGGAAGAGACCAGAATGTATTGGCGAGAGGCCACATAGAGGGATCACACCGAAGTTCATCCCACGAGGATCGAGAACGATAGAGATTTCA
This sequence comes from Musa schizocarpa, assembly GCA_900464855.2. NCBI lineage: Eukaryota > Viridiplantae > Streptophyta > Magnoliopsida > Zingiberales > Musaceae > Musa > Musa schizocarpa. Next base: position 14,132,826 of record LS990922.1, read on the forward strand.
CTAGAGGCGACATGGTGCGGCCGGATCGTGGAGGAACGATTCATGGTAACGCGATACACACAATGTAGTCCCGCTGAGGGACTAGATCATACATAGGTACGATCGGAGCTACTTGGAAGCTTCACTTTTGTGAACAAATCAAGTAAAGAAAGAGCTATGGATTCAAGGAGTGAAGGCCATGGAACCAAAGAGGCGGGTCTTTCGCGTGCATCAAATTTCAGATCGGATGAAAGCCTTGGTCATCAGCATATGGGGGCTGTGTTCCACCAAGGGAAAAGTTTGAATGCAAGTACCAATGAGTGAGTTCCATGGGAGGGACTTGATCATACAGAGGTATGATCGAAGCAGCTGGAGAGTTGGACTGCTCCAGAGCTCATATTCGCTTAAGGGAGCCCGGCAAGTTAGAGTACAAAGTCGAGTAAGTGAACGTTGCTACCAAGGAAGCTAAGGAGAACAGAATCGGTACAAACCCTACAATGTGATGGCAGAGGCAATGCATGAGAGTTGTAATTTATCTTTTCATCGACCAAAGGGAGCTGCTTGGAGAACACGGAGGTGTCAAAGGAGGGGGTCGAAAGGAACGAGGAAGCGACGATGAGTCCAGAGGGACTTAGCTACCCAAAATCAAGCATCAGCTAGAATGGAGGTGGACTCGGAGGAGTGCCACAGAGACATATCTACTGATTGTGACAAAAAGGGATGCAGATGTGAGGCGATGGATAGTAAGGCCATGGGCATGACAGTGCCATGGTACCGTAGAGGCGGGACATCCGCGAAAGTCATTGATCCCTTGCTCTCATGGAGGGAGAGCGCTTGGTCGTGAAAGGGGCCGAGGAGGTGGAGCATGCAGAGGCAAACTCCAAGTACCGAGACAAGGTTGAAGGGCAGAGGCCAAGGAACTTCGTAAGACCGGTGTCAATGAGCTTCTCATCAAAGATAGTCGAAAGTGAAGGACTTGGTCATGCAAGAGTGCACCACCAAGGAACTAAGCGGCAAGATGGGCGGTCTTGTACCTTTGCTACTCGGGGGAGTAGGCGGCAGGGTTGATGGAGAAGACGGTACAATCCTAGAGGCGACCAAATCTATTAGAGAATTACTCCAAGTTGGGGGTGAAAACTTCTTGCATTCCAGAAGTTCGATGGCATTGAGAAGGTGAATCACAATAGCTAACTCAACGCAAGGAGTGTAAACACTTCAAGTGCTTTAGAAGTGTGAGTATAGATCAGGCGAAGGCTAGTAACCAACTCGATGCATGGAGTACAACCTCGAGGAGGCGAAGTCAAGTAACCTTTGCCTTCTCAACCCTTAAGAGAATGGGCAAAACCGAGTATCCCAATTCTCTTATCTATCCAGCAGAGGAGCTCTGCACAAGTTCAAAGACCCTTCGAAGATAATGAAAGACAATAGTTGTCAAATCCTCACCAACGGTGATCAGTGCTATTGAGAGTAGATTGTCCGTTTCATTTCCCAACGAAATGCCAATCGAAAGCGGAAGTGATGCGAACATACTTGGAAGTGACAACTAAGTGAAAGAAGAGTCAATGGGCAAATTTTGTGGAGGAAGGTTCCAAAACTTCAGAAGTTTGCGAGATGATGCTCGTTAAAGCTCCAACAACCATCCACCCAGTTCAAGTAGCATGAGGCATTTGAGAGACTGGCGCATAGTAAGGATGGTCTTTTCCTTCATCTGGAGGATCCGCAGGAATCAACAAGGATTAACACAACTCAGCCAACCCCACACTAGAGTCAGAGTCATTGTTGAGTTGAAGCAGCATGGCGGATCAAAGGTTTGGCTACTTAAAAACAGCAGCGGAGAGTAGCTGAGAGCCAAGAAGCGTATTGCAGTTGGAGCAGAAAATTGAAGACTTAGCAAAGCCGAGGAGTTGTAGTGTTTACAAAGGCTTCGACGAGGACGTCGAAGTAATAAGTGGGGGAGAATGTCACGGACAAACTTCGAAACAGGATGTTTGATGTAATGCTTATGTATGTCCGTATCTTTTGGTATGTTCATGCTTTGTACAACATGTAGAGGGACGACCGAAGGCTTAATAGTCCTATTTTAGTTGGGTTGGTGGCCGCTTTAGGCTTGTAAATAAAGGTTGTGTCATGTGGATACTTGTGAGAGATTTTTGATCTGTAATGGACCATTTTGACCCTTTTTTGTGTAACTGTTAAGAGCTTGTAAAGTCTGTTTGTAATTTGCATTGTCTATGAAGTGTTTCCTGGAATGTTTGCTTGTGGATCTCGAATAAGGCGTTTTCTCTAACTCGTTTTCTCTTTTGTGGGTCCTAAGGGACCGTGGGAGGCTTTGGGAAGGCTGACCTTTGCGGACGGACACGCAAGGGTGCCGCACGACTTAGGCAAAACCAACTAGGTCCGTGACAGTAAGGAGTGCAAACACTTCGAGTGCTTAAAAAATTTGAGCAAAGAGCGGGCGAAGGCTAGTAACCAGCTCGATGCATGGAGTACAACCCTTGAGGAGGCGGAGTGAAGTCAAGTAACCTTTGCCTTCTCAACTCTTAAGAGAATGAGCGAAATCGAGTATCCCAATTCTCTTATCTATCCAGTAGAGGAGCTCTGCACAGGTTCAAAGACTCTTCGAAGAAATCTAATGGAAGACAATAGTTGTCAAATCCTTACCAATGGTGATCAGTGCTACTAAGAGTAGATTATCCGTTTCATTTCATAACAAAATGTCAATCGAAAGCGGAAGTGATGCGAACCTACTTGGAAGTAACGACTAAGTGGAAGAAGAATTGATGGGCAAATTTTATGAAGGACCCAAAAACTTTAAAGTCTGCGAGGCGATTCTCGTTAAAGCTCTAATAAGCATCCATCTAGTTTAAACGGCATGAGGCATTTGAGAGATTGACGTATACTAAGGATAGTTTTTTCCTTCATTTGAGAAATCCGTAGGAAACAATAAGGATTAGCACAACTCCGTCGACTCCACATCCGTAGGAAACAATAAGAAGCAGCATGGCGGATCAAAGTTCGACAACTCAATAATAATGGCAGAGTGCAGTTGGGAGCCAAGAGGTACATTGCAATTGGAGCAGAAATTGAAGACTCTGCAAAGGTGAGGAGATGCAGCGTCTGCAAAGGCTTCGACGAGGATGTCAAAGGAATAAATGGGGGAGAATGTCACAGACAAAACTGTAAATAGGGTATTTGATGTAATGCTCATGTATGTTCGTGTCTTTCGATTTTGTTTATGCTTTTCATTGCATGTAAAGGGTTGACAGTAGGCTTAGCAGCCTTATTTTCTTTGGTTTTGGTGGTCGTCTTAGGTTTGCAAATAAAGGTCGTGTCATGTGGACACTTGTGAGTATTTGGATCTGTAATGGATCATTTTAGACCCTTTGTTGTGCGACTGTTCAGAGCTTGTGAAGTCTGTTTAAAATTTGTATTGGCTATGAAGTGTTTGCTGAAATGATTGCTTGTGGATCCTGAGTGAGATGCTTTCTCTAACTCGTTTTATCTTTTGTAGGTCCTAAGGGACCATAGGAGGTTTTGGGGAGGCAGACCTTTGCGGACGGACACGCAAGGGTGCCGGGACTTAGGCAAAACCAGTTAAGTGCGTGACAGCTTAGTAGTGGGCGGTCTGTGTGTCGGTCAGCTGGTCGACTGGTACGTACCACCCATATCGGCCGGTATGGAACGGTATTGAAAACCTTATGCTGACATACCTCATAGTATATGCCACTCACCTATTGATATTAGCTTCATAACGAGGATTTTCAGATACCATCCCCATCACAGAACTAATACATGCTGTCCCATACTGAGTGGCATGGAAAAAAGGGTCCTTTCCCTTTTAAATTTTATACTCTTAGTTAAGGAATAGTTACTTCAGTATATATATATATATATTGTGAAAGGTAAGAAGTAAAGGGAGGATTAGATCCTAGGACTGCGATGATCTGACAAAAAATAATTACTTGAATAAATTTTGTAAAACAGTGTATTTGATACGTGGGTTCTGCCGGTCAGCCCCACGAGAGAACCATACATGTTTTCTCATATCGAGTGGATAGAACAAAAATAAACGTGGGCCAGGATTGTCCAAAAATTCATTATATTTCTTCTAACTATATGCATATTTACTCCAGCAGTTTCTTGCATATCTTTGGCCTGCAAGGATAAGATTGGATTCTACAATTTTGTCTGTCATGTTATGATTGATTTTGTAGGAACCCAAGTATGTGGACTTCTATAAAAAGGAATAATCTCATACTTTTGCTATAATACAATAAGCATGTGGAATATTTGTGTACAAGGCACTCTGTATAGGCACTCGATGTGATGAACATTGTGTATTTGAGACATTGTAGAAAATATACGTAGCTAGGAGTGATGAATAAGGAAACCAGCCAAATATAAGAAAAAGAAAAAGTCAAGGTTCTCAAAAATACATTTGAACCATTTATTAGTATGAAATCAATTATATTGTCTGGCCAGAAGTTCTTGATTAATAATATCTTTCATAGTTGCAAGCCTTGGATGAGTCTACACAAGGCTTCAGCCTCTACATATGACTCAGCTTAAGGCTTGATAGTATCTACACATCTAAAATGCCTCCCTACAGCATTAGCAGTTCTCCCATACATAAGAGAATCCATTGGCAATATGAAACTAACTGATTTGCAAACATTTTAGGATTCAGAAGTTATCGTGAAGCTACTTGCACACTAAGTGATTTGAAGGATTGATACACTTCTCTAATAGTTTGTCTATTATAAGTTTGTTTATAATGTGTTATAGTTGTATATTTGAATGTAAACAACACATTCTTTTGGGATCAGTGTCAACTAGAGGTTTGCAACTCAACCTTCGTGTTTGTTTCTTGTTCTTTCATTTGTTAAACCTTCTCTTTTTGTGACCAATGTTTATACTTCTTAATTTGTATCTTGATGAGATTGTATGCTCTTGTATGGCAAATTAACCTCAAAATAACAATTGTTGCCATGCATCCATCTTGTTGACCTTTTTTTGGTAAAATTGGTGGTATAGCTTCTCAAGAGAGTTGTGCAAATTTGGTGACACTCTCTTTGTTCCAAGGCATGTAAGTTGCAAACTTGTGAAATCTGAGAAGATTTGTCAGTGTTATCATCGTCTGAAGGTGTGGGGGGGGGGTGGTGGGAGTCACAATCTTGCAACAATCAGTCTTCCATCACTATTAGGAGATTCCGAGGGATACTTAAAAAAAAGGAAAAAAAATGGCAAAGAAAACATCAATACAACATGCTAAAAGAAAACTAAGAACAAAGTTTAGTTATCAGTAATTTGATGTGGCTGTTTTTATTTTTATTTTTGAGGAAGTTCGATGCTGCTGTTGCATACGAAGAATGTCATGTCATGATTTATGGTAAAATTTGAGCTGTACTTTATCCATGGTAACTCACTGTTGTTTTCATCCATGTCTAACCCTTGGCATATATGTATTCTGTGTAGGGTCTGCCCACTTTGTCGAGGGGATGTTTGCTCATCAGATGCATTAAACAAGCAAAAGCTCAGTTAAAGGATTAACGAGTGTTGTACATGCAAAACAGGTCCCTGCTCAGCTACAAATTTACCAGGACCTGTCTTGTACCCTCGGAGGAACCAACCTTCAAGTTATGCAGCATCTTGATGGGGTTTCCTAGTGGGCCTCTCAACATCAGCTTTGGATCTGCGGTGGCTCATTTTTCTAGCCAAATCTTTGTGTATGCAACCATGAGACGGACGAACACGGTTTAAATGTAGAAACATTTTGTAGAAGGGACACCAAGAGATTCATTGATTTGTTCAAAAGTAACTAACTCGATTAGTGTTTCCAGTAAAACTTTTATCTTACCAGCATCATATTTGCCTCCCTCAAATTGACATATGCCTCAGGGCCCAACTGCTGAGGCAAGATCGAACCTCTTAGGTACCGTGAATCAAAATCTGACTTTTTCTGAACGCATTGCCTAGAAAACGTTTTATCTTTGCCTAGAAAACATTTTGTACCCGCAGTTTTAAATTTCGTCTTCATCCTTTCTTTTCCTTTAATCATCAGAATGAGCAGCGTCTTTGTGATGATCCATCCGTAAAGCAGCTATATGAAGATTTATCTGATGGATGAGGCGAGGCATTTGCCATATGTGACGGATCTAATGGGATGGGATTCCAAGACGCAGCGGGTGGGCCAGGTCTGCATGATTCTCTCGGCCACCTCGCTAGGTGGACGGACGTGCAGACCCTCTTGACCTCAGGACGTGGCGGTCGCACCTCATCAGATCACCCTCCTATTGGATTTGATGTAAGGATAAATAGAAATTAATAGGTACAAGATAAAAATGGGGCGTCGAGGAAGCTCACGAATTGGACCATGGCATCCCCCCCGCTGCCGCTCCACCACGTTACCCGCACCGCCCACTTTTTCTCTCCTCCTCCTCCTGCTGCTGCTCCTCCACCACCATCTTCTCTTTTGCCTGCCACTCACCCCGCAGCGAACCAGGAAGACAAGCATCCCAATCACCGCCGTCGTGGCATCCTCCTCCGACATGAGCAACAGCAAGAGCAACCACAAGAGTCTCCCCAGGACCCGCAGGCCAGAAGAGAGAAGCACAATAATTATCCCAAGCTCACCATTCGAGCCCGGCTGAGTCAGCTCTGCAAGGAGGGCCGTCTTGACGCAGCCCGTCGCCTCCTCTCCGATTCCCTCGCCCGCCCTGCCCCCACCCCCACGCTTCTCTGGAACACTCTCCTCATTGGCTACGTCTGCAACTCCCTCCCCCACGAGGCCCTCCGCCTCTACGCCCTAATGAACTCTTCCTCCTCCTCCTCCTCCTCCCACCACCACTCTCGTCATGGCTGCCCCCGCTCCGACGCATACACTTACTCCTCCGCGCTAAAGGCCTGCGCTGACTCCCGCCAGCTTCGGCTCGGCAAATCCATCCACTGCCACGTCATCCGTCGCTCTCGGGCACCCCCCAAGAGCCAGATCCTCAATAACTCCCTTCTCAACATGTACGCTTCCGCTCTTGAGCCTGAGACGTCCCACGCCGATACCATCCGTTTCTTGTTCGATAGAATGCCTAAGCGAAATGTCGTCGCGTGGAATACATTGATCGGATGGTACGTCCGATGCCGCCGTCCTGATCGTGCGTTGGCACAGTTTAGGCTTATGCTGGAGGTCGGAATTCGGCCAACTCCTGTCAGTTTTATCACCGTCTTCCCAGCGGTTGCTGCTACGGAGGAGGGTAACAAGTACGGCGACGTGCTCTATGGGTTGATTGTTAAGCATGGCCATCACTATATCGACGATCAGTTTGTCATCAGCTCCGCTGTTTTGATGTACGCCCAACTTTCGGAGGTCCAATCAGCGAGGCGGATATTTGATCAAGCGAAGGAGAAAAATACGCAAGTGTGGAACACCATGATTGGTGGGTACGTTCAGAATGGTGGTTACGGTGAAGCTCTTGCTCTCTTGGTCCAGATTTTGGAGTCAAACATGGTTGATCCCGACGCTGTGACGTTTCTCTCCTCCCTAATGGCGGTCTCGCAGTCGCAGGATCTCGGGCTGGGGAAACAAGTCCATGCATATCTGATCAAGAGGAATTGTTCCCTGCTGCCTTTGGTGCTGTGCAATGCGCTCATAGTTATGTATTCGAGGTGTGGTAAAGTTCAGGTTGCGTTCGAGCTTTTCCGTCGGATGCCCCAAAGAGATGTCGTCTCATGGAACACCATGATTTCGGCTTTTGTGCAGAACGGTTTAAATCTCGAGGGGGTATCGCTGGTGTACGAGATGCAGAAAGATGGGTTTTTGGTGGATTCAGTGACTGCGGCGGCTTTGCTTTCGGCAGCATCCGATGCGGGCAATATCATGATGGGAAAAGAGACGCATGGTTACCTCCTTCGGCAAGGCGTCAAGTTTGATGGGATCGCTAGTTATCTGATAGACATGTATGCAAAGTCGGGCTCGGTCGAGATCGCACGGCGACTGTTTGATGGGGAGCAAGCGGATGAGCGAGATAGAGTCACCTGGAATGCGATGATTGCTGGGTACACCCATAGCGGGCAGACCGAAGAAGCTACGGCCGTGTTGAGAAAGATGCTTAAAGAACGCCTGACGCCCAATGCAGTGACGCTGGCGTCCATCCTTCCTGCCTGTAGCCCGGTTGGAGGAATCCGAGCTGGTAAAGAGATCCATGGGTTTGCCGTTCGTCGGTATCTAGACGAGAATGTGTTCGTGGGCACAGCATTGATCGACATGTACTCCAGATGCGGTCACATCTCGTTTGCGGAAAGAACGTTCGATGGCATGGAGGACAAGAACACAGTCACTTACACAACGATGCTGTCAGGCTTTGGTCAGCACGGGCTCGGTGAAAAAGCTTTGACTCTGTTTAGCTCCATGAGAGAAGCAGGGGTAAGACCCGATGGCATCACCTTCGTAGCACTTATATCGGGGTGTAGTTCCTCTGGGTTGGTAGACGAAGGTGTCGCAGTATATGAATCAATGGAGGAATTTGGCGTAGAGGCAACTCCGGAACATCACTGTTGCGTGGTGGATTTATTGGGTAGGGCTGGAAGAGTGGAGGAAGCATATGAGTTGGCTAAAGGATTAGGGGATGATGGAAATTATGCAGGAATCTGGGGTTCTTTGCTTGCCGCATGTAGGGTTCATCGCAAACTGGAGTTGGGGGAGTCGGTAGCTGACAGGCTGTTTGAGATAGGGAAGGAGAGGGGACTTGCGGGTTATCGTGTTCTTCTTTCGAACGTGTATGCCGCCGACAGGAACTGGGACAATGTGGATAGGGTGAGAAAGGAGATGAGAGAAAGAGGACTGAGGAAGGAACCTGGTTCCAGTTGGATCCAAGTTGGGGATTGGTCACACCGATTCATGTCTCGGGACCGAACCCACCCAGAGAATGACCAGATATATGCGATGCTTCGAGGGTTAGCTTTGGAGATGAAATCACCAGGTTATGACACCACCCTCCGACCTTCCGATTCTGATTCCACAAGCAGCAGTATGACATCTTTGTTGGATGCTAGCGCGACGTGAAGGTTATGACTCTATTCTTCTGCCTGTGATCTTTTTGGCTCCCATGGGTGAGAGATGAACGATAAGATTCGCTTGTGCAGAGGACATTGATCCGATGTATGTATAGCTTATTTATGTATGTATGTATGTATGTATGTATAGCTTCATAATCCCGACTTCGTTGTGAGGTATGGGCACGAGAAGACTCGTTTCATTATGCTTCACGCCCCCTGCCATTTTAGTTAGTATTATCTCATCTACACTTGGTTACATATTTAATTTAAAAATACATCAAATTCAACACAACAAATTACAAATAGTATTATTATCACATTTAACTCATACGATGAAAGTTTCCAACGGTTTGGAGAAACTTCACATCCTTATATTAACTCTAGGATGAATCGAAATATTCTAGCTTGAAAGTATGTCCGATTTAACATGTTAGGCTTTTCGTCGGGCAACCATTTAGAGATCATAATTTTTATTTTTATATTTTGTATTATTTATCAAGTATTTACTAAAAAATTACTCGTGGGATCTTGAGTTAATGTTTCTACTAATCTATTTTCTTTTGCGGATCCTATAAGGTCACAGGGAGACTGATCATTTGCTATATAATATAGGTAAAACTAACTAAGTCCGTATTAAATAATATCAAAGCGAGACAAACGTACTAAGAAACACTTAGCATGCAACATGAGGACCTAGCGTGGTTACATGAAGAGCAACACGCATGACTATGCAGGGAAAAATAATCGTAAACTAAGGAAATGAGTCATTCAATGGAGCGAACATCCATGATTGATATAAAGAAGAATTATTAATCTTTTATGTAAGAGACGCCACGAGGATAAATGAGCTAGGAAGAATACATAACTAACAAACACTAGGATGGTTAAATTTGAGCTATGACTCAATGTTGTCAACATAACTTGAAGGTGCTCAATGCAAACAACGATGCTTGGCAGAGGATCAAATCGTACGAGTAGAGATGAGTTACTCGACAACTAAACAAATTTGTACAAAGCTCATAAAGGTGAGAAAAAATATTGACTCAAAAGAATTCAGTACTAATGCAATAACTTATATGCAAACAATGGATTGTCTGTGGTCATTCTAAGGTGACTAAACTTTGGCTACATAAAACATGAAAACATTCGCTTTGAAATGAGAGAAAAAGTTATGTCAATGAGACTCTAAACGATGTAGTAGATTCAACACATTGCTAAGCCTTGAGGGCATAATAGATGGCTACATTCGAGAAGAGTCATGATCTAGCATGTGCATTCGTAATTGTGAAACAATACACTATTGCGTCTTCATAAGACAATGTATTCTTAGGAGATGGTGGTCTAAAAATTTCTAGAAAGAAGAATGTGAAAAAAAAAGTTACTATAATAGAACAAATATCTAGAGGATAAGTCTCAAATTTTTTTAGACAAAATTCATGTGCAATATAAAAAAGCTTTGCAAAAGTTTGAAGGGGGCCAGAATCAAGCCAGCGACAAAGAGTTATTATAAGATTTTACATGAGGTAATTCGTTGATAGACGTATTGCTTAGATCAAGTGGAGTGATCAAAGACAATACTAGATAAAGGCACATCTAGAGTTAATGTGAATTGAGCTTAACGAATGGTTAACCCATGAAATGATAGATGCGAGGGCCATCATGATTTCAATGTAAATCGAGGAGTAAAACAACTTATGTGAAACTTGAATAAGTACCCAAGTCGTATGAAGGGAGTTGACTTAGACGGTAAAACATAGAACAGAAGCACAAACTTTGTTAAGCTTTCTTTGGAGAGAGGTTGAGGACATGAACTCTTGTAAAGATAAGAGCAGCATCATGTTATTCATTAGTTTTCTTATTATGATGGAATAAGTTCATCTTGCATGGTGTCAAAGTCAAAAGGGACTTTGAAGCATATGCACCTTATTTCAATAAAGCGAGTGATGCACATTGAACTACAATTGAAAGCCTTGCATAGGAAAGAGGCTACGGAGGCAAACACTTGTGAGAAGTATGTGAATGTTGCTATTTAATTGCTATAAAGGGAGTGATGCACATTGAAAAGATTGTTTTAAGGCTAAAGGCCTAGGATCTAAATAATGACACCAATTTTCAATGAAGTTAATGGGCTTCAAGGGCTATTAGGTAATGAACCGTCCTAAATTTGCACTTCGTTCATTAGTGACTCAAGTGCAAATGGACGAATATCGATTGTCAAAGAAGTGAACATAATTGGAAGTGGTATAGGTTACATGAGGAGAGATCAAAGTTCAAGTTCACAACACTAAGATCAGAGTGCAATGGCAACATCACTAAAAGGCAATTTAATGTAGCAAATCATGGTGGAACAATTTGAGGTAATGCAACACAAGCAGCCAAGTCATGTGAGGGACTTAATAATCCGAAGAAAAGTTTGGAATTGTTAGGAGCTCCGTTTTAGTGAGCAACACAATGACAAGAAGGGTTATAAATTCAAAACATAAATGTTATGGTACCGTAAAGATGAGTCTTTTATGTATGCATCGAATTTTGCATCAGATAAAAACCTTTGACATTGATGGATGAAGGCTATACCACAGAGGTGGATCTTCCGAGTACAAGTACTAATGAGTCTTGCGACGGACTTGGTCATTTAGAGGTATGCTCAAAGCTACTAGAGGGTGGACTACTCCAAAACTCATAGTTGCCCGAGGGACCTTGACAAATTAGTAGATAAGGCAAAATGAGCAAATATTGCTATCGAGGATACAAAGGAGAACGTAATTAGCACAAGCCATGCACCATGATTGTAGAGGCCATGTACATGAGATATAGTATGTTTTTTTATCAACTAAAGTGTCTTGTTTAGAGAACACAAAGGTATTAAAGCATATGATCGAAAAGAGCAATGATTATACGGGTGACACATGATTAGATATTTTTTATGAGTAAAAAAATATCAAAAACATCAATCATCTCAACACCCTAGAATTTTACGGGTGACACATGATTAGATAGGCCTCACGAGTAATGTCTTAAGCTGATCTATCACTTAATTTCCAAGTTTGACATCACTTGATTTCATAATGGTGTCATATAAATACTTGTTGTATGACTGTTTAAAGATTACAATATCTATCATTATATTTTACATTGTCTATTAGATGTTTGCTTAAATATTCGTATAAATATTTCTACTAATATATATTTTTTTTATAAATCTTTAGGGGGGGATCTTATGAGGTTACAATTTTATGAATAGGCATGCAAGGATACTATACTTCTTAAGCAAAATTAACTAAGTTCGTAATGATATGCCAAGGCCAATGATGTAATTGAAGATATGATCTTGAGTGATGGAGGGAGGGCAAACTGAAGCGTATGAGACAATGACAAGACAAGGTTTGGACAAAGGGAAAGTTGAGGAAGCTGTTTGAAAAAAGGGATGATGGAGGATGAGAGACTCAGATGGAGAGACAATTACCATGAAGACGAAGGAAGCAACCCAAATGAAGAATGAGAGTTTAAGAAATTCTGAATCTTATTCATTGACTCCAGCTGATTTAAGAAAGTTTGGAAAAAAAAACATTTACAAAAATTAAGAGGACAAAACTGAATTTTATATAAAAAAACCCAAAAAATTCTCAATAGAGGCATATCATCCAATAACAATGATTATAAGGGTGTTTTTTTTATCGTCTTACCTTTTCTCACCATGGTAATGGCCAGTCTTTAACCCAGGGCAACAAACCACCAGCAGCAGCAACTGCGATTGGGCCCTATGGTTCATACTGACACAGGTCACTGTCATGTATGGTTTCCCCAACTCTTTGGCTCACCGAGTTGCTTCTCGGCTTCAGGAAGTCGCCTCATCGTTAGGACAGCAGATCACACTGCATGTACATCGAGAAAATCTATATATTCAGTCGATCACCTATGCATTTGGCAGCAACAGATGGTGCTGAATGACAAAAGTCGCACTTCGAGGAGCTGAAAGATCAAGAACATGTGAAAAAACAATGCAGTAGTTCCCAAAAACATAACATTATATATGTGAAGCACAACAATGTAACAACAACCCCACTTGAGGACCGTAAGAAATAGCACATGCGAGGCAATTGGAATTTTCAAATACCAATTTCAGTTCAAGAAATAAATAAATACCACAATCCTGTTATCGGCCTTATATCTTCCCATAGTCCTTTCTCAAACGGGGCATTGGTAAGGTTGTTGTCATCGAATGTCTAACTCTTCGTCCTACAGCGAAGCCAAACCAGTCAGAACACTATGAGATGATGTTCTATGCCCCAACGGGCACAATATAAGTGGAATTTTAGAACTGACCCAAACTTTCTAAAATGACAGGTGACTAAAGGAATGAGGTACCGACATACAAAAGGGGTAACAAAAATGACATCAACAACGGCTGTTTACTAGTCATCTGTAATATCTACATATGTAAACCCCATTTCTAGTAATATTCTTTAAGTGACACCCGAACAAAACAAAACCAGATCGCATTGATATAACATCAACAGGCACATGGGAAGCATATTTCCAGCAACACAGTATTTTTACAAGGTGAGTTGCCCCACATCCCAGCCTGTAAGAATGGTGAGATGAGATTAAAAAATAATACATACAAAGAGGAGATTCTTTCAACAACTTTATCCAATAATAGAAAAAGCACAACCAAATATACAAAGCTCCAGCAATTGCAAGGTCCAGGGGTCTAGGGAGGGCCAATATATGGAGCATAATCCATTTTCTCAACTCGAGCCCTAGTCACCTACGTCACAAAGAACATTCTTATCCAACATCAAGATTCACCCTCTAACTCCTATTACAATTAACACATGTTATTGACTATTTCCCGTGAGAGTTGTTACTCACAAATTTCTCAACCGAGCATACTTCAAAAGTCAAATGTCATATAACTCTCATCTGTTAGTCAAAGACACTGAAAATAGAACATGCTCAACTCTGAGATGAGATGTAGAAGAAAAAAAAATTTCAAGTTTTGAACATCTACAGAACTCAGAGAGCTCAAATGTGTATGTTCTACAAGTTATCATAGATGGGAAAGCACAAGCTGTTATAACAAAATATAACAATTTCAAGCCAAGGAACAGTTTGAGACTGACTAATTGCAGCTGCAAAGTTGTCAAAAGGCATCTCATAAGGTGACTAAAAGAAAACCAAAGAAAAGGTTGGTATCTCATCTTTACATAACAGCTATAACATTTCTCCAAATACTACAATGCCCAATTATACTATGATTTCAAGAAGAAGCGTTTACCAGTCATTAAGGAGAAACCTAGTAATCAGAATAAAGTCTGACATTCCATAGAATTGCCCCTTCATGTAGATAACATCATTCCTAAAGCCTTTTCCCATTGGAACAGATTGGCTATGGAACAAAACTTAATAATTTTTTCCAAATATTAATAATGAATTTTCAATTGTTTCCAAGTCCAATAAAACTAATTACAAAATTAGTATCAGGCAAATTTAGGCATACAGAGTGATGGTCAAAGGGCTAGTTGGCAAGAAGAGAAGCTTTGTTTCTAGTGACCATGGTTTCGAATACCAGTCGAACTGATATGTAACTACCGGTACTTACCGGTCCTTGGTTAAGACTGATACTGGATTAATAGCTTGGTACTAATCATTATTCATTTTTTTATTATTTTATTTTATTGATACTGGATGGTAGGTATCCGTTTACCAGTATTGTTGACCTTGATATAGACTTTACAGCTGAGGATCAAGGACCATGGACCCGAAAGCTTAAGACAATTTTTACCATATAACACATAACAATGTAGCAGAAACTAAGATGCCAAATACTATTTATCAAAATATGCAATGTTAAATTAAATATTTACATAATAAAATAATATTGGTGGAGTAGCGAAGGTCAATATTCATGCTCAAAATATTTATGCATCAAGATAATGCAATTTAAAACCCTATAACAACTTCCATAAAAGTGCACAATGATTTAAAAAGCGCTAGGCGCTAAAAGACGACAAGGTCCAAAAATGCCCGAGGCACTAGGTGCTCGCTCGAGTGAAGCGAGACACTAAAATATAAAAATATATAATATAATTAATAAATATAATTATTTAAAATTTTAAATTAAAATATGCTATTAAATTAAGAAAATATATTAACAGTATTGAAAATTAATAATTTCAAATAAACCTAACAATATTAACAAATTATCTCGATAATCGATATCGTTAATGTAGATGAGAAGAAAAGAAGTGTATGGGGGGTCTTGAAAACTGACCGAGAAAAGAGGAAGCCAAGAAATGAGTGTAAGGAGGAAAGCGGCGACGGCGGGCGATGGAAGCGGGAGCAAAGCGGACACACGGCAGCATTTATGAAAGCAGCGATAGTTGCAGCAGTGAACGGGAGCGGGGAAGAGGAAGCACGGAGGCGATGGCGGCGACAGAGGCGGCGTTTGTGAAGCGGAGCAACAGCGTTTGTGGAGCAACGACACGGGAGCGGGGCGAGGGCAACGAGGCAGCGTTCTGGCAGCCAGCAGCGGCTGGCAGCAATCGGATGTGGATCGGGATTGGGATCGAGCGGCAATGGGCAGAGGGTTAGGGTTGGGTTCTCGCTTATATCGATTTTAGTTGGTTCGATTGAACCAACTAACCATCAGAGACCGAACCAGGATCGAACCAGACCTAAAATCCTGGTTCGGTCACCTTGGTTAACCAGGCTTCGCCCGGCGCCCAAATGGCCCTTTGGCTCGGCGGCTTAGCGGCCTTTGAAGCACGCCGCAGGAGATTAGCGAGGTGCTCGGGCCTCGCCTCGAAAGTGCCTAGGCGGCGCTGGCTTTTTTTAAATCACTGAAAGTGCATGAGATCAAGTTCATTACTCATGTTATTTTCTTTCTATTAGACATGAGTTTCTCTTCTTCTCATTCCACAGTGGACTAAAATTCTAGAAGCATACATGATACACTGGCTTGTTGAGAGGTTTTTCACAGCTTGTGTTAGCAGTGATGCAGTCAAAAGATTAAAAATGCCATAGCACAGCCAAAGAATGAGAATCTCCACATTTCATTTGACAACAACAAAGCATGGATTAAGTCTGAAAGCCTACCTATCTGATCCAATCTGGCTAGGTTTTGATTGAAAGCAGCTTAAGTTTGGGTTAAACATTACTCACCTTCCTATGATTTTGTCAATCTGGGTTAGAGCATTGAAAAAACTTTGGTTTAGAGCTTTCATTATGATTGGTTGACCTTACATAATACAATATGTTGGATTGGATAATACTGCTTGATGGATCGTTTCATAGTCTAAAGTGGTTACCCTAGGCATTTAGCTGTTTCTTTGGATTATCATCATCATCAACCAATGAGCTACAACGTTGCCAAGTATTAAGCCTGTTTACTAGAAAACCTCTTGTATTCATGTTGCATTAGGAAAGTTCAGATCTATGGTTTTGACCAACAAACAAAAAGCCACTATGAGTGAGTCATTTTCTCTTTGTTCCCTTAATATTAAAATGGACTTTAACTTAAGGCCACACATTCAACCTTAACGCCGTCACTCGACAAGATTTAGGAGAATTAATTTTCTTTTCTATGAAGAATCTCTTGTCCGATATAATGGCCTGTCCAGATATGCAATTGAATATAATAAGTTACCAGTTTAATTGTTTGATTCAACTTACAAAAGCCATAAGGATTAGCAGTTGGTGGAACTAAGTCACATCAACTAATTGAAAGGTTTCCTTTGGCTTTAGCATATTTTCCTACAAATGTAAACTGGACAGAATTAACATAAACTATCATGTTAACAAGTTTTAGTAATTTTTTACTATGTAGAATTTATCATTTGATAATGATGGCTGGTGCAGAAAAGCAATTGAATCTTGTACAAATGTTCAGTTAACTGACTCAACTTACCAAATGTGACAAACCGATTATTGGTTGATTCAAGTTGGTTAGCATCAACTAGTCCACAGCTATCAAGAAAGTTGTTTCACTCTCACTTTTCATTAAAAATGGAACTGGCTGGATATTCTTTAATTATATTGCAAATGGCTGTTGATGCTAAGATAACAAATGGACAAAAAGGTAGACCTGTGGATCCATTCTGTTCTCTATATTTGGCAGGTTTGGATCCTATCTAAATTCTAAAGTATTATCCTACAATATATTTACTATTCATAGTAAGTCAGAGTCCTGCTTTAAAAGGTAAAAGGCTCTATTGATTATTTTGCAGAGAAGACAAACTGGTGGTTACAATTCCTATTTTTTGAAGCAACGGAATGCTAGTTTGATCAGGCCTATCAGTCGGTTAGAATTTTTAAGCAAGTATATAGACATGTTTTGGTTGTAGACTATTTTCCCGATTTCTTCAATCTGATTTCTGCCCTTCTGGTTTCTTTCTCTCTATTTTTTTTCCCTAGTCTTATTTTTCCCTTTGGTAGGAGCAGATCTACTGCTGTTCAGGATTACACTTTTCAGAATATCTGCCATTTTCTTCCCTGTTGTTTTCTTGTGACAGTTGTATCTTCCCAGCTGTCTTTCCTTGGCAGAAGCACTATCATTCAGGAGAAGTTTAGGTCTACCTTCAATCTGACCAAATTTTGACCACACGTACTCATTTACCTGCCAAGCATTGTGTAGTTGTTGCATTTTATATGGCCCAACCTTAAGAACATTCAACTAAGCTTCTAGCAGATTGCACCCTATATATCATTTGTAAACAAGAACATACACTAAGCAAGAAAACTGTGGTAATCATATCAACTTGATAAAAGAGGATAATAGAAAAGACCAAGTCTGTATGATTACCCCATGGCATACTATTGCTAAACATAGCATTGGTAGATGAGTGAGAATCTGTTCTGTTGTTATTTGAATGCACTGGCTGGCCATATTGATTATATCTTTCACCTTGCATAATATTTGAGTTCACATAATTGTACCGATGAACAGATTGTTGTCCAAAACGGCTTGGGAAGTTTTGCAAGAATTGGGTTGGACAGGCATTTCCAGCACGTACATCATGGGAAGTAGAAGGACTACTCTCAGTAAGCGAATATGCCTGATGAAGACCATCTGTTCTGTAATCAAACAGGAAAACAGAAAAAATGAATTGCACAAGGAAAAAATAAAAGAAGCTAGTGGAGTATAAAAAGTTATGATGAGACACACCAACTCATACTAGTCCACCACTTGCAAAAATAAAAGACTGGAGCAGCACAGGTACAGGATACGGTTGTCACATCCACATGCAAGGATACCAATTAGCCAAATAAATGATAGGATATGTAGTTTTAGTACCTTAAGATTAACATTTTTCTGTCTAAAATATTTTTATCATTAATTTTTTACAAAGTATAACACAAATGACAAAACGACACTACAAACCTGAGATAGATTGATAATTGTCAAACCTACCCTTCAATCCTATTCTATTTTCATCATTTCCAAATTCCAGCCTTCCAGGTTACTAATCTATACTAGGAAAAGACTCAAATACAGTTTGAGTCACATATCAAATTAGCAATGACACAGAAATGATCTCGTCATTAACTTCTATCACATAGCTTATCAAACCACTGGGTTCAATAAACCGACAATGCTGAGAATATTTTCTGAGTACTTCTTATATGAAAATTACATCAGACACATTTTTTGCAAACATTGTAATGAGCACCTTCCATCTGCAACACCCATATATCCAAATAAAGAAGATGCCTTGCTAAAGCCAAATGAAAGATAGAGATAGTATTTCAGGAGTGGAAGTGAGATAAGCAAATTGAGCAAGAGGTGATCTCTTGAGGAAAAAAGGAAGAGCAGGCATTTGAATCGGGAAGTATGGGGGCTATTCGTAAATTGATTGTCTTCTTAATTTCATAAATGGGGTTAAATCAAGGGTCAAATCAAGCATAGGTTTCCAACATATTCCATTATACTTAATGACTTCTAACTAAGAGGCAGGGTATAGTTAGGTTTAAGGGGTGGAACATATTTTCCGATAACATGTGGTTGAAGCCACTATATCATGTGAATGGCGAATTGGATATACCTATTCCATTATACCTCTTGTTGGTTCAAGCCTTAATGGTTCAAGCCATTAAGGGGTAGTAGCATAATTTACTCTCACTACTTGTTGAGCTCTAATCGAAGAGGGTATACCAAAGTATCCAAAATATTTCCAGGTTGACTCATTTCTAGCCTCCCTAGATGTTTGTTGAGGGCTTGTTCTTGAATTTATGAATTGTGTAGAAGCGTGGAATGAAATTAAGGCGATTTTTCTGTCTTTAATA
This sequence comes from Musa schizocarpa, assembly GCA_900464855.2. Lineage (NCBI taxonomy): Eukaryota > Viridiplantae > Streptophyta > Magnoliopsida > Zingiberales > Musaceae > Musa > Musa schizocarpa. Next base: position 14,152,137 of record LS990922.1, read on the forward strand.
AAGCACAAATGAAGGTTACATGTGCAGATGTGCTACAATGCAAATTTCAATCTCATCAAAACTGTCACAAAACTGGTTGGTTTCGAGGCAGGAACTCCTTGCCCACCAAGATACAAGAGATTTATTGACCAACAATAACTGGAGGAAACATAAGGAAAACATGGATCAAACAAAGGTACTGGAACTAAAACAAGAGAAGACATACAAGAAAAGAGCTGCCTCATAAATCTTCCATCTGATAGCAGCATTTTCCAACCAATAAACATTTTCTTCATAGATTTAGGATTTTAAAATAATTTAAGACAATATGTAACTGACTAGCCACAATTCATGTATACTAGTATAAGGCAATGTATACATTAAATCTATGTATACCACTGCTAGGAACTTCCATCATGAACATGATTTATGTGCATATCTACATGCTGTCCCCAATAACACATATTTCGATGCAGAGAAGACAGACAGGACCCCCATGCAAATTCTACTAGATAATACCAGTGTGAAAGCGCATGTCAAGTGTGTTTCAATGCAGTAGAGGTGGTGGTATGCAGCACATGTTGCCTAATAGAAAAAGAGTGGGTGAACTGAGAAGATCACCTAAATCCAATATTAAATTTCACACAATCATCTTTCAAGTTATAATTTCCTTACCTCTAAAAATACAAGTCTACGATTACATGAGGGAAATAGATTCTGTTGCATACCTTTGATTTGATGAGAGAAACTTTGAGCTTGGATTAGCTTGGTTATGACCATGGCCATATCGGCCAATTTTAGTTGTTAGGGTGGAAGCATCTGATGGTTCACCAAGACATACACAACTAGTAAATTCTGAATTTAGGGAGTTGAATTCTGCATTATCCTCTTGCAAAAGAGATTCATCGCTGGGAAAGAAAAAGGATATTGAAGTGTGAGCATTTATACAAATAAGGCATAGGCTAACTCGATATGCAACAACATGCCAGGATTTATATACATAAAGCAGATATAAACTCAACAATGGAACAATTTGTTGACACATTGTTTGTTATAAATATCAAAGGACCTTTAAAATTAATCAATATAAAAAATGCCATAAAGCTAAACTTATCCAGTAACAGAAAATGGAATCTAATATAATCAAGATCATGAATGATATGATGTATTACAAATTTACTAAAACTATATGAAAATCATCTATCTATAATATGAAACATCTAGAGTTGGTACAGTTAGAAGTTAAAACACGTCTCATGCAAAACTGAAATGATTTTCTTAAAACTCAATAAATGGACAAGAACAATCTTAAAAAATTTTCATATTAAATTGAAACTAGAAGGATAAAAGATTGTTTCCATCAAAAGTAAAATCAATCAATTGTCAAGTGTCACAAACTGAGTGTAGAAGCAAATGAAACACAATGTAAGATAACTATCTAAATTGACATGGACTTGTGGCAGCCTGCTCACAACGTTTCCCCACCTGAATGGACTTGTTGCCCTCCTCTACCTCAACTTTCTTCCAATGATCACTCTTATCTTGTTCAACCTTTTTAACTTTCTGAAATATGGATGACTTTATCTCAAATGGGGAGGGGCAAGAGTCTTGACCTAGATGGTTTTAGCATAGAATTCTTTCAAGTTTTTGGGATGACATGAAGATTAGTATTATTGATGCCTATAATAACTTTCACTCCATCTCTACCATTCCTCATAGTTGGGGTCTAACCTGGTTGGTTTTCATTTCAAAATCCCCCAATGTTGTTCTTATCAGAGACTTTAGACCCATTGCTCATTGTAATGTTCAAAATCCTTACCAAGACTCTAGCCAATAGACTTAAACTTCATATGACCCACCTTATCGAGCAAGAGCAATCTGCGTTTATCAAAGAAAGGAACATATAAGATAGCATCTATAAGCTCGTTCACACCATGTCTTGCTCTATAAACAAGCATCCTCACATTCTTCTTAAGCTCGACCTAGAAAAGGCCTTTGACTTTATTTCTTGGGATGCCATCAAGAACACTCTTTACCTATCTTATAAACAGATATCAATCCAACTGCTTCAAGAGTAAAAGGTGCATTAGGCAAGGGGATCCACTCTCCCCTTACCTCTTTATCCTGGTCCTCTCATCTCTAATTACTAAAGTTATCAACACGAACAAAATCACCCCCTTTTCCCTAAGAGGCACGAAAGTCTCCCATCTTATGTTTGCGGACGACCTTTTTCTTGCATTTAGAGCTAATCATAAATCTTGCTCCATCGTTCTTCAAATTCTAAGAGTTTTTCAAAATCTCACACACTTATGAGTAAATCTTGACAAATCTCACTTTTACAGTTTACTTCCCCAAACACTGTGATCCCTCCTCTAAACATTTAGTCTACAACTCCCTTGTTATCAAGGAAGGCTCTTGGCCTTTCAAGTACCTTGGACCTATATTTCGTAGGGCAAACTACATACTAGGTTTCAACATTCCCTAGTAGAGAAAGCCTTTAGCAAAATCCAAGGGTGGCATAAAGGGCTTCTATCCCAAGCTGAGAAAATTGTCCTTATGAACTCGGTCAACAACTCCCTTCCAACCCATATTCTTCTAAGTTCTTGGGTTTCTGACAAGATATTGACTAGGATCACTAAACAAACTCGAGATTCTTTTGGAACGACTCCTATGATCATAAAAAAATGCACCTTTTAAGTTGGGATAACATGATTCTTCCCAAGAATGAAGGTGGTTTGGACATTAGAGACCTTACCTTATAAAAAAAAGTTACCAAGCGACTTATTCTCATCTTGAATAGAGAAAATGCTATTTGGATTAAAATCTTTCTTTCGAAATACAATAGCTTCCACCCTTAAAATTCAGCTTCTAAATCCAATGCCTCTTTCTCTTTCAAATCCATAATAAGAATGACCTCTCATCTGAAAGATGGCTTTTGTAAGCTTATTTCTAATAGCTCTACCACATCAATTTGGGAAGACACCTTGGCTTGACAATATACCTATCGATAAATGGCCAACCTATGTGAGTGTTAGTGAGATTGGTAATTATAACTTAGTTTCCGACATCATCCTTAATTCCCAATGGAATCTATCTATCCTGGAGACTCTTTTTCACCCTCTCCTTATTGCTAGGGTAATGAGCATACACATCCTACTTAATTCCAATGAAGACACTTGGATTTGGTCGTTAACCCCATCTGGAAAAACTATGGTTAGTAGTTCTTATAGACATCCCACGAGAAGTCATCACTCGAATACACCTTGGGCACGTTGGAATACCATTTGGCATATGAATGTAGCTCCAAAAATCAAGATTTTTATTTGGAAACTATGCTGGAACAGACTCCCAACCTCTAACTACATTTCAAACATCATCCACTGTCAACAAACTCCTCATTACGTTTGTCACTTTCATTTGGATTTTGCTAAACATATTCTCTTTGACTTTTCTTTTGCTTGATTTTTTTGGAATTTCCTCCAATCTAAAATCGACTTTTCAGTCCAGTTTCTCCCCTCCTGGTTCTCTAGGGATTGGCTTTCAGAAGGTCACAATTTGGACAAATTTGGACAAAAACATCTTCTTTGCATCATAGCTACCCCTTTATGGTTTCTTTGGTCTAATTGAAACGATTTGAAACATCGCAACCACTTGATCAAGCCTTCAATCCTTTGCCATGAGAGCCCTCAAATCTGTGAACAATTTCTTCAATCGTAACCCATGCATAGGAAGAGCTGTCGAGATTTTTACGAGGACCCCAGGGGCCCCGCAGGTAAGGTATGAGTATTTGAAATTGATGGATCATTTATTTCTCCACCTCTACCTGCAGGTATAGGATATGTAATAGAGAATGTCTCAAATGAATGTCTATTGATGGGAGGTAGCAACTGCATCACCTCAAGCCCAATTATGACAGAAGCCCTAGCACCAATGAACAGCCTTAAAGCTGCCTCACAGCTCCAGATTTCACTTTATGGATCAAATCTAACTCTCTTGAGGTGGTCAACTTAGCCAAAGGACTCTCCCCACTATCCCTTGGTTTTTGAAGAACTTGTTCTCTGATATCTTCTCCCTGTTAGACAATCTCAGAGTTACAAGCACCACCATCTCTTATCTTCCTAGATCTTTGAATAATGTTAGTCATTCCCTGGCAAAGTTTGGCAGATCTCAATCTGCTCCTTTTCTTGGCAGATCTCAATCTGTTAGACGATCTTAGAGTTACAAGCACCACCATCTCTTATCTTCCTAGATCTTTGAAATTTGAATAATGTCATTCATTCCCTGGCAAATTCTTGGCAGATCTCAATCTGCTCCTTTTGTCTCACACTTTGTAACTAGATCTTAATAATTTAATTAATACAATTCTGCTTGTTTGAAAAAAAAAATTGACATGGTTTGCAGTTCTACATCTAGTACCAACTTCGACTGTAAAAGAAAAAGCATAACACTGGCCCTTCTGGGTATGCAATCATATATTATGCATTTGAACAAATTGCATTTTAACCAAAAAAAGAAAGGCAAAGTCTTTAACTGAAAAGAGATAACAGTTTCTACAGAAAATATATGCATAGTATGGGTAGGATGCTCTAAAACTTTTGAAGATGAATATTCTATATAAGACAATATTAATTTGATTAGTTCTTTTGCCATACCAGCCAGTATCCATGTCATCATAAAAATGTAATCCTCCAAAGGTTCACTGCATTATCTTTTAGTAAAATGTTTACCCATTGACAGATGCAGAGTTTATGACCCAAGGAGGGTCAGAAAAGCAAACACTCAAATTCCACAATGCACTACAAGTTGGCAATACAAAATAGGCATCCAGGCTTCAATTTACCTATAATTGGGGTCCCAGTCTGCAGGATCAGGCAGTGATGAACTGCCTTCTGGTTTATCACATGGAACTTCCAAGCTGTGTGCACAAACCACACAGGAATTATGCACACTCTGTGCTGGATAACTCTTCTGATTGGCTGAAGTAAGGCTTAGAGACAAGACATTCCCTACACCCATCTGTTGCTTCCAGTTAGAATGACTGGAAGATGAAGTCACAGAATGAGCACCATGCCCTTGAAACTGAGCATCAGAGTGGATACAACTCATGCCATTAGCACAAAATCCTGGTCCACGCTCAGATGCACTTCCGTAAGGCTGCATGCACATTGTTGGGTAGCCCCAACTTTTATTGTACTGACCAATGGCAGCTGCTTTACCCAACAAGATACCACGACCACTGCCCCTTACAGGAGAAGTTGGACCATACTTTCCAGGAGAAGCAGAAGAAAAATGCATCTGGGAGCTTGGAGGAGTAAATTGTGAGGGACTGGCTCCGAGAGACATTGGTCCCACACCTCCAAAAGGACTAGCACCAAACCCAGTTCCATGAGACAGCTGAGATCTATATCTAGCATCTGGACTAGATCCAAGAAATTGTCCTCCAACTTGTACATGAATGTTGAACCCACATGGACCTGCTGGTGAATTATAGGCATGCATACTGTTAATATCACTGTAGCTTCCGTAACTGCTCCCAAAACCTGCACTATCATTATAGCTACCATCGCTTCCCAAGCTGCCATAGCTACTGCCATAAGACATAGGAACCTTCTGAAAGTGAGGGCTACTGAGTGATAAATAGTTGTTAACAGTTGAAACCTAAAAAGTGAAAAGATTGCAAGCTCAGAGAGGACATTAAATGAACACAAACAGAGTCTCAGTAAATGACAGAAAGGTTCCATGATGACCTGAGGAGAAAGACCAGCAGCTAGCCAATGACCACCGCCTGGATTGTGATCCACCGTTACAGTATGAATGACAGGCTAAATTTTGAAGAAGAAAAGATTTTAGGCTGAATATCTGCCAAATAATTCCAGTATATATCTCACATTGAATCTATTAGGTTAGAGAAGCTAGATTCAATGTAAATAAGTGAAGATCCTGAAAAGTTTATTAATATAACTTTACTACACAAACAAGACAGTATGATCACCGGCGGATGCATGACTTACACAAAAGAATTCAATGTAGCTATCAATTAACAGTTTACACAATACACTTGATAAAGCATTGGTAAACTAGGTGGGTTTAGTTAAGCATGCAGGGATCTTGACCAACATAAAAATCATGAGGTTATAAAAGACTTAAACTTACAATTCTTGGAGTCTCAGGGGAAGGTTGATAAGGACATCTGAATGGTTCTCCAGTAACAAATGGATGACCTGAAGCCTGAGGATGAGCGTTCAATATACATATTGCTTAAAGTTTGTGTAGACAATTCAAGTCCATAAGCTACTATCAACAACAATAACAAACTAAATTTAGATAAACAACCTGTAAAGGTGACCATCGTTTTCCTGGATCAAACTCGACAAGGCCCCTCAAGAAATCAACCAAGGCCAAGCGGGTCAAACTTTCTGCAACATGATTATCTAATTTAGAAATAAGAAGCTAATACTACATAACATCAACAAAAGTCATGTACAAGCTAATAGTTTCTGCTACATAACAGAAACATCAAACCTTTTGAGATTTCTTCCTCTGGCAAATTCTTTCTGTAAGGATAGTTGGCAATGATATCTTCCAGCTTTACATGATTAAAGTAGTTTTTCCCTATTGAAGGCCTTTTTGACTCTCTCTTTAGAAATATCAGGAGACAAAAGGAAAGCATAAGACTAAAAAGAAATGCAGAAAATATTGTTTATCACAAAATTGCCATAACTCACTGCTTCATATTCATCCTCAGTTAGAACTCGGTAGGCACTAGTAAGTTCCTTGGACGTCTCAACATTCTCCAAACGATAAATACTTCCAACATGCTTAAAAAACTTGATAGTATTTTTTGAATCCCTAAGCAAATTATCAGGTGGTTGCCCACTGCAGAATATAGCAAAGTACCAAATGCACCATTAGCAACTTGAAATAACTTCAGCTGTTAGCCAAAATAATTACTCAAAAAAATGTCTGACACCAAGCAGCCAAACCTTTTAGCAAACCCATTTCATTCAGGAAATCAAATAATCAACTGATTAGATGTTCCCTAACTATATCAGTCCTCAACAAACTTTTATTTCCAAAGATTTCCTATAGCGTCCTATTTACTACAAGCATCGCGTACATTAGATTTAGATTTACTATAACTCATACAATAACTCAGCTCCCATCTATCATCATAATTATGCACTAATTCACAATAAACAACAAAAAAAGCTACAAAGATATTCTTACCAGTGAGAAAATGTATTACAGAGAGTACTACTGCTTAGCTATTAGATACTGAGCAATGCAAAGCACACCACCTACCCTAGTATCTGTATCATCCGCTTGAGAAGATCATACTCTGAGGCTCCAGGAAATAAAGGCAACCCTAGAAATAATTCAGCAACAATACATCCGAGTGACCACATATCAATTGAAGATGTGTATCTGAGAGAAATGTTAAGCAAGATATCTTTTTACACAATGATTATAAGCAATCAACCAAAGACTGTATTGAAGAAAAGCTTGACTGAACAAAGAATTTGCCAAGTGGAATTATACTGCCAATCATATCATGAATATTTTATGAAAGAAACAAATTCCATAATCTGATACTAGCACTTAAAGCAGCAAATTGAGATCAGCGCTACAACACGAAAGGCAAAAATGCAGATTGAAATGCAAGAAAAAATGTTTTATCAAAAAAAGAAAGAATGGTAACAAAATGAAAATATAATATGGCAGCAAGGATACGGATAACCAAGTACAACTTCTGGAGATCTGTAATAACGGCTCTGTAACACATAGTGACAAGACTTACATGATAAGGACACAAAGAAAACCTTTTATAACACTATCATGAGAAAGTACTAGGACCTGAATGTACGAGTACACCGTCCGACCTTCCATACAAGCTGATCCAAAATCAATAACTTTTATTTCTGTTGGCTTCACACTGTGGAATCCAAAACCAAAAATCAAAGTTCAGCAAACAAATAAAAACAAAAATTTCAGCACTGGAGTTACAGTTAGAACCTCGCCTTGTAGATATTAGTATGTTTTCTGGCTTCATATCACAATGTATTATACCAGCATCTTTCATGACAATCAATGCATGCAAAATCTAATAAAATTAACATTAAAAAGATATCATGGATCAGAAATTAAAAATTAATATTATAAACCAAAGTTGGAAAGGTCTGTACGCTTAACTCAGACACATCTCACCTGTTTTGAGAACATCTGCACAATGCTCAATGAAAAACCTTTGAAGTGGTTCATTTTAATTAGCTCATACCTGCAAAGCCAATAAGTTTTAGCACCAGCATATATCAGAGTTGTACAAATAGAAAAGTCATTTATCATTAACACCAAAATTTGTTTGATGCACAGAGAAACCAGAGAGAGACAGCTTACAGGTTAGAGCCAAGCATTTCAAATGATATGCACAAGTGTCGCTGAAATACAAAATAATCAAGGATACGAACAATGTGATGTTTAGCATCAGGATCAAACTTCTGATTCAACTGCAAAGAGAAAATTACAGAGAACCATATTTATCATAATTTTCTGTGCACAAACTCAATTTGCAATATTAACTGCCCCGAATATCATTTACCATGTGCAGAATAGAGACCTCAACAACTGCCTGCCGATAATAAGCAGGCTGATTCTTAATTATCTTCACAGCAACATAACAGTTAGTCTCCAAATCCCAGCATTTGGCAACCTGTCCAAAGGTCCCTTGGCCAAGGATATCTTTGACAGTGTACCTAGAATCCAATAAGAAAAATATAATTAAGTTTATGACAACTACATTTGATAATAAATTGTTACCATTTTCTCTAATGGTACAGATAAAGAGAAAGGCTGATCAAAGGCACAACTAATCCCAAGGCAAAGCGGAAACTGAGATTACTCAAGAGTCAAGATATCAACCAGATAATTTATTAAAATAAGCACTGACAGGGTTGAAAAATAGTAACAGAAATTCAACTCTGTGAATGCTGTTGGCTGCTTGTTTGAAAAGAATCCATATTCTGATTACCCTTGGGTTCCTTCATACATCATGCATTACTTATAAATCAACAAATCATATTGAAGATCTTAATTGCAAAATGTTTTGCTCTCTAGAATGTCAAACTCCAAGAGCCATTTAATAAAAGACAACTTTTCAGCTAGAGTTGCATAAACTACAGTCCATCCTGAGCAATGTGCGTTGTCCCCAAACAGTGAAACATCATCATGTTCTGAAAGAAATTTTCTCAATAACTTTTAGACCAATTACTCCCCTACACAAGTTTGTTTCGTACAAAAAAAAAAGCTCTTATTTTTTTTCACCTGCTTCAAGATGGACTATGACATCAACCACTCACCTACAAGTGATTTACTATATGAATTTTCAAAGTCAAAACAGGATGCTGGCGTCCTCTTTTTCACTGTAAAAAAAATCTATTATTAAGTTTCCTGAATCATTAGAACTACAAGACCTACCTGCTGAAACTCAAAAACATAATGAAAGTTGTTCAGCCTTTTACTACCAGAGGAACACAAATGTATTAGCAATTATAAGTGTGTATCAAGAACGAGAACTTTAATCAATAAAAGGTAACAACCTAGAATATGATATACCTACGAAGCATAATTTTATGTAGGGTATAGTATGCAACTAACACAAAAGATTATTACTTATAGTGGAGCCAAACCTTCGCTTTCTTTCTAAATTGACCAACTCTAAATTCACATGCAAGATGAGATCTGAATTTGCATTATCATAGCCATCATTCAGCACCCCAATTGATGGATTCGTTAGGAAGCGCTTTGGATTCAATGCCTCTGAATATTTAAATGAGGGATTACAAATTTGGTAAGTTTCAACTATGCCTTTGGTCAGTCTTGCCACCAGCTGCATGAGCAAATTTTTTATCAGCACTTGATACATCCACAGTGGAAGAAAAGAATCACAAGCTGACAGCATACACTAACATCATTGTATAAGTCACAAAAGTACAAAAAATCAGTGTGTGAAACCACAGGATGAGAAATTACATTTAACTGCAACAGAAAATTGCATCTGTCCATGAAATCGCTAATCGTAAAATGCCCTTGCATCAGAAAAAAATAAAGGCATAACAAAGAAAATTTTGACACATTCAGGAAAGTGAATGCAATGATAACAGTATAGACATTCAGAAAGAACAGCAGCAGTTACAGAGCTACCTTATATTTACCTATATAACAGGACACTGCATGCCACAATCCATAGTGCAGTGCACAGTCTGAAGACACTGGCAAGCAAGGATTGACTTACCGAATCGTACCGCCCGGTACGGGCGGTACGTACCGGTCCGATAGGTGACCAGTACGCGGACCGCCCGCTACCGGGCGGTACACCCAAAAAACCTAATATCGGGCGGTAACGGTCGAAATTTCGACCGTTACCGCCCGGTACCACTCGGTAACGGTCGAAATTGACCGTTGGAGCCCTTTCTCCTCCTATTTAAACCAATCTTCTCTCCCCTATTTCATTATACTCTCTTAAACTCTTTCTCAAATTTTTCTTTTCTCTCCTAAACTCTATAAAATAACGATTTATGAATTCAATTGAGACTAATTTGGAAAGATTAAGAGGAAGAACTTTCTAATCAAGAGGTATGTATTCGTTTTCTTTAATTAGAGAGTAATTAAGATATTTAAGATTATGGTTAGTGTTTTTCATGCATAGTAAATATTGAATAATATTTATCATAGTAAAATAAGTTTAATTAAATTTTATTAAAATTATTTAATGCTGCGATTAGTTATTTTAATGATGATTAAATCGAAATTTATTTGATTTTATATCAATTTAATGTCTTTAATACCTATTAAGGTATTTGTCATGTTTATAGTGGTGAAAGAGAAGTAATTAGTGAAAAATTAACTATATTAATCGTATAATTTGTGTAGATAAATGATAATTATCATAATTTGAATCATATTGGATTAAAATTACATATTTAATGTTTCTTTTATGTATTTAACATATATATGACGGTAAAATAAGTTTAATTATAATTTATTAAAGTTATTTAATACTGTAATTAGTCATTTTAACGATGATTTAATCGAAATTTATTTGATTTTATGTGAATATAATATCTTTAATATCTATTAGGGTGTTTGCCATGTTTATAGTGTTGAAAGAGAAGTAATTAGTGAAAAATTAACTATGTTAATCGCGTAATTAGTGTATCTAATGATGTTAATACTTATTTTATGCATGTAACATATTTATGATAATAAAATATAATTAGTTATGTTTTAATAAAATTACTTAATATTGTGATTAGTGATTTATGATCGATATTTGGTCAATTTAATATGTTTATACTTTATAGTTTATTTGAATTAAATTTGATAGGATCATGGCACCAAAGGAATAGCCACATGATGATGCATGGGTTCATGCCCGAAAGCTAGATGGAAACCGTCATCATTGACAATGTATTTATTGTGACTACATTGGCAAAGGTGGAGGAATAACTCGAGTGAAAATGCATTTGGCTGGTGGGTATCCTGATGTTGCAAAATGCAAGAAAGTTCCAACGGAGATCCGTAAATTATTTCAAAGCAAGCTTAAACAAACAAAGGAAGATACATTAAAAAAGAAGGCAAGAGTTGAGGAAGAATATCATAAGGCTACACAGGAACCGGTTTATGATCAGTATGAGGGTTGCGGCGATGAAGTCGACCCGGATCTCACAGCTGGGATTCGTGCATCATTGGAGCATCAGTATACGGTCGATGAAGCAATGAGGCATCGACGACCTGACTCACAATTTGAGCATGGCACTGGTAGTGGAATCCAGAGGTCAACCAGCATGAGGCAACCAACTGCTCCTTCTCAGCTAGGCCGAACTAGTAGCATGAGATATGGTGGACTCCGTGGTTTTATGAGAGGTCTTGGCAGGAGGTCCGCACCAGATATTGTTGATATTGATCCGCAAGCCTATCCCCCACAAACAGCGAAACAGACACGGATTGACGATGCATACACAAAAGAAAAAAAACGGGATATTGGGAAGGCAATCTCAAAATGGTTTAACTTTCATAGGATTCCAGCCAACACAGCCAAAGGTCCATATTATCAGAGCATGATCTCCTCTATTCAAAAGTCTGGCATGGGGATCCAACCTCCAACACCAAAGGAGATTCACGGCGTGTACTTAGATGAGGAGGTGGCAGAAATAAAGGATTGGATCAAATCCTTCAAGAGGCAATGGGAAGAATATGGGGTGACATTGATGTGTGACAGTTGGACAGGACTAACAAGAATGAATATCATCAACTTTCTTGTTTATTGCAATAGAAGAGTGGTGTTTCATAAGTCCGTTAATGCTTCTGAAAAGATCCAAGATGCAAACTACATTGAGAGCTTGATGGACACTATGGTAGAGGAGATTGGACCACAGTATGTTGTACAAATAATAACCGACAATGGAGCGAATTTCAAAAAGGCCGGTTTGCAATTGATGGAAAAAAGAAAAACTTTGTTTTGGACTCTATGTGCAACTCATTGCATAGATCTAATGTTGAAGGATATTGGTGAGTTGGATGCGGTCAAAAAATGTGTAGCTCGAGCACAATCAATTACAAAATTTATATATAATCATCATTGGATCCACGCATTAATGCAAAAGTATGTAAATGGTGAGGTACTTCGACCTGGAATTACTCGGTTTGCTACCAATTTTATTGCATTAAAGTTATTACAGCAAAAAAGATAAGGCTTGAAGGCAATGGCTAGCTCACAAGAGTGGTCTGAATCCAGATATTCAAAATTGAGTGATGGAAAGAAGATAGAAAAGACCATTCTTTCCTCTAGATTTTGGGATACTATAGCAGAAATCATAAAAGGTGTGGAACCACTTTATATTGTCCTCCGTAAGGTCGATATGGACAAGCGTCCACAAATGCCGTATCTTAAATATATGTTGATTTCAAAGAAGAGAGGAGGTCGGAAAAAGCATTCAAAGATGATTTTAAGGTAGACCAATATATTTGAATCATTGATCGTCGGACCGATGTTCATATGGATCAAGATATCCATAATGCGAGGTAAATTCATATTGAGAATAATTTAATTTATTATTATTTAGATAATAAAAAATCATACTAACAAAATTATGTTTTTAAATATTATCTAAACCCAAAGAATTTAATATCGATATGCTCTAACGCAAAATAATTTCTAACGACACTACGAAATGTTATATATCGGCTCTTGCCAAACACTATCGAGGCAAACCGATGCTCTTATGGGAGGGTCGATTATTTCGAGAAACAATTGGTTCATTCTCAGACGTTGTATTTCAGTATCGTCTTTATACACTATGGATCCCGGTGAGGAAACGTTATACATATTGATTATCAATTATATTTAATGTTGATTATTTGTTATGCTAATAAAATCTTATTTATATCTTTTGGCAAATGAGTGGTGGTTTCTGATTTGGAGAAATGCACGCACACATTTAAGGAAGGAGGTTGCCGTTCAGATACTTTCACGAACAACAACATCTAGTGGTCGCGAACGTAATTGGTCAACGTTTGCGATTGATTCATACGAAGGTCCGCAAACGGACTCTCCTACGCGGTTAGAAAACTAGTATATGTCCATTATAACACGCGGCTAAAATTACGATGTCCGAGTTGGATAAGGAGCCGAGAGAATCGATATTGATCCCATTGACCTCCAATTCTACAACGAAGATTCGAGCCAGCCAATGTTAGGTGGGTTGAAGCGAGAGAGAACCAAGAGGATCCTCTACTGACGAGGCGGAGATCCTCGCGTCCTCGCCAGCGTTTTATCACCGAGGCAATAGAAGAAGAAGAAGAAGCACAACCCCCAACAAGTGGAAAATCCCCCCTCGATTACAACATGGTATGAAATCAAACCGCCGAGGAACTACCGATACCCAACGGTCACACACTCGTCCGCCAACGCGGAAAAAGGCAAAGGGGAAGGCAGAGCATCAGTTGCATCGTTGGAAAGAATCGAAGTCGAGGCGACGAGACACCTTCACAATCACATTTCTTTCGCTTTCGGTCAGACACGATGAAGCAACACGGACGGCGGTGCCTCGGACGGATGATGGCGGTGATCTTCGGGCGATCGTTGGTCTCGTCTACACAACTCGAGGGTGGTGAATGGTGAGGAGCAATATTTTACATATGCCACTCAAGATTCGGATCATGGAACTTCGACAAGGTAATCGGGTCAAGTTTACGCGGAAGGGGAAGGCGTTGGATGAATATAAACAAATGCGATTGAAAGCATACATGATATAGACACGAAAAGAGACTCATCGTATTCACAAAGAATCGTATTATGGAGAATCATATAAGCAACAACAAGATGGTGATAGTTGGTCATCCTTCTCGAAAGCAACAACATGATACGATACGTAACAACATCAATATATGCCTCAAGAGTTGCCTCGAACAAATATGATTCATGACGATCAATCTACGATCGAAGACCACATTGATGCATCAATGGCATACGATTGTATCAATACACTATGTCGTGGGATCAATTTTCGTGATTGGGTCCAACAAACGATCATATTGATATGTATCGGATCGATGATTCGATCCACCACCCGGAGGCCCGGTCGTTCGTTTTGGTGGTAGAATTAACAATCGGTATATCTAGATATATGATTATTTAATTCATTTGAATTTTTAGAGTTTATATTGTAACAAAATAGTTAACAATTCAACTAATTTTTCCGTAGATATTTCAATCTATAACGAAATAAAATCTTAACCTCGAACAAGACTACCTCAAAGCCAGAAAAAAATATGTGATCTTTATTCTTACCTAATTTACATTGATTTTGCCAAACTTATACTATTACTATATTTATTTGTAACTTGAAAACCTTATCCTAACTTTTTTTATTTTCGGTTTTTTTAGGAGGGTTAAATCGGTGAAATCGGGTGTACCACTCGGTACACCTCGGTATATCATTCGGTACACACCTCGCATCGCATCGCCGCATCGAAGCGTGGTGTTAAACGCAGGTGCAGATGCAGACGGGCGAACCTTCACGGCAAGTATGTAGTACATGGTTGTACTATGTCTTGTGTGGTTGTGCCATAGTAAAAAAATCAATGGCATTCACATTGGAGGTACAGCACAGTGTGGCATAGGTAGCGTGTACCGTGGAATGCACTATGCTGACAACAAACCTCAAGGTTCATGACAAGCAGCACCTCATTTCTTGCAAATTATAATTATCTAACAAAAATCACCTTATAGATAATTGCCAAGTACATGCCCTGATGTTCAACACAATATAATTGTCATCAAACCACTTCAATAAAACAGTGTTGACTATATGGAAATATTGATTGAAAAGCAAAATTGCATGATTGGTTTCAAGCCTAATGTCAATCCTTCAGAATTAGTTCTCAAGCCTAAAGGATGAATATGGATGGTGCACACAGACATAATACGATGGAGTATGCTGACATGACAAATCCTACAAAATGTAAGATATGACATGGGATGAACATGATACATGTATAATTTCATATATTATTCTAAATTTATACTTTGTGTAGTATGAGAAATTTATAATTGTCATATGTGAAATAAGATTTGTCAAAACTCTTCAAACATAAATATTTTCTCATTATATGTCCATTAAAATTCCAAATTATATACATATTGTGAACTTCTGATGCAACCTAAACCCATACAAGAATGACTTAATTGTCCAGTGTCCTAAATATGATATGTAATATAATAAATAAGAGCTTCTGGTGCTCTTGAACTGGGCACATGTTGGAAAACCCAGAGGGAATTCTAAAGGGTCCTGTGCTTCACAAGTTCCAACCAAGATTATCAATAGATATCTTAAAGGTGCCACATAACAACCTATTTATCATATTTTAGAAAGAAATTTACCATTTTTGCTTCTAGGTTGAACCTGACTTCCTAATTTTGTTTGTTTTGACCCTATTATGAAAATAAGGATATTATCCAAATAAGTCAAGTTCCTATGAGATTCACTCACAGTCTCTTCACCAAAATGCATAGACTCCTATCTAGGTGGAAGGCATGGTCTAGTTCATTGACTAGCCCTAAACTGCTGGCTGCCGACAGCCAAATTGATGTCCATAACCAAAATCTTGAGGCAGGTGTCCAACAGCCAGTGACCAGCAAACAAAAATTAAGGTACGTTAGCCACCCCCCTTCTTCCTTTCTCTGCTTCTTTTCTCTTCGTTCCTTATTTCCCTTCATTGCCTGCCTCTTTTTGTTCCTTTCTATTAAGGTTTCATTTTTCTGTTTCTTAAAAGACTGATCTGTCCCTTAATTGTTCCTATTCACAAATTGATTAGCTAAAATATTGGTGCCTCTACAAAGATAAGACTGCGCTATTCTAGGATCTCTTTACAAAGCACTTTGGGGTCCTTAACTGGATGCCTAAGTTCAATACAATCATCAAGGCAGTCATGTTTGTTTGCACTTTGCACCATGGGAAAGATATACCTCTCTTAGAGTCTCTTTTCAATTAAAGAGAAACTTACAAGCATCACTTACCACAACCTGAGAGGCCCAACATAAATATGCATTAGATTACGTTAAAGATTTCTTCCAAAACATGACTGTTACATGCCATAACAAAAGATAGATAATTAATAAGGTTAGTATTTGACAATAGATAGTTAAATCTTACTAAACTAGCAATGGCACATGTATGAAAATGTCAGAAAGCTTCCAGCATGGAAGACTTACTATAAAGATTGAAGAAATAAGCGTTATGATTACAAAGAAACAAGAAATCGTATTTATATTGGCATTCCTTGGGTCCGTCAGGTTTTTCCTTTGTCGCAGATCATGCTTGCCATGTGCTAATATTCAGCGTGCCATGTTAACAACAGCATC
Organism: Musa schizocarpa; assembly: GCA_900464855.2. Taxonomy (NCBI): domain Eukaryota; kingdom Viridiplantae; phylum Streptophyta; class Magnoliopsida; order Zingiberales; family Musaceae; genus Musa; species Musa schizocarpa. The sequence goes on from LS990922.1 coordinate 14,169,034, forward strand.
TTGTTCAGCTTAATTGGATATGATCATGACACCATTGTTGTACTGGAGAAATGGTAGGATCATAACAATTAAAGGCTTCAAAGCCATATATTAGTTAGAATAACAATAAAACTTGGCTTGATTATGCTGCAAATACGTAAATCACTATGCCTAAAGTACAGAGTTCGTGCTTTATGGCACAGAAATTTTTCAAAGATTCTTCCAACAAATGTAGATACATTTCAGATTTCTCCCACATAGTGTAACATTAGTTAGTCTCTTTCCATGCCGAATCTTTTGAGACATATATCTTGTCAGTTGATGTAACCATTATATGCATTTATTTTGTGAAACCTGACATTATTCATCCAGAAATAAGAACTTCAAGGACCAATCTAAATTGTGCTAACAAACTATTTCATTGATTATTCAGTGAAAGGCACAACATCAAGCTGAATCATTTCTCAATGACGTAGAATATCTAGCCCTTATATCAAATATTAAGACATCGACTTCAGCTTCTGTTTTCATATAGGAGAAATCTTTCATCCTCCTTTTCTTTATCAGATGCAAATTACCAATACTGAAAGAAAGCTTCATTTGGTATTTTTGGTTAAATAAATGAAAAAAAAACTCTTTAGATGTTTTAGGGGTCGTGGTAAAATTAAAAAGGGTTATGACGAATGGGAAGTACAGGTTTCTTGACGATCACCCGAAGGGGAGCGATGGCGCTGCTGGATTCTGGTGCGTTGACCGTGGAAGGCGAAAAAGAAACATATGGCCGGAAAGCTCTTCCTAGGGGATTCCATGACGAGGTAGAAACGGGAAGCTCATCACGAGATCCATCCACCACAACATTGCTGGCATCAACGTCCGCCATAGCCCCCGACCGATCAGCCCCACCACACCACCACCATCAGCGGCACCACCGGCCTAAATTTACCAAGCGGAAGCGCCGCCGAGATATTGGATCAGGTCAGCTATTCCGCAAGTCGAGATCACCGGGCGGCGAATCCCTCCGGATGATTCCGGCCCCATCATCTCAATTCCGACGAAGCATCGAGAGGGGGGAGGAGACGCCGCCAATGACCGGATCGGGAGCTCAAACGCAAGCAGAATTTTTTCGGAGCGGAGCCTGAGTTAAGAACAAGGAGGAAGAGAAGGTCGTAGAGAGGCGGAATCGGCGAGGGTTAAGATTGCTATGACGATGATGATTAAAAGATAGGAGAGGGGTGGCGAATAGCAACGGGATCGGAGACGGGAGGGGAGAAAGTGAAGAGAGAAGGTCCAAATCCTCCGAGGGATGAAACACGACTGAATTTGGTAAATATTTTTTCTTTCTTTCTTTTTCTTTTTTTTTCTCCTCTTAAAATAAGATAAAACGAAATTACTTTTCTCTCTTACGTCGGTAGCTTTCCAGCCCAAATGGCCATAATTTTATATATTATGAGGATTATTATTATTATTATTATTATTATTATTATTATTATTATTATATCAATTATCGTGGATGGATTTGCCATGTTAGCGCCCGACCGCACCGATAACGTGGACCTCAGCGAAAGAGTCCGCGTCACAAAACTCAGTCATCTGCTGCGCGGCCCGGGAGAGAGTGGGACTATAATTTAGTGGTAGAGAGAGGGACGTGGGTGATGCTGGAAGCGTGATTGGAGGGTGCGATTTGAGGTTGAGTTGAACTGCGTGCCAGCCACCGACGGACCATCCGTCTGATGTATTACTTTAAATTTAATGATTTTAACATTCAAATCTAAATTTAGCGCGCGCGTGCACATCACGTGTAAATCGTATAAGAGGCGTGGTATCGAGATAATACAGTAAGTACTTTATTTCATGAATAGTTATCTATTTTGGACATGCGAGCACTAGGTCCCACATATATGCGTTGGTAAAGATAAGCTGATTGTCATGTGCACCCATGTGTGGTGGCTCACGAGCAACCACATTTAGATTTACGTCAACTATTAATAGCTTAATTAATCGTTTGAATGAAATATAGTCTTCGGATGAAATTGTTAGGATTGAGTCGACACAAAGAAGGGGAGGGGGGGGGGTTGAATTAGTACAGTGCATAAAATTACGTCGGTTCTGTAAGATATTCGTTTGATTAAAACCGATTTCGGAAAGATGTTAACTTGAAATACGTTCGTAAGAGTGTGCAGCTAAAGTAATAAAAAAGTATGACAGTTTGCAATAAATATAAATTATAAAGTAAAAATATAAACCGAATTTTATAGTGGTTCAATCGTCGTGACCTACATCCACTATCGGTTCCTTTCCGTTGAGGTCATCGGTATCCACTAATGATTTTCCTTCAATGGGCAAAGATTAAGATCATTTTACATTCTTTCTCCTTTTCACGAGTTTAGGAGACAGCCCTTACAAGCCTCTCTTTCTTAGACCTCACTTCTCCGTTTAGATAAACTTTTAAATACTAGGAAGAATGATCCTAAAACCTAAGAGAGTTTCCTAATTTTTTCTCAAGTATTTTTTTTTTTTAACTCAATTTCATGCTTAAATCTCGCTACTCCATGCAGAAATAGATGGGGTATTTATAGACCCCAAATGACTTCAAAATTGGAGCAAAAAAAGGTCTCATCCCAAGTTTCCCGGGTCCTAGCAGTACCATTGCTTGCAATACTAACATTGGGTGATACCATCTGTTAGGATCAAAGGCGACACTAAGAGGGGTGGGGGGGTGAATTAGTGCAGCGGAAAAATTACGTCCGAGAAACTTTTGCACGATAAAAATCGGTTTCGAATCAAATTATTTATTTCACTTTGAATAAGTAGAGAAGAAAAGGTTAGGTAGTTTACAATGTAATAAAGTTGAATGCAGTAAAGAGAATTTGCAGTAAGGAAAGAATACACCAGAATTTATAGTGGTTCAGTTATTGTGACATATATCCACTTCTGATTTCTCCTCCGTCAAGGTCACTGGCATCCACTAATGGTCCTCCTTCAATAAGCAAAGACCAACCAACTCTTTACAGCGCTTTCTCCTTTACATAGGTTTAGGAGATAACTCTTATAAGCCTCACACCTCTCTTGGATGATCTTAATACTTAGAAATGGAGGAGGAGGACTCTTGCACTTTTACAACACTTTAACACCCTAAAAATTCAAGATTATGTTAACACTTTCGTGCCCTTTTATGCAGAAAAGAGTGGGGTATTTATAGACCCCAATAACTTCAAAATTGGAGCCAAAAAGTGTCACACCCCTAGATTTTGGGATACTAACAGTACCACCGCCATTATTGGGTGGTACTACCACATGTAGTCTGACACTCAGCGATACCACCACCCAGTCTAAGTGGTATGATCGCCTGATAGAGCTCGGAGACCGAGCTCTAGCGGTACCACCGCCTAACAGGGGTGGTACCATCGCTGGTAGCATTAACTACCGTCAGTACCATGGCCCAAACCACCTAGGAGACTGGGTCACTAAGTGGTGCCACCGCCGATCGTGGTTTCAGGTGCTGAATAGGCTATTCAATCCGGCTCAATTCAGCCTTGTTAAGGGCTCAGTTAGCCCCTGATTGAATTAGTGAGATTACCTCCCGATCCTAACTCAACTAATGTTCTAACTGCGATTAAGGCAAGCAATTAGTCTGATATGTCAAATTTTCTTTCGGCGAACTTCTCAGCGAGTCTTCCGCATAAGCTTTCGACGAACTCTCGGTGATCTTATGACAAACTCTTTGCAATCTCCCAACGAGCTCTCGGTGATCTTCCTACGTGCTTCCGACGAACTCGTGATGAACTCTCGGTTATCTTCATATGAACTCTCGGCGAGCTCCCGACACACTTCCGATACATCTTCTGAATCTTTGACTTCGGCCCATCATCTGCTTTATGCCTTACCGCTATCGTAGTTAATCTTGCACACTTATCTCAACACATATATTAGGTCAAATAATTTATCAATTGATTTCATCATCAAAATTCGAGATTCAACAATCTTTCCCTTTTTTATGATGCCATTCTTTGAGAAAAGTTACTCTTGAATTCAAGGCCTTTGAATTCAAGCATCAAACTGATAAGTTATATTCATTTAAACTGATCAACATAAACAAGATGATACTTATCATGATTCATCAATTCAAAATATGATGCCACGTATCTATTTTCAAATTTCGAAAGATGATACAAATGTGGAATCTAGCAAGATGACAATTCATCACGGTATCAATTGTAAATAACAAGTTAATTTCATGATATCTCATTATAACATTTTGATACGAAATCAAGCATAATAAAATGTTTACAAGTAATCATGCCATGATACATTAAGATATTAAGGGAATGATTTTATCACTTCATGCATAATAAAGTAGCCTTACAAAGCATGAAATATCATCATTATATTGCATGATAACATTCAAAAGTTTACAATATTAAGAATCAAATATTGCATCATGGTAATATTAAAATTTTACAACATCAAAAGTTCTTAATATTTAAGAGATCACAACATCATCAAAATGAACACAACATCACAATATCAAAGTGAACACAATATCAAAGTGAACATTACAACATTCAGAGAGATTTCGTCAACTTCTCCCCCTTTGTCATCAGCAAAAAGTCATACATTAGTTATTCAGGTGGAGGTACGTCAAAATGTCTAAACAAAGTATTAAGTTATCGATTAATCTACTACAACTCAGTTAAAATTTAATCTTGATGTTGTTCAAATTGATCCATTCGAGTCTATATGTCATCAGTAGATGAAGAGTGTGCTTGCTCTACTGGAGGTGTTGCCTCAAAGGGACTAGTAGGAGGAGATTGATTGCCCCGAAATATTGGTGTTTTAGATTCTAGATTAGGTGGGAGGGGATCGGTCTTTCTAGGTAATCTAGTCCATGTCCCATTTCTAAATATACATCTTAATCTTTTTAGTAGGTTTTTATTTATGACATTAATGTTAGGATCAAGAGCACTAAGGGGGGGGGGGTGATTTAGTGCAGCGAAAAACTTTTGACGATTTAAAATGACGTTTGTACGATAAAAACGTTTTCGATGAAAAACCATTTCGGAAAGTTCTTCGACTTAAGATAAGCAAAGTACAGTTAAAGAAAAGTATTGGAGGCAGTTTGCAGTTAAGATAGAGAGCAGAATGTAAATGTAAATCGAGATTTAGAGTGGTTCGGTCAATCTTAACCTACATCTACTTTTGGCTTCCTCCTTCGATGAGGTCACCGATATCCACTAGAGGCCTTCCTTCAATAGGCGAAGACCAACCACCCTTTTACAGCTTTACTCCTTTTGACGGGCTTAGGAGACAACCCTTATAGATTTTCACTCCTCTATTGAATGATCAAAACTTAGATGAAAAGAGGGAGAAAAACTTTTAACCTTTTACAACACTTTTGAGCTTTTAAATTCTTAGAATAAGATCAAGATTTCGGTGCCCTTTCACGCAGGAAATGGTGGGGTTTATATAGGCCCAAACCGATTCGAATTTGGAGCTAAAAAATATCATCTCTCGGATTTCTGGGGTCCTAGCGGTACTATCGCCATAACTCGACGGTACTACCGCCTAGCATTGCTCGAAGACCAAGCTCAGGCAGTACCACCACCTGACAGGGGCAATACTACTGCTTGGCATTCTTGGGAGACTAAGCTCTTGGGCGGTGCCACCGCTAGCCGGGAATTCTAGGTCCGAATGGGCTGATCCATTCGGCCCAATTTAGGTCTGTCAAGAGCTTAATTGCCCTCAGATTAAGTTAATGGGATCACCCCCTATTCCTAACTTAATCTACATGCTAACTATAATATTTAAGACATTAATACTGCAACTTGCTCCGGTGCGCCAATCGCTTCTTCCGACGAGCTTCCGGCGAACTTCCGGCGAACATCCGACGAACCCTCGGCGATGCTCTGGCGGACTTCCGGTAAACTCCTGGACTTGCGACGATCCACTTGGCGAGTTCTGACGAGCTTCTTTGGCAAGCTCTTGGACTTCTCGGATTTATTCCCGTAGAACCTCCAACGACCGTCGGGACTTCCATCGAACTCTCGAACCCCCACGTGATCATGGTCTTGACTCCAGCACAACTCCTGCTGCATATCTTACTTCCATCGTAGTTAATCCTGCACACTTATCTCAACATATGGATTAGATAACAAATGACAATTGACTTCATCATCAAAATACGAGATTCAACAATCTCCCCCTTTTTGATGATGACAATCAATTAATAACGGAGTTAACCTTAACTCTCCCTATCTATATGCCATACTTGAGATAAGTCATTCTTGAATTCAAAGGCTTTGAATTCAAGAGACATATTGATAAGTTAAGATCGTTTAACCTTATCAATACTCCCATCATGATTTCTATCATGATGTATCTCTTTGAAAATGATGTCAAGGCTTAACATCCATTTTCAGGTTTTACATTTCAAATATGAACGATAGCAATCGTAGCAATTTATCATGTAAAATTACAATGTAAGTTATTGATATCTTAACATAATGCAAACATTTTAAGTGTTTAGCAATCATAGCATTTCATCACATGACACGATATCAATTTGTAGAATTATGATGTAAGTTCTTGATATCTTAACATAATGCAAACATTTCAAGTGTTTAGCAATCATAGTATTTCATCACATGATAAGATATCAATTTGTAGAATTACGATGTAAGATTTAGATATCTTAAATATGGCATAGTGCAAATATGGCAATCATAGCAATTCTATCACTAATTTATCATATATTTCGATGCAAGCTTTTGATATCTTAACATAATTCAAATATGGCACTCATAGCAATTCTATCATCAATTTACCATGTATTTGTCCCCATTTGTCATCAACGAAAAGGAGAACTATTTAAGCAAACTTTAAGCATAAGTGCGGTAATGATTCATGTCATTTTTCAACAATGAGTAATAGGATACTAATTATACAAACATCTCAAGGAAAACATGATATGGAGATAGCTTTCATTACTTCTTCCTTTTTATTTGTCATTATTTTTTTGCATGAAGGAGAAAAGCTATTTGTGAGCTTACTTGAATGAAGTTAAAATTGATAAGAGATTAAATCACGTTTCATTTTTGCAAGGATCAAGATATGTATGTGAATCAAATCCTTGCAAGTGTTAAAAAAGATCTCATTTTTCAAGAAGGAATTCATAAGAAGGAATTATTTCATCAAATCTATTTCTCGAAAAAAAAAATATTTTTCACATGATAAGTCTATGAGAGATGCATTTGTTAATTGATTTCATATGTCAAAAATCAATGATATGAAACAAATTCGATACGACATATGCTTATGAAAGCTACATTAAGTCCGGAAGAGAAATACTAAATCATGTTATGATCAAGAAAATTCGAAAATAAAATTTAACACTTTCATGCATTCGGACATGGTGTCGCTATAGATTTTCAAACATAATCATGAAAATAAAACATGCTCATGATCATGAGAATTTTGTATCCAAAGCACATAATTTCTAACATGTTATTAAGGCATGTAATAGTATAAAATTCTCATTATAGAAATTAAGTGAATGAATTAAGAATGTCCAAAAAATGATTTTAATAAGTTCATGTATTCGAACACATTTTTGCCATATGTTTTTCAAATACACTCATGAAAATAACACATGCTTATCATCATGAAAATTTTTGTATCCAAAACATATAATTTCCAACATGTTATTAAGATATGTAATCATGTAAACTTCTCATCATAGCATTAAGTGATTGATCATTGAATCAAGAAAGTCTGAAAAATAATTTTAATAAGTTCATGCATTCGGACACGATAACATTCCTAATTCTCTTTTAATGAAATCAAATTGTTCTTCACTTAGAGGCTTTATAAAAATATCAGCTAGTTGATATTTAATATTAATGAACTCTATAATTATATCATGATTAGTGAAATGATCTCGTATAAAGTGATGTCTTATATCAATATGTTTTGTTCTTGAGTGTTGAGTATGATTCTTTGTTAAACATATTGCACTTGTGTTATCACATTTAATGAAAGTATTTTTAAGATGAACTTTATAATCTTCTAAGGTGTTTTTCATCTATACAACTTATGCACAGCATACACTAGCTACAATATACTCAGCTTCGGTTGTTGATAGTGTAACCGAGTTTTGTTTCTTGGATGACCAGGAGACAAGGGCATGTCCCAAAAATTAACATGTTCCTGATGTGTCTTTTCTATCTAGTCTACACCTAGCAAAATCCGCATCAGCATAAATAATTAACTCAAAATTCTCGATTTTTGGATACCATAATCCTATATTTATGATACCTTTAAGATATCTAAGTATTCTTTTAACTGCTTTGAGATGAGATATCTTAGGGTTCGATTGAAACCTAGTACAAAGTCTTACACTGAACATGATATCTGGTCTAGTTGTAGTGAAGTAAAGTAAATTTCCTATCATACCCCTATAAGTTTTTTGATCGAAGCTTTCTCCACGTTCATCAACTTCTAACTTAGTGGAGGTGCTCATAGGAGTGTTGATAGCTTTTGAGCTATCCATATTAAAACTTTTTAGTAAATCTAAAGCATATTTAGTTTTACTAATAAAGATGTCATTTCTTAGTTGCTTAATTTGTAAGCCTAAGAAGAAGGTTAATTCTCCTATCAAACTCATTTCAAATTCGAGATTCAGAGTTTTAGCAAAAGATTCACAAAGAGATTCATTTGTAGAACCGAAGATAATATCATCAACATAAATCTGAATAATGAGAAAATTATTTTTAAAATTCTTGATAAACAATGTAGTATTGACCTTGCCTTTTGTGAAATTATTTTCAATAAGAAAATAACTAAGTCTCTCATACCAAGCCCTTGGGGCTTGTTTTAAACCAAAGAGAGCTTTAGTTAATTTAAACACATGATTAGAGAGGCTATTATTTTCAAATCTGGGAGGTTGTTCAACATAAACTTCTTCGAAAATAAAGCCATTAAAAGTGCTTTTAACATCTATTTAAAATAACTTAAAATTATTATTACTAGCATAGGCAAGGAGCATCCTTATGATTTCTAATCGAGCCACAGGAGCGAAGGTTTCTTTATAATCGATACCTTTTTCTTAGTTTAAACATTTGGCCATTAATCTAGCCTTGTTTCTAACTATGATACCATATTCATCTTGCTTGTTTCTAAAGATCCATTTAGTACCAATAACTAAATGGTCATTTGGTCTAGGAACAAACTTCCACACCTCATTTTTCTCAAATTGATTTAACTCATCTTGCATTGCGATAATCCATAAATCATCTTTCATGGCTTTGTCAATACATTTAGGTACAATTTGGGAGAGAAAAGCGATATTAGTACAAAATTTTTTAAGAGAAGAATGTGTTTGAACCCCTTTAGATGTATCTCCTAGGATTAACTCCTTAGGAAGAGCATCTACATACTTCCAATCTTTGGGTAAGGATGTTTTGGAAGTGGATGCATCCAAGTTTCTAGTTAGAGAAGGGGTTTCATTTAAATTCAAAGAATCAAAATTAACATCATCATCAAAATCATTTTTCTTACTTTTAAAAATCTCATTGAAAATAACATGAATGGATTCTTCTATAATTAAATTTCTTTTATTGAAGATACCAAAAGCTTTAGAAACCAAAAAATAACCAAGAAAAATTTCTTCATCGGATTTAGCATCAAATTTTTCTAAGGCATATTTTTCATTCAGGATAAAACACTTACACCCAAAAACTTTAAAATATGAAATATTAGGTTTTTTATTGTTCTACAACTCATAAGGAGTTTTGGTGAATAAGGGTCTTACTAGAACTCTATTCAAAATATAGCATACATTGTTTACGACTTCGGCCCAAAAATATTTGGGTAGGCTATGTTCATTCAATGTGGTTCTCGCCATTTCTTATAAATTTCTATTTTTTCTTTCTACTACTCCATTTTGTTAAGGATTTCTTAGAGTAGAGAAGTTGTGATTGTATCCATTAAATCCATAAAATTCTTGAAAATCACGGTTTTGAAATTTATCACCATGATCACTTCTAATTGATGAAATCATAGAACCCTTTTCATTTTGAACAAGTTTACAAAACTTGGTGAAATATCTAAAGCATTCATTTTTGTGTTTCAAGAAATAAGTCCATGTGTATCTACTATAGTCATCTACAATAACAAAGGCGTATTTGCTACCTCCTAGGCTTGATGCAGAGATTGGTCCGAACAAGTCCATATGGATCAATTGCAAGGGCCTAGAGGTGCTTATTTGATTCTTAGATTTGAAACTACCCTTAATTTATTTTTCTAATTGACAAGCATCACACATATTATCTTTGATGAACTTGATATGAGGTATTCCTCTTACAAGTCCTTTAGATGATATTTAAGTGATTAGTTTCATGCTAGCATGACCTAATCTCCTATGCCAAAGCCAAGCATCCTCATTCAAAGTCGAGAAACACATTTCATTACAAAGATCATTAATATCAATCGTGTATACGTTATTTTGTTTTAATACAATTATAGATGTGTTTTTGTGTAGTTTTTCAATGATACAAGCATTAGATTCGAATTTGACAATATATCCTTTATCACATAGTTGACTAATGCTCAAGAGGGTATGTTTTAAACTATCAACTAACAAAACATCTTCAATAAAGAAGTTGGATTTGTTACCTATGGTTCCTTTGCCAATGATTTTCGTATTGTTGTTGTCTCCGAAGGTGACATAGTCTTCATCTATGCTAGTGAGCTTAGAGAATTGAGATGGATCTCCGGTCATATGCCTTGAGCATCCACTATCGAGGTATCATCTCTTGCTCCTAGCTTGTGATAGTGTATGTTTCTACAAGAAAGGATGATTTTTAGAAACCCATTTACTTTTAGGTGCCTCAAAAACTGATCTAAATTATTTATCATGTTGCATACAATTTATTATGGTTCCTTTAGGAATCCAAATCAGTTTGTTCGGACTAACTTTCTTGAATGGATAATGATAAGTTCTATGTCAATGTTTACAACAAAAGTTGCTTTGGTGTCGAACATATAAGATAGGGTCTTTAATGAAGGTAGTTGGATTTTGGTAAGGACTTCTTGTTGGGAAATCATGGGGGCGACATCATATGTGCAGCGGAAGAACAAGAAAACAAAAATCCCCGATTCCCAAAAAGATGTTTCGTCGTTGCCGATGCGATAAGATTGGTGCTTCAAAAAATCCATGAAAACACAAAACTGCATTATAGAGATTGTGTTACCTAGGGAGATCGTATATCCCCTGTTTCCTTGCAGATCCTTAGGAGGAGGGTGAAGGAGGTCAAGCGTCCCTCCTCTCTAGCGGTGATCCCACAGCAGGGGTTGCGGCGACCCTCCTCAAAACTCAGTGCCTCTCGAGGTGGAGAGGGGAGAGGAGAATAGGAAGGGCAAGCAAAGACTCTAGCCTATGAGGGCTGTGAATCCCTCCTATTTATAGAGATCCCATGTCAAACCCTAATGGGTCCTTCCCTAGTGGGTATTGGATCTGCATCCAATAAGACAAGGGATCCGTGGGATATCTCATATCGAACCTCTACTCATCATAATGCCTACCATATGTGTGTGACCCTCTAGGCCCAATATCGAGTTGGCCGTGAGTCATACTGTCGAACTCCTTCTAACTTAGTGAATTATTATCTCTGTAATAATTCCACTCGACTCATCGACTCTGGACGTACTAGGCCACTACGCCAGTAGTCCCCAGACGATCTGGGGGAATCCAATCCATTGGACTGTCTATCCTCGATTACCATGTACCTATAGTCCCTCATCCATCTAATATCCCGAGACCGTATATCGAGCATGGTGTTGTCGGACCCATACGGTTTCTACTCGAGTCTCGCTCTAATCGGATTCTCAGGAGAACTCTTTTCTCTCAACCCAAATAACCCTGGCGGGGATTTGTCTCGAGCAAGAACACACGGGATATTCCTCTCATGACGCCGAGAGTGGATGATCCTCTATCGACACTCAATAGCCCTCGTAAGGTCGACTACCACTCCCAATGACCGGTGTACTAGATCCGGGATAGCCAAACCTATAAGTCGATATCAAAGAGTGGAGCACTCATACAGGACATCCTTGGTGTCTCAAGTCTAAGGACCGAGATATACCACTAGGAGGACTACGGAAATTGTCTTACAATAAGGCATCATCAACCATCCAGCATTCCGTAAGCGGATCAATCGGTGAACTCTTTCTCCAATGAGCACCTGTATTGTATCCCCCTCTGTCCCTACACGAAAGCAGCTATGAGACTAGCTGCATCCATCATATGGACGGGTATACAGCACACCAGTCTATCCGGTTATCACGATGTCCCTCTCGAGTAACCTATGACCGGGATTATTTAGGATATGTGTTTAAAGGTGAATCGATCTCATTATCGTGATCTCATCACGATCCGATTCCCATTGCACAAATCCAAGGACATTACAATATATATATGCATTTATACAATAGTTATAAAGTGATATACGCCAAAATATAATAAGCAAAAAGATTCTGTATCAAGTCACACGTGCCATCACTCACGTGATTGGCTTGCTGGGCACTTATGACTAGCAATCTCCCACTTGACCTAAAGCCAATCACCTATATGTCTGATCCCCATCAGACTCCTGTAACGCTCAAAGACAATCTGAGACAACGGCTTTGTCAGTGGATCTGCAATGTTATCTTCGGATGGAACTCTTTCCACTGCTACATCTACTCGGGTTACGATCTCTCTGATAAGTTGGAACCTCCTCAGAACACTTCTGATGAGACCCGGGTTCCCTTACTTGAATAATCGCCCCGTTATTATCGCAATATAAGGAGATCGGCTCCTCGCTACCCGGCACGACTCCCAAATCTGTGATGAACTTCTTCACCTAGACTCCCTCCTTTGCTGCATCTGATGCAGCAATATACTCCGCCTCTGTGGTCGAGTCAGCAGTGGTATCTTGCTTGGAACTCTTCCAGCACACTGCTCCTCCATTCAAGGTGTACACATACCCTGAATTCGACTTGCTATCATCGACATCAGACTGAAAACTTGAGTCCGTGTAGCCTTCAACCTTAAGGCTATTACCTCCATATACTAGTAAAAGATCCTTAGTCCTTCTCAATTACTTAAGAATATACTTTACTGCTTTCCAGTGCTCCAAGCCTGGATCCGCTTGATACCTGCTCGTGACACTCAGAGCATGCGCTATATCAGGCCTAGTACATAGCATGGCATACATGATAGACCCTATTGCTGAGGCATAAGGTATCATATTCATGTTTGCCCTTTCTTCTGGAGTCTTTGGGGACATACTCGTAGAAAGCGATATCCCATGTCTCATCGGTATGAGACCTCTTTTGGAATTTTCCATGCCAAACCTTTTGACAATGGTTTCTATGTACCTGGACTGGGACAAGCCAAGCATCCTTTTGGATCTATCTCTATAGATTCTAATCCCCAAGATATAGGATGCTTCCCCTTAGTCCTTCATGGAGAAGTGTCTAGATAACCAAGCCTTTACTGTGGATAGCATTCCTACATCATTCCCAATAATCAGGATGTCATCCACATATAACACCAAAAAGGTGATAGCGCTCCCACTTACCTTTCTGTATACACAAGGCTCATCTTCGTTCTTAACAAAGTCATAAGATCTGATTGCCTTATCAAATCTTATGTTCTAACTTCGGGAAGCTAGCTTTAGTCCATAAATGGATCTAAGCAACCTACACACCTTATCTGGGCAGTTCTTGGACACGAATCCCTCAGGTTGCATCATATACACCTCCTCCTCGAGGTTCCCATTGAGGAATGCGGTTTTCACATCCATCTGTCAGATCTCATAACCATAGTGTGCTGCAATAGCCAATAGAATTCTGATGGATTTTAGCATTGCTACAGGTGAGAAAGTTTCGTCATAGTCAACACCTTGCCTTTGACGATACCCCTTAGCCACTAGCCTTGCTTTATAGGTCTCTACCTTTCCATCTACTCCGATCTTTTTCTTAAAGATCCACTTGCAACCGATGGGTACAATACCTTTGGGCGCATCAACTAGGTTCCAAACCTTATTGGAGTACATAGAATCCATCTCAGAATTCATGGCTTCTTTCCACTTCCCGGAGTCTATACTCATAATAGCCTCCTCGTAGGTCTGAGGATCAATATCCTCTACATCCTCTGCTCTAATATGTCCCACATATCTCTCAGGAGGATGGGATACTCTATCAGACCTGCGTAAAGTTGATACTTGTGTATTAGGTACCTGAACAGACTCGGGCTGTAGAGTGGTGCTTGAGCTTGGTTCTCCAACCTCGCTCAATTCTATCATTCTCCCACTGTCTCCGTCAAGAATGTGTTCCTTCTCAAGGAACACTGCTCTCTTAGCTATAAAGACATTTTGGTCCTCGAGATAATAGAAATAATACCCACAAGTTTCCTTGGGGTATCCCACAAATTTGCATCGCTCTGTCCTTGATTTTAACTTATCGGGGTTGTGTCTTCTAACATGGGCAGGGCAGCCCCAGATCTTAACAACCTTAAGATCATGCTTCTTCCCTTTCCATATCTCATATGGTGTAGACACTACCGACTTAGTTGGAACTCTGTTCAGAAGGTAAGCTGCGGTTTCTAGGGCATATCCCCAGAATGAGATGGGTAGGTCAGCGAAACTCATCATGGACCGTACCATATCTAATAATGTACGATTTCTCCTTTCAGAGACACCATTGAGCTGAGGTGTATAAGGAGGTGTCCATTGGGATAATATCCCATGGTCCTTGAGGAACTGAGTAAACTCTGTACTTAAGTATTCACCTCCTCGATCTGATCGAAGAGTTTTGATACTCTTTCCAGTCTGGTTCTCCACCTCATTCTTATACTCTCTGAATTTCTCAAAGGCCTCGGACTTGTACTTCATTAAGTACACATATCCATACCTTGAGAAATCATCAGTAAATGTAATGAAGTAGGAGTAACCTCCAATGACATGAGTTAACATGGGTCCACATACATCACTATGTATGAGTTCCAACAACTCAGTGGCTCTCTCTCCAGTTCCACTAAATGGAGAGTTGGTCAATTTTCCACGAATGCAAGATTCACAAGTTGCATATGACACGTAGTCGAATGGATCTAGATATCCATCATTTAGCAACATTTGAATCATTCTTTCATGGATGTGACCTAGCCTACAATGCCATAGGTATGCACTATTCACCTCATCTCGTTTCCTCTTAGATACTTACATTCATGATATGTGGAGTAGTGTCTTGCATAAACAAACCTTTATGCAATATTCCTCTCGTCAATCTCCCCTTAGCTTTGCTAGAATTTCCAATAAATTGTAGATGTGATAAGCAATATTGGTATCCAATACCAATGCACTATCACAAAAATCTAACAATTGGAGATTGATCATGAATGTACTTGAAGCTTCACCAAGCTTCTTGTTTCACCCTTTCTGCAAGTTCCTCTTTGCAGTTCCTCTTCCAGTGCCCATCTTTACCACAGTGGAAGCACTGGCCTTTGTCCTTTGCTGGGTCTTTCTTAGCAACCTTTGCTTTACCTGGTCTGCCCTTGCCCTTTCCCTTCTTAAGGGACATTTCTGCTTTCATTTTCTTTCTGGTCTCACTAGTATAGAGAACTGGCTTCTCTTTCTTAATAGTACTCTCTACTTCCCTCAACATATTGGGGAGCTCTGGGAGAGTCACCTCAAGCTTGTTCATATTAAAATTCATTATGAACTATGAAAAAGAATCTAGTAGGGACTGAAGTACAATGTCCATACACAAGTTATCCTCTAGGACCATTCTTAGACCCGTGAGTTTCTCTCTCCACTCAATCATCTTTAGGACATGGTTCTGAACTGGTGTCCCCTCAGTCATCCTAGCGCGGAAAAGGCTCTTGGATATCTCATATCGTTGAGTCCTTCCCTATTCCTCAAACAATTTTTGGACATGTAGGAGAATGGATCTGGCATCCATCTTTTCATGTTGTCTCTGTAACTCTGGAGTCATAGAGCCCAACATATAGCACTGAGCAAGAGTGGAGTCATCAATGTACTTCACGTAGCGAGCGATCTCATCCTCGCTTGCCCCTTCTTTGGGCGTAGGCATCACTGTATCAAGGACGTACACGATTTTCTCCGCTATGAGAACAATTCTCAAGTTACGGAGCCAATCCGTATAATTTGGACCAGTAAGGCGGTTGACATCAAGTATGCCACGTAAGGGATTTGAAAGCGACATTTTCTGAAAATAAAGATGTAGCAGAAATGAATAACATGCAGATTTTGCAAGAAATAAACTATCAAGATATGTACTTCTATCTTAATATGCTCCCACTATTTTACTAACGAGTCACGCGACACCCTCAGCACGTGAAACGGAAGTCTCCGGCAGACTTCTAGTGGGGATCAGGATCCAATCAGCGTCTTAGTGTAACCTCGAGGGACTCGACCAATCACACTAAGCCTAAAAGGTAGGCAACTCTTGCCGATCACAACTCCTTGTGATTCCCGTCCTGTTCGGCCTCCGAATCACCATGGCCTCGAGGGACTCGACCAACCATGATGCTCGGTTAAGTCAACACCTTCGTTACAAGATGAGTCTGATTTGATGATATACCCTCGAGGGACTCGACCAAGCATACCATGTCCTCATGTCACCGGTGACATCTCTATGTCGTAAGCAAGATAGCGAATCGCGATATAGGTGAGTCTCGAGGGACTCGACCAACTCAACCTACACCGGGAATCGGTTCCTACTCATAACGATGGAAGGCCGTGGGTCAATCTAATTGCCTCACGTTTACCGATTTAATATTATCGAGAGATGTTTCTATAATTTGGTCTCCTAATATGACATGTCACACATATACATATTTAATATATATCTACATCGCGATGCAAATATATATATACATATCTAGTATGTGTATAAGCAATCACATCGATGATCATGGACCACAAACCTAATATGATTAGGCCCGAGCCGATAGGCCTAATCACTCACATCAAGATCTATGTATTACGCGGTGCATCTCCATGCCCTTGTGATCGTCCATCTCGTCCTCATCGGTTCGTCGACATCTTGATGCATCTCCATGCATCACGATCGTCAAATCTCGTGGGTCCCGCTATCGCATCCACGCTCCGGCTCGCCTCCTCATGTGATTACAACTTAATCATAGGCACGCAGGCCCGACAATAAACGAGAAATATAATGGAGGTTCGGACCTCAATAATAATAATCACAAGTACACACATCACACGGTCCATGATCATCTGTCCACACATCATACATCACATGTATAAATAATCATCATCATGTAGGACTACTAGATAATAATAAAAAATAATAATCAACTAAACCTTTTAATTAATTAATATTTTTCTAAAATCAGGGACATGTAGGGAACTTCTCAATTCCTAAGGGTATTTTCATAATTTGGACAAAAGATAGAAACTGGAATTTCTCAAATTCATAGGGGAAAAACTGTCCTTTTGCCCAAAACCCTAATTCCCTCTGCTGTTGTTGCCGCCGCCACCTGGCTGGCGCGGTTCCATCTTGGCGAGGGCGAGGGCGATGCCCTCGCATCGCGATGCAAGCTGCACGCATTGAAGGCTGCCGCTGGCGGTAGGCGCCCGGGCGCCGCCATATCCTGGTGGTGCTGCCTCGCCTGGCGGCCGCCCTGCAGGGTTTTTTGCCGGTGGGAGCAGCGACCCACGGTGCGCTGCCTTCGCGGTTCCCTCGACCCGCGCTTGCTGACGCTCTGCAGTCAGGGTCAACGGCCGTAAAGCGCCTCTGGTCGAAATGGGCCCCCCACCCGGCCGTATAAGCTTGCTGCAGCGATCGCCCGGCCGATCGCTGCAGTGCACGGGCTGCGGATGCCGTATTTTGTGGTGCTCGGTCTATTTAGCTGCTCGCCGCCGCAGGTGGTCGCAGCATGCAGATCGAGGGCAGCAACTGTTGCTGCCCTTCCTCGCTTTTGCGTTAACGATTTTGACGTTAATATTCTTCCTAAACACAACACACGCAGTTCAAAACCAATCATTCACGAACAACAACGGCTCGATACCTTTGTTGGGAAATCATGGGGGCGACATCATATCGCAAGTGGAAGAACAAGAAAACAAAATCCCCGATTCCCAAAAGATGTTCGTCGTCGTGCGAAGATTGGTGCAAAAAAATCCATAAAAACACAAAGCTGCGATAGAGATTGTGTTACCTAGGGAGATCGTATATCCCTGTTTTCTTTGCAGATCCTTAGGAGAGGGTGAAGGAGGTCAAGCGTCCTCCTCTCTAGCGGTGATCCACACAGCGGGGGTTGCGGCGGCCCTCCTCAAAACTCCAGGCCCTCGAGGTGGAGAGGGAGAGGAGAATAGGAAGGGCAAGCAAAGACTCTAGCCTATGAGGCTGTGAATCCCTCCTATTTATAGAGATCCCGTGTCAAACCCTAATGGGTCCTTCCCTAGTGGATATTGGATCTGCATCCAATAAGACAAGGGCTCCGTCAGATATCTTATATCCGAACCTCTACTTATCGCAATGCCTACCATATGTGTGTGACCCTCTAGGCCCAATATCGAGTTGGCCGTGAGTCATACCTGTCAGAACTCCTTCTAACTCAATGAATTATTATCTCTGTAATAATTCACTCGACTCATCGACTACGGACGTATTTAGGCCACTACGCCAGTAGTCCCTGCACGATCTGAGGGGAATCCAATCCATTGGACTGTCGTCCTCAATTACCATGTACCTATAGTTCCTTATCCATCTAATATCCCGAGGAGACCGTATATCGAGCATGGTGTTGTCGGACCCATACGGTTTCTACTGAAGTCTCGCTCTAATCGGATTCTCAGGAGAACTCTTTTTCTCTCAACCCGAATGACCCTGGCGAGGGGATTTGTTTGAGCAAGAATACACGGGATATTCCTCTCATGACGCAGAGAGTGGATGATCCTCTATCGACACTCAATAGCCCTCGTAAGGTCGACTACCACTCCCAATGACCGGTATTTGTACTAGATGCGGAATAGCCAAACCTATAAGTTACGGTATCAAAGAGTGGAGCACTCATCTGAGACATCCTTGGTGTCTCAAGTCTATGGACCCGAGATACACCACTAGGACTACGGAATCATTTTGTCGATAATAAGGCATCATCAACCATCCAAAGCATTCCGTAAGAAGCGGATCAATCGAGTGAACTCATTCTCCAATGAGCACCTGTCTTTGTATCCCTAGTGTCCCTACACGAGCAGCTATGAGACCAGTGCATCCATCATATGGACGGTATCAAAGACACCGGTCTATCCAGGTTATCACGATGTCCCTCTCGAAAGTAACCTATGACCAGGGATTATTTAGGATATATGTTTAAAGGTGAATCGATCTCATTATCGTGATCTCATCACGATCCGATTCCCATTGCACAAATCCAAGGACATCACAATATATATATGCATTTATGTAATAGTTATAAAGTGATATACGCCAAAATATAATAAGCAAAAAGATTCTGTATCAAGTCACACGTGCCATCACTCACGTGATTGGCTTGCTGGGCACCTATGACTAGCACTTCTCACAAATCTGATTCCACTTCTTTTAGGAACGTGACCCTTATTTATAAGGATCATATTCAAACACTTGCTACCAACCTCGAATTTCTTTATGGTGTCCTTAAGCAGTAAGTTCTCCTTTTGGAGAGTTTCTAGATCATGACATTTTATACATGAAGCTAAACTATCATGATATTCAGTTTTTAATTTATTAAAATTACTAATAAGACTATCATGCTCCTTTTTTAATAATTTATATTTTCTACTAATTATTTTACATTCATAAGTCATGGAAAGCATTTAATAATTCATCAAATGATAAATCTACATCAATTAAATTCGTTACCTCCTCTCCGATGGCTATTAGGGCGTAGTGAGCAACTTGCTCGGTGTTGGACTCCTCTTCTTCGGACGTGCTTGAGTCATCCAATGTTGCTTTGAGCGCCTTCTTCTTTAGTGTTTTCTTCTTGGCTTGGGGAAATCACTTTTGTAGTGTCCCGGCTTCTTGCATTCGTAGTAAATAACTTGGTCCTTCTTGGGTTCAAATTTATTTTTGTGTCATTTTTAAATTTGTTTCTTTTAATGAATTTTTTAAATTTCCTTGTTAGAAGTGTCAAATCATCGTCATAGTCCTCATCACTTGAGTTTTCTCTGAAGTGGTCTTCTAAAGTTCTATGTGCTATATCCTTCCTGTTTTTTGGAAGAATGTCTTCTTGCTCTTTATGAGCATTGCAAGTCATTTCG
Organism: Musa schizocarpa; assembly: GCA_900464855.2. Taxonomy (NCBI): domain Eukaryota; kingdom Viridiplantae; phylum Streptophyta; class Magnoliopsida; order Zingiberales; family Musaceae; genus Musa; species Musa schizocarpa. The sequence continues at coordinate 14,189,340 of LS990922.1, forward strand.
TAGGTTATTAATGACCCGATTAATTCTTCAAGAGGGAAGTTGTTTAAATCTTTAGCCTCTTGAATATCAGTGACTTTAGGGTCCCAACTCTTTGGAAGGGATTTTAGAATCTTATTCATGAGCTCAAAATCCAAAAAACTTTTATCGAGTCTTTTTAGACCATTAACAACATCCGTGAAATGGGTGTACATGTCGCTAGTGGTCTCGCTTGGTTTCATTCGAAAAAGTTCAAAAGAATATATTAAAAGATTAATTTTTGACTCTTTCACTCTACTCGTGCCTTCGTGAGTCACTTCGAGTGTGTGCCAAATATCAAATGTAGTTTCACAAACCGAAACATGATTGGACTCGTTTTTATCAAGTGCACAAAATAAGACATTCATAGCATTTGTATTAAGAGCGAAAGTCTTCTTCTCCAATTCATTCCAATCGATCATTGGAAGAGAAAACTTTGAAAATCTATTTTCAACAAGATTCCAAAGTTCAAAATCTATAGAAATAAAGAAGATCCTCATTCGGGTCTTCCAGTAGGTGTAGTCCATCCCATTGAACATGGATGGATGTGTAATAGAGTGACCCTTTTGGTTTATGGCGTATATCATCTCTCTTGGGTTTTAATTCGATTGAGAGTTAATCCCGTTCTGATACCAATTGTTAGGATCAAGAGCACTAAGAGGGGGGGGGGGTGTTTAATTAGTGCAACGGAAAATTTTCGACAATTTAAAACGACATTCGTACGATAAAAACACTTTCAATGAAAAATCATTTCGGAAAGTTCTTCGACTTAAGATTAAGTGAAGTACAATTGAAGAAAAGCAATGGAGGAAGTTTGCAGTTAAGATAGAGAGCAGAATGTAAATGCAAACTGAGATTTAGAGTGGTTTTGTCAATCTTGACTTACATCTACTTTTGGCTTCCTCCTCCGATGAGGTCACCGACGTCCACTAGAGGCCTTCCTTCAATAGGTGAAGGCCAACTACCCTTTTATAGCTTTACTCCTTTTGACGGGCTTAGGAGACAACCCTTACAGATTTTCACTCCTCTCTTGAATGATCAAAACTTAGATAAAAAGAGGGAGAAGAACTTTTGGCATTTTACAACACTTTTGAGCTCTTAAATTGTCAGAATAAGATCAAGATTTCAGTACCCTTTCATGTAGGAAAGGGTGGGGTTTATATAGGCCCCAACTGGTTCGAATTTGAAGCTCAAAAATGTCATCTCCCAGATTTTCGGGGTCCTGGTGGTACTACCGCCATAATTGGGCGGTACTACCACTTGGCATTACTCGGAGACCGAGCTCAAGTGGTACCACCGCCTGGCAATCCTGGGAGACTAAGCTCTTGGGCGGTGCTACCGTCGGCCAAGAATTCTGGGTCCAAATGGGCTGATCCATTCGGCTCAATTTGGGTCTATCAAGGGCCCAATTGCCCCTAGATTAAGCTAATGGGATCATCTCCCATTCCTAACTTAATATATATGCTAACTACGATATTTAAGATATTAATACTGCAACTTGCTCTAGTGCATCAATTGCTTTTTCCGGCGAGCTTCTAGCGAACATCCAACGAACCCTTGGTGATGCTCCAACGGACTTCCGGCAAACTCCTGGACTTACGACGATCTACTTGGTGAGTTCCGACGAGCTTCTTTGCCAAGCTCCTAGACTTCTCGGATTTGTTCCCGTAGAACCTCCGACGATCGTCCGGACTTTTGTCGAACTCTCGAACCCCCAACATGATCATGGTCTTGACTTTGGCGTAACTCCTACTGCATATCTTACTTCGATCGTAGTTAATCCTTCACACTTATCTCAACATATGGATTAGATAACAAATGACAATTGACTTCATCATCAAAATCAGAGATTCAATAATTAAATTTATCTAGTTTCATGACTTCTTCATCAGGTGAATGACTATGTCATATGCATGAATTAGTCTTGTGATCAAGCCACCATATAGAAGCATCATATCATTTTTCGATAGTTCAATCATGTTTTGTTGTATTCGGTAGCCAAAATAATTTTGATGGCCTTTCATAATCTAATACATCGTTCCTATTTCCATTTGGTTAACTTCATCATGATGATGTTGTTTTGGAATTATAATACTTATGAAGATGTAATGAAGCAATTTGGTGTTGAAGGGTAGTATATGTTCACAACTTTTTAGAAGGATAGAGAAGTTTGGATTACCAAAAATTGTTCATAAGGCATCTTTTTCATTCAAGATAAAGAATTTACAACTGAAAATATTAAAATATGAAACATTGGGTTTTTTTGTTGTTCCACAATTCATAAGGAGTTTAAAAAGTAATGATCATACTAGAACCCTATTCATGATATAGTACGCCGTTTTAACAGCTTCGGCCCAAAAATATTTGGGTAGGCTATGTTCGTTCAACATGGTTCTTGTTATTTCTTGTAAGTTTCTATTTTTTCTTTCTACAACTCCATTTTGTTGAGGATTTCTCGGAGTAGAGAAATTATGGTTGTATCCATTATATTCACAAAATTTTTGAAAATTATGGTTTTGAAATTCGCCACCATGATCACTTCGAATTGATAGAATCATAAAGCTTTTTTCATTTTGAACAAGTTTACAAAACTTTAAAAAATACTTAAAGTAATCACTTTTGTGTGTCAAGAAGTATATCCAAGTGTATCTACTATAATCGTCCATAATTACAAAGGCATATTTGCTACCTCCTAGGCTTGATGTATCAATTGGTCCAAATAAATCCATATGGATCAATTGCAATGGTTTAGAGGTGCTTATTTGATTCTTTGGTTTGAAACTATCGTTTATTTATTTTTCTAATTAACATTCATCACATACATTATCTTTAACAAACTTAATGTGAGGAATACCTCTTATAAGTTCTTTAGATAAGATTTGAGAGATTAGTTTCATGCTAGCATGACTTAATCTCCTATGCCAAAGCCAAGCATCGTCATTCAAAATCGAAAAACATATTTCATTGCAAATATCATCAATGTTGATAGTGTATACATTATTTTGTTTTAGGGCAATCATAGATGTGTTTTTGTGTGATTTTTCAATAATACAAGCATTAGATTCAAATCTAATGATGTATCCTTTATCACATAGTTGACTAATGCTCAAAAGATTATGCTTTAAGCCCTCAACCAACAACACATCTTTAATCAAAAAGTTGGATTTATTACTTATGGTTCCTTTGCTAATGATTTTACCCTTGTTGTCTTCGAAGGTGACATACCCTTCATCTAGGCTAGTGAGTTTAGAGAATTGAGATTGATCTCTGGTCATGTGCCTTGAGCATCTACTATCAAGGTACCATCTCTTACTCCTAGCTTGTGATGGTAAACATTTCTATAAAAGATGGTGATTTTTAGGTAGCCATTTGACCTTGGGTACCTCAAAAATCGATCTACTCAACTTATCATATTACATTGAGTTCTTTATGGTTCCTTTAGGAACCCAAATCAATTTGTGTGGACTACATCTCTTAAACAGATATTGATTAGCAACATGTCCAAATTTATAAGAAAAGTTACATTTGTTTCGGGGTGAAACATATAAGGTAAGGCCTTTAACAAAGGTGGTTGGATTTTAGTGAGAGCTACTCACAAATCCAATTCTGCCTCTTCTATGAACGTGACCCTTATTAGTAAAGATTATGTTCAAGGACTTGCTACCAACCTTAAACTTTTCTAAGGTTTCTTTGAGTGTAAAATTTCCTTTCTAAGCGTTTCTAATTCAACGCATTTTGTACATGGAGCTAAACTATCATCATGCTCAATTTTTAGTCTATTAAAATCACTAACAAGAGAAGCATGCTCCTTTTTCAATAATTTATATTTTTTGATAACTAACTTACATTCATCAAATAAATCATGAAAAGCAATTAGTAGTTCATCAAAAGATAAATTTAAATCCAATGAACTGCTTACCTCATCTCCGATAGCCATTAGTGCATAGTGAGCAACTTGCTCAATGTTGGTTGGCTCCTCTTCTTTGGATACACTTGAATCGTCCCAAGTTACTTTAAGAGCCTTCTTCTTCTTTAGTTACTTCTTCTTTGCTTTGGGACATTCGCTCTTGAAATGTCTCGGCTTCTTGTATTTGTAGCATATAACTTGTTCTTTCTTGGGTTCAAATTTATTTTTAGAGTCATTTTTAAATTTATTTTTTTTTATGAATTTTTTGAACTTTCTTGTCAAGAGTGCCAAGTCATCATCATAGTCCTCATTACTTGAATCTTCTTTCAAGTGGTCTTCTTGAGTTCTTAGTGTCATATCCTTCCTGTTCTTTGAAAGGTTATTCTCAAGCTCTTCATGAGCATTGCAAGTCATCTCATTGATCATTAGTGACTTGATAAGTTCTTCGAGAGGAAAGTTATTTAAATCCTTGGCCTCTTGAATGACCGTCACTTTATAGTCCTAACTCTTTGGAAAGGATCTTAAGATTTTATTAACAAATTCAAAGTTCAAAAAATATTTGCCAAGAGCTTTTAAACTATTGACGACATCTGTAAGACGGCTGTACATATCGACAATACTCTCACTTGGCTTTATCCGAAATAATTCGTAAGTATGAACTAAAGATTTATCTTTGATTCCTTTGCTCTAGCATTCAAAGAAAAAGTTTTCTTCTCCGAATCATTCCATTTATTCATTAGAGTAGAAGACTTTTAAAATCCATTTTCAATGATATTTCATAAGTTTAAATCCATAGAGAGCAAGAAAACTCTCATTCGAGTTTTCCAACAAGTGTAGTCCATCCCATTGAACATAGAAGGATGAACGATTGAAAAACCCTTTTGAAATCCGAAAAGAGTCATTTCTCTTGGGTGTTAAACCAAATGAGACATAATGATATAACTCATTATGATATAACTCAAACTCATAATGAGTCACTAATGTCATGATGATTCTTAACGAGTTCATTAAATGTCTCATTATATTCGATATATTCTTTATGAGTAAAACTTTTAACCATAAGTCTAACCATTATATCATTGGACATTATTTTTGAGTCATATTTATATAATAGACTCTTTTACACTTATTGGACAATTCGATAAATTTATCTGACATCATTCTAGTTATTAATTTTAACTCTTCTTTTATTGCATCATATTACTTTTCAAAATCATTACTTTTCATGACCCGTGACAACAATAAGGGATCCATTCTGATTCCTATATCATAATATAATTCTTGTAGATATGTAATATAATAACCATAAATGACATGATTCCTTCCCCCTTTAAGATATTCTCAAAGTTGTCAATTATGATTGCTCTACAAGACTATTAATAATGATATCAATATAATGTGAGAGTTTAGTAATATTATTTTATTATTTACTTTTATCAAATCATTTAATGATTTGAGTAACAACAATCTCTGGAATAATAAAGGAGTATTAACTTGTATCTCCTCTATATCAAAATTAAATTTGGAGAATTTCACTCCCATTGATTTGCTATTTTATAGGAATATTATATTACTAGATTTAATTGTCCTCGTACTATGATTAGAGCAATAAGATATGTACCCCTTTAAACTTTTCTGAATAGATAATAAAATATTTAGAAATAATTATTAAATCTAATTTTCTTTTATGTGAGTTGAAGATCCTTATCTCCATAGGACAATATCAAATATGTAAATATCTTAAGTCAGGTTTCCTATCATTTCATAACTTAAAAGAAGTCATATAATTTACTTACTAGGAACACTATTCAAGATATATATAGTTATCTTTGGAGCTTCTTCTCACATTGATTTAGGTACAAAAGAATAATCTATTATGCTCCTAACCATATCTATAAGATATGATGATATCTTTCAATAATCATATTCTACTGTAACACATCTGGTAAATCAGATACCTTATTTTTCCAAGAATCTAGTAAAAGAGTTATAATTGGGTTCAACATAAATACCATAAAATTTATCACTCTTGTCAAATATGATGATCTTAACTTTTCTATCTAATTGTCTATCAACTTCATTTATATACACTACAAGAGTGCAAACGGTTATAGACTTTAAATGAATTAGATATATATAATCATATCTCAACAGATTATTTATATGATGATAAAATATCTCTTTTTAATGAGATGAAAGCATAGAGTGATAAACATAACCTCAAGGAGTTTATAAAACTATATTTCACTTCAATATTTAATTGTAGGATCATTATAAACTTAAAATTCATATTAATTATGTATAGACTATTATATATAATTCAAAGGTTAATTTTATTGAATCATAGTAAGTTTATAACCACTAAAAGGGAAATGATATTCTAACAATTCTAGGTAAAGAACTCAAATTCCTAGAATTATAAGAACACAACATGGATTCTCAAGATTTATCAAATTGAATCATCTTTAGATCAAATTGAATCATCTTTAGATATAAGCGATAAATACAAACTAATATCGCTTTTACTTTAAGATGATTCCCTACATTGATAAATATCTCATTCTCTTTTGGTTTTATCCCTCTTCATTTTTTTTTATTTTAATGAATATCTATTATTGGTAACATATGTTGAAGCATCAAATTAATCCATCAATAATATCTGTAATATTTGATTTGAACCATATAAAGGTTATATTTATACCTTTTTCATTTCAAATTAAATCTTATAGTATATTTCTTCATCACATAACTTTATTTGCTTCAAAAGTAACACTTTATTGTGAAGATATTCTTTTATGAGTTTATATAGTAATTATAAACTCAGGTGGACTTACGCTTCATCCTTATTTTAGTATTACCTACTTCTTGAGTAATACTCAAAATATTATGAGTCTTGAGCTTACAACTTTATAATTTATTTTGAGAATATAATCTTAAATTCCTCAAATACTATCATAGTAAGGTGTCAACTAATGACTTATCAGAAAATTTAAATTGATCCTTAGATATTCTCATGCGCTAGTTATAAACTGTACTGAAGTCTAAGTATCATAAAATTGAGTATTTCATACCTTTCTTGATCAATCATCTCAATTATTTATTTTACAGAACTTTTAGTAATTAAGATTATATTATGTTCAATTAATCTGATCAAGGTCTCACTCACTCAATACAACTTGTATATGCTCAAGCCATTTATTTCAGAAAGTATAGGGATATTTACAGAAATACAATAAAAGAAGTGCCGCAGTAATAATATAACATTAATGCTTTGAGTTTCTAAAATATGATGAACTATTGATATAATCTATATTTCACCTTTAGGTGAAATATTGACATATCTAGTGTTCACTCAAGATCACTTATGGAGGACTGAGACCATCCTTATGGAATAGTGTTATTATTTTTGGGTATATAACCCTAAACTATAAGAATATCCAAAACAGTATCATCCTATCCCATCACATAATTATTTGAAATAGATTCTCCTTTGAGATTATCTAAATCTCATAATTATATATGCCATCGTGAATATTATTTTATTTAATATCATTTAGGATGAATTCCATAATGTATTTTATAGATTATTGGTCCAGGTCATTTTGGTGATTACAAGACCAATACAAAAAGAGAAAATACAGTCTAAAATATCCCATGAATGATATAAATTTTATTATAAGTCATATCCCATAAGCCTATCATCTCAGGCACTTTGGTAGCTACCGATCAGATAAAACTTAGGAAGATAAATTATAAATAATATTCACTAAATTTTTTTATCCTAATTCATGATGCCATTATGAATATTATTCTATTTAATATCATTTAGGACTAATTTCATAATATATTTTATAAATTATTGATCCAAGTTACTTTGGTGACTATAAGACCAATACAAAAATATAAAATACAATCTAAAATGTCATATAAATGATAAAACTTTTATTATAATTCATATTACAAAAGTTTATCATCTCAGGTCACTTTGATTGCTACGAGTCAGTTAAAATTTAATGAGATGAATTACAAATAATATTCATCAAATTTCTTTAATTTATGCTAAGCAGTTCAATAATAGAATAACAACCATAATAATTATTAAATATTAATACTAAACAATTAAATAATAAAATAATAACCATAATAATTATTGAATATTAATGCTAAGCAATTCAATAATAAAATAATAACCATAATAATTATTGAACATTAATACTAAGCAGTTCAATAATAGAATAATAATCATAATAATTATTGAATATTAATAAAAAAACTCATATGATAATCATGATAACATATAAATCATGTCTTCATGTGAAAGGTAAACATTATTTCATAATTTTAAATATATACATATGAATAACTAAATAAATATCCAAGAATAATAATTAGATTTTATTTACCACATGTATAATCAATAATTCATATGAGAAAACTATAAAGTAAATCATAATTTATATATTTTTAATAAAAAATTAAATCCAATCAAATAACCAAAATATAATCATGATTAAACTCAATCATAATTATAATAAATCATATTTATCAATTTTTATATTTGAAAACATAAACCAAATTTCATAATTTCATAATGATAAAATTGTAAATATTTGATAGGATATAAATCGAAAATATGCGATTTATGAATAGTAGAATTGTAATTTGGTAGAAATTAGACCCGAGGGTAAAATTATAAATATGTTGACATAACATAAACTGGAATTATGAAATTTGCAAAGGGTAGAATTATAATTTTGTAAAACCCTAGCCTCGAGGTCAAAATCATAATTATGCCAAAAACCCTAATCTACCTTGCCGTCGCTGCCTGCTCGTGCGGTCGCTGCGGCGCTACGTGCGGTTCTGCATGTGGCGCTGCCGCTGCTTGCGCGCGGCTGCTGCGACCTTTCCTGCCTGTGGACGGGGCGCACAGTTGGCCACGGCTGTTGTCAGCGTGCGGTCGCTGTGGCGGTTCCTGCCCGCGCTTGGCCGCCGCCTTAGCGCGGCCACTTCCGCTGCCCTCTTTCCACGGGGGCAACGGCTGTCGCCATTTGCGACCACCACCCTTCCGTAGGCGCCACCATTATGCATGAGGGCGGCCGCCGCCTTCACATTGGGTACAGCCACCGCCTTTCGCGGTCATCGCATTCACAAGCGGTGCGGGATACCCGTGGTGGCGCCACCGCTCGCAAGCGGACCGCTGCTTGTGCATGACCGTGATGCGCAGTTGCGGGGTGGTACACGACCCTTCGTCGACAACGATCAACAGAGATGATCGTCTCAATAACATCAATGATAGTAAACAGTAAATTCATTGATGAAACATAAAATTATACATTGCTCATAATCAGTAATAGAGCAAATCATATAGAAAAAATAAATCAATAATATCCGATCATTCAGGCATTGTAAATAAAAAGAATAGATCTAATATATTTGATTTCAAGAACCTGGCTCTAATACCAATTGTTAGCATAAAATCTGTAACCATGCTATCTGTAATGCGAAAAAACTTTTATGCCAAGATTGAAATCAAATAAATTAGATTTAATAATATTACGATGTGTACCTTTCTTGTTGTTTAGAAGAATAAACCTTATCTGATCTACAAGCGCTTCATCTTCGGATCTAAAATATCAATCTGCAAGGATCTGCAAGGAGAACTAGATCCTTCTCCTCTCTTCCTATCTTTTCACAGGACCACCTAGATTGATGGATTAGGGAATTAGGGGCGAGGAAGATTGAGAGAAAAAACCTTAATCTCTCAATTGCTGATATGTTACCCAGATGCACACTTAGCCCTTAGAGGTCCTGTCTATTTATAAGCGAGAGCAGAGGGTCTATGATAAATTATTAGGAGAGTTTCTCCCATTAAGGTTATCTCCTAAGGAATCCTACTTTAACATGGATTTCTTTTCTATTGGCCAATAACCATAATCATAATTCAATCATATCTATAATATATCTTACCTAATTAAATAGGGCCACATAATCTAACACCACCACCTAGAAGATTGTGTCTAGGTGATACCACTGCCCAAACTGACGGTACCACCGCTTGACATTGCCACTGGATGATACCACCGACTGATATAATCTCGGAGACTGTAACATGACGGTGCTACCTGTTGGGTCATTATTTGGGCCTTGCACTTGGTCCAACACAGCCCAAACTTGGGCCTAATTGACTCCTAATTGAGTTGGCTCAATTTCAACCCAATTATGTGCTAACTATGAATTTTAAGACATTTACTAAGCTAAATAAGTCTGTAAGGCTAGGTTTTCTTCCGACGAGCTTCCGGCGAACTTCCGACGATCTCTCGGCAATGTTCCAATGGACTCCCGACAAGCTCCTAGACTTCACGACGATCTTCTTGGTGAGTTCTGACGAGCTTCTTTGGCAAGCTCCTTGACTTCTTGATTAATTCCGATAGAATTTTCGATGAACGTTCATACTTTCGATGAACTCTCGAACTCCTAACGAAATCTCGTTCTTGACTCTAGGACTTCATTTTTCTTTATTCCTTGCTATTGTAGTTAATCCTGCACACTTAAAGCCTACTTCGATCTAAACAGTTAGTACCAAGCTAATCAAATGTTGTCCGGCATATCATTGGTTCATCGACGCCTCGTCCGATTCTTTAGTGCATCGTCCTCTTTTGTGGCCTATTACCCAATCGGCCAGTTGACCTCAACAACTCCGATTTCCTTGGCGTAATTTTCATTCTTTTTGGCCCGATGCCCGATCCTATGGCCCGAGGCCTTCTGTCAATACGTCGACCGATCCTCCGGCTCGACGTCCAATCTTTTGACATGTTCCACTCTGGCCCAATATGATTCTTCCTGTTTTAGTTGTCTCTCCTTGATCGAAGCTTCCTGTGTCACTCAAAATGTAGATCAGATAAACACTATTAATTGGTTTCATCATCAAAATTCGAGAAGCAAAATTGCTAGTTTGCACTTCTCAAAAGAGAAGAAAGAAAATTACTAGCTTACATAATGATAAAACTTGAGATTATGTTTATAATGTAATGATTTGAAATCATGTATCTAAAACTAGATAGTTGCACTTCTCCTTTTTGTTGATGACAAAAGGGGAGAAGTCAAGATGACAATCATGCAGGGGATGCAATATACTTTGATAATTTGATATCATGATGAATTGAATGATGCATGTAAAACTTATGATGATAATGCATGCAATGCAAAGATATACATATAATGTGTTGCAAATATTTATGATGAAGACTTGAATTCAATTTGAATTCAAGGTTATATCAATATGACATATTGATAGGGGGAGTTAAGGTTAACTCTATCATCAATTAGTTGTCATCGTAAAAAAGGGGGAGATTATTGAATCTCTGATTATGATGATGAAACTAATTGATAATGCTTATTTGATCAGCATTTTGAATGATGCAAGAAGCTTCGATCAGGTAGAGACAATTGAGGCATGAATCATGTTAGGCCGAAATGAAACATGTCAGAAGATTGGACGTTGAGCCGGAGGATCGGTCGACATATCGGCAGAAGGCTTTAGGCGATTGGGCCAAGAAGAGCAAAAATTACGCCAATAAAATTGGAGTTGCGGAGGTCAACTGGCCGATTGGGCAATAGGCCACAAGAGAGGACGATGCACCGAAGAATCGGACGAAGCGTCGATGAACCAATGACATGCCAGACAACATTTGATTTAAGCCTTGTAATAATTGTCTAGATCGAAGTAGGTTTTAAGTGTGCAGGATTAACTATGATAGCAAGGAATAAAGCAAAATGAAGTCCCGAAGTCAAGAATGAGATTTCGTTGGGAGTTCGAGAGTTCGTTGGAAATTCGGACATTCGTCGAAAGTTTTATCAGAATTGACCGAGAAGTCTATGTGCTTGCCAGAGAAGCTCATCAGAACTCACCAAGAAGATCGTCATGAAGTCTAGGAGCTTGCCGGGAGTCCGCTAGAACATTGTCGAGAGATCGTCGGAAGTTCGCCGGAAGATCGCTGGAAGCTTGGCAGAAGAAACCTAGACTAACTGGACTTGATTTGCTTAGTGTATGCCTTAAAATTCATAGTTTTTTTTAATAAGTCCTTAAAATTCATAGTTAGCACATAATTAGGTTGGAATTGGGCTAACTCAATTATGGATCAATTGAGCCCAAGATTAGGTTGTGCTGGGCCAAGTGGAAGGCTCAAACAATGACCCAATAAGTGGAATCGTCGTGGCACAGTCTCCAAGTCTATGTCAACCGGTGGTACCGCCCAAACACAGTCTATGAGAGACTGTCAAGCGGTGGTACTATCAGACTGGGCAGTGGTACCACCTAGTGACAGGTTGTCAAGCGATGGTACCGCCTAGGATGAGACATTTTTAGGCTCCAAGTTTGAATCCACTTAAGGCCTATAAATACACATCCCATCCCTGGTTAATACAAACAAGCATAAAGAGCTTAAAAGTAAAAAAAAATGCTATTGCAATCACTCAAGAGATCCCCTCCTCAAGATTCTAAGTTTAGAATTCTGTTTAGGGAGGAATGAGTGCTTGTAAAAGATTGTCTCCTAAACTTATAAAAAGAAGAAGAGGGGTGTAAAAGGGCAGTTGATCTTTACCTATTGAAAGAAGATCATTAGTGGATGCCGGTGGCCTCGACGAAAGGGGAATCGACGGAGTGGATATAGGTCACGACGATTGAACCACTATAAAATAGTTTGTATTTCATTTTGAGCAATTTACCTTTACTACAAACTGCTTTACCTTCTTATTGCTTTCATGCTTTCAAGTTAATATCTTTACAAAATGGTTTTCGTCGGAATCGGGTTTAACCGAAACAAAGATTTTTGAACCAACGATATTATTATCTACTGCACTAATTCATTCCCCCTCTTAGTGTCGACTCATTCCTAATAGCTGTACCATCGCATGACATGACAATCTCGGAGACTGAGTCTGGGTGGTACCATTGCCTAGACTGTTGGTACCACTACTTGACACTATCTTGGAGATTGTGCCATGATGGTTCCACCTGTTGGGTCACTGTTTAGGTCTTTCACTTGGCCCAACACAGTCCAAACTTGGGCCCAATTAGCCCCTAATTGAGTTGGCCTAATTCCAATCCAATTATGTACTAGCTATGCATTTTGAGGCATACATTAAGCAAATCAAGTCTAATTAGTCTAGGTTTTTTCTGGCGAGCTTCCGACAATCTCTCAGTAATCACTTTTGTGTGCCAAGAAGTATGTTCAAGTGTATTTATTATAATCGTCCACAATTACAAAGGCATATTTGCTACCTCCTAGGTTTGATGTATCAACTGGTCCAAACAAATCCATATGATTCAATTGCAATGGTCTAGAGGTGCTTATTTGATTCTTTGGTTTGAAACTACATTCTATTTGTTTTTCTAGTTGACATGCATCATACACATTATCTTTAACAAACTTAATATGAGGAATACCTCTTATAAATTCTTTAGATGAGATTTGAGAGATTAGTTTCATGCTAGCATGACCTAATCTTCTCTACTAAAGCCAAGCATCGTCATTCAAAACCAAAAAACATATTTCATTACAAAAATCATCAATATCGATAGTGTATATATTATTTTATTTTATGACAATCATAGGCATATTTTTGTGTAGTTTTTAAATAATCCAAACATTGGATTCAAATCTAATGATGTATCCTTTATCACACAATTGACTAATGCTCAAAAAATTATGCTTTACGCCATCAACCAACAGCACATCTTCAATCAAAAAGTTGGATTTGTTACCTATAGTTCCTTTGCCAATGATTTTACCCTTGTTGTTGTCTCTGAAGGTGACATACCCTTCGTCTAGGCTAGTGAGCTTAGAGAATTGAGATGGATCTCCGATCATGTGCCTTGAGCATCTGCTATTAAGGTACCATCTCTTTCTCCTAGCTTCTGATGGTAAACATTTCTACAAAAGGGAGTGATTTTTAGGTAGCCATTTGACCTTGGGTACCTCAAAAATCGATCAACTCAACTTATTTTTTTGCATAGAGTTTTTTATGGTTCCTTTAGGAACCCAAATCAATTTGTGTGGACTATATCTCTTAAGTGGACATTTATAGGCAACATATCTAAGTTTGCAACAAAAGTTATATTTGGTGTGGGGTGATACATGTAACGTAGAGCCTTTAACAAAGGTGGTTAGATTTTGGTGAGAGCTACTCACAAATTCGATTCCGCCTCTTCTATGAACTTGACCATTATTAGCAAGGATCATGTTCAAGGACTTGCTACTAACCTCAAACTTTTCTAGGGTTTCTTTAAGTAACAAGTTTTCCTTTTTAAGCATTTCTAATTCATTACATTTTGTGCAAGGAACTAAACTATCATCATGCTTAATTTTTAATCTATCAAAATCGCTAATAAGAGAAGCATTCTCCTTTTTCAATAATTTATATTTTTTACTAAGTAATTTACATTTATCAAATAAATCATGAAAAGCACTTAGTAGTTCATCAAAAGATAAATTTGTATCTAATGAACTGCTTACCTCATCTCCAATAGCCATTAGTGCATAATAAATAACTTGCTTTGTGTTGGTTGGCTCCTTTTCTTCGGATGCACTTAAATCATCCCAAGTTGCTTTAAGAGCCTTCTTCTTCTTCGGTTGCTTCTTCTTTGCTTAGGGACATTCACTTTTGAAATGTCTCGACTTCTTGCATTTGTAGCATATAACATATTCTTTCTTAGGTTCAATTTTATTTATAGTATCATTTTTAAATTTATTCCACTTTATAAATTTTTTGAACTTTCTTGTCAAGAGTGCCAAGTCATCATCATAGTCCTTATCATTTGAATTTTTTTTCAAGTGGTCTTCATGAGTTCTTAGTGTTATATCTTTCTTGTTCTTTAGAAGGTTGTTCTCAAGCTCTTCATGAGCATTGTAAGTCATCTCATAGGTCATTAGTGACCCGATTAATTCTTTGAGAGGAAAGTTATTTAAATCATTGACCTCCTAAATGACCATTACTTTAGGATCCCAACTCTTTGGAAGGGATCTCAAGATTTTATTAACAAGTTTAAATTTTAAAAAATGTTTTTAAAGAGCTTTTAGATTATTGACGACATCTGTAAAATGGGTGCACATGTCGACAATAGTCTCGCTTGGATTCATCCGAAATAATTCATAAGTATAAACTAAAAGATTTATCTTTGACTCCTTTACTCTACTAGTTCCTTCGTGAGTTATTTTGAGAATGTGCCAAATATCAAAAGTCGTTTCACAAATAGACACTCGATTGAACTTGTTTTTATCTAGAGCATAGAACAAGGCATTCATAGCCTTAGCGTTTAAAGCGAAAGTCTTCTTCTCCAACTTATTCCAATTGTTCATTGGAAGAGAAGACTTTTAAAAACCATTTTTGACAATGTTCCATAGCTCAAAATCCATAGAAATTAGAAAGATCCTTATCGTAGTCTTCCAATATGTATAATCCGTCACATTGAATATTGGAGAACATATGATTGATTGGCCCTCTTGGTTGCCGGCAAATGTCATCTCTCTTGGTTTTCAAACCAAATGAGAGTGACCTTGCTTTGATACCAATTGTTAGGATCAAGAGCGGCACTAAGAGGGGGGAGGGGGGGAGGGGGTGGGTGAATTAGTGCAGTGGAAAAATCGTTGGTTTTAAATATTTTTCGTTCGTTGAAAGCAATCTCGGAAAATGACTTAAAGGTGTGTTTGCTCATAGAGTAGTGAAAGCCGCGTAAGGAGAAAGTAAAGCAATTGCAAAGTAAGTAAATAACGATAATAGAAATGCAAACCAGAATTTAGAGTGGCTCGGTCGTTGTGACCTACATCTACTTTAGATTCCTCCTCCATCGAGGTCACTAGCGTCCACTAATGATTTTCCTTTAATAGGCGAAGACCAACCATCTTTTACAGCTCTTTCTCCTTTTATCGGGTTTAGAAGACAATCCTTACAAGCCTCACTCCTCTTTCTTCGATGGTTACAAAGCTAAGAGAGGGAGAGGAGGACTCTTCTCACTTTTACAACACTTTAACACCCTAAGAATTCAAGATTATGTTAACACTTTCGTACCCTTTTATGCAGAAAAGGGTGGCGTATTTATAGGCCCCAATGACTTTTGAACTGGAGCCAAAAAGTGTCATATCCTCGAATTTCAAGGTACTGGCGATACCATTGCCATTTTTGGATGGTACTACCACATGCAGTTTGACACTGGGTGGTACCATCACCCAGTCTGGGTGGTATAATCGCTTGACAAAGCTCTAAGACTGAGCTCTAGTAGTACCATCGCTGGCAGCATTTACTGCTGGTAGTACCACCACCCATACCACCTGGGAGACTGGGTCACCAAGCGGTGCCACCGTCGGCTGTGACTTCAAGTGCTGAATGAGCTGTTTCAACCAGCCCAATTCAGTCCTGTTAAGGGTCCAGTTGACCCCTAACTGAGTTAGTAGGATTACCTCCCAATCCTAATTCAACTTAAGTTCTAACTACAATAATTAAGACATTTAACAAAGCATTCTTATTCTGGTACATCAGTTTTTCTTCCACCGAGCTTCCGACGATCTTCCGGTGAACTTTCGACGATCTCTTGGCAATGTTCCGACAAACTCTCAACAAGCTCCTAGACTTTATAATGATCTTCTTGACGAGTTCCAACAAGCTTCTTTGGTAAGCTCCTATACTTCTCGGTCAGTTCCGATAGAACTTCTAATGAATTATCACGGATAAAGTTCTAAACAGGATATTTAATATAATACTTATGTATGTCCATATTTTTTGGTTTGTTCATGTTTTGCACAGCATATAAAGGGACAGTCAAAGGCTTAACAACCCCATTTTAGTTGGGTTTGGTGTTTGGTGGCCTTCTTAAGCTTGTAAATAAAGATTGTGTCATGTGGACACTTGTGAGAGATATTCGGTCTGTAGTAGACCATTTTGACCCTTTGTTGTGCAACCATTCAGAGCTTGTAAAGCTTGTTTGTAATTTGCATTATCTATGAAGTGTTTCCTAAAATGTTTACTTATGGATCCCGAGTGAGGCGCTTTCTCTATCCCATTTTCTCTTTTGTAGGTCTTAAGGGACCATGGGAGGTTTCAGGGGGGCTGACCCTTGCGGACGAATACGCAAGGGTGCCACATGACTTAGGCAAAACCAACTAAGTCCGTGATAGAATATCCGAACTTCTGACAAACTCTCAAACTCCCAACGAAGTCTTAATTTGGACTCCGACACAACATTTACTTTATGTCATACCGCTATCGTAGTTAATTCTACGTACTTTTCTCAATATATAGATTAGATCAAATAATTTATAATTGATTTCAATAGTTTCTTCTTCACTTTGGGATATCCATTTTTGAAGTGCTCCGACTTCTTACATTCATAGCATATTATCTGGTCTGTTTGAGTTCATTTTTATTCTTAATGTCTTGTTTTATTTTATTTTTTTTAAGAAATTTTTAAACTTTCTTGTAAGGAGTGCTAAATCATCATCATCATCATCATCATCATCATCATCATCATCATCATCATCATCATCATCATCATCATCATCATCATCATCACTTGAGGTTTCACCCAAGTGGCCCTTTTTAGTTTTAATTGTCATATCCTTCTTGTTCTTTGGAAGGTTGTTTTCAAGTTCATCATATGCTATACACGTCATTTCATAGGTCATCAAGGACCCGATAAGTTCTTCAAGTGGAAAGTTATTTAGATCCTTTGCTTTTTGTATTATCATTACTTTAAGATCCTAACTTTTTGGAATGAATCTTCATATCTTGTTAACAAGTTCAAAATTAGAAAATCTTTTATCAAGTGCTGTTAGACCATTGATGACATCCATAAAATGGGTATACATGTCTCCAATAGTCTCACTTGGTTTCATGCGAAATAACTTATAGCTATAAACTTAAAGATTAATTTTTGACTCTTTAACTTTATTTGTGCCTTCGTGTGTGACTTTGAGTATGTGTCAAATATCATATGCAGTTTCGCATATAGAAACCTGTTTAATTCATTTTTATTAAGAGTACAAAATAAAGCATTCATCAAGGAGAAAGTCTTCTTTTCCAAATCATTCCATTCGTTCATTGGTTTAGAAGACTTCTCAAAACTGCTTTCAACAATGTTCCACAAATTGAAATCCATAGAAAGCAAGAAAATTCTCATTCTAGTTTTTTAATACATGTAGTCCGTCCCATTGAACATAGGAGGATGAGTGATAGAATGACCCTCTTGATTGCCGGCAAAAGCTATCTCTCTTGGGTTTTAAACCAAATAAAGAGTAACCTCGTTCTGATACCAATTATTAGGATCAAGTCAGCATTAGGGGGAGGGGGATGAATTAGTACTTTTCAAAAACTATGTCAATCATGAAAATTCATAAGATAAAATCATATCGGAAAGATGTTTAAGCTTAAAGATGTTTATAGGAGAGTGATAAAGATGTAAAGTAGTTGTAAAGTAAGTAAACAACAAAGAAGAGAAGGCATACCAATTTTATAGTGGTTCGGTCATCGTGACCTATGTCCACTCCGGATTCCTCCTCCGTTGAGGCCATTAGCATCTATTAATGGTCTTCCTTTAATAGGTAAAAACCAACTTATTAGGAACGAGTCGGCACTAAGAGGGGGGGTGAAGTAGTGCAGCGGAAAAATCATCGGTTTTGAAATTTCTTCGTACGATGAAAAATCAATTCTGATAAAAATCATTTCATAAAGATAAATTTAACTTGAAAGCGTACATAAGAGTGTATTGAGAAGGTAAAGGATGTAAGATACTTTGTAATATAAGTAAAGAGCTTAAAGTAAATGTAAACCGAGTTTTATAGTGGTTCGGTCGTCGTGACCTACATCTACTCCGTCGATTCCCCTTCCATCGAGGCCACCGGTATCCACTAATGATCTTCCTTCAATGGGTGAAGATCAACTATCCTTACAACTTGATTCTCCTTTTAACAAGTTTAGGAGAGAACCTTTACACCCTCTTTTTATAAATTCCCTCATACTCTCCCTTAGAATGATCTCTAAACTTTAGGAGGAGGGACTCTATATTTTACAAGGGTTTTCAACTCTAGAAACACAGAATTTTTGTTCACTTTTCTTGCTACTCAATGCAGGAATAGCTGGGGAGTTTATAGACCCCAAATGACTTCAAAACATGGAGCCAAAATTCAAATCCCCGAAATTTCATGGTACGGGCGGTACCACCGCCTACAGCCTGACACTAGGTGGTACCACTGCCTAGACTGGCGGTACCACTGCCTGACAGTCTCGGAGACTGAGTCTGGGCAGTGCCACCGCCTGACACAGTCTCGGAGACTATGCCACGTCGATTCCACTTGTTGGGTCAATGTTTGGGCCTTTTCACTTGTCCAACATAGACCAAACTTAGCCCAATTAGCCCCTAATTGAGTTAGCCAAATTCCAACCCAATTATGTGCTAACTATAAATTTTAAGATATTTAATAAGTTAAATAAGTCCGTAAGTCTAGATTTCTTACGGCGATCTTCCAGCGAACTTCCGATGATCTCTCGGCAATGTTCCAGCGGACTCTCAATAGGCTCTTGGACTTCACAATGATTTTCTTGGCAAGTTCTGACAAGCTTTTCTGGTAAGCTCTTGGACTTCTTGGTCAATTCTGACAGAACTTTTGATGAACATTTGGACTTTCGACGAACTCTCGAACTCCCAATGAAATGTCATTCTTAACTCCGGGGCTTCATTTTACTTTATGCCTTGCTATTGTAGTTACTCCCGCACAATTAAAACTTATTTGAATCTAGACAATTATTATAAAGCTTGAATCATATTGTCCAGCATATCATCAGTTCATTGACGCTTCGTCCGATTCTTCGACGCATCGTCCTCTCTTGCGGCCTATTGCCCAATCGGCCAATTGATTTTCGTAACTCCAATTTCCTTGGTGTAATTTCTACTCTTCTCGGCCCTATTAGGAATGAGTCGGCACTAAGAGGGGGGGGGGTGAGTGAATTGGTGCAACGGTAAAAATTACGTCAGTTTGAAAATCTCATTGCAATTAAACCCGTTTCGGAAGATGTTAACTTGAAAGATTACGAAAGAGTGTAGTGGATGTAAAGCAAGTAAAGAAGGGCAGTTTGCAGTAAATGTAAATTGTAATAAGTAAATGCAAACTGAGTTATAGTGGTTCAGTCGTCGTGACCTACATCCACTCCACTGATTCCTCTTATATCGAGGCCACCAGCATCCACTAACAATCTTCCTTTAATAGGCGAAGATCAATCTCCTTCTTACAACTCTATTCTCTTTTTGCAAGCTTAGGAGAGAACCTTTACTCCCCATTTTTACAAAGCTTCCCTCACACTCTCCCTTAGAATGGTCTCTAAACTTTAGGAGGAGGGACTCTATACTTTACAAGGGTTTTCAACTCTAGAAACACAGAGTTTTTGTTTACTTTTCTTGCTTCTCTATGCAGGAATAGCTAGGATATTTATAAACCCAAAATAACTTCAAAAATGGAGCCAAAATTCAAATCCCCGAAATTTCAGGGTATGAGCGGTACTACCGCCTGCAGTCTAACACTGGACGGTACCCACCACCCAGACTGGTGGTACCACTGCCTGACATATTCTTGAAGACAGTGCTATGATGGTTTCACCTATTTAATTACTGTTTGAGCCTTTCTATTGGCCTAACACAACCTAAACTTGGGCCCAATTATCCCCTAATTGGGTTAGCCCAATTTTAATTGTAATTATGTGCTAACTACGAATTTTAAGATATTTACCAAGCTAAATAAGTTCGTAAGTCTAATTTTCTTTCCAGCGAGCTTCCGACGATCTTTCGGTGAACTTCCGATGATCTCTCGGCAATATTCCAACGGACTCCCGATAAGCTCTTGGACTTCACGACGATCTTCTTGGCGAGTTCCGATAAGCTTCTTCGGCAAGCTCCTAGACTTCTCGATCAATTCTAGTAGAACTTCCGATGAACATCCAGACTTCCGACGAACTCTTGAACTCCCAACGATATCTCGTTCTTGACTCCGAGACTTCATTTGCTTTATGCCTTAATTGCTATCGTAGTTAATCCTGCATAATTAAAACCTACTTCGATCTTAGACAATTATTACAAAGCTTGAATCATGTTATCTAGTATGTCATTGGTTCATCGACGCTTCGTTCGATTTTTTGACGTATCATTCTCTCTTGTGGCCTATTGCCCAATCGACCAATTGATCTCTGCAACTCCGATTTCCTTGGTGCAATTTCTGCTATTCTTGGCTCGATGCCTGAACCCATAGCCCAAGCCTTCTGCTAATACGTTAATCGATCCTTCGGCTCGACGTCCAATCTTCTGACATGTTTTTCTCCAGCCCAACATGATTCTTCATACTTTAATTGCTCCCCCTGATCGAAGCTTCTTGCATCACTTAAAATGCAGATCAAATCATAAACACTTGTTAGGATCGGAGCGACACTAAGAGGAGGGGGGGGTGAATTAGTGCAGCGGATTAAAACGTTGGTTTCAACAAATCTTTAGTACGATAAAAATCAGAATCGGAAGTGCTTAACTTGAAAGCGTATTCACAAAGTTGTGCAGCAAAGGTAATGATGAAATAAAGCAAGTAAGAAGGTTTACAGTAATGTAAATAACAGTAATGAAATGCAAACCAGAGATTATGCCGTTTTTGAAGTGGTTCGGTCAAGTGACCTACATCCACTTGCGAGGCCCCTCTTCGATGAGGCTCCCACCTTCCACTAGCAAATCTCTTGAAAGGGAAGGGTGAATACCCCTCTTACAACTCTTTTACAAGTGGTTCACTCTCTTATAGATTTTTAGCAAGAAAGAAGGAGGTGAACACTAGCAAATTGAAAACAAGACTAGCTAAGACTTTTCTAAGGCCTTTCTCTTAAACAATTGCTGCTCAAAAAATTGTAATCTCAGCTGAGATTTGAGGGGTATTTATAGGCCTCAAGAGGATTCAAATTTGGGCTCCAAATTTGAATTCTCG
Source organism: Musa schizocarpa (assembly GCA_900464855.2). NCBI lineage: Eukaryota > Viridiplantae > Streptophyta > Magnoliopsida > Zingiberales > Musaceae > Musa > Musa schizocarpa. Next base: position 14,211,258 of record LS990922.1, read on the forward strand.
TTGGGTTCCCGATGCTGGCGGTGCCACCGCCTGTCAGTGTCAGACGCTGACAGTGCTGGGCAGTGCCACCGCCCAGCTCTCGGGTGTTGGGCGGTGCAACCACCCAGTCTGGTAGTGCCACCGCCATACCCTTCGGTTCACTTGTTTGGGCTTCAAATTTTGCCCAAACCAAGTCTAATTTTGGGCCCAGTTGGCCCCTAACCAGGATATAGGATTATCTCTTAATCCTAATCCAAATTACAAGTGAACTACATAACAAAACACACCCTAAGCAATTTTTCAACCGCGAATGTCGAGTCTTGTTCCAGCGAGCTTTCCGACGAACTTCTTCCAACGGCCTCCCAGCAAGCTCCCGAACTTATGATGACTTTAATGAGTAGCCGAGCCTTCTCGGTGATCTCCGTGAACCTTCGACGATCTCTTCGGCGAACTTTCAAAAATTCCGACAGGTTCCCGATTTCTTCTCGATTGGTTCCGGCAGCATCTCCGACGATTCTTCGGACTCTTAAACGTCCATCGAACTTGACTCCGGTATCCTTGCTTTGTGTTTTCTGGTTATCGTAGTTAATCCTGCACACTTAACTCAATAATATGGATTAGATCAATTAACCCATCAATTGATTTTATCATCAAAATCCGAGATTCAACAATCTCCCCCTTTTTGATGATGACAATCAATTGATGACGGAGTTTAACATAACTCCCCCTATCTATATGCCATATTATGAGAAGATAAAAACACTTGAATTCCATCCCATTGAATTCAAGCATAAACCGATAAGTTCTAACCGTAGAACTTATCATTATTCTCATTAAGCATAATGTAAATGTGAAACTTCGATGAAAATCCTTTTTAAGTCGAAAGATAAGAGACAAATTTTACTACGACAGGAGATAAAGATTTTCAACATGAATTTCATGATATACATGTTAGACATGCTTTCAATATGATCAATCGATCTTGCAATACTCTCAAAGATTTTGCAAGGCATATAAGACATCCATCGATCGATCACTTTTCTCAAAGATTTTGCAAGGCATATTCTCAAAGATTTTGAAAAGCTTTTGCAATTCATATAAGTCATGCTATTAAAATGATACAAGTCATCACTTTTCTCCCCCTTTGTCATCAACAAAAAGGGAATGAGACTTGAAGCACATAGATTGTCATATAAAGATTTTATCATTCAAAATTAAGTATGCTAAAATATTTATGCAGAGTTCATCTTAAATGAAAATTCAGCATTCATCCATATTATCAAATCTCTTCTTTCTATACGTAACAAAAGTTGTAGATGTACAAGGAAGAGATTGGGATAAGACAAAAAACGTTTCAAGTAGTAACTCCAATAAGTCAAGATCATAATTCGAATATAAATTCATTCAAATTCAATTCGTCAACTTGAAACTCATAATCAAGCCATCAAAATCAATTTCGAGATTCAAAATATCATAAAATCATTAATCTTGATCAGATAGGAGCGGTGTTTGACTCAAGATAGGATAAGAAAATTTAACATGTCATTAGAATCGAAAGAGAAGGATCAGTTCACCGAGGAACAGAGAGAGAATGAAAAACTTTACGAAAAATCCATTCAAACAAGTTTAATGTTTAGGGGCAATTTAACATACCTAATTCCCTTCTAATGAATTCAAATTAGTCTTCATTCAAGGCTTTTGTAAATATATCTGCTAATTAATGCTTTGTGTCAATGAATTCTAGAACAACATCATTGTTAAGGACATGATCACGTATGAAATGATGCCTAACGTCGATGTGCTTAGTTCTAGAGTGCTGAATTGGATTTTTAGTAAGACATATGGCACTAGTATTATCACATTTTATGGGAATGTTTTTAAAGTGAATTCCATAGTCTTCTAATGTATTTTTCATCCAAACAACTTGTGCACAGCATGCACTTGCAGCAATGTATTCGGCTTCCGCCATAGATAGTGCAACTGAATTTTGTTTCTTGGAAGTCCAAGAAACAAGTGCATGTCCTAAAAATTGGCATGTTCCGGATGTACTTTTTCTATCTATCCTGCATCTGCCAAAATCGGCATCTGCATAAGCTATTAAATCGAATTTTTCAGATTTTGGATACCACAGTCCTAGATTTGGAGTTCCTTTAAGATACCTAAATATTCTTTTAACACTTTTAAGATGAGATAATTTAGGATTTGATTGAAACCTAGCGCAAAGTCCTACACTAAACATAATATCCGGTCTAGTCGCGATAAGGTAGAGTAGACTACCTATCATTCCCCTATATATTTTTTGATTGAAATTTTCACTATTTTCATCCATATCTAACTTAGTCGCAGTACTCATAGGGGTGTTTATTGCTTTTGAATTATCCATGTTAAATCGTTTTAACAATTCTAATGTATATTTAGATTGGTTGAGAAATATACCATCCCTAAGTTGTTTGATTTGTAATCCTAAAAAGAAGGTTAATTCACCCATTAAACTCATTTCAAATTCATGACTCATACATTTGGCAAATGATTCACATAGTGATTCATCCGAAGAGCCAAAAATAATATCGTCAACATAAATTTGCACAATAAGAAAATTATTTTTAAAATATTTAATAAACAATGTAGTATCAACCTTGCCTTTGGTAAAATTATTTAAAATAAGAAAGGAAATAAGCCTTTCATACCAAGCTCTAGGAGCTTGTTTCAAGCCATAGAGAGCCTTAGTCAATTTGAATACATGATTAGGAAGAAGAGAATTTTCAAATCCGGGAGGTTGTTCGACATATACTTCTTCGGAAATAAAACCATTCAAGAAGGCACTTTTGACATCCATTTGAAATAGTTTAAAATTATTACTACTAGCATAGGCAAGAAGCATCCTTATGGCTTCTAATCGAGCCACGGGAGCGAAGGTTTCTTCGTAATCGATACCTTCTTCTTGGTTGAAACCTTTGGCCACTAATCTAGCCTTGTTTCTAACCACGATACCATTTTCGTCTTGCTTATTTCTAAAGACCCATTTAGTACCAATGACTAAATGGTCACTAGGTCAAGGAACAAGCTTCCATACCTTATTCCTCTTAAATTGATTCAATTCATCTTGCATTGCGATAACCCAAAAATCATCTTTTGTGGCCTCGTCAATGCATTTAGGTTCGATTTGAGAAAGGAAGGTGGCGTTGGCACAAAAATTCTTGAAAGAGGAACGAGTTTGAACCCCTTTTGATGTATCCCCTATAATTAGCTCCTTTGGATGAGCATCTATATACTTCCATTCCTTAGGTAAGGAAATTTCGGAAGAAGGTGCATCCAAGTTGCTATTTTGAGGAGGGGGTTCATTTAAATTCAAATTATCAAAACCAAGATCATCATCAAAATCATTTTTCTTTAAATTTGAAACTTCATTAAAAACTACATGAATAGACTCTTCTATTACTAAGGTTCTTTTGTTAAAAACCCGAAAAGCCTTAGAAACGGAAGAGTAACCAAGAAAGATGCCTTCATCGGATTTAGCATCAAATTTTCCTAAGGCATCCCTTTCATTTAAAATAAAGCATTTACAACAAAAAAATTTAAAATAGGAAATATTTGGTTTTTTGTTATTCTATAATTCATAGGGAGTTTTTGATAAGGATGGTCTTATTAGGACTCTATTCATGATGTAGCAAGCCGTATTTACGGCTTCGGCCTAAAAATACTTAGGTAAACTATGTTCATTTAACATAGTTCTTACCATTTCTTGTAGGTTTTTATTTTTTCTTTCAACTACTCAATTTTGTTGGGGATTCCTCGGAGTGGAGAAGTTGTGATTGTATCCATTAACTTCACAAAAATTTTGAAAGTCACGGTTTTGAAATTCGCCACCGTGATCACTCCGAATTGATGAAATCATGGAACCTTTTTCGTTTTGAGTGAGTTTACAAAATCTAGAGAAACACTTGAAACAATCACTTTTGTGAGCTAAGAAATAGGTCTAAGTGTATCTAGTATAGTCATCCACAATTACAAATGTATATTTGCTTCCTCCTAGACTTGTCGTATCAATTGGTCTAAATAAGTCCAAATGAATCAATTGTAATGGTCTAGTGGTACTAATTTGAGTTTTTGATTTGAAACTAGTTTTTATTTGTTTACCTAGTTGACATGCATCGCATACTTTGTCCTTAATAAACTTTATATTTGGAATTCCTCGCACTAATTCTCTAGATGAGATCTTAGATATTAGTTTCATGCTTGCATGGCCTAGTCTCCCATGCCAAAGCCAAGCATCATTATTTAAAGCAGAGAAGCACATTTCATTACTTAGTTCACGGTTGATGGTGTAGACATTATTTTGTTTTAATGCAATCATAGTCATGTTATGGTTTGGTTTTTCAATAATACATACATTTGATTCAAATCTAACGATATAACCTTTATCGCATAATTGACTAACACTCAAGAGATTATGTTTCAATCCATCAACTAGTAAGACATCATCAATAGAAAATTTTAATTTGTTACCTATGGTTCCCTTACCAATGATTTTCCCTTGGTTGTTGTCTCCGAAGGTGACGTACCCTTCTTCTTTGCTAGTGAGCATAGAGAAATGAGATAGATCTCCAGTCATATGTCTTGAGCATCTACTATCTAGATACCATCTCTTGCTCCTAGCTTGTGATGGTGTATGTTTCTATAAGAAGGGATTATTTTTTGGTACCCATTTTCTTTTGGGTGCCTTAAAAACTTGTTCATCATATTGCATAGAATTGATCATGGTTCCTTTAGGAACCCAAATTAGTTTGTTCGGACTAATTTCTTGAATGGACATTTATAAGTTTTATGTCCATATTTGTAACAAAAGTTGCAATGGCTTTGGTGCCGAACATGTAAGACGGGGCCTTTAATGAAGGTGGTTGGATTTTGGTGAGGACTTCTCACAAATCCGATTCCACTTCTTTTAGGAACGTGACCCTTATTTGTAAGGATCATGTTCAAAGATTTGCTACCAACCTCGAATTTCTTCAAGGTGTCCTTAAGTAGCAAGTTCTCCTTTTGGAGAGATTCTAGATCATGGCATTTTATACATGGAGCTAAACTATCATGATATTCAGTTTTTAATTTATCGATATCACAAGTGAGACTATCATGCTCCTTTTTTAGCAATTTATATTTTCTACTAATTGTCTTACATTCATCAAATAACTCATGGAAAGCATTTAATAATTCATGATAAGGTAAATCTGCATCAATTAAATCCGTTACCTCTTCTCCGATGGCCATTAGGGCATAATGAGCAACTTGCTCGGTGTTGGACTCCTCTTCTTTGGACGCGCTTGAATCATCCCACGTTGCTTTGAGCGCCTTCTTCTTCGATGTACTCTTTTTGGCTTGAGGACAATCGTTCTTGTAGTGTCCCGATTTTTTGCATTCATAGCAAATCACTTGGTCCTTCTTTTGTTCAAATTTATTTTTTGTATTATTTTTAAATTTGTTCTTCCTTAAATATTTTTTAAATTTTTGAGTCAAAAGTGCAATGTCATTGTCATTGTCCTCATCACTTGATGTTCCTTTCAAGTGGTCTTCTTGTGATTTGAGTGTCATATCCTTCCTGTTCTTTGGAAGGGGGTTCTCGAGCTCGTCATGAGCTTGACATATCATTTCGTAGGTCATTAGAGACCCAATGAGTTCTTCAAGAGGGAATATTTTAAGGTCTTTGGTCTTTTGAATGGCCATAACTTTTGGATCCCAACTTTTAGGGAGGGATCTTAAGATTTTAGTTACTAGTTCAAAGTTAGTAAAATCTTTACCAAGAGCTTTGAGTCCATTGATGACATCCGTAAACTGGGTGTACATGTCTCCGATGGACTCACTTGGTTTCATTCGAAAAAGTTCGTAAGAGTGCACAAGGATGTTGATTTTGGACTCTTTCACTCGGCTAGTGCCTTCATGAGTGACCTCAAGAGTTCTCCAAATATCAAAAGCCGAATCACAAATTGAAATACGATTAAATTCATTTTTGTCTAGTGCACAAAACAAGGCATTCATAGCCTTTGCATTTAAAGCAAAAACTTTCTTCTCCGATTCATTCCATTCGCTCATCGGAAGAGAAGATTTTTTAAATCCGTTTTCAACAATAGTCCAAAGCTCGAAATCTATAGAAATGAGGAAGATCCTCATCCGAGTCTTCCAATACGTGTAATCCGACCCATTAAACATAGGTGGACGTGTGATAGAGTGTCCCTCATGCATGCCGGAGTAAGCCATCTCTCTTGGGTATTAAACCAAATATGAGAGTGAGCCTTGCTCTGATACCAATTGTTAGGATCGGAGCAACACTAAGAGGGGGGGGGGGGGGGTGAATTAGTGCAGTGGATTAAAATATTGGTTTCAACAAATCTTTAGTACGATAAAAATCAGAATCGGAAGTGCTTAACTTGAAAGCATATTCGCCAAGTTGTGCAGCAAAGGTAATGATGAAATAAAGCAAGTAAGAAGGTTTGTAGTAATGTAAATAACAGTAATGAAATGCAAACCAGAGATTACGCCGTTTTTGAAGTGGTTCGGTCAAGTGACCTACATCCACTTGCGAGGCCCCTCTTCGATGAGGCTCCCACCTTCCACTAGCAAATCTCTTGAAAGGGAAGGGTGAATACCCCTCTTACAACTCTTTTACAAACGGTTTACTCTCTTACAGATTTTCAGCAAGAAAGAAGGAGGTGAACACTAGCAAATTGAAAACAAGACTAGCTAAGACTTTTCTAAGGCCTTTCTCTTAAACAATTGCTGCTCAAAAAGTTGTAATCTCAGCTGAGATTTGAGGGGTATTTATAGGCCTCAAGAGGATTCAAATTTGGGCTCCAAATTTGAATTCTCGTTGGGTTCCCGATGCTGGCGGTGCCATCACCTGTCAGTGGCGGTGCCACCGCCTGTCAGTGTCAGACGTTGACAGTGCTGTGCGGTGCCACCGCCCAGCTCTCGGGTGCTGGGCAGTGCAACCGCCTAGTCTGGCAGTGCCACCGCTAGACCCTTCGGTTCACTTGTTTGGGCTTCAAATTTTGCCCAAACCAAGTCTAATTTTGGGCCCAGTTGGCCCCTAACCAGGATATAGGATTATCTCTTAATCCTAATCCAAATTATAAGTGAACTACATGACAAAACACATCCTAAGCAATTTTTCAACCGCGAACGTCGAGTCTTGTTCCGGCGAGCTTTCCGACGAACTTCTTCCGACGGGCTCCCAGCAAGCTCCCGAACTTGTGATGACTTTAATGAGTAGCCGAGCCTTCTCGGTGATCTCCGTGAACCTCCGACGATCTCTTCGGCGAACTTCCGAAAATTCCGACAAGTTCTCGATTTCTTCTCGGTTGGTTCCGGCAGCATCTCCGACGATTCTTCGGACTCTTAAACATCCATCGAACTTGACTCTGGTATCCTTACTTTGTGTTTTCTGGTTATCGTAGTTAATCCTGCACACTTAACTCAATAAAATGGATTAGATCAATTAACCCATCAATTGATTTTATCATCAAAATCTGAGATTCAACAACACTATCAATTGGTTTCATCATAAAAATCTGAGATTCAATAGGCCCGATGCCCGAACCCATGGCCCAAGGCCTTCTGCCGATACGTCGACCGATCCTCCGGCTCAACGTCCAATCTTTTGACATATTTCACTCTGGCCCAACATGATTCTTCCTGCTTTAATTATCACTCTTAGATCGAAGCTTCCTGCGTCACTTAAAATGCATATCAAATCATAAACACTATCAATTGATTTCATAATCAGAATATGAGATTCAACACAACTACTATTTTACAACTCTTTCTCCTTTTCATAAGTTTAGAAGACAACATTTACAAATCTCACACCTCTCTTAGAATAATCATAAAGCTAAAGGAGGAGGACACTTAGCACTTTTTTAACACTTTTACAACCCAAAATCTCAAGAATTTTGTTCACACTTTTATTGCCCTTTCACGCAGTAAAGAGTGAGGTATTTATAGGCCTCAATGGCTTCAAAAATAGAGTCAAAAATGTCTCATCCTGGGTTTCGAGATACTAGCGGTATCACCGCTTGTAGACTAACACTAGATGGTACCACTACCTAGTCTGGGCGATGCCACCACCTGATGTGGCTCCAAGTGGCTGAATGGGCCATCCAACCGGCCCAAATCAACCTTGTTTTGGGCCCAATTGGCCCATAATTGAGTTAGTAAGATTTGTCCAAAAATTAACTCAAATTAAAGTCCTAACTACGATAGTTAAGGCTAAAATAATTACGATACAAGCAATCTAAGTTATCTAACACGGCAATTGTTCAATCAAACTCTCGATGAACTTTTGATGGACTCCTGGCAATCTTCTAGCGAGCTTTTGGTGAGCTCCTGATGAACTTCCAGTGAGCTTTTGGTGAACTCCTAGTGAACTTCTGACAAGCTTTCACTGCATCATCTGATCCTTCGGTGTATTTGCCGATTCATCCGGCCCGGTGCCCGATCATTGACTTCTAACCCAACATTCGATTCTTCTTTAATTGTTTTATCTTTTTCATGATCGTAATTAGTCTTACATCACTTATTTTAACACATGGATTAGATCATTAATTCATCAATTGATTTCATCATCAAAATCCGAGATGCAACAATTAGATCATAACTCCATTAATTGATTTCATCATCAAAATCCAAGATTCAATAATCTCTCCCTTTTTTATGATGACAACCAATTAATGATGGAGTTTTAACTAAACTCCCCTTATCTATATACCATATTATATACCATATTAAAATAAAGCAAACTTTAGAGAATGATAACCTTAGAATGATTTCAATCATGAATCATAGTGATCATATACAACACATCATATCAATATAATCATTACTTGTATTATAAGTTGAAGTATTGCATACGTAATTTTAATATAAAATCATCATTACTTTGGGCATAACATACATGATACCAAAACATTTACTATTTTCAAAACATCATTATTTCTCCCCCTTTGTCATCAACAAAAGGAGAAAAGTATAACTAGCAAATTTTTGAAACATACAAGTTAGTAAGTTAGCAAGTTTTACCTCACTTTAGAACATACAAGCTAGCAAGTTTTTGAGATGTACAAGTTGGCAATTTTGCTCCAAAGTGCTTTTCTTTGCAAGCTAGCAATTCTTGCTTCTTCTTGAAATGTGCAAGTTAGCAAATTTTTGCTTATTCTTGAAATGTGCAAGCTAGCAAATTTTGCTTCTCTTTTGAGATGTACAAGCTAGCTAAGCTTTTCTTCTCTTTGAAATGTGTAAGCTAAAAACTCTTTCTCCCCCTTTATCATTGTTAAAAAGAATGGAATAATACAATGGTGTAATTCTTTTCCCTTTACATCAATGTTCAAATCATCAATTGAAAGATATCAAGAAAAATTAATTTGGTGACAAGGAATACAATTCATGAATACAAGGGAGTCAAATGAAAATCATAACATAAAAGATATTAATATCAAAGATTAAGTCGTGAATACCAAAAGACATAATTCATTTTAACAAATTTCGTCTTTAGTAAATAACAAAAAGAAATCTTAGGAGATCAAATAGTAAATGATCTTTAAAGGAAATCTTAAGTCATGAATTTCGAAAAATCAAGAGAAAAATCATGATTCATTTGGATAAATATTCGCTTTAGTAAATAGCAAAAAGAAACATTGGTGAATAAAAGATCTTGATTCATATAGAATAAATCTCAAGTTATAAATATCGAGAAATCAAAAATCATGATTTGGATAAAACTCATTCAAATTTAATCCATCAAAATCATTTTTATAGTTTAAGAGATTCATAAAAAATAATATACATAGATTCATCAATCTCTTATTGAAAAACTCGATAAACTTTAGGGATAGAGACATTTTCAAGAAAAAATGCATTCCCTTTTTTGTTCCAATTTATGTGATTGATTTTATACAAGCATGCCCTAGTCTTTTATGCCAAATCCATATATCATCATTTAAAACCAAAAAACAAGTTTATTCACAAAAAAATCATGAAGATCAATAGTGTAACATATTATACAATAAAGCATCTTTAATCAAAGGATTTATCACCAATAATTCTAATTCTAATGATCATTCCTTTATTATTGTTGTTTCGGCTAGTGAGCTTCATGAAGTGTTTTGGATCTCTAGTCATATGCATTGAGTATCCATTATCAATATATCATTTTTGCTTTAGCTTTTGATCTTAGAGATATCTATAATAAAGGTGGGTTTGTTCTAGGTATCCATTTAACTTTGGGTTCCTTATGGTTAGATCTACCTATCTTAACTATTGGCATAAAATCATTTATGGTTCCTTTAGGAACCCAAACTAATTTATGTAAATCATACTTTTTAAATTAATATTTATAAGTATAATGACGATATCTATCATAAAAATTATATTTATCTTTAGGAAAAACATGTAATGCAGATCTTTTAACAAAGATAGTTAGCTTTTGTTGAGTGTTATTACTTATAAAGCTGACTCCTTCGTTTCTATATAACTTTTATAAGTGAGAATCATGTCTAATAATTTGTTACCAATTTTAAATTTTTTTAATATTTGTTGTAATAATATATTTTCCTTTTTGATTGAGTCTAACTCTTCGTATTGAGTACAAGAGGTTAACATGCAATTATCACACTCTTTTTTAATTTTTTAAATTTATAAGAGAGAGAAACATCTTTTTTTAATAATTTATATTTTTTACCAACTAATTTAAATTTATCATACAAGTCATGAAAATCATCAAGTAATTCATTATAAGGAAAAGACATATCAGGTAAGTCACATACCTCATCATCAAGAGCCATTAAGGCATAGTTCGTCACCTTGTTTTCATTGGTTTGCTCTTCATCTTCTAATGCACTAGATTTGTCCTAAGTTGCCTTGAGTGTTTTCTTCTTCTTTTGAAGTATGAGCATCTTTTTCTTCAGTTGTGGACATTCGTTTTTGAAGTATCTTGGCCTTTTACATTCATAGCAAGTTATTGTATTCTTTTTAAGTTCGTTTTTATTCATAGTTTCTTGTTTTATAATTTTTTTAAATTTTTTATAAGGAGTTCCAAGTCATCATCATCACTTGAGCTTTCCCTCGAGTGGTCTTCTTTGGTTCTAAGCATAATATCCTTCATGTTCTTTGAAATATTATTCTTATGTTCGTTATATGCCTTACAAGTCATTTCATAGGTCATTAATGACCCTATGAGTTTTTCAAGAGGAAAATAATTGAAGTCTTTTGCTTCTTAAATAGTAGTTACTTTTGGATCCCAATTTTTTGGATAAGATCATAAAATTTTATTAACAAGTTCAAGATTCGTAAAATATTTATCAAAAGCTTTTAAACTATTGACAACATCTGTAAAATGAGTGTATACGTTACAAATGGTTTTGCTTCACTTCATTCGAACAATTTAAAACTATATAATAAGATATTTATCTTAGATTCTTTTACTCTACTTGTGCCTTCATGAGTAATTTCAAGTGTGTGGCAAATATCGTGTGCAGTTTCACAAGTCAAAATATGAGTAAACTCATTTTTTTGAAAGTACAAAATAAAGTATTCTTTAGCATTTAATGAAAATGATTTTTTCTCAAAATTTTTTCATTCATTCATACATTTAGAGGGTTTTTAAAAACTAAATTTAACAACATTCCATAAATTAAAATTTATAGAAAGCAAGAAAATACTCATTCGTATTTTCTAATATGTGTAGTCCATCCCATTGAACATAAGACGATGAGTGATAGAGTAACCCTCTTGAATATCATCAAAAGTCATTTAACCTCTCTTGGGTGTTACACCAATCGAGAGAAACTTAACTCTAATATCAACTATTAGGACCGAAACAACGCTAAGAGGAGGGGTAAATTAGTGCTTTCATAAAATTATGATTTTAAAAATTTTATATGATAAAATAATATTAGATATGCATTTAAACTTAGAGAGCAAGTGAGAGTAGTAGACAATTAAATCAATAAGTAATAGCAATGAAAAGCATGAAGAAAATACATACAGAATTTATAGTGGTTCGGTCGTCGTGACTTACATCCACTTCTGATTCCTTTTCCGTCGAGGCCATCGGTGTTCACTAACGATCTTCTTTCAATGAGCGAAGATCAACTACCCTCTTTATAACTCTTTCTCCTTTTCATAGGTTTAGGAGAGAACCTTCACACCTCTCTTTTATAAAAAACCTCACTCCTCTCTTTAGAAGACTTCTAACTCTAACAGGAAGAGACTCTATACTTCAAGAGAGTTTACAACACTTTTTTTTCTTAAGTATTTATAGACCCCAAATGACTTCAAAAATTGGAGCCAAAATTTAAATCCCCAAGTTTTCAGGGTACTAGCGGTACCACCACCTGCACTAGGTGATACCATCTTGTGCACTGGCGATATCACCGCCCAGTTTGGGTGGTGCCATCGCTTGATGTTAGGAACGAGTTAGTACTAAGAGGGGGGTTGGGTGAATTAGTGCAGTAGATAAAATTACATCGGTTCAGAAAATCTTTTGTACATTAAAAACTGATCTCGGAAGATGTTAACTTGGAAGCATAAGGGAGCATAGTGAAAGCAATAAAAAGGCAGTTTGCAGTTAAAGTAAATTGCTCAAAAGAAATGTAAACTAGATTTTTATAGTGGTTTGGTTGTCGTGACCTATATCCACTCCACCGATTCCTCTTCCGTCGAGGTCACCGGCATACACTAATGATTTTCTTTTAACGGGCGAAGATCAACTACCCTTTTACAATCCTCTTCTCCTTTACACAGGTTTAAGAGACAACCTTTACACCCCATTCACTTCTCTCTAAAACTATACTAACACTTAGAGCTTTTAGATGAGTTCTTACAAGATTACAACAGAGTTTTTCTACTTTTTTTCACTCTATTTTTGTGTATGTTAACCAAGGATAAGAGGGAAATTTATAAGCCTCAAGTAGATTCAAACTTAGAGCCTAAAAAGACCTCATCCTGGGTTTCTCGGGTTCTGGCGGTATCACCATCTATGCTGGGCGGTACCACTGCCTATATTATTGACACTGGGTGATACCACTACCTGGGAGACTGTGTCTGAGCAGTACCACCGCCTGATATAGTCTCGGAGACTGTGTCATGACGATGCCACCTGTTGGGTCATTGTTTGGGCCTTTCACTTGGCCCAACACAGTCCATACATGTGTCCAACTGGCCCCTAATTGGGTTGGCCTAATTCTAATCCCAATTATGTGCTAACTATAAAATTTAAGGCATTCACTAAGCAAATTCGGTCTGATTAGTCTAGGTTTCTTTCGGTGAGCTTCCAACGATCTTCCGACGAACTTTCGATGATCTCTCAGTAATGTTCCATCGGACTCTCGGTAAGCTCCTAGAGTTCACGACGATCTTCTTGGCGAGTTCCGACGAGCTTCTTTGACAAGCTCCTGGACTTCTCGGTCATTTCCGGCAGAACTTCCGACGAACTCTCAAACTCCCAACGAAGTTTTGTTCTTGACTCCGGGATTTCATTTTGCTTTATGCCTTGATCACTATCATAGTTAATCCTGCATAAATAATACCTACTATGGCATGTCATTGGTTCATCGATTCTTCGTCCGATTCTTCGACGCATCATCCTCTCTTGCGGCCTATTGCCCAATTGGTCAATTGACCTTCACAACTTCGATTTCCTTGGCATAATTTTCGCTCTTTTTGGTCTGATGCCCGAACTCATGGCCCGAAGCCTTCTACCGATATGTCGATCAATCCTCCAGCTCGACGTCCAATCTTCTGACATGTTCCACTTCGGCCTAACATAATTCTTCCTACTTTTAATTGTCTCTCCCTAATCGAAGCTTCCTACGTCACTCAAAATGCAGATCAAATCATAAACACTTTTAATTGGTTTCATCATCAATTCAATACTTAACACATGGGAGATTGTGTACTAGCGACACTACTACCAATCTGGGTGGTACCACTGCTTGACACTGGCGGTACCATCGCTGAGTTTTCTAGAAAACATATACTTCGTATGTTTCAGCTCATAGGCGGTTCCACCGCATGGTCTGGTGGTGCCACCGATTGACCTAACTATGAGTCACTGAATGAGCCTCTCAATGCGCTCAACTCAGCCTCAAATTAAGCCCAATGGTCTCCTAATTGAGTCAGTATAGTTATATACTGAACTAACTCAAATTAGACCTAAACTACGATGATCAAGACACACGATTATAAACATGAATCCTATGTTATCCGACATGTCATTGGTTCATCCGGCTCTTCGTCCGATCCTTCGGCACATCGTCCTCTCTTTCGACGTATTATTCGATCCATCGGCATGTTGACCTCCTGCAACATCCGATCTTCTTGGCGTAATGTCTAATCCTTCTGACCCGATGCTCGAACTCATAACATAAAATCTATCTTCCGACGCATCGACCAATCCTCCGGCTCGACGTCAATGACATGATGCTCTCTGGCCTAACATATGATTCTCCAGCTTCAATCAATTTATCTTTCCATAATCAAAGTTAATCTTACGTCATTCAAATACTAATTAAATCATAACTTTATTAATTAATTTTATTATCAAAAGATTCAACACACGATCACAGTCGTGGACAAAATTAGACGTAGCTTAGCTGCGTGCATGCGGTTAGTTACATGAGAAATAAAGCAATCGACTGATCACAAACGACGGGGCACGCATTCACGCAGGTCAACTTGTGCTGTCTAATTTTCACCCCCGATACTGAGTAACCGGTTTATCGTGTTCTTCATTTGTTTAGAGAAAAAAGTTGCAGTGAGTTAGAAAGAAAGAGAAAATTTGGGACTCGGGGATTGTCGTGTGTTGCCCTCGTGTTCCGGTTATTTGCGGTGGTGAGTCCAAGGAAACGTTGCAGTCGCGGACTTGTGCCGTCAAATATCAGGGGACAGAGCAGGACCGGCTCGTTTACGCCTTTGTTAAGCCAAATACAAATGAATTACTAGCTCGGCTGATCGTGCCAAATACACAAGGAACTGTGTCGAGACATTTTCTCCACAAACAGGTGCTCCCCATCTTAGGAACGAAGCTCAACCTTCGTCGATCATCTTCACCCCCACTCCGTTCCTCGCCCTCCACAGAGATTGCATCTCCAACTTTGCATAATCGCCAAAAGAATCAAAATAATAATAATAAAATAAAATAAATCCTTTCCAAGCTCGGCGAAAATTAAATCCAGCAAAACTGTGTTGACGTACGTTTGACATACAGACTTGTCTGGGCAAATTGGAGAGAGACGTTCACACGAATTACGGAATCATCAGAGGCCAAGTGGTTCATATTCTGAGAGATCATCCTTGACACAATCTACGTTGGTCCATCACGGCCATATTTCCATCAGGTAAACCTTCTTAACTCAATGAAAATGCCGGAAGATTAAAAGAACAACAAAAAAAAAAGACCTACTACAGAAGGAGCTTTAAAAATGAATAGACAATGCAAAAAATACAAAGTGCCACGTTAAAGAGGAGGGCCAGACAGATACATTACTGCCCAACAATACATACTAACGAACACATTACTTAATCCCAAATATTAATTTGGATTCAGTACATATTTATCTGTTCCTTTCCGCTGTTCACTTCAGATCTTACAATAAGAAGCAAGCCTGCACATCTCACTCCGTCAATGCGTTACAGAAACGATCTCTTCCATACATAGCACCAATATCTATCGTATTCATTTGGTCGATTAGAGACCACTTTATATGCCCAGGGGGTGTTCCTGTGATTCCAGCAAGATAAACATTAGACGAGAAGTCAAAATTTGAGATTGGAAATTGGCGTGGTGGGCTTCTTCAAGTCATCCTCCCGTAAGATATCTCCTATCCTCGATAAGATACTGAATGCCAAACCTACAAGAACCCTTGAATAGGCTTCAATAATGGAATCCCCAACATCCTGCGATCAGTATACAAGGATTGAAAACAAAGGAAAAGAATCATTTCACATGGATGATGCACATCATATGACCTTACACGCAATTAATAAACTTTTAGTTTGATCGAACTAATTATCTATCCTAACACAAGGTTATGATCAAAATGAAAAATGTCAAAAGATGTTCCCGTTAGTTTAGCAAGTCCCATAGTCCCACATCGGGAAAACCAAGCTTGTTATCTCCTATTGGAACTATAAATAAGGGTCTGTGCTTTAAAGTAAGAGGCATCACAAGTTGCACCATAAGAAAAACCTAAGTGTTTACTTTGGGTTTAAATCCATACTCAGTTCAATAGTTTGGGCTTATGGTTGAGGTTTTTCTTGTTTAGTATTTTCGGGTGTTTTATGGCCTAGGAACATCTTCCTAAGGCATTTGTAATAGTCTCTTTTATAGTAGTGATTTGCTCTTCTTTCGTCCGTGGATGTAGGTCAAGGTTAATTGACCGAACCACGTAAATCTGGTGTTCTTGTTGCTTTTATTCTTTCCGCTTTATTGTCTTTGTCGGGTTGCCAAAATTACCCTTTGGTAAATTTCCTGGGGCTAGCTCTAACAAACTGGTATCAGAGCCTGGTTTCGGGATCTTTTGGCAATGATGACAATATCAAAGATTGTTGTCGAGAAATTCGATAGAAATATCAACTTCGGCATGTAGCAATTTAAGATGGAGGCCATTCTAGTTCAAGACGGAGTTGATTTGGCACTACAGGGGGCTGAGAACATTCCAGATGGTACGTCAAAGGAAGATCTTGCGGGTATGGATAAGAAGGCCCGATCCAGCATTATTCTAAATCTCTCTGACAAGGTTTTACGGGAGGTAGCTACGGAGACTACGGCTAAGAGCATGTGGGACAAGCTTAAAGCCTTGTATATGAAGAGGATAGTAGAGAATCGTCTCTACTTAAAGCAGAGTTTGTATATACTTCGGATGACTGAAGGTACATTTATACTCTCACATCTTGATAAGTTTGATTTTTTTGTTATGGATTTGAAGAATATAGATGCAAAAATTGATGATGAGGATAAGACCCTGTTACTTTTGTGTTCTCTTCCCCAATATTTTAAGCATTTCCATGATACTATGATTTATGGAAAAGAAACAATTTCGTATCAGGAAATTAAATCTACACTAAAATCTAAGGAACAGATAAACAGAGATATCACTGGGGAAAGTAGAGAGAATCAGGCCGAGGGTTTAGTTGTTAAGGGGAGAACATATAAAAGAGAATTTGATAGTAGTAGATCTAAATTTAGATCTAAATCCAGACATAGAAATTTGGAGTGCAGATATTGTCATAAAATAGGGCACATTAAATCTGATTGCTTTAAATTGAAAAATAAATTAAAGCAAAAGGAAAATTTTGTTGAGAAAACTATTGAATTCGCTAAAGCTAGTATAGCAGCTAATGAGAATGTTGGAAATATTTTCTTTGCTATTGATGATAGGACGAGGTCTAAAAATGAATGGATTTTAGATTCTAGTTGTTCTTATCACATGTGTCCTAATAGAGATTTGTTTTCCACATATGAATCTTGTAATGGTGGAATTGTTTTGATGGGTAATAATGCAGCATGTGATGTTGTTGGTAGAGGAACAATCCGAATTAAAATGCATGATGGTATTGTGAGGACGCTCACTAATGTTAGACATGTGCCTGATTTAAAAAAGAATCTCATCTCTTTAGGCACCCTAGAGGCCCTTAGGTGTAAATACACAACTGAAGGTGGAGTTATGAAAGTTTCTAGAAGTGCTCTTGTTGTTATGAAGGCTTGTATGTTTGGTAGCTTATATATTCTATAGGGAACTACTGTCACAAGCTCAGTTGCAATCTCGTCATCATCATTGTTTGATTCTGACATCACCAAATTATGGCATATGCGTTTGGGTCATATGAGCGAAAAAGGTTTGAGCATATTGAGCAAAAGGAGTTTACTTTACGGACAGAGTACTGGGCCATTGGATTTTTGTGAACACTGCGTTTTTGGAAAGCAGAAAAGAGTCAGCTTCAATTCTCCGGCAATTCACAAAACGAAAGGTACTCTTGACTATATTCATTCAGACCTTTAAAGTCCAGCTCATGTTTAGTCTAAGGGTGGTGCTAGGTATATGTTGACTTTCATTGATGATTATTCCAGGAAAGTTTGGGTTTATTTTTTGAAGTATAAAAATGATGTTTTTCTAACATTTAAACAATGGAAGGCTTTAATTGAGAAGCAAACAGGTAAACAGATTAAGCGGCTTCGAACAGATAATGGTATGGAGTTTTGTGAAGGTGACTTTAATGAATTTTACAAAAATGAAGGAATCATTCGGCATCGCACTGTTAGGATGACGCCTCAGCAAAATGGTGTGGCCGAACGTATGAACAGAACACTTTTGGAGAGAGCAAGGTGTATGATCGGTTGACAAAGGACTTTTGGGCAGAGGCAATTAATATGGCCTGTTACATTGTCAACCGCTCCGTCTGCATCACTTAACTTTAAAACTCCGGAGGAAGTTTGGTCAGGTACTCCTACTGATTACTCTGATTTAAAAATTTTTGGGTGTCCAGCATACATGTATATAAATGAAGGAAAATTAGAGCCTCGAGCTAAAAAATGCATTTTCCTTGGGTATGCTTCTGGAGTGAAAGGATACAGATTATGGTGTTCTGATCCCAAATCCCCAAAATTTATAATCAGTAGAGATGTTACTTTTGATGAATTATCTATGTTATCTTCTAAAGAGGAATCTACTAGTTGTACAAATGATAGTGCACAGAAGTAGGTGGAGCTTGAGATTGGTAGTTCTGATTCTTTTCAGTCAAACTCTTCTACTCAAAGAATGCTAGTAGATGGTCCGGAATTTACTAACGCAGTTGATCCAGAGGAAGAGCAATATTCCATAGCCAAGGATAGACCACGGAGAGATATTCGACCACCACAAAGATATGCAAATTTGGTTGCATATGCTTTGTCTGTTACAGAAGAAACAAGTGAAGTTGGTGAGCCTACTTCTTACTCAGATGTAGTTTTTTGTGATAATTCTGCTAAGTGGTTGATCGCGATGAATGAAGAAATTGAATCTCTCTATCGGAATAGAACTTGGGATCTTGTGAAGCCGCCTTCGGGTAAGAAAATTATTGGATGCAAATGGGATACCATTGTTGAGGGGAAAATCCTTGTTCAGAAAATTCATACGAAGGACAATCGAACTGATATGCTTACGAAGCATCTTCCGGTTTACAAGTTCAAGCAGTACTTGGACTTGATTGGTGTTCATTGTTGGTGATTGCCCGTTGGGGCTTTTATGAAGAAGGTGGAGCAAGTTTTGTTGGGACATGCGAGATTTGTTAGTTTGGCAAGTCCCATAGTCCCACATCGGGAAAACCAGGTTTGTTATCTTCTATTAGAACTATAAATAAGGGTCTGGGTTTTGAAGTCAAAGGCTCCACAAGAAAAACCTAAGTGTTTACTTTGGGTTTAAATTCATACTCAGTTCAATAGTTTCGGCTTATAATTGAGGTTTTTCTTGTTTAGTATTTTCGGGTGTTTTATGGTCTAGGAACATCTTTCTAAGGTATTTGTAATAGTCTCTTTTATAGTAGTGATTTGCTCCTCTTTCGTCCGTGGATATAGGTCAAGGTTAATTGACCGAACCACGTAAATCTGATGTTCTTGTTATTTTTATTCTTTCCGTATTATTATCTTTGTCGGGTTACCAAAATTATCCTTTGGTAAATTTTCTAGGGTTAACTCTAACAGTTAAATTAACTAAAAGTAGGAAGCAGATCCTGTCATTAAAATTGATTGCAGAAGAAGGAGATCACCTTGTTGTATTGGACCTTGGTGACATCATTAAAGGATCGAGGCAGGTTTGGGAATCTGATCTTCAAAAGGCGCACAAGTGCATCAGCCCTCTCTGAATAGACTGCCTGCCATCTTCTCAACTTGTGAACCATTCATTTTCTTTTACCAAGGACCAAAGGTATCTTATTGGTGATTTTTTCATTATCTGGTCTGAAATCTTCTGTTTCCAGGCAAAGATTGCACCTTCCAACCGATTTACCATATCAAGGATACTGTGTTCAGCTTCCATATTTAGAGAAAGCAAGACTTCCTCGACAGGAATTGATTCTGCAGCTATAGCATGGTGGGTATCTACACCCAAGCTAGCCTTTCCCGACTGTTTGAGAAAAGTATTCAGAAGCAGAATGATGCCTTGTCTATGTTAATTTACAGTCAAAATGAAAATGCAACTTAGACTTTAATGTCAAACAACCCATCATCAACCACTAATATTGATGCTTGCCTTTGGAAGGGTGTCGTTGATGACAGAGGGAATAGGCATTTGAACCAAGACCTGTTCATTTATGGATTTGGCAGCCTTGAGGATTTGATGGACAAATTTACCCTGGAAAGCAAGCTTTCTTCTTTGGGAAGGGGAGAGTCCAGACTCTGGAACCCTAGGAGTGGGAAGCCTCCATTTCTTGCCCTGTTTCGTACCATTATACAGGTTACATCCATCAGCTCTGCCACCTAATTCTTTGTACCAAAATTCCGTGCCCACCATTGAATCTAACACTTCCTGCAAGCAAGTAATGCATCATTGGTAAGGTAGATTTATATTTTGCAACGACAGATATGTAGCCAGCCATCTTTCTTAGGGTTACTCTGTTAAATGCTAAACAATTAGCATACTATGAGCATCAAATCTAGTTTCCCAAGGGCTGGAAGAGTCATATGAACATCTGAACGAGCTTTTGGGGTGGGTCATTATCTGCAAAAAAAAAAATAGAGAGAGAATAAAGATCTGTTGATTTCAGTGTAAAAGGTCTACATGATGCAGTCTACAAGCAACACTGCACCTCTAACATTCGACCATTAGCACCATTTTGCTTTGCAGGAACCAGCTCAACCATGTAGTTGATAGGGGAAAGCAACCAGTCCATTTCTCTTAGCCATCTGCTCTTTATTCTCTCAGATAAGGGTTCCAATTTCCAAAATTCCCCAAATATAGATGCTAAAAAGGAAAAAAAATTGAGAAAAAGTCAGAACCGTTAGACAGGATCAAAGAAGAAATTGGCACATCTATGTATGTAATCATTGCATAAAAATATTCCGTTTTTCTTCCTGATAGGGCCTAAAACTACTTAGCCAATGCTGCATCATGACCATCTTTCTTGGGTCACACAGATTCAACCTTGAGATTCACTCAAGGGAGACATTTTAACATAACCTTTCTCTTTTGATGATATCATAAAGAAACTTCAGTAGACGATGTGGCATCAGCTAGTGATTTGTCCAATGGCATTCAGCTTCTGAAGTGGAGAAATTGCTCTATGTAAATTTCAACAAGTCTCATGGACGACTATTATCTCAAAACAAAATGTGAACTTTGCTTTACTGCAAAAATTGAACATTTAACAGATTAATGGCCTTATTCATAACATCATCAAGCTATTCATATCTGCATTGTAAAGCTAGGCTTTCCAACCTTCAGATTCCAAAGATTTGGCATTTAAAAGAGAAAAAGAAAACTAATATGCTGCACATCTGATGGGTGACACTTTAACCACTATTGGCTACTAGCAGAAAACAACCTCACAACAATCATAATCCATAAGTATACAAACCGAGTTGGATAAAGTCCAAGAAGTGGTCAGAAGATTCCAAGGTACGTCTCACTTATAAGTGAAGAAAACATCATTACCTGCAAGACCGGTAATGGCATGAGATAATGCGAGAGCAGTACTGATCACTTTTATGCCTCCTGAGACGATCTTCACCAGGCAGCAACTTTGCAAACTTTTCCTTCATAGCCTCCACATCTGAAACGTCTATCGAGTATGTGATAGGTCCCTTCCCATTGATGCAAAAATGATGAAGGCCGTTAAGAGTATCCCACTCATCAAGCAAGTGCTCGTCCTGGGTGCTCGAGGACAAGCATCGTGAGAAGGAAGAGCCAAGGGCATCTTTACTCGAGGAGCAGCTTGAAGCATCCTCATCGGGGGAGTCAGTGGCAGCACATCCATCAGCTCCACTCATGTCACCTCCAGCACACTCATTGTCAGAGGAGCAGCGGTTGAGGATGCAGTTCTCAAGGCATCATTATATGTCGTCACCCCTGCACAAGTGCAATTTCTTCATGGTTTTAATTTCTTGGAGAGCATGGTTAATAGAGCCATCGTGCTGTAGATCCAAAAAAGTGATTGGAGCTAGGCTTCATCTACAACTACAACAACAACAAGTTGGATTAGTTTCATGAATCTTTTACCCACGATTGAGCTTAGGTAAGGTAATATCTGTAATTCCAACTAAGAGTGTTCAAATCTTTTTTTTTTTTTTTTTCAGTAATATCTTCTTAGGTTTTCCCTATCTCTTCCCACACAATCAATACTAATCGACTTACTTCCGTCTACCAGGGCATCTAAAGGTTTTTTATCTAGTATCAAAATTTGAAGGGACCAACAGCATTGACTGCCACTATAATAACTAGCCCATCATGATGTTGACACCAGCTAAGTCATTGCTACAGAAACAAGTTTAAATGTCTATAGGCTACTGGCTAATTATCCTCACTATAAAATTATTTCTCTAAATTATTTGATGAACTATAAATGATTTAATTTTAGAGTAAAAAAAAGTGCAAAATTTAAAACTATACAAGAAAATTAGAATCAATAAGTTAAAGTTAGATATTAAGAACATGTAATTTGGAAGAGTTTAGAAGATTTTTGATGTCTAGTTATATAACAAACTATAAAAATCTAGTGTCGTTGTATATCACTACAAGAGAGATATCCAAAATTGCACTAATTATATCGAATTAAGTAGATGAGCAACTGGAAATTTGGGAAAGTGATAGAACAAAGAATAAGATGGAAGAAGACAAGTTTTTTGAAAGTCAATTTGGTTTTATGCTGGAAATATCAGTCATAAAAATTATTTATTCAACAAAATAATTACAAAAAAGGTTTAAATATGATTCTTGTTGAATTACAGAAAGCCAATAGTAGATTTCTTAGATACCCTTATAGTGAACCTTAACTAAAGAATATAGTATTTAGTAATTATATTGATTAGTAAAAGATATATATACATATGTATATGCTAGAGTAATTTTTATAGTTAGGAATACAACAAGTGTTTATGGCAAGTTTCTGTAATCATAGGATTACACCTACGTTCAAGTTCAGATTCTTATACTACAATATTGCTAATAGGTACTTGCCTGTTATACAAATAGACCTCCAAGGTGCATGTTGTTTGATGATTGTTTTGATTGTTGAGAGTAGTCAGAATTGATGTTAATGTGTTATGAAGCAAAGCATCATCTTTTAAAATTTCAAGTAGGAGTAGCAATGTTAGAGAAGAATAGAGGGTGTAGTTAAGACAAGTGTACAAAGTTCCAGCAAATAAAGTTTTGAGGAATGTTGATTTTTTATTTGAAAAAGGGAATATATTGACAAATACATTATTCACAAAGTAAAGGCAGGTTCATTAAAGTAGAGAGGATTTGTTATTATGATGTCTTTCTTGTGTTAGAGGAACAAAATTATAAGACAATTATAAGGTCAATAATGTCTTATTGATCAAAATGCTAAGCAGTTGTGAAAAAGCAAGTAAAAAAAAATGGTACAATTAAGATGAGAACATGAGGTACATCTATGCACTTACTAAATAGGTAAAACAGGAAATGCTTTTAATGAATAATTAAGTGGCCTCAATAGAGAACAAAATGAAAACACAAATAAAAGAGCCTCATATATACCATAACTATAGAAGGTGTTCAATTATATTTTCTTTTAATAGATTCATTTACAATTAGATCAAAAAAGAATTCGCTAGAAATAAAAAAGATCAATTCTAACGGGTCTTAGTTTAACTAGGAATGCTAGACCTACATGGGTCTAAATGATTGGAGAAGATCCAATGTAGTCGGCTTGTTATTGTTTTTGTATTACTTAATGTTATGCAATGATATGAAAAAAATATTTGCAAATTTTATCATGTCATTTTTTGCTTTTCTTTATCATTTGCAAAGATGAACTATTTAATCTCTTAATGATATCATATCCTAATTATATGGTGGCAAAACATGTAACTAAGACAAATACTCTGGACTCTACATGCAACAGAGTATAACCATCTTTTGTTAACCTTAGGAGAAGACATGCTGTTGGAATACTAGATGACCTCCTAAGAAGTCCAGTATAACTTGTGAGGATGCCGTATGATTGGTAGATGAGGATATAAGACATATCTAAATATGAATTAAGTGTATTTACTAGGATACAAGCTTTTGGGGTGGCAGGGTGTTTGCATGATGGAAACCTCTTGGCATGTAGGATCTGCTGATGTGAACAGCGTTATCATACAAAACACACGAGCTTTGGTACAAACACCTTATACATGGACGGGTCATATTTAATCCCAAACCACTCAACCCCAAAGTCAAAATGGAAAAATCAAATGAAAGGCAACCAAAAGGCATATTTGTACTGTTGGGTTCAGCGTGGTTTGAACAATTGGACCTATTGAGTCCAAATCACTAATTGAAGCAAAAAACAACAGGAAGGGTTTGGTGCAGCGAGTGTGTACAGTGAACATGTGCGACGACGTGTTTCTTGTTTTTGAGATTACTATTGATATGAAGAATTCTTGCAGTAAGCTCTACAATCCTAATGGTGTTATATACATTTTACCCTCTCTGAGATACTTTCCTGCTATACCCACTTTATGAGACCTAGAATTCTCTTACGAGGAGATCTACCCTATCTAATGAAGATATGCTATTCTTAAGCCAAGATCTATGATCTTGATGTTATTGTGATCCTCTAGTTATTCTAGAGAAGACCTATTGTAAACCTGTTATCATTATTATTGATAGTCGAAGTTTAAGGTGGACTACGGTCCCGTGATTTTTCCCACATTGAGTTTTCCACGTTAAAAGATTTGGTCTTATTGTGTGATTGATTTTTTGCTCTATTGTTTATACTATGCTGGTTGATATTTCCATTTGGATATTAAGTTAGTATTTTGATACACAAAGAGGGAAAAAAATATTCTACTTTAACAGGTTTTTTCCCAACAAGTGGTATTAGAGCAATAGGTTGTCTGGTGCCAGTTTTTCTTGTGTGAATAAAATGGAGCAGTCAAATGGTATGATTAAATTGAACTCATCAAATTATTCCACTATATTGCAAAGATTTATATAAGTCTATCAAGGTTAAAGATAAACCTTCTACTATAAACGATGAAGAATGGAAAGTTCAACATAGAAAAACCATTGCCTATATTAGAAGATGGATGGATATAAACTTGCATGAGCATATTTCAGATGAAACCAGAGCTGATATTGTTTGGTAAAGGTTAGAAAACCTCTTTACGAAAAAGACAATGAGAAATAGAATTTCTCTCATCAGAAGACTTGTAAATTTGAAGTATAAAGATGGTGATAATATTGTTGAGCACATAAGCCTATTTCAGAGTCTTGCAAACAAATTGGTTGCTATGAAAATGAATATAGATGATGAGATGTAAGGATTATTACTTCTCAGCTTTTTACTAGAAAATTGGAAAACATATGTGGTGATAATTTATAACTTTACGCCAAAAGGGACTTTAACTATAGATATGGTTAAAGACAGTTTACTAAATAAAGATGCTAGAAGGAAAGAACATGGTGAACAAGAAAGACGTGGAAGAAGTCATAGTAGAAATCCACATGGTTATAGAGGAAGATCCAAGTTTAGAAAATATATCAAATGTTTTCACTGTAACAGGCTAGGTCACATGAAGAAAGAGTGTAGGTTTTGAAAGCGAGAACAGAATGAAATGAAGAAAAATGAGAAAGAGACCAATACAGTTGCTGCTAAATGTAATATTACTATTGTTTGTGATGAAGGTTGTGTTAGTCTTGTAGCTCAGGACAGTAATTGGGTAATTAACTCTGGTGCTTCATTTCATGTTACTTCTCATGGTGATTTCTTTAGATCTTATACTACTGGTGATTTTGATAATGTTAGAATGGGAAACAGTGATACATCTAAAATTGTGGGTATTGGAGATATTTGCTTGAAGACCACTATTGGAAGCAAATTGATACTCAAAGATGTAAGACATGTTCTAGATATTCATCTAACTTGATATCTACAGGTAAACTTGATGATAAGGGCTTTGCACACTATTTTGGTGAAAGCAAATGGAAACTCACTAAAGGTTCTCTGATTGTGACAAGAGGAAAGAAACTTAACTCTTTTTATGTCATGGAAGCTAAGCTACACAAAAGATAGATTAATGCAATTCAAAAATGTGAAAGTATAGATCTTTGGCATAAGAGGCTTAGACATATCAGTGAGAAGGGACTTCAAACTCATGCTAGAAAGCAGTTCTTACCAGAGTTGCAAGATACATCTCTTAAATTTTGTGATCATTGCTTAGTTGGAAAAACACATAGAGTTGCATTTCATACATATCCATCATCTAGAAGATCAGATGTTATTGATTTAGTTTATACTGATGTTTGTACTATGCAAACTAGAACTCTTAGAGGTACTTTTTATTTTGTTACTTTTATTAATGATCATTCTAAAAAAGTATGGGCTTTTGCTTTGAAATCTAAATACCAGGTACTCGATGTTTTCAAGGAGTTTTATGTCAGAAAACTAAAGTATATTCGATCAGATAATGGTGGCAACTACAAGAGTCCTTTTGAGAATTATTGCAAGTTCCATGGTATCAGGCTTGAGAAAACAGTTCCTAAAACTCCTCAACATAACAGTGTGGTAGAAAGGATGAATAGAACAATTGAAGAAAAGATTAGGTGTATGCTTTCCCACACAAGTTACCAAAGTCATTTTAGGGGGAGGCTATGAGAACTACATTTGATTTGATAAATCTTTCTCCATCAATTCCTCTGAAAAATGATGTTCCAGAGAGTATGGAGAGAAAAAGATATATCTTATGATCACTTAAGAGTCTTTGGGTGTAAAGCATTTGTTCATATTCCCAAAAATGAGAGGTCCAAGCTTGATAGTAAAGCAAAAGTATTTATCTTCTTGGGATATGGTCATGAAGAGTTTGGGTACAGATTATGGGATCCAGTAAACAAAAAGATTATTAGAAGCAGAGATGTTGTGTTTCTTGAAGACCAATTGTTTGATGATGGTGATAATATTGAGAAGCCAAAAACCTCTGTTTATATTCCTTGGAGTTTGGGTCCAGTTCCTTCACTTGTAGTTCATAATGATCATGGGGAAGATAAAAAAGAAGATTGTGGTGAGAATACCAGTTATGATACACCTATAGTTGATGATGCTGAACAAACTGAACAAGCACCTCCACCACCAGTTGAGATTCCATTGAGAAGATCCACTAGAGAGCGACAACCATCTACTAAATATCCTCCACATGAGTATGTTATGCTTACTGATGGGGAGAGCCAGAAACTTACTAAGAAGCTATTCTACATGAGAATAAGAGTGAGTAGGTTAAAGTCATGCAAGAAGAGATACATGAGAATAAGAGTGAGTAGGTTAAAGTCATGCAAGAAGAGATGAGATCCTTGCTTGAGAACCACACCTATGACTTGGTAAAATTGCCTAAAGAGAAGAAAGCTCTCAAGAATAAGTGGGTATATAAATTGAAAACTGAAAATAATAGCTCACAATAAAGATACAAGGCACGACTAGTTGTGAAAGGATTTAGTCAGAAAAAAGGTATTGACTTTGAAGAAATATTTTCTCCAGTTGTAAAAATGTCCTCTATCCGAGTTGTTCTTGGTTTAGTTGCCCGCTTGAATTTAGAAGTTGAGCAACTTGATGTAAAAATAGAATTTCTTCATGGTGACTTAGAAGAAGAAATTTACATGGAGCAACCAGAAGGTTTCAAAGTCAAGGGAAAAAAAAAATGGTGTGTAAGCTTAGGAAAATCTTATATGGACTCAAACAAGCACCTAGACAGTGGTATAAGAAATTTGATTTCTTTATGATGAGTCAAGGGTATGATAGAACCACATCTGATCATTGTGTGTTTATGAAGAAATTTTTAGATGATGATTTTATTATTTTACTGCTATATGTTGATGATATGCTGATTGTTGACCATGATGTTAGAAAAATTGGAGAGCTTAAAAGAGAGCTAAGTCTTTTGCCATGAAAGACTTGGGATCGGTGAAACAAATACTTGGCATGATGATTCTTCGTGATATGAATAAAAGGAAGATTTGGCTATCTCAGGAGACTTACATTGAAAGGTTTTTGAAATATTTAACATGAGTAAAGCCAAAGCAGTTTGTTCTCCACTTGCAGGTTATTTCAAGCTTAGTTCGAAACAATATCCTACAAGTGAGAAAGAAAAAGAAGAAATGTCCAGAGTGCCTTACTCATATGCAGTAGGCAGTTTGATGTAAGCTATGGTTTGTACTAGGCTATATATAGCTTATGCAGTTGGAGTTGTTAGCCGATTTCTCTCAAATCCTAGAAAGGAACATTGGGCAGCAGTGAAATATATATTAAGATATCTAAGAGGTACTTCTAGGTTATGTTTATATTTTGATAATGATGAACCTATGTTAGAAGGGTACACAGATGCAGACATGACAGGTGATACTGATTCCAAGAAGTCCGCTTCGGGATTCTTGATGACATTTACAAGAGGAGCAATCTCTTGGCAATCAAAGTTACAGAATTGTATTGCTCTATCAACCACAGAAGCATAATACATAGCAATTACTGAAGTCTGCAATGAAGCTTTATAGATGAAAAAGTTTCTACAGGAATTGAGCTTGAAACGGGAAGGATATACTATTTACTGTGATAGTTAGAGTGTCATTCACCTCTCCAAGAATTCAACATACCATTCTAGATCCAAGCATATTGATGTGAGATATCACTTGATTCGTAATGTGCTTAAGTTGAAAGAATTACAGTTGGAAAAAGTGTATACTAATGAGAATGGTTCAGATATGTTGACAAAGTCTTTGTGTAAAGAGAAGCTTGAAGCATGTAGGCAAAGAACGAGCTTAGTACAGCCCATTATATGAGTTGGAGGAGGAGAATTGTAGAGTTCAACCCATATGTAGGCTTGGACAATTGGGCTTATTGAGCCCAAATCACTAATTGAAGGTAGAAAACAAGAGGAAGGGTTCGATGCAGTGAGTGTGCGCAGTGAACGTGTGCGACGGCATGCAGAGAAAAGAGGAGAGAGAAATAGAGAGAGAAAGTAAGATTTTTTTAGATTTCTGTTTCACGATCGGTGGCCAAACGTTATCAGTTTTGGTCTAAATTTTATACAGAGAATCCTTACAGTAAGCTCTACAATCATAACGGTGTTGATCTATATTTTACCCTCTTTGAGGTACTTTCCTGCTATACCCACTTTATGAGATCTAGAATTCTCTTATGATGAGATCCACCCTATGTGATGAAGATATGCTATTCTTGAGCCAAGATCTATGATCTTGATGTTATTGTGATCATCTAGTTATTCTAGAGAAAACCTATTGTAAACATATTATCATTACTATTGATAGTGGAAGTTTGAGGTGAACTACGGTCCCGTAGTTTTTCCCACATTGGGTTTTTCATGTTAAAAGATTTGATCTCACTGTGTGACTGGTTTTTTGCTTTATTGTTTATACTGTGCTGGTTGATATTTTCATTTGAATATCAAATTAGTATTTTGATGAGGAACCATTTTGATACACAAATAGGAAAAAAAATATTTTGCTTTAACAGTTTTTTCCCCCATGAACATATGATATGTCATCAACCTATGGGACTTATATACACGTTTTTCGTGTTTGGTAGGAAACTCTTTTTCTGTTTTACTGAAGGTAGAGATTAAGACAAAATCTATTAAGCAAATCATCAGGTGCATCAATAGATGCATCACATGGCTATAAATTGCAGGTTTTTAATGGACGAAACTCGCAACCTACTACTACTACCACATCACAGTTTGCGAACAAAATTAACAGCCATTAATTATTATTGGCACACGATGATGGGTTGCAAGTGGATCGAAGCCTGGGCGAGCTGGAGATGAATCAATCATGTAGAGGTGCGGAATAATAGCTGGGGCATTTGGGGACCGACAAGGCTGATCACGTGACCATTGGTGTGTACCGAAGACTTGTCTACTAGATGTCTCACTGTCGTACAGTGGGAGTGCAACTACGGAGCACGTAACCTCAATGAATTAGCAATAGAAGGCCTGCAAAGTCTTTCTGATATGGCATTGATACGGGTAGCGGACATGCTCCTTTCATCACGACATCATCCACGTGAACGACTGTCCCGCAAGAAGCGGAGGAATCTCTCCCCCACCGCCAAAAGCTTTGGTTGCGACACCAGCTTAAATTCACCTGAACCGAGCATGGGGGCGAGGAGGTTAGAAATGCGGATCATGATCTACCAGATAAGGTATGTCAGTTTGCTTTCAACTCACAAGTTTCAAACCAATCGGGGCTCGAGATACATATGGCTTGGTGCTTGTGCCCAGATTGCAGGTATCAATTACCTATATAGATATATAGAGGTCAGTCGAGATATCCAACTCTCCCGATGGGCGATCCCTTCTTTCTGCCATTCATGCTTTGGTTCTTCTTGTTAATAATAATCGTGGGGGGCTCCGGTGCTAGGGGCACCGGACAGGACACATACTTCACGAGAAGAGCTACGCGCCGGGCACGTATCAGAGTACTAAAGAAGACGTGAGTGCCTGCACAATTACCAGACTAGTACTGCTATATTCCCTTCACTCGATACCAGACTAGTACTGCTATATTCCCTTCACTCGATCCTGTTAGAGTTAGTCCCAGAAAATTTACCAAAGGGTAATTTTGACAACCCGACAAAGATAATAAAGCGGAAGAATAAAAGAAGCAACAAGAACACTAGATTTACATGGTTCGGTCAATTGACTTTGACCTACATCCACGGACGAAAAAGGAGCAAATCACTACTATAAAAGAGATTATTACAAATGTCTTAGGAAGATGTTCCTAGGCCATAAAACACCCGAAAATACTAAACAGAAAAAACCTCAACTATAAGCCCAAACTATTGAACTGAGTATGAACTTAAACCCAAAACAAACACTTAGGTTTTTCTTGTGATGCTGTGGTGCCACTTGTGGTGCTTCTGACTTCAAAGCCCAGACCCTTATTTATAGTTTCAACAGGAGATATCAAATTTGATTTTCTTGATGTGTGACTATGAGACTTGCCAAACTAATAAATTCTACGCTCCACCGTGGGTTCACTGTTTTGCTGCAGTCCTAGTCACTTGAAAACGAAGAGAGAGATCGCCATCCTCCGTCCTCTTGCTTGAAACTCCAAATGAAAAGACAGAACGCTTTTATAATCGGTGCTACGGAGACTCATGGAGGAGAAAGAAAACTATAGGAACCATCTGGCTCAAATTCAGAACGCTACGGAAGCATCATCGGCATCGTGAACCCAGGAAGCTAAGTAAAAAGGAAAGAGCAGAAACATACTGTCTTGCTCCTCGAAATCAAGGCTGAAGTCTTTTGTGCCGCGAGGACAACAAGCTAATCTCTTCATGACTAACAACCCGCCTGCACCAGAAAAATGGAAGGAAGGAGAGGAAAAAATTAAAATGTCACACTGATCTTGTGCTCGATAACAAAAAACAAAAACTCCATTCTAAGAGTGGGAAAAATAACCTTAAATTTGAGGTGGCTCTCGCAACGGTAGACAAAGGGAAATAGGACCGTATCCTTTATATATATATTTTTTAATTTTTTAATCTGTTTGGTTGTTTTGTCGGGCTTTTGGTTTACCGGCCGGCCACTATCCTTTTCGAGTGCCTCAAAAAGCTACCACCACGGATTTGAAAATAATTAAAAGCTGCCACTCGGTTTTAAAGTAAGTAAAAAGGTGCATGTGGGAATTAGAAACTAGAAACTGACAGACATTGAGAACTTTTGAAAAGGGTGCAGATGAAGACAACATCGATCGATGATGCGGAAGAGAAATAAATGTTGAAAAGAAGGAAAAAAAAAAAGTGAAAAAGGGAACATTTTCCCTCGCTAAAGAAGAAGGGGATTCGGGGCTCGGATCCTTCTGGACGACTTAATTGGCAGGAAACGGCACAATGCGCGACTTCTCCAACAGCAACACATTGCAGAAACGAGTCAATTTTTTCCTCACTAGAAAAAAAATCAAGATGTATGGTTCCTCCCGAGAAGCGGGATCGACAGGAGGCCTTCCTTACCTCGAGGTCAATCCTCCTCTTCCTTTCTTCAGAGGAGGAGGAGGAGGAGGAAGCGGAGTCGGGATACACGGCGCCACTGCTGCTCGATGAATGGCCAGATCTGCACCAACATAGCAAAAAAAAAAAACACAACAACAACAACAGAAGAAAGACAGAGGATCGAGAGGAGAAAGAAATCGCCTAAGCTTACCTCGGCCGGCAACGCATTCCAGATAAAGAGAGCAGAACTATGCTCAGTAACAGCAGTACCACCGCTACTCGTCTGCCTTGGCAACAATGGCTATACACATGGGCCATTTTGGTACTTCGATGGCATTAGCAAACTAATTATTATTGACAGTTAAGTTTACATGTGCTTTATATGTCGAACGGACACGTCGGCAACCTAAGCCTACATGTGTTGATTTCCATGTGGAGTAGTAGAAGGTAACCCACCCCAGGCGCTCAGACGATTGGAAGGCTCTCTCTCTCTCTCTCTCTGTTTCGGAGTTACTAGTGGCTACTCACGCCATGCCATTGTACGGTTCGATTCATGATCTTTGTGGACGGGTACATCAAGCATAGTAAACATTTATACACATTGGACTACTAATATGGGAGCCAGAGGAATTGAGTCGAAAAACTTCTTTCAACTTAGATCATCGTATAAGTGGCACCTTAAGAGCTCAGTGTTTCCACCTCAGAAACACCTTAGATAATTCTATACATATGGGTCCAGATCGAGTCGAGTTGACCAAGACATTAACGACTTCTTCTCTCATCATTTTGACATTAGAAAGAGGGCTTGATATCGTAAGAATGCTCGTCTGCTAACCCTCTCAATGAACTTTCGAGCAATGAGGCTTTATTCCTAACCTATAATACTTTCACTCAAAAGGGATAACAGCTACCCTTTTCACATATTAACGCATTTATCTCAGTGCAAACATCGATACGGTACTAGTTGTTAGGATCGGAGTGACACTAAGAGGGGGGGGAGGGGGTGAATTAGTGCAGCGGATTAAAACTTGTAAGTTCGAAACTAATTTCGTAAAATGCAAGGAGATTTCGCTTTGATTGTAACTTGAGTAAAGAAAAAATTGGAAACTTGCTGTTGTGTAGATAATGATTGCAGAAAAGTAAGTACTCACACATTCAATGAACACGCCAATTTAAAGTGGTTCGGTCAAATGACCTATATCCACTTGCGAAGCCTTCTTCAATGAGGCTCCCAACTTCCACTAGCAAATCTCTCTGAAGGGGAAGGACAAATACCTCTCTTACAACCTTTTACAAGTGGTTCACACTCTTACAATTTTTGAAGAAGAAGACGGAGGTGAACACTCAAGTAATTTAAGACAAGACTCGTTAAAAACTTTTCTAAGACCTTTATCTCAATCTATTGCTTTCACAAAAGTTGTAATCTCAGTTGAGAATTGAGAGGTATTTATAGGCCCCAAGAGGATTCAAATTTGGGCTCCAAATTTTGAATTCTCTTGGGTTTCCGAGACTGGTGGTGCCACCGCCTATCGGTGGCGGTGCCACCGTCGGACCTCTCGGGTGCTGGGCGGTGCCACCGCTCAGATCAACGGTGCCACCGCTCAGTTCTCGGGTTCTGGGTAGTGCCACCGCCTATACTGTTTCAGCTCACTGGTTGGGCTCCAAACTTGGCCCAAACCAGTTCGAACTCGGGCCCAATTGGCCCATACTTGGGTTATAGGATTAACACTTAATTCTAACCCTAATTAATATGCTAACTATAAATTTAAAGACATTTCCTAAGCTATTACAAGGTCCGCAAGTCAAGACTTCTTCCGATGAGCTTTCGGTGAACTTTCGATGGTCCTCCGATAAACTTTTGGAAACCATTATGCGGACTCCCGGCAAGCTCCTAGACTTCACGATTTGATCTTGGCAAGTTCTAACGAGATTCTTCGGTAAGCTACGATCTTTCTCGGTGAGCTCCGTGAACTTCCGACATACCTTCTGGCGAGCTTCCGAAAACCCTTCGGCAAACTCCCTACTCATTCTTGACTAGTTCCGGTAACATTCCCGACAAATCTTCGGACTCTCAAACGTCCATTGAACTTGACTCCGGTATCCTTGCTTTATGTTTTCAGGCTATCATAGTTAATCCTGCACACTTAACTTCAATAATATGGATTAGATCAATTAACCCATCAATTGATTTCATCATCAAAATCCGAGATTCAACAATCTCCCCCTTTTTTATTATGACTATCAATTGATGACGGAGTTAAACATAACTCCCCCTATCTATATGCCATATTATGAGAAGATAAAAACACTTGAATTCCATCCCTTTGAATTCAAGCCTAAACTGATAAGTTCTAATCGTTGAACTTATCGTTATTCTCATTAAGCATGAGCAAATACAAAACTTCGTGTTTCTCATAATTTTCAGCTATGAAAATCATTTTCACTACGACGAGAGATAAAAATTTTCAATATGAATTTCATGATATAAATGTGAGGCATGATTTCATATGATCAACCAATCTAAGAACTTGCGATATACTCAAAGATTTTACAAGGCATATAAGATTTTACAATTCATATAAGTCATGCTATCAATGCACATAAGACATTTTCATTAAGTCATGTTATCGATATACATAAGATATTTTCATTAAGTCATGCTATCGAAATGGTACAAGTCATCGCTTCTCCCCCTTTGTCATCAACAAAAAGGAGATGAGACGTGAATCACACAAACTGTGATAATAAAGTCATTAGAAAAAAATTCAGCATTAAGATTAATCATATAAAATTCATCATTCAAAATTAATCTGGCTGAATTATTTATCCATAATTTATCTTGAAAAATTTAGCATTCAGAACAAATCAGCATTTATCCAAAATTTAAAAATACATCTCAAAAGAAGGTTCAGTTTTCGTTCAAAAGAAGATGACAAACTTCTAACTTGACATTAAGAGTAAACAAAACAGAATAAGAAGGTACATTGATTAATCCTTAGGAGGTAATCCATAGTGCTGATACATGACATTTATTTTTTGATTAATTTGTCGTAGTTCCTTCAAAATTTCAATTTGCTGGATTTGAATTTGTTCTTGCTGCGATTTGAGTTGGTCTTGCTGTGAATTGATCTGATACAATTCTGCCATAATGAGTTCTTCAGAGGATGAAACAAGAGCTGAAGGTGCTGCACCAAAGGGACTAGGAGGAGGAGATTCATTTCCCCTAAGAATTGGTGTTTCGGGGTATTCTACTGGTGGGGGAATTGGATCAGTCCTTCTAGGTTGCCTAACCCATATACCATTGCTAAATATGCACCTAAGTCTTTTCAGTAGATTTCTATTGATGATGTTATATCGATCAGTTTGAATTGTTTCTTCATCGGGTGGGATACAAATGTCATGGGCAAGTAGAAATCGAGTGATTAACCCCCCATATGGCAACATAGTGTCTCTAGCTATAATATTGTTAGGACTCTAGCTAGAAGAGTCCTAATTGAGAGGGACATTCATGTAAAACCTACCTAAGCCGACCCCTATTAACGAGGTGAAGAGGTCAGCTAGGGTTAGGAGATTGTTTCTTAGAGATGAATTAGGAGTTGTAAAGAAATAGGAGTCTTGATTAGAAGTCCTATTAGGAGTTGGTTAGAAGAAGGAGTCTTAAGTAGGAGTCCTATTAGGAGTTAGGGTTTAGAAACCATATAAATAGCCATGTATTCCTCCTCTTTTCATAAGCAATAGATGAATCTTTTCTGCAGCCTTTGAGCAGCAACTTGGAGGGAGGAACCCTTATAGAGTTCCAAGGAGGCCGATCCCCTAAAGAGATCAACCCCAAGTTTAGAATCTTGGAGGGAGGAAGCCCTATAGGGTTCCAAGGAGGCCGATCCCCTAAAGAGATCAACCCCAAGTTTAGAATCTGCAAGGGTTCTATCACCTGGTATCAGAGCAGCATTCTTGGCGTCTCGCTGCCCTTCCACAGCCATCTATCAACCCTCCACAACCGCCCAAAGCAATTCCCACAATTGCTTAAGAGATCGTTGTCAAATTCCACCGTCATCTCCACCATCACGAATCATCCTTTGATCTCCCCGTGAATTGCAACAGGTTCTGGTTTTCTACCTTACTGCTGCTGCAATTTAGTTATCCTTATTTGAAAATCCCAAAAAAAAATTATTCCTATATTGCTGCATAAACTTTTCGTCATAAAGTTTTCATCTTTACGACGAAAGATACATTGCGGAATTCCAACCGTATAGCACTATCTGTTTGATCTTGCTACTGTGTTTTTTCGATCCAAATCTCTACGAAATTTTTATGACATCTTTGACATTTCCTGATAGGAGATTCCCTTTGGTTTCATAAAAAAATTCTCAATATAAACCACTGATCTTTTACGTCCAATCTGCTATACTTAAAAATATGTGCTATAGAAAATTTTAGCTGCATATTGTTGCCTTAACCCATCTATTTGCAATCTTTTTTGAATGAAATTTCTTATACACTTCATAGATCATCTTGGCTTCCATCTAAGATTGATCTATAAAGAAATTCATCTCTAAAAATGATTTTGTGTTGCTGTAAATTTTTGTCATAACCTGCTGAAATTTCTCGACGAGAATTCTGCAATCGCAACTTGCACCAATTTCCTTGCTGTTATACTGCCGAGATTTTCTTGATTAAATTAGATATCCTTGCTGTCATATAAATTATAATTTTTCTATCAATTCCCTCCTCAATTCTCTCACGTTTTTTGGTGGAAATTACGTCGAGAAACCGTTGTTTCTTCGACGACAATTCTACTCTTACAAGACAGCACATACTTGCTGCAACTTCCACTGATTTCTATCAAACCTTTGCTACCATCTACCACAGATCCAAAACTTTTATCTATAGCCCTAAAACTCTACCAAACCACACCCTCAACCTGCACCCAAAATAGCCACAAAACAAGCCTAAACCGTAGCCTACATCCACCAATCTACCAACCCTTTCGACCATCACCTCTCTCAACCAATACATGCCTTTAACCCGACAACAAAAGAGAGATCTTGATATCACAGATTTGATGGCATATACTATGGCATCTGAGGAGGTATTCAATGCTAAATTCAAAGCCTTCGAGGCGCGAATGGAGGATAAGATTCGGATGCTCTTTACCGAACTCAGATTGGGCCGACCACTAAGCCCGAAGAAATCACATCAAGGAGAGAGCTTTGCCCAATCGCACCAAGCCCAAAGATGTGACTTCCAAGAGACGAGAAGCTCTATGACCAACCTCAACTATCCATGCATGAGAGTGGACTTCCCTAGATGGGAAGAAGGAGACCTGATTGGTTGGATCTCGCGCGCGGAGCGATATTTTCGGTACCACAAAATCCCAGATGCATCTATGGTGAAAATTGCAGCTATATATCTTGAAGGGGATGCTATACAGTGGTTTGACTGGTTTGAACATACTTATGGAGTCCTTTCATGGCAACAATTCAAGGAAGGACTGCTGATACGCTTCAAACCAACCGATTACGAGAATATTGACGAACAACTAGCAAAGATCCGACAAACCTCCACCATTCAGGAGTACCAAACCAGGTTTGAAAGGTTATCTAATCAAACTCGTGATTGGTCTCAAAAACAGCTATTGAGGACCTTCATTGAGGGCTTGAAGCCGGAGATCCGAGGAGAAGTTAAAGCGTGACAACCATATACACTTATGGTAGCCATCTCTTTCGCACGACATCAAGAGGAGCAATTGAACTATGAAGCTCGGAGGACTAGGGTCACTCCTCAACCAGCAATATTGAAGCTCTCAACCCCCCCTACTATCAACCAAGTCCCTACACCAAAGAGGTTAGCAAGAGAAGAGCTTCGGGAGCGATATACGAAGGGGTTATGTTGGCATTGTGACGACCCGTGGAGCCGTGAGCATCGCTGTAGTAAAGGGAGACTTCTTATGATTGAACCAATAGAAGAAGAGGTCATTGAACATCCAGAAGAGAGCCTTGTGTTGAATCTCGTATTTTGATGATAAAACCACTTGATATGTGTTTATAATTTAAACTGCATTTTGAGTAATGCAGGTCTACTCGATCAGGATTAGACAGTTAACGCAGGAGGAATTGACGTTGCGCCGGAGGAGATCACGTCAGGATATTGGATGGCAGAAGGCTTCGGACGTTGGGCATCGGGACAAAGGAGAGCGAAATTGTGCCAAGGATATCGGGGTTGCGGAGGTCAACTGCCGATTGGGCAACAAGCCGCAAGAGAGGATGATGCGCTGAAGAATCGGACGAAGCGCCAACCAATGACGTGCCGGGCAATAGAATGTCAATTCGCGTTGTAATAACTATCTAGATCGGAGTAGAGTTTTGGCTTGCATGTGCAGTATTAACTACGATAACCAGAAAACACAAAGCAAGGATACCGGAGTCAAGTTCGATGGACGTTTAAGAGTTCGAAGAATCATCGGAGATACTGCCGGAACCAACCGAGAAAAAAAATCGGGAACCTGTCGGAATTTTCGGAAGTTCGCCGAAGAGATCGTCGGAGGTTCACGGAGATCACCGAGAAGGCTCGGCTACTCATTAAAGTCATCACAAGTTCGGGAGCTTGTTGGGAGCCCGTCGGAAGAAGTTCGTCGGAAAGCTCACCGGAACAAGACTCGACGTTCGCGGTTGATAATTTGATTAGGATGTGTTTTTGTTAAGTAGTTAACTTGTAATTAGGATTAGGATTAAGAAATAATCCTATATCCTGGTTAGGGGCCAACTGGGCCTAAAATTAGACGTGGTTTGGGCTAAGTTTGAAGCCCAACCAGTCAACCGAAGAGTCTGGCGGTGGCACTGCCAGACTGGGCGGTTGCACCGCCCAGCACCCGAGAGCTAGGCGGTGGCACCGCCCAGTGTCCGAGAGCCAGGCGGTGGCACCACCTGGGCTGGGCGGTGGCACCGCCCAGCACTGTCAGCTTCTGACACTAACAGGCGGTGGCACCGCCAGCATCGGGAACCCAAAGAGAATTTGAATTTTGGAGCCCAAATTTTGGAGCCCAAATTTGAATCCTCTTGAGGCCTATAAATACCCCTCAAATCTCAGCTGAAAAAACAACTTTTTGAGCAGCAAGAGTTTGAGAGAAAGGTCTTAGAAAAGTGTTAGCTTGTCTTTTTTTCAATTTGCTAGTGTTCACCTCATCTCTTCTCGAAAATCTGTAAGAGAGTGAACCGCTTGTAAAGAGTTGTAAGAGTGGTATTTACCCTTCCATTTCAAGAGACTTGCTAGTGGAAGGTGGGAGCCTCATCAAAGAGGGGCCTCGCAAGTGGAGTAGGTCATTTGACCGAACCACTCTAAAATCGGCGTGATCCTTGGTTTGCATTTCATTATTGCTATTTACATTATTGTAAACCTTCTTATATGCTTTAGTTCCTTATTACTTTTGCTACGTATATTTAAGAATACGCTTTCAAGATTAAGCTTGTCAAGTTCCGCTCTTATCATACGAAAGATTTTTTAAAAATCGAAGTTTTAATCCGCTGCACTAATTCACCCCCCCCTCTTAGTGCCGCTCCGATCCTAACAATTGGTATCAGAGCCCGGTATTTCTAATTTCGGATTTACACCCGAGGGAAATGGCTCTTCATGGCTTTCAAGAGGGCTTATCGGTTTTACGTCCACCGTTATTTAACGGATTGGACTACACTTGTTGGAAAACTCGAATGAGAGTTTTCTTGATTTCTATGAATTTGGATTTATGGAATATCGTTGAGAACGGTTTTCAACTTCCCTCTAAACCGATGAACGAATGGTCGGATTTGGAGAAAAAGTATTTTTCTTTAAACGCAAAGGCTATGAATGCCTTATTTTGCGCTTTGGACAAAAATGAGTTCAATCGGATTTCTACGTGCGAAACGGCTTTTGATATTTGGCGAACACTTGAAATCACACACGAGGGAACTAGTAGAGTCAAAGACTTGAAAGTTAACATTTTAATGCATGATTTCGAGCTTTTTCAAATGAAGCCGAGCGAAACCATTGTTGACATGTACACCCGTTTTACAGATGTCGTCAATGGTTTACAAACTCTTGGCAAATGTTTCTCGAATTTTGAACTTGTTAGTAAAGTTTTACGATCGCTTTCTAAAGTTTGGGAATCAAAAGTTACGGCAATACAAGAAACAAAAGATTTAAATATTTTTCCACTTGAAGAACTTATCGGCTCATTGATGACATATGAAATGGTGCGCAATGCACATGATGAACACAATAAACACTTGAACCACCTTCCAAAGAATAGGAAGGATTTGGAACTCCGGACAAATGAATACCACTTGAGCGATGACTCAAGTGATGAGGACAATGATGAACTTGAACTTCGAACACTAACTCTTAATAAGTTCATTAAACAAAAATCTAAAATGAACAATGAACTTGAACGGAGGAAGAGGCCAAAGAAAAGGAAGGCACCCAAGGATGAATCAAGAACTTCCAAAGGTGAAACGACGAATTGAGCTTTGATGGGCTTCGACTACAAGGTAAGTAACTCAACTCTCTTGAATTATTTTGAAATTACATAATACTTTCATGAGTTATTTTTAATTTAGTTTAGGATTAATTTTTTTTAAAATTGCATGTGTTATTTTAATGCAATAAAATGTTAGATATAAATCTAATGCTTATACACCTAGTAAGATTAATCTTATATATATGTGCTTGAGAAGCAAGAATGTGTATTTTGATGATTTTCATATTAACTTTCAATGATGATGTATGGTTTTTATATGGAAGGCTTGATGATATTTTTTTTAAACCTTGTCTTTGGTTTTCAAACATGATGTATGTTTTTGACATAAGAACAAAACTTGAGCATGCTAATATAAAGTCAATCACATAAATTAAAACTAAAGAAGTTTTAGTTATCTATAAGAATCATTCAAAATTATGTTCAATGAAACCATTGCATAATGATGTAATGAAAATATTAAACATTTTGAAACCATGTTTTAGTGTCATGCATAATGATCATGCTTAATAAATTTCAAAATTATGCATATGAATCTTGTGATTTATGGATTATTGATTTTTACCATAATGAAAGTGCCTTATTAATCTTTGTTGTAATAAATCTTACACTTTCGGTTTTAAATATTATACATGTTTTTATTTGGTATAAGTGAAATAAAATCATATGAATTGAAACAACTAAAAAGAGGAAAATATTTTTTCCTTGAAAAATTATTTTTCTCTATCCTATTGATCTTGATGTTTATTATGATAAATCTATGTATACCATTTTGAATCTCTTGAAAGTAATGTTGATATTTTGATGATTTTGATGATTTAAATTTGAAATGAGTTTTATCAAAATCATGATATTGATTTCTTGGAATAACATGAGATTACCTTTGATGATCATTTTGATTCACGGAATTTTGGATTCATGACTTGGTCTTACATTTGTTTATGAGATGGTTGAAATCTTTGTACATTTGAATTCTTCCCTTCTCCTTTCAATTTATGTATGTTATATGTTAAAGATTTAAAACTATGTTTTGGTATCATGCATATCTAAGAAACATTGATGTGTCAAATTGAATAAGTTGAAAATGAATGATGATTTTTCTCTTGAATATAACTTGTGATATTTTTTATATAAATCATCATTTTGATTTCTCGACATTCGATACATGAGATTTTATTATAAATCAAAATTTCTCATTAATTGATCTTCGACGATTTTACTTGATATTCTCTTGAGAGGAGATTTTCTAAATGAATCATGATTTTTCCTTGTCAGTTCTTGGAGTTATTACCTGATTTTTCTTTTAAAACAGGATCTCTTCTTTGTACTCCTATGATTTTTCTTGATATTTTATTTAAAGAAGATTTTTACTATATGAATCATGTCTTTTGGTATTCAAATGATTTTATCCTTCATGACATGATTTCTTTGTATTTATGGCTTGCATGGCTTGAAATGTTTTGGTAAAATGCATGCAATGATGAAATATTCATAAAGTTAAAATGATGTATG
Organism: Musa schizocarpa; assembly: GCA_900464855.2. NCBI lineage: Eukaryota > Viridiplantae > Streptophyta > Magnoliopsida > Zingiberales > Musaceae > Musa > Musa schizocarpa. The sequence continues at coordinate 14,253,433 of LS990922.1, forward strand.
CAATACTTATGATAATGATGTACATGATGTATTTATTGCATATGATGTGTATCATGAATGCTTTAAATGATGAGTGTTTGGTATCATGATCAATATGCTGATAAATGCTTAAAAATTTTAATGTTTGAGTATCATGTATGATATGCTTATTAATGATGATTGATTCATTTTTCGGTATCGTGCATGAAAAATAAGGTTATTGAAATTGTGTATGTTTTAATTTGAATATATAATGATGCACAAATAAGAATGATACTTACCTTTGTCATAATATGAAAATTGATATAAGGGTCTTCCCTTCTTTTTGACAATGACAAAGGGGGAGCAAGAATTTCTAGCGTGGACATTATGGAAAGAGGCAAACTAACTAGCTTGCACAATTCAAGATGAAAGCAAAAAATTGCACTTCTCAAAAGAGAAGATGCAAATGTAACATTTGTCAAATTGTTTGCTTGCCTCATATAAAATATTATCTCTTGCTAGTTTGGCATTTTTGCTAGCTTGTATATTGTAAAACTTACATATCGTAAAAATTACTAGCTTGTAGTCTAAAGAGAAGCAAAAAGTTGCTATCTCAAAAGAAGCAAATGTGCTATCTTGCCTATCTTAAGAGGCAAAAATGCTAACTTGCACATCTAGCAAAACTTGACAAATTTGCATATTTCAAGAAGCAAGAGTTGCTTTCTTGAACATCTCAATATTGCTAGCTTGCATGATGTAGAACTTACTATCTTGAACATTACCAAAAGTGCTATCTTGTATGCTGTAAAACTTGCATATCTAAAACTTGATAGCTTGAATGTCCTAAGCATGATGCATTACTTGCTAAATTTTCTAGCTTCAAAACTGCATGATGATAAAACTTAATATTATGTTTTTCATGCAATGAGTTGAACCCATATAACAAATACTTGATTGTGGTACTTCTCCTTTTTGTTGATGACAAAGGGGGAGAAGTATGTTGATGACATGACATGTGATGCATAAGTTTTATGCATATGTTCATGATGATGTGTTGCAAGTATTCATGATGAATATTGCAATGACTTAAATTCTATTTGAATTCAAGGTTCTATCAATATAGCATATTGATAGGGGGAGTTTGTTTAAACTTCGGGAGTTAAGGTTAACTCCGTCATCAAGTGGTTGTCATCATCAAAAAGGGGGAGATTGTTGAATCTCGTATTTTGATGATAAAACCACTTGATATGTGTTTATAATTTAAACTACATTTTGAGTAATGCAGGTCTACTCGATCAGGATTAGACAGTTAACGCAAGAGGAATTGACGTTGCGCCGGAGGAGATCATGTTAGGATATTGGACGGCAGAAGGCTTCGGACGTTGGGCATCGGGCCAAAGGAGAGCGAAATTGTGCCAAGGATATCGGGGTTGCGGAGGTCAACTACCAATTGGGCAACAAGCCGCAAGAGAGGATGATGCGCTGAAGAATCGGACGAAGCGCCAACCAATGATGTGCCGGGCAACAAAATGTCAATTCACGTTGTAATAATTGTCTAGATCGGAGTAGAGTTTTGGCTTGCATGTGCAGGATTAACTACGATAACCAGAAAACACAAAGCAAGGATACCAGAGTCAAGTTCGATGGACGTTTAAGAGTTCGAAGAATCGTCGGAGATGCTGCCGGAACCAACCGAGAAAAAAAATCGGGAACCTGTTGGAATTTTCGGAAGTTCGCCGAAGAGATCGTCGGAGGTTCACGGAGATCACCGAGAAGGCTCGGCTACTCATTAAAGTCATCACAATTTCGGGAGCTTGCTGGGAGCCCGTCGGAAGAAGTTCGTCGGAAAGCTCGCCGGAACAAGACTCGACGTTCGCGGTTGATAATTTGCTTAGGATGTGTTTTTGTTAAGTAGTTAACTTGTAATTAGGATTAGGATTAAAAAATAATCCTATATCCTGGTTAGGGGCCAACTGGGCCCAAAATTAGACGTGGTTTGGGCTAAGTTTGAAGCCCAACCAGTCAACCGAAGAGTCTGGCGGTGGCACTGCCAGACTGGGCGGTTGCACCGCCCAGCACCCGAGAGCTGGGCGGTGGTACCGCCCAGTGCCCGAGAGCCAAGCGATGGCACCGCCCAGCACTGTTAGCTTCTGACACTGACAGGCGGTGGCACCGCCAGCATTGGGAACCCAAAGAGAATTTGAATTTTGGAGCCCAAATTTGAATCCTCTTGAGGCCTATAAATATCCCTCAAATCTCAACTGAAAAAATAACTTTTTGAGCAGCAAGAGTTTGAGAGAAAGGTCTTAGAAAAGTGTTAGCTTGTCTTCTTTTCAATTTGCTAGTGTTCACCTCATCTCTTCTCGAAAATCTGTAAGAGAGTGAACCGCTTGTAAAGAGTTGTAAGAGGGGTATTTACCCTTCCATTTCAAGAGACTTGCTAGTGGAAGGTGGGAGCCTCATCAAAGAGGGGCCTCGCAAGTGGAGTAGGTCATTTGACCGAACCACTCTAAAATCGGCGTGATCCTTGGTTTGCATTTCATTATTGCTATTTACATTATTGCAAACCTTCTTATATGCTTTAGTTCCTTATTACTTTTGCTGCACATATTTAAGAATACGCTTTCAAGATTAAGTTTGTCAAGTTCCGCTCTTATCATACGAAAGATTTTTTAAAAACCGAAGTTTTAATCCGCTGCACTAATTCACCCCCCCCTCTTAGTGCCGCTCCGATCCTAACACCTCGAACATGAAGAAGAAGATGTAGAAGAAGAGACACAATCAATCAAAGTTACGGTACATGCACTAGCCGACCACTCAAACCCGCAAACGATGAAAGTTGGAGGCCTTCTCAAACAACAACCGATCGTTGTTCTCATCGACATAGGCAGTACTAATAACTTTCTAAACAGTAAGGTTGCTGTCCAGATAGCTTTACCTATTGAGAATTGCAGCAGGGTTGACGTTAAGATCGCCGATGGATGGATTTTGAAGTATGATCGTAGGCGCCCGCAAGAGAAACTATTGCTGCAGAACCAAGAGATAATTGCAGATTTCTTCCTTCTCCCTCTTAACAATCATGAGGCCATGCTCAGAATTAAATGGTTGATGACATTAGGTGATATTTCCTAGAATTTTATGAAACTAATTATGAGATTTTACAATATGGAGAAACAGGTGACATTGCACGGGAAACATGGGGGCGACATAACAACGATTTGTACACAATAAATGGAGAAGGTTTTGCATAAAGCATACAACGGCTTTTTGGCACAACTTGAGCAGCAAACTAAGGGAGAGCCAATAGAATTTGAAGATCCAAACCTACTTCCTTTGCTTGCTGAATTTTCAGATATATTTGACGAACCACATAACCTATCTCTTACCCGTTGGCATGATCATTATATAACGATTCTTTCAGGAAAACCTCCAGCAAATACTCGGCGATATCAGTATCTACATCTCCAAAAGGATGAAATAGAAAGGATTGTAAAAGAGATGCTTGAAACAGGGGTGATTCGGCCAAGTTGTAGCCCCTATTCCTCACCAGTGCTACTTGTACGCAAGAAGGACGGAACTTGGCGGATGTGCATCGACTATCGAGCTTTAAATGGCATCACCATCAAGGACAAGTACCCAATACCAGTGGTGGATGAACTTTTTGATGAATTAAAAGGAGCTCGAGTCTTCACAAAGTTGGACCTCCGATCCGGTTACCACCAAATTCGGCATTTACGGATTATTCTGACGATCCTTCGGGAGAATACTCTTTTTGTAAAACAACCAAAGTGCAGCTTTCTCCAGAAAAAAGTAGAGTACCTTGGGTATATAATATCAGAAGAAGGAATGGCAGTAGACCCAGCAAAAATTGAGGCAATGCAAGGCTGGCCGAAACCTACAAACGTGAAATTACTGCAGGGGTTCCTTGGACTAACGGGCTACTACTAAAAATTTGTTAAGGACTATGGGAAGATCAGTGCACCACTCACTTCTTTACTGAAAAAAGATGCTTTCCAATGGTTAGACAGAGCCTCCGCTGCCTTCGACAAACTTAAGGCAGCCATGACGATGACGCCAGTGCTAACACTACAAGATTTCAACCGACCCTTTATTATTGAGGCCGACGCATCTGGAGTCAAAATTGGAGCCATTCTCATGTAAGATGGTCGACCACTCACATATACTAGTAAGGCATTATCTCCCTCCCATCAAAATAAGTCAACATATGATAAGGAGATGCTCGCCATTGTGCGCGCAGCAATGAGGTGGAAACCCTACTTGATTGTCGACGATTTCAAATTAAAATCGACCATAAAAGCCTTAAGTACTTTTTGGAGCGAAAGATATCATCCCCTGAGCAGCAAAAATGGGTAACAAAACTTCTTGGATTTGATTATGAAATAATTTACAAAAAGGGGAAAGAGAATGTTCTTGCAGATGCGCTTTCGCAGCTACCCGAGCAAGCTGAAGTTTCAGCCATTTCACTTCCGACCAGCGACTTTCTTGTGGATATTAAGATGGAATGGCAAGAAGATTCAGAGAATAGTAAGATTATAAAAAAATTGGAGAAAGCACCAAGCTTCGTGGCTCATTACAAGTGGGACTCAAAAGAATTACACTATAAGGGACGCATTGTGCTTATGATAAATTCTACTTGCATCTTCACGAGCAGATTTTGGATAAAGTTATTCCATATATAGGGTACTAAATTGAAAAGAAGTATGACATATCACCCACAAATCAACGGCTAGACAAAAGTGGTAAATAGGTGCTTAGAGGCGTACCTCCGGTGTTTCGCTAGCGACCGACCAAAAGAGTGGGCAAAATGGCTACCCTAGGCCGAATGGTGGTATAATACTATATATCATTCATCTACAAAATGTGCCCCTTATGAAGCATTATATGGTCGACCAGCCCCTGTGATTCCAAAGTATGTAATTGGCTCAGCCAAGGTAGATCAGGTTGACCAAGAATTGATTGATAGAGACAAACTCTTACAACTGTTAAAAGATAATCTCTCTACCGCTCAAGCCAGAATGAAGCAGCAAGCCGACACACGACGAAGTGAAAGAGAATTTTCAGTAGAAGATTGGGTTTATCTTCGCCTACAACCATACAAGTAACTCTCTATCAACACTCGAGCCTCCATGAAGCTATCCCCACGTTTTTATGGGCCTTATCAGATCACAGAGCGTATTGGAGCCGTGGCGTACAGACTTAAATTACCTGAGGATACCAAAATTCACCCTGTCTTCCACGTATCATGCTTAAAGCCCAAGTTGGGAGAACACGAGTCATCCCAGATCCAACTACCCAACACAACTGAGGATGGAGTTATTCAAGCCCAACCACAAGCCATCCTCGATCGTAGGATTGTGATGCATCGCCGACATCCCTCTAATGAAGTACTAGTGCATTGGAATAATCTACCACTTGAAGACGCCACATGGAAACCATATGAGGAGCTGAAGAACCGGTTCCCTGAATTCATGGAATCTCAGCTTTGAGGACAAGGCTGATTTAAAGAGGGCGGGTCTGTTAGGACTCTAGCTAGAAGAGTCCTAATTGAGAGGGACATTCATGTAAAACCTACCTAAGCTGACCCCTATTAACGAGGTGAAGAGGCCGGCTAGGGTTAGAAGATTGTTTCTTAGAGATGAATTAGGAGTTGTAAAGAAATAGGAGTCTTGATTAGAAGTCCTATTAAGAGTTGGTTAGAAGGAGTCTTGAGTAGGAGTCCTATTAGGAGTTAGGGTTTAGAAACCATATAAATAGCCATGTATTCCTCCTCTTTTCATAAGCAATAGATGAATCTTTTCTACAGCCTTTGAGCAGCAACTTGGAGGGAGGAACCCCTATAGAGTTCCAAGGAGGCCGATCCCCTAAAGAGATCAACCCCAAGTTTAGAATCTACAAGGGTTCTATCAAATATCCTGCATGTGTTATCGGATTGAGTATCCAAAACAGTTATGTTGACCGGTCATAATCCAATACATGGTGCTTATCTCTATTTGACTCATTTCATCAAGATGAAATTGCTTAGGGAATAGTATGCTTGTTATGATATGATGAAGAATTTTAGAATTAAAGGGCAGTAAGTGCTCACAACTCTTGGGTATTATGCCGAGGTCCAAATTTGCAAAAATAGTTTCGACGGCTTCGGAGTAAGTTGCTCCGATTATATTGACATCACATTTACCTCTAAAATAACAACCTCTATCTTTTTCAGTAATTCCAATTAGTTCACAAATAGTACTATAAAAAATTCTAATTTGTGTTCCTCGTAGGTAAGTACTTAGGTTATCATTATCCACGTATAAGTTTGCATAAAATAGCCTAACTAACCTAGGATAAATTGGTTCATTTATTTGTAGAAGAGGTAGGGCATCTAGATGTGCAAACCACCTAATGGGTTCTAGGTTTCCTAGTTCATTGAGATCAACGTGTTTACCCTTATGGATACATCTTGTTTCAAAATTTGGAAACCTAAGAGCTACTTCTTTGGATCTAAAAAGATCTTGGTCATATGAATCTCCTTCAACCCTTTTCCCTTTTGATCTCTTAGGAGCCATTATCTAGACAAGATAATAGATGAAACTGTAAAGAGTAGGTAAAATAATCAGAAGAGAGGGAAGATTTCATATTTTACCTTATAGAGAATTTCTTGGAAGATGGAGAGCTTGGACCAACAAGAATTCCTCTCCAAGGCTTCTAAAGGTTGGGATGATGGTTTAGAGAGGTTGTGGGAGAGCTTGAGCCAGTTTCTCATGGGTTGGGGGCAGTGTCACGGCCGGCCCTAACCTTTCGGCTTATAAAGGGGCTCTCGGGCGATGCCATCGCTAAAACGAGCGGTGCCACCGCTTGGCGCCTGAGCGCTAAGCGGTGCTACCATCGATTCTAGCGGTGCCACCATTGGCATACCGTGGAAGAAGAAAAAAAAAAAATCTTTCTTCCTCCCTTTTGTTTTTCAGAGATGTTTGACTCAAGATAGGGTAAGATATTGGGTTGTACTTTAACATATCATTTGGAATCGAAAGAGAAGGATGAAATCAAATCCACAAAAGAACAGAATAAGGATGAGACATTTATTGGAAAATACATTCAAACAAGCTTATTTTCAGGGACAATTTAACATGCCTAGTTTCCTTCTAATGAATTCAAATTGGTCTTCATTTAAGGCTTTTGTAAAGATGTCTGCTAATTGATGCTTTGTGTCAATAAATTCTAGAACGACATTATTGTTAAGGACATGATCGCGTATGAAATGATGCCTAATATCGATATGCTTAGTTCTAGAGTGCTGAATTGGATTTTTGGTAAGACATATGACACTTGTATTATCACATTTTATGAGAATATTTTTCAAGTGAATTCCATAGTCTTCTAATGTATTTTTCATCCAAATAACTTGTGCACAGCATACACTTGCAGCAATGTATTCGGCTTCCGCCGTAGATAGTGCAACTGAATTTTGTTTCTTGGAAGTCCAAGAAACAAGTGCATGTCCTAAAAATTGGCATGTTCCAGATGTACTTTTTCTATCTATCCTGCATCCGCCAAAATCGACATATGCATAATCTATTAAATCGAATTTATCAGATTTTGGATACCACAATCCTAAATTTGGAGTTCCTTTAAGATATCTAAATATTCTTTTAACACTCTTAAGATGAGATAATTTAGGATTAGATTGAAATCTAGCGCAAAGTCCTACACTAAACATGATATCCAGTCTAGTTGCGGTGAGGTAGAGTAGACTACCTATCATTCCCCTATATGTTTTTTGATCGAAATTTTTACTATTTTCATCCATATCTAACTTAGTCGAAGTACTCAGGGGTGTTTATCGCTTTTGAATTATTCATGTTAAATCGTTTTAACAATTCTAATGTATATTTAGATTGGTTAAGAAATATACCATCACTAAGTTGTTTGATTTGTAATCCTAAAAAGAAGGTTAATTCACCCATTAAACTCATTTCAAATTCATGACTCATACATTTGGCAAATGATTCACATAGTGATTCATCCGAAAAACCAAAAATAATATCGTCAAGAAAGGAACTAAGCCTTTCATACCAAGCTCTAGGACCTTGTTTCAAGCCATAGAGAGTCTTAGTCAATTTGAATACATGATTAGGAAGAAGAGAGTTTTCAAATCCGGGAGATTGTTCGACATATACTTCTTCGGTAATAAAACCATTCAAAAACGCACTTTTGACATCCATTTGAAATAGTTTAAAATTATTACTACTAGCATAGGCAAGGAGTATCCTAATGGCTTCTAATCTTGCCACAGGAGTGAAGGTTTCTTCATAGTCGATACCTTCTTCTTGGTTGAAACATTTGGCCACTAATCTATCCTTGTTTCTAACCACGATACCGCATTCGTCTTGCTTGTTTCTAAAGACTCATTTGGTACCAATGACTAAATGGTCACTAGGTCTAGGAACAAGCTTCCATACCTCATTCCTCTCAAATTGGTTCAATTCCTCTTGCATTGCAATGACCCAAAAATCATCTTTTAAGGCCTCATCAATGCATTTAGGTTCGATTTGAGAAAGGAAGGTGGCGTTAGCACAAAAATTCTTGAAAGAAGATCAAGTTTGAACCCCTTTTGATGTATCTCCTATAATTAGCTCCTTTGGATGAGCATCTATATACTTCCATTCCTTAGGTAAGGAAATTTTGGAAGAAGATACATCCAAGTTGCTATTTTGAGGACGGGGTTCATTTAAATTCAAATTATCAAAACCAAAATCATCATCAAAATTATTTTTCTTTAAATCAGAAATTTCATTAAAAACTACATGAATAGACTCTTCTATAACTAAGGTTCTCTTATTAAAAACACGAAAAGCCTTAGAAACGGAAGAGTAACTAAGAAAGATGCCTTCATCGGATTTAGCATCAAATTTTCCTAAGGCATCATTTTCATTCAAAATAAAGCATTTGCAATTGAAAACTTGAAAATAAGAAACATTTGGTTTTTTGTTATTCCATAATTTATAGGGAGTTTTTGATGAGGACAGTCTTATTAGAACCCTATTCATGATGTAGCAAGCTGTATTCACGGCTTCAGCCCAAAAATACTTGGGTAGACTATGTTCATTTAACATAGTTCTTGCCATTTCTTGTAGGTTTCTATTTTTTCTTTCAACTACATTTTGTTGAGGATTTCTTGGAGTGGAGAAGTTATGATTGTATCCATTAACTTCACAAAGATTTTGAAAATCACGGTTTTGAAATTCGCCACCGTGATCACTTTGAATTAATGAAATCATGAAGCCTTTTTCGTTTTGAGTGAGTTTACAAAATTTAGAGAAACACTTGAAACAATCACTTTTGTGAACTATGAAATAGGTCTAAGTGTACCTAGTATAGTCATCCACAATTACAAAAGCATATTTGCTTCCTCCTAGACTTGTCGTGTCAATTGGTCCAAATAAGTCCAAATGGATCAATTGTAATGGTCTAGTGGTACTAATTTGATTTTTTGGTTTGAAACTAGTTTTTATTTGTTTACCTAGTTGACATGCATCATATACTTTGTCCTTAATAAACTTCATATTTGGAATTCCTCGTACTAATTCTCTAGATAAGATCTTAGATATTAGTTTCATGTTTGCATAGCCTAATCTTCTATGCCAAAGCCAAGCATAATCATTTAGAGTAGAGAAGCGCATTTCATTACTTAGTTCATCAAGATTGATGGTGTAGACATTATTTTGTTTTAATGCAACCATAGTCATGTTATTGTTTGGTTTTTCAATAATACACATATTTAATTCAAATCTAACGATATAACCTTTATCGCATAATTAACTAATACTTAAGATATTATGTTTCAGTCCATCAACTAGTAATACATCATCAATAGAAAATTTTAATTTGTTACTTATGGTTCCCTTGCCAATGATTTTGCTTTTGTTGTTGTCTCCGATGGTGACATACCCTTCTTCTTTGCTAGTGAGCATAGAGAAATGAGATGGATCTCCAGTCATATGTCTTGAACATCCACTATTGAGATACCATCTCTTGCTCCTAGCTTGTGGGTTTGTCTACAAAAGTGGATGATTTTTAGGTACCCATTTGATTTTGGGTGCCTAAAAAATTGATCCACTAATTTTGTTATTCATTATTGAATTATTTATAATTCCTTTAGGAACCCATATTAATTTATGTGGACTAATTTTCCTAAATAGACATTTGTAGGCAATATGTCCGGATTTGCAACAAAAGTTGCATTTCATATAAGATGAAACATGCAATGTAGGTCGTTTTATGAAAGTGGTAGGATTTTGATGTGATCCTTTTATAAATCCAATTCCACTTCTATTTGCGACGTGACCCTTGTTTGCAAGGATCGTGTCTAATCCTTTGCTACCGACCTTAAACTTGTTTAAGGTTTCTTTAAGTAGTAAATTTTCATTTTTATTGCTTTTAAATGCTCACACTTAGAGCATGGAGGATTTTGAAGACTATCAAACTTATTTTGTAGTAAGACATGCTCTTTCTTTAAGATATTTAACTTCTTACTAATAGTTTTACATTCATCAATAATTCATGAAAAGCGATAGAGAGTTCTTCAAAAGATAAATCTTCATTAATTAAATCACATACCTCTTCTCCTAAAGCCATTAGCGCGAAGTTTGCCTCCTCTTTGTTGCTAGTTTCTTCACTTTCGGAATCACTTGAATCATCCCAAGTTGCTTTTAGAGCTTTCTTCTTCTTCGGTTGCTTCTTCTTGGCTTGGGGGAATTTATTTTTGAAATGCCCCGGCTTCTTGCATTTATAGCATATCACTTGGTCTTTTTTATATTCAAGTCTGTTTTTGGTGTTATTTATAAATTTGTTCTTTCTTAAAATTTTTTTAAAATTTTGAGTCAAAAGTGCAATGTTATTTTCACTGTCCTCATTACTTGATGTTCCTTTCAAGTGATCTTCTTGTGATGTGAGTGCCATATCCTTCCTGTTTTTTGTAAGGGGGTTCTCTAGCTTGTCATGATATTGACACGTCATTTCGTAGGTCATTAGAGAACCAATAAGTTCTTCAAGAGGGAATGTTTTAAGATCCTTGGCCTCTTAAATGGCCGTAACTTTTGGATCCCAACTTTTAGGAAGGGATTTTAAGATTTTATTTACTAGTTCAAAGTTAGAAAAATCTTTACCAAGAGCTTTGAGTCCATTGATGACATCCGTGAAATGGGTGTACATGTCTCCGATGGACTCACTTGGTTTCATTCGGAAAAGTTCATAAGAGTGCACAAGAATGTTGATTTTGGACTCTTTCACTCGGCTAGTGCCTTCATGAGTGACCTCAAGAGTTCTCCATATATCAAAAGCCGAATCACAAATTGAAACACGATTAAACTCATTTTTGTTGAATCTCGTATTTTGATGATGAAACTACTTGATATATGTTTATGATTTAATCTGCGTTTTGAGTGACGCAGGATGCTTCAATCAGGATGAGACAATTAAAGTAGGAAAATCATATTGTGCTGAAGGAACATGTCAGAAGATTGGACGTCGGGCCGGTGGATCGGTCGACGTATCGATAGAAGGCTTCGGGTCGTGGAATCGAGCATCGGGCCAAGAAGAGCGGGTATTGTGCCAAGGATATCGGAGGTGCGGAGTCAACTGGCCGATTAGGCAATAGGCTACAGGAGAGGACGATGCGCCGAAGAATCGAACGAAGCGTCGAGATACCAATGACATGCCGGACAACTTGGTTAATTGCTTAGGATTAATTGTCTCAATCGAAGTTTTATTTTAAGTGTGCAGGATTAACTACGATGGAAGAAAGATATGCAGCAGGAGTTGTGCCGGAGTCAAGTCAATGATCACGTTGGGAGTTCGAGAGTTCGACGGAAGTTTGGACGGTCATTCGGGAGGTTTCAAGGGGAACAAATCGAGAAGTCCAGAGAGCTTGTCAGTTTAAGCTCATCGGAACTCGCCAAGTGGATCGTCGCCAAGTCCAGGAGTTTGCCGGAAGTCCGTAGGAGCATCACCGAGAGTTCATCGATGATCGACGGAAGTTCGGAAACTTCGCGGGAAGAAGCGATTGACGACCGAGCAAGCTGCAGAGATTGTCTTAGGATTTATCAGAGTTAGCACATTGATTAAGTTGGAAATGGGAGGTGATCCCATTAGCTTAATCTTGGGGCAATTGGGCCCCGAAAAAACTGAAATTGGGCGAATGGAGCTACCCATTCGGACCACGATTCTTTGTGGGAGGAGGCAACCGCCCAAGCCAGAGGTAGCACCGCTGGGCTAAGTCTCCCGGGGAGACCGGCGGTGCAACCACCCAGCCGAGGAGGTGGCACCGCTGGGCTCAATCTCCGAGCAAGACTAGGCGGTGCAACCTCCCCGATAGAGAGGAGGCACCACCACCGAGCTCGGTCTTCGAAGCTCGGCAAGCGGTGCAACCGCCTCAGTCGAGAGGTGCAACCGCCTGGGCTCGATCTCGAAGCAGATTGAGGCGGTGGAACCGCCTCGACAGAGAGGTGCAACCGCTTGGGCTCGGATCCGAGCTCGCGGTGGTGGTGCAACCGGTCCAGAGGAGGTGCAACACCGATCCCCGAATTCGGGATTTGATAGTTTTGAGCTCAAATTTGAACTGGGTTGGGACCTATAAATACCCCACCCATTCAAGACTGAAAATGCACGATATACACCGAAATCTTGATCTTTTTATGTGATTCTTAGAGCTCAAAATTGTTGTAAAGTCCAAAAGTTCTTCTCCCTCTTTTCTTCCAAGTTCTGAGTTGTAAAGAGAGGAGAGAAAATTTCTGTAAGGGTTGTCTCCTAAGCCCGTCAAAAGGAGTGAAACTGTAAAAGGGCAGTTGGCCTTCGCCTATTGAAGGAAGGCCTCTAGTTGACGTCGGTGACCTCGTCGGTGGAGGAAGCCAAAAGTGGAGTAGGTCAAGATTGACCGAACCACTCTAAATCTCGGTTTGCATTTACTTTGAGCATTTTATCATTACTGCAAACCTCCTAAATAGCTACTGCCTTCTGCGCTTTTACGAACGAGTTTCTAAGTTCAGAACTTTCCGAATCTGCGTTTAGACGTAAATCGGCGTTTTCGTACGATCATTACATTTCAGTTTACATTTACGTTTTGACTCCAATTATAACTGCAAACTGCCTTCTGCGCATTTACAAAACATATCTCAAAGTTCAGTATCTTCAAAGTTGACGTTTAGACGTAAACCGGTTTTATCGTACGAACGTCGCATTTCAGTTTGCGCTTGCATTCTGATTTTTATCATAAACTGCAAACTGCCTTTGTAGATTTACTTTAACGTCATCTCGCTTAATCTTAAGCTAAAGTAGTCTTAGAATCGGATTTTATATCGAAATCATTTTTGTCGTTCAAACGCAACTTTCGATTTTAATCGTAGAAAGTTTTCCGCTGCAGTAATTCACCCCCCCCTCTTAGTGCTCTTGATCCTAACAATTTTTGTCTAGTACACAAAACAAGGCATTCATAGCCCTTGCGTTTAAAGCAAAAACTTTTTTCTCCGATTCATTCCATTCGCTCATCAGAAGAGAAGATTTTTGAAATCCGTTTTCGACAATAGTCCATAGCTCGAAATCCATGGAAATGAGGAAGATTCTCATATGAGTCTTCTAATACGTGTAATCCGACCCATTAAACATAGGTGGATGTGTGATAGAATGACCCTCATACATGCCGGAGTAAGCCATCTCTCTTGGGTATTAAACCAAATATGAGAGTGAGCCTGGCTCTAATACCAATTGTTAGGATCAGAGCGGCACTAAGTGGGAAGGGGGGGGGGGGGGGTGAATTAGTGCAGCGGATTAAAACTTGTAAGTTCGAAAATGATTTTGTAAAATGCAAGGAGATTTCTCTTTGATTGTAACTTGAGTAAAGAAAAAACTGGAAACTTACTGTTGTGTAGATAACGATTGCAGAAAAGTAAGTACTCACACATTCAATGAACACGCCAATTTAAAGTGGTTCGGTCAAATGACCTACATCCACTTGCGAAGCCTTCTTCAATGAGGCTCCCAACTTACACTAGCAAATCTTTTTGAAGGGGAAGGACAAATATCCCTCTTACAACCTTTTACACATGATTCACACTCTTACAATTTTTGAAGAGGAAGACGGAGGTGAACACTCAAGCAATTTAAGACAAGACTCGCTAAAAACTTTTCTAAGACCTTTATCTCAATCTATTGCTTTCACAAAAGTTGTAATCTCAACTGAGAATTGAGGGGTATTTATAGGCCCCAAGAGGATTCAAATTTGGGCTTCAAATTTTGAATTCTCTTGGGTTTCCGAGGCTAGCGGTGGCACCACCTATTAGTGTCTGACATTGACAATGTACTAGCGGTGCCACCGCCGGACCTCTCGGGTGTTGGACGGTGCCACCGCTCAGTTCTGGGGTTCTGGGTGGTGCTATCGCCTAATCTGACGGTGCCACCACCTATACTATTTCAACTCATTGGTTGGACTCCAAACTTGGCCCAAACCTGTCCGAACTCAGGCCCAATTGGCCCCTACTTGGGTTATAGGATTAACACTTAATCCTAACCCTAATTAACGTGCTAACTATGAATTTAAAGATATTTCCTAAGCTATTACAAGGTCCGCAAGTCAAGACTTCTTCCGGCGAACTTCCGGTGGTCTTCCGATAAACTTTTGGAAACCATTTTGCGGACTCTCGGCAAGCACCTAGACTTCACGATTTGATCTTGGCGAGTTCCGACGAGCTTCTTTGGCAAGCTACGATCTTTCTCGGTGAGCTCCGTGAACTTCCGACGTACCTTCCGGTGAGCTTCCGAAAACCCTTCGGCAAGCTCCCTACTCATTCTCGGCTAGTTCCAACAACATTCCCGATGAATCTTCGGACTCTCAAACGTCCATCAAACTTGACTCTGGTATCCTTACTTTATATTTTCAGACTATCGTAGTTAATTCTGCACACTTAACTTCAATAATATGGATTAGATCAATTAACCCATCAATTGATTTCATCATCAAAATCCGAGATTCAACACTAGTGTCTATTCAATGACCCAGGCCTCTCACCCCTTAGGGATGACCCTGAGTCGCCTTCTCGTCCTCGTCGAGGTGTTCTTGAACTTCACCCAGCAAGTACAAATACTAATGGGCTTGATATAGGTCATCGCTCTATTTTTACCCAATTAGCCGAACAAGCAACACCACAAGCTCAATTGTCACTAGTGCCAACACCCATCGAGGTTCCCCCGCCCATGTAGTGCCAACTTTTGAATCTTGGATTTTAATATTGAAATCAATTGATAAATTATTTGATCTAATCTATATGTTGAGATAAGTGTGTAGGTCTAACTATGATAATTAAGACATTTAAACAAGTAATCTCTGTTCGGTATGTCGATTGTTCTTTCGGCGATCTTCTGGTGAACTCCCGACGAACTCTCGGCGAGCTTCAAGCAAACTTCTAGCACATCATCCAAATCTTCAACGTATCATTTGATCTTTGACTCCGGCCAACATCTGCTTTATGTCTTACTACTATCGTAGTTAATCCTACACACTTATCTCAATATATAGATTATATCAAATAATTTACTAATTGATTTCACCATCAAAATCTAAGATTCAACAATCTCTCCCTTTTTCATGAAGACAATCAATTGATGACGGAGTTAACCTTAACTCCCCCTATCTATATGTCATACTTGAGAAAAGATACTCTTGAATTCAAGACCATTGAATTCAAGCACCGAACCGATAAGTTATATTCATTTAAACTTATCAACATGCACATCATGATACTTATCATGATTTACCAATTCAAAATATGATACCACGTATTTATCAATAAAAAATGATGTTAAGGCTTGATATCCATTTTCAAGTCCAATGATGATAGACAATCATCATTTTCAACTATGATACAAATTTTAAATATGAAATTTAACAAGATGACAATTCTTGATAAAAGATAACAATTCATCATTCCGAGGCATGATATCAATTGTAAATAGTAAGTTAAGCTCATGATACCTTATGATAGAAAATTATCATTCATGAAACATTTCAAGTATCTACAATGCATATAAAATATATTTTAATATGTTTCAATTATTTGCGATGTGTTACAACGTATTTGATGATTCCAATTATATTTCAAGCATTCGCAAAACATTCAAGCAATAAGATACATTTTATACATTTATCTCAAACATTCAAAATATCAATTTGTCATAAATTTATCATATTTCTCGCCTTATGTCATCGACAATAAGGAGAACCATTCAACAATGCAAGTGTGGTAAACAAAATTAAGCAAGTTTCACACCAATTTATCCAAGCCATAAAGGAAGGTAAGCAAAAGCTTTACATGATAACCTTTTTGGATAAACTAATATTTTTACTCAAGGGCTTTTTGGTTCTTCTTTAGATGTACAAGTTTTTTCTTCCATTAAGAACCATTAAGAGAAGGGTAAGGAAAGAATTTATTAAGAACCAAATTTATGAAATGATTTGAACCAAGTCAAATTAAAACAATAAATGAGTTTAATTAAATCATGCTTCAATTTTAACGAAGAGAAGGGATTCATAAAAAGGATCAAGATATCAATGTGAAATCAAATCGTCATTCTTGCAAGTAATCATCACACACTAAAAATTCATAAAATTCATCTTTCATGAGAAGAGTAAGGAAGAATTCATGGGAGAGGAGCAACATGAATAAAACTTCATAAATTAAATCTGTTTCTCATTGAAAATTCACAAGAGTGAAATATGTGAGAGATGTATTTGAATTCTACAAGTGAAGTGATTAAGTGTATAAAAACTCATTAAGTGATGGAGCAAGGGTCTGAAGCAAATTTGACACCAAGTTAAGAGGAAGATAAAAACAAAATAAATTTATGAAAGCTCCATTCATGAGATGAATTAAGAGGAAGATAGTCAGGAAAAGAAATAAAACAAACTCATGCATTTAGACAATTTAACATCCCTAACTCTCTTCTAATAAAATCAAATTGTTCTTCATTTAAAGGTTTTGTAAAGATATCGACTAATTGATGTTTCATATTAATAAACTCTAAAGATATGTCATGGTTATTAACATGATCTCTTATGAAATGATGCCTAATGTCAATATGTTTAGTTCTAGAGTGTTGAATAAGATTTTTTGTTAAACATATTACACTTATGTTATTACATTTTATGGGAATATTCTTAAGGTGAATCTTATAATCTTCTAATGTATTTTTCATCCATACAATTTGTGTACAACATGCACTAGTCGCTATGTATTCAGCTTCTATTGTAGATAGTGCAACTGAGTTTTGTTTCTTGGAAGACCAAGAGACAAGTGCATGACCTAAGAATTAACATGTTCCGGATGTGCTTTTTCTATCTATTCTACATCTAGCAAAATTCGCATCAACATAAGTAATTAATTTAAAATTTTCATATTTTGGATACCATAATCCTAGATTAGTGGTTCCTTTAAGATATCTAAGAATTCTTTTAACTACTTTAAGATGAGATAGCTTAGGATTAGATTGAAACCTAGCATAAAGTCCTACGCTAAATATGATATCCGATCTAGTTGCGGTGAGGTATAGTAAACTACTTATCATATCCCTATAAGCTTTTTTATCAAAGATTTCTTCACTTTCGTCAATGTCTAACTTAGTGGATGTACTCATAAGAGTATTGATATCCTTTGAACTATCCATATTAAACCGTTTTAATAAGTCTAATGCATATTTTATTTGACTAAGAAAAATACCATCACTAGGTTGTTTGATTTTTAAGTCTAAAAAGAAAGTTAGTTCACCTATTAAACTCATTTCAAACTCTTGGCTCATACTTTTGGCAAACGATTCGTATAAGGATTCATTTGTAGAACTAAAAATAATATCATCAATATAAAATTTGAATAACAAAAAAATTATTTTTAAAATTTTTAATAAATAATGTAGTATCGACCATGCCTTTAGAGAAATTATTTTGGATAAGAAAGGAGCTAAGTCTCTCGTACCAAGCCCTTGGGGCTTGTTTTAATCCATAGATAGCTTTTGTAAATTTAAACACATGATTCAGAAAATTATCATTCTTAAATCCGGGAGGTTGTTCAATATAAACTTCTTTAGAAATAAGGCCATTAAGAAAAATACTTTTGACATCCATTAGAAATAACTTAATATTATTTTCACTAGCATAGGCAAGGAGCATCCTTATGGCTTCTAATCGTGCCACAAGGGTGAAGGTTTCGTCATAATTGATACCTTTTCTTGGTTGAAAGCCTTGGCCACTAATCTAGCTTTGTTTCTAACCACGATACCAAATTCTTTTTGCTTGTTTCTGAAAACCCATTTTGTACCAATAACTAAATGGTTAGTTGGACTCAAAACAAGCTTCCACATCTCGTTTATCTCAAATTGGTTTAACTCTTCTTGCATTGTGATAACTCGTGAATCATCTTTCAAGGCTTCGTCAATGCATTTAGGTTCAATTTGAGAAAAAAAAGCGACGTTGGCACAAATATTTTTAAGAGAAGAACGAGTTTGAACCCCTATTGATGTGTCTCCTATGATTAACTCCTTAGGATGAGCATCTATATACTTCCATTCCTTGGGTAATGATGTTTCGGAAGAAGATGTATTCAAGTTGCTAGTTGGAGGAGAGGGTTCATTTAAATTCAAAGTAACAAAATTAAGATCATCATCAAACTCATTTTTCTTAAATTCAAAAACTTCATTAAAGACAACATGAATAGACTCTTCTATAACCAAAGTTTTTTTTGTTAAAGATACGAAAGAATTTAGAAATAGAAGAATAGCCAAGAAAAATTCCTTCATCGGATTTTGCATCAAACTTTCGTAAGGTATCTTTTTATTCAAGATAAAATATTTACAACCAAAAACTTTAAAATATGAAATGTTAGGTTTTTTGTTATCCTACAATTCATAAGGAGTTTAGGAAAGTAACGGTCTTACTAGAACTATATTCATGACATAACATATCGTATTAACGGCTTTAGCTCAAAAATATTTGAGTAGGCTATGTTCGTTCAATATGGTTTCTGTCATTTCTTATAAATTTTAATTTTTTCTTTCTACTACATTTTTTTGAGGATTTCTTGAAGTAGAGAAAATATGGTTATATCCATTAGATTCGTAAAATTTTTAGAAATCACGGTTTTGAAATTCGCCATCATGATCACTCCGAATTGATGAAATCATAAAGCCTTTTTCATTTTGAACAAGTTTACAAAACTTAGAAAAATACCTAAAGCAATCACTTTTCTATGTCAAGAAGTATGTCAAAGTGTATCTACTATAATCGTCCATAATTACAAAGGCATATTTGCTACCTCGTAGGCTTGATGTATCAATTGGTCCAAACAAATCCATATGGATCAATTGCAATAGTCTAGAGGTGCTTATTTGATTCTTTGGTTTGAAACTACCTTTTATTTGTTTTCCTAATTGATATGCATCACACACATTATCTTTAACAAACTTAATGTTAGGAATAACTCTTATAAGTTCTTTGGATAAGATTTGAGAGATTAGTTTCATGCTAGCATGACCTAATTGTTGAATCTCGTATTTTGATAATGAAACCAATTGATAATTGTGTTTATGTTTTAATCTGTGTTTTGAGTGACGCAGGATGCTTCGATCAAGATGAGACAATTAAAGCAGGAAAAATCATGTTGTGTCGGAGGAACATGTCAGAAGATTGGACGTCGGGCCGATAGATCGGTTGACATATCGACAGAAGGCTTCAGGCCGTGGACTTGGGCATCAAGCCAAGAAGAGCGGGTATTGCGCCAAGGATATCGGAGTTGCGGAGTCAACTAGCCGATTGGGCAAGAAGCCGCAGGAGAGGATGATGCGCCGAAGAATCAGACGGAGCGTCGAGGGACCAATGACATGTTGGATAACTTAGTTAATTGCTTAGGATTAATTGTCTCGATCAAAGTTTTGTTTTAAGTGTGCAGGATTAACTACAATGAAAGAAAGACATGCAGCAGGAGTTATGCCGGAGTCAAGACTATGATCACGTTGGGAGTTCGAGAGCTCGACGGAAGTCGGGACGGTCATCGGAGGTTCTGCGGGAACAAATCCGAGAAGTCCAGGAGCTTGCCAAAAGAAGCTCGTCGGAACTCGGCAAGTGGATCGTCGCAAGTCCAGGAGTTTGCCGGAAGTCCGTCGGAGCATCACCGAAGGTTCGTCGGATGTTTGCCGGAAGTTCGCCGAAAGAAGCGTTTGACGCACCGGAGCAAGCTATAGTAAATGTCTTAAGAATTGTCATAGTTAGCTTGTAGATTAAGTTAAGAATGGGAGGTGATCCCATTAACTTAATATGGGGGCAATTGGGCCCTTGACAGACCCAAGTTGGGCTGAATGGATCAACCAATTCGGACCAGAATTCCTACTAGGCGGTGGCACCGCCAGGGTCGACGGTGGCACCGCCTAGGAGAGGGTCTCCCATGAAAGCTGGGCGGTGCAACCGCACCAGGCAGGCAGTGGCACCGCCTGGGCTCAGTCTCCGAGCGAGACTGGGTAGTGCAACCGCCCTTAACAGGCGGTGGCACCGCCAGGGCTCAGTTTCCGAGAGAGACTGGGCGATGCAACCGCCCCAACCAGGCGGTGGCACCGCCAAGGCTCAGTCTCTGAGCTTTGCCAAGTGATGTAACTACCCTTGACAAGCGGTGGCACCGCCCAGAGGCTCAGTCTCCGAGCTCTGCCAGGCAGTGCAACCGCCAAACCCCGGAATTCCGGGAGATGACAGTTTTAAGCTCTAAATTCAAACTGGTTTGGAGCCTATAAATACCCCTCCCATCCCTGGGTAAAAGACACAAGCACAAAGAGATTAAAAGAGAGAAAACGCTGCTGCAATCTCTAGAATTTCTCTCCTCTAGCTTAAGTGTTAGAATTCTGTTTAAGAGAGGAGAGTGAGTGCTTGTAAGGGTTGTCTCCTAAACCCGATAAAAGGAGAAGAGGGGTGTAAGAAGGAGGTTGATCTTCGCCTAGTAAAGGAAGATTATTAGTGGATGTCGGTGGCCTCGACGGAAGAGGAATTGGAGGAGTGGATGTAGGTCACGATTGACCGAACCACTATAAACTCCCATCTTCTCCGGTTTGCATTTTGTTTCCTGCTATTCCCTTACTGCAAACTACTTCAATAGCTTATTGCCTTCAATACATTTACATATGCTTTCAAGCTAAGTTTCCGAAATCGGTTTTATGTCGGAAATAGTTTTTTATCGTACGAGAGATTTGACGAAGTTGACGTTTTTATCTACTGCACTAATTCACCCCCACCCCACTCTTAGTGCTCTTGATCCTAACAATTGGTATTAGAGCCCAATATTTCTCATTTTGGATTTACACCCAAGAGAAATGGCTCTTCATGGCTTTCAAGAGGGTTTTTCGGTTGTTCGTCCACTGTTGTTTAACAGATTGGACTACACTTTTTGGAAAACTCGAATTAGAGTTTTCTTGATTTCTATGAATTTGGATTTATGAAATATTGTTGAAAACGGTTGTCAACTTCCCTCTAAACCGAGGAACGAATGGTCGGATTTGGAGAAGAAGTATTTTTTTTTAAACGCAAAGGCTATGAATGCCTTATTTTGCGCTTTGGACAAAAATGAGTTTAATTGGGTTTCTTTGTATGAAATGGCTTTTGACATATGGCACACTCTTGAAATCACACATGAAGGCACTTCTAGAGTTAAAGATTCGAAAATCAACTTTTTGATGCATGATTTCGAGCTTTTTCAAATGAAGCCAAGTGAAACCATTGGTGACATGTACACCCGTTTTACGGATGTCGTCAATGGTTTAAGAGCTCTTGGCAAATATTTTTCGGATTTTGAACTCGTAAACAAGATTTTGTGTTCTCTTTCAAAGAAGTAGGATTCAAAAGTAATTGCAATACAGGAAGCTAAAAACCTAAACAACTTACCACTTGAAGAACTAATTGGTTTGTTGATGACATATGAAATGGTGCACAATGCACATGATGAACATGATGAACAAAACAATCTTCCAAAGAACAGGAAGGATTTGGAATCCCAGACAAATGAATACCACTTGAGCGATGACTCAAGTGATGAGGACAATGAAGAACTTGAACTTCGAATACTAAATCTTAATAGGTTTATTAAACAAAAATCTAAAATAAACAATGAACTTGAACGAAGGAAGAGGCCAAAGAAGAAGAACACAAAGTGGGATGAATCAAGCTCCTCCGAAGACAAGGAGAAAATCAAGAAAGGCGAGGTGGCAAACTACGCCTTAACCGCTTTCAATGAAAAGGTAATTGAAATCCCCCTGATTTATTTTGAAATTACTTATGCTTTCATGATGTATTTTCTTTTTTAGTTTAGAATTAATTTTCTTGAAAATTACATGTTTAGAAATAAAAATACAAAAACTATGATCATGCTAGTAATTTCGAAAATGATAATATTGCATATTTTATGATAAACAAACAAAATGATTTTGATTGAAAATATGAAATTATGGTTAAGAAATAATAATGTGTATCATGTTTGATTAACATTGTTGAATGAAATCATGTTTGATTTGAAGTAATGCATAATGAGGTAATAAAAATATTAAATGTTTTTGATACAATGATTGACAATTTTATGCATGAGATTTTAAGTTATACATGATGATAAGCATGTGTTATTTTCATGAGTGTATTTGAAAAACATATAGCAAAACCATGTTCGAATGCATGAAAGTGTTAAATTTTATTTTCGGATTTTCTTGACCATAACAATTAATTTTTTAGAATCTATTGATCTTGATGGTTTTATGATGAAATTCATTTTTCGATCCTAAACGTTGATGCATGTTTTTATTTAACATAAATGAAAAAGCATGCTAACATGAAATCAAATACTTAAAAAAGGGGAAAATATATTATGAAATCATGAATCTACCTATGTTATGAATTTTGTGAACCATAAAAGTGATTTTTATGATTTAAATTTGAAATGAGTTTTATCAAAATCATGATATTGATTTCTTGGAATAACATGAGATTACCTTTTATGATCATTTTGATTCATGGAATTTTAGATTCATGACTTGGTCTTACATTTGTTTATGAGATGGTTGAAATCTTTGTACCTTTGAATTCTTCCCTTCTCCTTTCAATTTTTGAATTTATGCATGTTATATGTTGAAGATTTGAAGCCATATTTTGGTATCATGCATATGTAAGAAATGTTGATGTGACAAATTGAATGAGTTGAAAATGAATGATGGTTTTTCTCTTGAATATAACTTATGATATTTTTTACATAAATCATCATTTTGATTTCTCGACATTCGATACATGAGATTTTATTATAAATCAAAGTTTCTCATTAATCGATCTTCTACGATTTTACTTGATATTCTCTTAAGAGGAGATTTTCTAAATGAATCATGATTTTTCCTTGTGAGTTCTTGGAGTTATTACTTGATTTTCTTTTAAAACAAGATCTCTTCTTTGTACTCCTGTGATTTTTCTTGATATTTTATTTAAAGAAGATATTTACTATATGAATCATGTCTTTTAGTATTCAAATGATTTTATCCTTCATGACATGATTTCTTTATATTTATGGCTTGCATGGCTTGAAATGTGTTGGTATGATGCATGCAATGATGAAATATTCATGAAGTTAAAATGATGTATGCAATACTTATGATAATAATATACATGATGTATTGCATATGATGTGTATCATGAATGCTTTAAATGATGAATGTTTGGTATCATGATCAACATGTTGATAAATGTTTAAAAATTTTAATGTTTGAGTATCATGTATGATATGCCCATTAATGATAATTGATTTATTTTTCAGTATCGTGCATGAAAAATAAGGTTTTTAAAATTGTGTATATTTTAATTTGAATATATAATGATGCACAAATAAGATTGATACTTACCTTTGTCATAATATGAAAATTGATATAAGGGTCTTCCCTTGTTTTTTACAATGATAAAGGGGAGCAAGAATTTCTAGCGTGGACATCATGAAAAGAGGCAAACTAGTTAGCTTGCACAATTCAAGATGAAAGCAAAAATTACACTTCTCAAAAGAGAAGATACAAATGTAACATTTGCCAAATTGTTTGCTTGCCTAATGTAAAACATTATCTTTTGCTAGTTTGGCATTTTGCTAACTTGCACTTTGCAAAGAAAGCAAAAATGACACTTCTCAAAAGAGAAGAAAGAGCTTGTTATCTTGAACATCACAAGCTTGCCTATCTTAAGAATCAAAAATTACAAAAGTGCTATCTTGCCTATCTCAAGAAGCAAAACTTGCAACTTGCACATTGCAATAGGAAGCAAGAATCATGAGCTTACACAAGAAAGTTATCTTGCATTTGCTTTCGAAATTTTTGCTAGCTTGTATATTGTGAAACTTCAATATCGTAAAAATTGCTAGCTTGTAGTCTAAAGAGAAGCAAAAAGTTGCTATCTCAAAAGAAGCAAATGTGCTATCTTGCCTATCTCAAGAGGCAAAAATGCTAACTTGCATATCTAGCAAAATTTGACAAATTTGCATATTTCAAGAAGCAAGAGTTGCTTTCTTGAACATCTCAAAACTGCTAGCTTGCATGTTCTAAAATATTATAAAATTTGCTAGCTTGATGTTATGGAACTTGCTATCTTACTACCTTGTATATCTATTATGATAGCAAAATTGCATGATAAAACTATGTTTTTCATGCACTTGATTGTGGTACTTCTCCTTTTTGTTGATGACAAAGGGAGAGAAGTATGATGTTATGTATAAGTTTATGCATAAATTCATGATGACGTGTTGCAAGTATTCATGATGAATATTGCAATGACTTGAATTCAGGTTGAATTCAAGGTTCTATCAATATGGCATATTGATAGGGGGAGTTTGTTTAAACTCCGGGAGTTAAGTTTAACTCTGCCATCAATTGGTTGTCATCATAAAAAATGGGGAGATTGTTGAATCTCGTATTTTGATGATGAAACCAATTGATAATTGTGTTTATGTTTTAATCTGCGTTTTGAGTGACGTAGGATGCTTCGATCAGGATGAGACAATTAAAGCAGGAAAAATCATGTTGTGCTGGAGGAACATGTTAGAAGATTGAATGTCGGGCCGATGGATCGATCAACATATCGACAGAAGGCTTCGGGTCGTGGACTTGGGCATCGGGCCAAGAAGAGCGGGTATTGCGCCAAGGATATTGGAGTTGCGGAGTCAACTAGCCGATTGGGCAATAGGCCGCAGGAGAGGATGATGCGCCGAAGAATCGGACAAAGCGTCAAGGGACCAATGACATGCCGGACAACTTAGTTAATTTCTTAGGATTAATTGTCTCGATCGAAGTTTTGTTTTAAGTGTGCAGGATTAACTATGATGAAAGAAAGACATGCAGTAGGAGTTGCGTCGGAGTCAAGACTATGATCACGTTGGGAGTTCGAGAGCTCGACGGAAGTCCGGACGGTCGTTAGAGGTTCTGCAGGAACAAATCCGAGAAGTCCAGGAGCTTGCCAAAAGAAGCTCGTCGGAACTCGCCAAGTGGATCGTCGCAAGTCCAGGAGTTTGCCGGAAGTTCGTCGAAGCATCGCCGGAGGTTCGACGGATGTTCGCCGGAAGTTCGCCGGAAGAAGCGATTGACGCACCAGAGAAAGCTGTAGTAAATGTCTTAAGAATTGTTGTAGTTAGCATGTAGATTAAGTTAGGAATGAGAGATGATCCCATTAACTTAATCTGGGGGCAATTGGGCCCTTGACAAACCCAAGTTGGGCCAAATGGATCAACCTATTCGGACCAGAATTCCTACTAGGCGGTGGCACCGCTAGGGTCGACAGTGGCACCGCCCAAGAGAGGGTCTCTCAGGAAACTGGGCGGTGCAACCACCCCAGGTAGGCGGTGGCACCGCTTGGGCTCAGTCTCCGAGCGAGATTGGGCGGTGCAACTGCCCCTGATAAGCGGTGGCACCGCCAGGGCTTAGTCTCCTAGTGAGACTGGGTGGTGCAACCACCCCAAGCAGGCGGTGGCATCGCCAGGGCTTAGTCTCCGAGCTCTGCCAAGTGGTGCAACCGCCCCTAACAAGCGGTGGCACCACCCAGAGGCTTAGTCTCTGAGCTCTACTCGGCGGTGCAACCGCCAGACCCCGGAATTCCGGGAGATGACAGTTTTGAGCTCCAAATTTAAACTAGTTTGGAGCCTATAAATACCCCTCCCATCCCTGGGTAAAAGACATAAGCACAGAGAGATTAAAAGAGAGAAAACGCTGCTGCAATCTCTAGAATTTCACTCCTCTAGCTTAAGTGTTAGAATTCTGTTTAAGAGAGGAGAGTGAGTGCTTGTAAGGGTTGTCTCTTAAACCCGGTAAAAGGAGAAGAGGGGTGTAAGAAGGAGGTTGATCTTCGCCTAGTAAAGGAAGATCGTTAGTGGATGTCGGTGGCCTCGACGGAAGACGAATCGGAGGAGTGGATGTAGGTCACGATTGACCGAACCACTATAAACTCCTGTCTTTTCTGGTTTGCATTTTGTTTCCTGCTATTCCCTTACTACAAACCCCTTCAATAGCCTACTGCCTTCAATACATTTACATATTCTTTCAAGCTAAGTTTCCGAAATCGGTTTTACGTCGGAAATGATTTTTTATCGTACGAGAGATTTGACGAAGTTGACGTTTTTATCTGTTGCACTAATTCACCCCTCCCCCCCTCTTAGTGCTCTTGATCCTAACACTAATCTCATATATCAATGCCAAGCATCGTCATTCAAAATCGAAAAATATATTTCATTACAAAGATCATCAATATCAATGGTATATACATTATTTTGTTTTAAGACAATCATAGATGTGTTTTTTGTATAGTTTGCCAATAATATAAGTATTTGATTCAAATCTAATGATGTATCCTTTATCACACAATTGAATAATGCTTAAAAAATTATGCTTTAAGCTATCAACCAACAATACGTCTTCAATCAAAAAGTTAAATTTGTTTCCTATGGTTTCTTTGCCAATGATTTTACCTTTGTTGTTGTTTCCAAATGTGACATACTCTTCGTCTAGGCTAGTGAGCTTAGAGAATTGAGATGGATCTCCAATCATGTGCCTTGAGCATCCACTATCAAGGTACCTCCTCTTGCTCCTAACTTGTGATGGTAAACATTTCTACAAAAGAGTGATTTTTAGGTACCCATTTTATCTCGGGTGCCTCAAAAATCGATCGACTTAACTTATCATTTTGCATGGAGTTTTTTACGGTTCTTTTAGGAACCCAAATCAATTTATGTGAACTACATTTCTTAAACAGACTTTGATAAGCAACATGTCTAAATTTAAAACAAAAGTCGTATTTGTTTTGGGGTGAAACATGCAAAGTTTGGCCTTTAACAAAGATGGTTGGATTTTTATGAGTGTTACTCACAAAGTCGATTTCATCTCTTTTATGAACATGATTCTTACTTGCCAGAATCATGTTTAAGGATTTATTACTTATTTCAAAATTTTCTAAGGTTTCATGTAGTTGTCAATTTTCCATTTTAAGTGTTTCTAATTCATCACATTTTGTGCAAGGAGCTAAACTATCATCATGCTTAATTTTTAATCTATCAAATTCACTAATAAGAGAAGCATGCTCTTTTTTCAATAGTTTATGCTTTTTACTAACTAATTTACATTCATTAAATAAATCATGAAAAATACTTAATAATTCATTAAAAGATAAATGAGCTTCGATCGAGTTACTTACCTCGTCGCCATATGCCATAAATGCATAGTGAGCAACTTCCTCTTTGTTGGTTGGCTCCTCTTCTTCGGATGCACTTGAATCGTCCCAAGTAGCTTTAAGCGCTTTCTTCTTCTTTGGTTGTTTCTTTTTTACTTGGGGACATTTATTTTTTAAATGTCTCGGCTTCTTGCATTCATAGCATATAACTTATTCTTTCTTGGGTTCAATTTTATTTTTAGTGATATTTTTAAATTTATTCCGTTTTATGAATTTTTTTAACCTTCTTGCAAGAGGGCTAAGTCATTATCATAGTCCTCATCACTTGAACTTTCTTTCAAGTGGTATTTATGAGTTCTTAGTGTTATATCCTTCCTGTTTTTTGGAAGATTATTCTCAAGCTCTTCATAAGCATTGCAAGTCATCTCATAGGTCACTAGTGACCCGATAAGTTTTTTGAGAGAGAAGTTATTTAAATTCTTGACCTCTTGAATGACCGTTACTTTAGGGTCTTAACTCTTTGGAAGGGATCTCAAGATTTTATTAACAAGTTTAAAGTTCGAAAAATATTTGCCAAGAGCTTTTAAACTATTGATAACATCCATAAAACGGGTGTACATGTCAACGATAGTTTCACATGGCTTCATCCAAAACAATTCATAAGTATGAACTAAATGACCTTCGACTCCATTACTCTACTAGTGCCTTTGTGAGTGATTTCGAGTGTGTGCCAAATATCAAAAGTCGTTTCACAAATAGATACTCGATTGAACTTATTTTTATCTAAAGCACAAAATAAGGCATTTATAGCCTTGGCATTTAAAGTGAAAGTTTTCTTCTCCAACTCATTCCAATCGTTCATTGGAAGAGAAGACTTTTGGAAGTCATTTTCCACAATGTTCTATAACTTAAAATCCAATAAAATTAGAAAAATCCTTATTCTAGTCTTCTAATAGATGTAATATGTTCAATTAAATATTGGTGGACGTGTAATTGAATGACCCTCTTGGTTGCCAGAAAATGTCATCTCTCTTGGGTTTCAAAGCAAACGAAAGTGACCTTGCTCTAATACCAATTGTTTGGATCAAGAGCGACACTACGAGGGGTGGGGGGTGAATTAGTGCAGCGAAAAAAATTATCAGTTTTGTAAAATATTCATTCGTTGAAAACCAATCTCGAAAAGTGCTTGACCTTAGAGTAAATGAACTAGCAATTAACTTAGAAAGTAATGGCAGTAATGAAAAGTAGAATGAAAATGAGTATATCATAATTTACAGTGGTTTGGTCGTTGTGACCTACATCCACTTCCGATTCCTCCTCTGTCGAGGTCACCGATGTCCACTAATAGTCTTCCTTCAATAGGCAAAGACCAACCACCTCTTTACAGTGCTTTCTCCTTTTCATGGGTTTAAGAGATAATCCTTACAAGCCTCACACATCTCTTGAATGATCATAACACTAGAAAGGAAAGAGAAGGACTCTTTGCACTTTTACAATACTTTGACACCCCAAGACTTCAATATTTTGTTCAACTTTTGTGCCCTTTCATGCAAAAAAGGGTGGGGTATTTATAGGTCCCAATGACTTCAGAAATGGAGCAAAAAAATGTCATATCCCTGGATTTCAAGGTATAGGCGGTACCACCGTCATTATTGGGCGGTACCACCGCCTAATACTCTGACACTAGGCGATACCATCGCTTAACAAAGCTCGGAGACTGAGCTCTAGTGGTACC
The DNA here is from genome assembly GCA_900464855.2 of Musa schizocarpa. Taxonomy (NCBI): domain Eukaryota; kingdom Viridiplantae; phylum Streptophyta; class Magnoliopsida; order Zingiberales; family Musaceae; genus Musa; species Musa schizocarpa. The sequence goes on from LS990922.1 coordinate 14,282,868, forward strand.
ATAGCCTGACAAGGTAGTACCACCGCCTGACAGCATTAACTGTTGACGGTACCACCGTCTGGTAGCATTAACTGTCGGTGGTATCACCGCCCAGACCACTTGGGAGATTGAGTCTGCAGGTTGTGCCACCATCGACCGTGACTTCAAGTGCTAAATGGGCTGTTCAATCGGCCCAGTTCAGCCCTATTAAGGGCCTAATTAGCCCCTAACTAAGGTAGTGGGATTACCTCCCAATCCTAAATCAACTTAAGGTCTAACTACGATAATTAAGATATCTAAACAGGCAATCTCTGTTTGATATGTCGATTGTTCTTTCAGCGATCTTCTGACGAACTTCTGACGAACTTCTAGCGATCTTCCGATAAACTCTCGGCAAGCTCCCGACGAAATCTTAGTGAACTTCTAATAAACTTCCGACACATCATCCGAATTTTCGACGTATCTTTGGCTCTGGCCCAACATATGCTTTATGCCTTACCGCTATCGTAGTTAATCCTGCACAGCTATCTCAATATATAGATTAGATCAAATAATTTATCAATTGATTTCATCAACAAAATTCAAGAATCAATAATCTCTCCCTTTTTTATGATGATAATTAATTGATGATGGAGTTAACCTTAATTCCCCCTATCTATATACCATACTTGAGAAAAGATACTCTTGAATTCAAGGAATTTGAATTCAGGTATCAAACCGATAAATTATATTCATTTAAACTTATCAACATGCACATCATGAAACTTATCATGATTTACCAATTCAGAATACAATATCACGTATTTATCAATAAAAAATGATGTCAAGGCTTGACATCCATTTTCAAGTCCAATTATGATAGACAATCATCATTTTCCATTATGATACGAATTTCAAATATCAAATTTAGCAAGATGACAATTCTTGATAAAAGATAACAATTCATCATTTCGAGGCATGATATCGATTGTAAATAGCAAGTTAAGCTCATGATACCATATCATAATTATCGACAATTATCATTCATGAAACATTTCAAGTATCTACAATGCATATGAAATACATTTTGATATGTTTCAAGTATTTGTGATGTGTTGTGACGTATTTGATGATTCCAATTATATTTCAACCATACACAAAATATTCAAGCATTTACGATAAGATACATTTTATACATTTCTTTCAAACATTCATAATATCAATTTGTCATCAATTTGTCATATTTCTCCCCCTTTGTCATCAACAAAAAGGAGAACCATTCAACAATGCAAGTGTGGTAAACAAAATTAAGCAAGGGCTTTATCCAAGCCATAAAGGAAGGCAAGCAAAAACTTTGTATGATAACCTTTTTTGGATAAGCTAATATTTTTACTCAAGGGCTTTTTGGTTCTTCTTAAGATGTGCAAGTTTCTTTCTTCCTTTGTAGAATCCATTAAGAACCAAATTTATGAAATCATTTGAACCAAGTCAAATTCAAAATAATAAATGAGTTTCATTAAATCATGCTTCAATTTTAACAAAGAGAATGGATTCATGAAACGGATCAAGATATCCATGTGAAATCAAATCGCCATTCTTGCAAGTAATCATCACACACCAAAAATTTATAAAATTCATCTTTCATGAGAAGAGCAAGGAAGAATTCATGGGAGAGGAGAATCACGAATAAAACTTCATAAATTAAATCTGTTTCTCATTGTAAATTCACAAGAGTGAAATCCGTGAGAGATGTATTTGTCAATGAATTCCATGAGTGAAGTGATTAAGTGTATCAAAAATCATTAAGTGATGGAGGAAGTGTATGAAGCAAATTTGATACCAAGTTAAGAGGAAGATAAAAACAAAATAAATTCATGAAAGCTCCATTCATGAGATGAATTAAGAGGAAGATAGTCTGGAAAAGAAACACAACAAACTCATGCATTTTGTGTCTTCTAATAAAATCAAAATGTTCTTCATTTAATGGTTTTGTAAATATATCAGCTAATTGATGTTGCGTATCAATAAACTCTAAAGATTTTCCATGATTATTAATATGATCTCTTATGAAATGTTGCCTAATGTCAATATGTTTACTTCTAAAGTATTGAATATAATTTTTTGTTAAACATATTGCACTCGTGTTATCATATTTTATAGGAATATTCTTAAGGTGAATCTTATAATTTTCTAATATATTTTTCATCAATACAACTTATGCATAATATGCACTAGTCGCTATGTATTTGGCTTCGGTTGTAGATAGGGCAACTGAGTTTTGTTTCTTGGAAGACCAAGATTTTGATGATGAAACTAATTGATTGTGTTTAGATATTTAACTGCATTTTGAGTGATGCAGGTCTACTCGATCAGGATTAGACAATTGACGCAGGAGGAATTGACGTTGCATCGGAGGAGATCACGTTAGGATATTGGACGGCATAAGGCTTCGGACGTCGGGCATCGGGCCAAGGAGAGCGGAATTGCGCCAAGGATATCGGGGTTGCGGAAGTCAACCGCCGATTGGGCAACAAGCCGTAAGAGAGGACGATGCACTGAAGAATCGGACGAAGCGCCAACCAATGATGTGCCGGGCAACAGAATTTCAATTCATGCTGTAATAATTGTCTAGATCGAAGTAGAGTTTTAGTTTGTGTGTGCAGGAATAACTACGATAACGACAAAGACATAAAGGGAAACAAAGTGTCGGAGTCAAGCGCGAAGGATTTGTTGGGAGTTCGAGAGTTCGACGGAAGTTCGAAGGTTCATCGGGAATGCTGTCGGAACTAGCCAAGAATGAGTAGGGAGCTTGTCGAAGGGTTTTTTGGAAGCTCGCCGGAAGGTTCGTTGGAAGTTCGCAGAGCTCGCCGAGAAAGATTGAAGCTCGCCGAAGAAGCTCATTGGAACTTACCAAGATCAAATCGTGAAGTCTAGGAGCTTGCCGGGAGTCCGTAGAATGGTTTCCGAGAGTTTATCGGAAGACTGCCAGAAGTTCGCCAAAAGCTCACTGAAAGAAGTCTTTACTTGCGGACTTTGTAATAGCTTAGGGAATGTCTTTAAATTCGTAGTTAGCATGTTAATTAGAGTTAGGATTAGGTGTTAATCCTATAACCCAAGTAGGGGCCAATTGGGCCCGAGTTCGGACTGGTTTGGGCCAAGTTTTGAGCCCAACTAGTGAGTCGAAACACTGTAGGCGGTGGCACCGCCCAGAACCCGAGAACTGGGCTATGGCACCATTGGACTGAGCGGTGGCACCGCCCAGCACCCGAGAGATCGGGCGGTGGCATCGCCACCGACAGGCGGTGGCACCGCCAGCCTCGGAAACCTAAGAGAATACAAATTTTGGAGCCCAAATTTGAATCCTCTTGTGGCCTATAAATACCCCTCAATTTTCAACTAAGAACACAACCTTTTGAAGAGCAATAGTTTGGGTTAAGAGTCTTAGAATAGTCTTAGCAAGTCTTGTTTTTCATATTGCTTAAGTGTTCACCTCCTCCCATCTTGTTGAAAAGAATTGTAAGAGTGTGAACCACTTGTAAAGGTTGTAAGAGGGGTATTAGTCCTTCCCCTACAAGAGATTTGCTAGTGGAAGTTGGGAGCCTCTTCGAAGAAGGCTTCGCAAGTGGATGTAGGTCATTTTGACCGAACCACTTTAAAACTGCTGTGTTATCTGGTTTGCATCCTACTCTTGCCATTTACATACTGCAAACTTCTCTACTTAGTCACTACGCTTTCATACGCTTCTAAGTTATCAAGCTTCTAAAATCGGTTTTCATTGATATTGCTTTTTATCATACGAAAGATTTTTTAAAACTGAAGTTTTAATCCGTTGCACTAAATCACCCCCCCTCTTAGTGCCGCTCTGATCCTAACAATTGGTATCAGAGCCCGGTATTTCTCATTTCGGATTTACACTCGAGAGAAATGGCTCTTCATGGCTTTTAAGAGGGCTTATCGGTTGTTCGTCCACCGTTGTTTAACGGATTGGACTACACTTATTGGAAAACTCGAATGAGAGTTTTCTTGATTTCTATGAATTTGGATTTATGGAATATCGTTGAAAATGATTTTCAACTTTCCTCTAAACCGATGAACGAATGGTCAGATTTGGAGAATAAGTATTTTTCTTTAAATGCAAAGGCTATGAATGCCTTATTTTGCGCTTTGGATAAAAATGAGTTCAATCGGATATCTACATGCAAAACGGCTTTTGATATTTGGCGAACACTTGAAATCACGCACGAGGGAACTAGTAGAGTCAAAGACTCGAAAGTTAACATTTTATTACATGATTTTGAGCTTTTTCGAATGCAACCAAGCGAGACTATTGGCGACATGTACACCCGTTTCACGGATGTCGTCAATAATCTAAGAGTTCTTGGTAAATCTTTTTTGAATTTTGATCTCGTAAGCAAGATCTTAAGATCCCTTCCAAAAGGTGGGATCCTAAAATAACCGCAATACAAGAAACAAAAGATTTAAATATTTTTCCACTTGAAGAACTAATTGGCTCATTGATGACATATGAAATAGTGCGCAATGCACATGATAAACACGATGAACACTTGAACCACCTTCCAAAGAATAGGAAGGATTTGGAACTCCGGAAAAATGAATACCACTTGAGCGATGACTCAAGTGATGAGGACAATTATGAACTTAAACTTCGAACACTAAATCTTAATAAGTTTATTAAAAAAAAATTTAAAATAAACAATGAACTTGAACGGAGGAAGAGGCCAAAGAAAAGGAAGGCACCCAAGGATGAATCAAGAACTTCCAAAGGTGAAACGACAAATTGGGCTTTGACAGGCTTCGACTACAAGGTAAGTAACTCAACTCTCTTGAATTATTTTGAAATTACTTAAAGTCTTTAATGAGTGCTTAATTTAGATAGTAGGAATAGGAAATAAAAAATTATTTTTCAAAAATTATATCATGCTTTTCTTTTTAGCATCTTTAAAAAATTAAAAATTTGATCATGAAAAATATATTGCTAAGGTTTCATGCATGTTATGTTTTGAAATGTTGAATGATGTATGCAACGTTAGGCATGATAATTATATGATATGTGATAATGCTTAGGATTAATCCATGCATGTGTATTTTGATGATTTTATGTCATGCATGAGTCTTTGAAGTATATGTTGATTTGAAACTCTCATTTTAGATTAACATGTTTTTGGTCTAATCGTTTTTATGACAAATTAAGATAACATAGTACATGTACATCTATGTATGAATTTCTTGATAGTCTTTTGATGATAGATGTGTTTGGTCTTGATGGTTTCATAACAAAACTTATGTTTTGATTTTAAATGATGATACATGTTTTTACAAAAGACTTGAATACCCTCACATGAAATCAATTGTATGAAATGGAAATGAATTTTCTATCCTATTGAGATTAATGAATTTATTGAAAAATAAATTAGCGTATCATGCTTTTGGTCTTAATGATTTCTCTTGAACATACTTTTTGGAATCATGCTTGATGATTTGTTTTACGAAATTTACCTTTTTGTCTTAAATGTTGACACTTGTTTAATTAGAGGTAAAGGCATACTTATAAGAAGCAAATCATATGAATAAAAATTTATAAAAATGAAATGCGATCCTCTATCTTATCGACTTTTCAATAAATCTATGCTTGTCATATATGAATTTATTGAATGCGACTTTGGGGATGATTTCGGATTTCACAAATGCTTGATTCATACTTATGACATGAGATAATTGAATTCTTGACTTACTCTTTATATGGCTTGAAAATAGATGTCTAAAATCTTGCTTGATGAGTTGTTTTATAAGATTTTGCCTTTACGTCTTGAACTTTCATGCTTATCTTGATTTGGCTTATAATTCTTAGATGAAAAAGAATCATTTAAAAAATGCTTTTCCCATCTGATCGAGATTAATGATTTCATGATATTTTGTGAATCTCGAAATTGATTTTGATGACTTGATTATGAATTTCAAGTTAACGATTTGATTTGAATGAGTTTTATCTAAATCATAATCTTGATCTTGCAAAATTGAAGTCACAAATAATATCTTTTGGTATTCATGAATTGATACTCACAATATGAAAGTATTGGTATTCATGACTTGAATTGGATTGAAACATTGCATGCTTAAATTAATCATTCTCCTATGTTTCAAAAATTCTTTAAACGCCTTATGTGATGATTAAAAATTAATTTGCTTTATGATAAATCTATGTATAAAATTTTGATGATGAGATTTTTGATGAATTTGGTGATTTGAATTTGAATGAGTTTGTATTCGAATTATGATGATGAGATTTTTTTTTAATCACAATCTCTTCTTTGTACACCTACAATTTTTGTTATTTATAAAAAGAAGAGATTTGATAAAATGAATCATTATTGACTTATTGTTCGGTATCATGAATACTTTATTATCATACATGAAAATAGTGATAAATATCTTGAAAATAAATGTTTGTATCTTGTTAGATGATTTTACATTTTGTGTATGATGAGTTATAGTGATGATTGAAACAATGATTGAAATGATATGAATGATGATTTGGAATCATGCATATAATGATGAGTTTATATGATTTGAAAATATATATGATGATTTGGTATTATGCATGCAATAATGATGCACGCAATGATGAAATATTTATGATAAAATTATTATTTTGATATTCATGACTTGAATCTTCCTTTCTTTTTGCCAATGATAAAGGGAGAGAAAGAGTTGCTAATGTGCTATCTTGAATTGATGTAAAGGGTCATCTCAAAGAGAAATTAGCTACCTTGCACAAGTCAAGAAAATACAAAAACTTTCTTACTTTCTTGCACATCTAAAGAAAAGATACAAATGTAACACTTGCCGAATTGTTTGCTTGCCTCATGTAAAACATGGTCTCTTGCTAGTTTGGTATTTTGTTAAGGAAGCAAGAATCATGAGCTTACACAAGAAAGCTATCTTGCATTTGCTTTCGAAATTTTTACTTGCTTTTATGTAGTAAAACTTGCATATCGTAAAAATTTCCTAGCTCGATCATTTCATTGAAAGAACTTGCTATCATGAACACTACCAATGAATTACAAATCTTGCAATCTAAAGTGAAGCAAAGAATTGCTATCTCGAAAGAAGCAAAAAAATGTAAAACTTAGAAAACTTATAATATAATTGCTCTTGCCATGCTTTGTATCAAAAATAGGTTGATATCCTCAAAAGCATCACATTAATTTTTTTAGTGTATTGCAATGTATCACATGTATCGCAAATTGAAATTTTTGAGACTATTATCTTAAATTTTTTAGTGTATTGCAATGTATCACATGTATCGTAAATTGAAATTTTTGAGACTATTATCATATCATGTTTAACAATTGATGTCTTTCATGATATGATTTATTTGCACTGTTGTCTTGTTTGTATCATGTGATGATTGAAATATTGATTGATGCAAATTCATAGTTTATGTAAAAGTCTAAATCATTGGTTCCTCTCCTTCTTTTTGGTAATGACATAGGGGGAGAAAGATTGCTAGCTCAAGGCAAATGCTGGTTAGCTTGTACTCTTCCCTTCTTTTCGAGAAAAACAAAGGGGAGAAAACTTTTGCTAGTTAGAACATGCAAAGAAAAGCAGAGTGCAATCTTGCACAAGAAGCAAGTGTTGAATTGCCATGATTGAACTTAAGAATCTTGCTATGCTTTTGTGATTATATGTTGTGATGAAAATCTAGCTTCAAGTTGCAAAAACTTACATATCTTTTAAAATAGCTAGAGCTACTTCTCATTTTTGTTGATGACATAGGGGGAGAAGTATATTGATGACTTCATGCATTGAATTGAATATTTTATATTTACATGATGGTTTAAATGTTTTTCATAACATGTGATGAATGTTACTTGGATTTTGGATAATCCAAGTGTTTTATCAATGGCATATTGATAGGGGGAGTTTGGTTAAACTCCGGGGAGTTACGGTTAACTCTGTTAGTCAACAATTAGTTGTCATCATAAAAAAGAGGGAGATTATTGAATCTCGGATTTTGATGATGAAACTAATTGATTGTGTTTAGAAATTTAACTGCATTTTGAGTGATGCAGGTCTACTCGATTAGACAATTGACGCAGGAGGAATTGACGTTGCACCGGAGGAGATCACGTTAGGATATTGGACGGCAGAAGGCTTCGGACTACGGGCATCGGGCCAAGGAGAGCGGAATTGTGCCAAGGATATCGGGGTTGCGGAGGTCAACCACCGATTAGGCAACAAGCCACATGAGAGGACGATGCACTGAAGAATCAGACGAAGCGCCAACCAATGATGTGCCGGGCAACAAAATTTCAATTCATGCTGTAATAATTGTCTAGATCGGAGTAGAGTTTTAGTTTGTGTGTGCAGGAATAACTACGATAACGACAAAGACATAAAGCGAAACAAAGTGTTGGAGTCAAGCGCGAAGGATTTGTTGGGAGTTCGAGAGTTCGACGGAAGTTCGAAGGTTTGTTGGGAATGCAATCGAAACTAGCCAAGAATGAGTAGGGAGCTTGCCGAAGGTTTCGGAAGCTCGCCGGAAGGTTCGTTGGAAGTTCGCAGAGCTCGCCGAGAAAGATCGAAGCTTACTGAAGAAGCTCGTTGGAACTTACCAAGATCAAATCATGAAGTCTAGGAGCTTGCCGGGAGTCCGCAGAATGGTTTCCGAGAGTTTATCGGAAGACCGCCAGAAGTTCGCCAAAAGCTCGCCGAAAGAAGTCTTGACTTGCGGACTTTGTAATAGCTTAGGGAATGTTTTTAAATTTGTAGTTAGCATGTTAATTAGAGTTAGGATTAGGTGTTAATCCAATAACCCAAGTAGGGGCCAATTGGGCCCGAGTTCGGACTGGTTTGGGCCAAGTTTGGAGCCCAACTAGTGAGCTGAAACACTGTAGGCGGTGGCACCGCCCAGAACCCGAGAACTGGGCGGTGGCACTGCTGGACTGAGCAGTGGCACCGCCCAGCACCCGAGAGATCGGGCGGTGGCACCGCCAGCCTCGGAAACCCAAGAGAATTCAAATTTTGGAGCTCAAATTTAAATCCTCTTGGCGCCTATAAATACCCCTCAATTTTCAGCTGAGAACACAACCTTTTGAAGAGCAATAGTTTCGGTTAAGAGCCTTAGAATAGTCTTAGCAAGTCTTGTTTTTCATATTGCTTAAGTGTTCACCTCCTCCCATCTTGTTGAAAAGAATTATAAGAGTGTGAACCACTTGTAAAGGTTGTAAGAGGGGTATTAGTCCTTCCCCTATAAGAGATTTGCTAGTGGAAGTTGGGAGCCTCTTCGAAGAAGGCTTCGCAAGTGGATGTAGGTCATTTTGACCAAACCACTTTAAAACTGCTGCATTATCTGGTTTGCATCCTACTCTTGCCATTTACATACTGCAAACTTCTCTACTTAGTCACTACGCTTCCATACGTTCTAAGTTATCAAGCTTCTAAAATCGGTTTTCATTTATATTGCTTTTTATCGTACAAAAGATTTTTTAAAACCGAAGTTTTAATTCGTTGCACTAATTCACCCCCCCCTGTTAGTGCCGCTCCGATCCTAACACAAGAGACAAGTGCATAACCTAAGAATTGATATGTTCCGGATATGCTTTTCTATCTATTCTACATCCAGCAAAATCCGCATTAGTATAAATAATTAATTTAAAGTTTTCAGATTTTGGATACCATAATCCTATATTAGTAGTTCTTTTAAGATATTTAAGAATTCTTTTAACTACTTTAATATGAGATAGCTTAGGATTAGATTGAAACCTAGCACAAAGTCCTACGCTAAACATGATATCCAATCTAGTTGCGATGAGGTATAGTAAACTACCTATCATACCCCTATAAACTTTTTGATCAAAGCTTTCTCCACTTTCGTCAATGTCTAACTTAGCGGAGGTACTCATAGGAGTATTAATAGCCTTTGAATTATCCATATTAAACTATTTTAGTAAGTGTAACACATATTTTGTTTGACTAAGAAAAATACCATCACTAAGTTGTTTGATTTATAAGCCTAAAAAGAAAGTTAGTTACCCATTAAACTCATGTCAAACTCTTAGCTCATACTCTTGGCAAATGATTCGCATAAGGATTCATTTGTAGAACCAAAAATAATATTATCAACATAAATTTGAATAAGAAAATTATTTTTAAAATTTTTAATAAACAATGTAGTATCAACCTTGCCTTTAGAGAAATTATTTTGGATAAGGAAGGAGTTTTCTCGTACCAAGCCTTGGGGCTTGTTTTAATTCATAGAGAGTTTTAGTTAATTTAAATATAAGATTGTTTTAATTCATAGAGAGTTTTAGTTAATTTAAACACAAGATTCTGAAAATTATCATTCTCAAATTCGGGAGGTTGTTCAACGTAAACTTCTTCGGAAATAAAACCATTAAGAAAAACACTTTTGACATCCATTTGAAATAACTTAAAATTATTAATATTAGCATAGGCAAGTAGCATACTTATAGCTTCTAATCGTGCCACAAGAATGAATGTTTCATCATAATTGATACCTTCTTCTTGGTTGAAACCTTTGTCCACTAATCTAACCTTATTTCTAACCACGATACCAAATTCATCTTGCTTGTTTCTAAAAACCCATTTAGTACCAATAACTAAATGGTCATTTGGCCACAGAACAAGCTTCCACACCTCGTTTCTCTCATATTAGTTCAACTCTTCTTGCATTATGATAACCCATGAATTATATTTTAAGGCCTCGTCAATGCATTTAGGTTCAATTTGAGAAATAAAAGCGGTATTGACACAAAAATTTTTAAGAGAAGATTGAGTTTGCACAACTTTTGATGTGTCTCCTATGATTAGCTCCTTAGGATGAGCATCTACATACTTCCATTCCTTGGGTAAGGATGTTTCGGAAGAAGATGTATCTAAGTTGCTAATTGGAGGAGAGGATTCATTTAAATTCAAAGCATCAAAATTAAAATCATCATCAAACTTATTTTTCTTAAATTCGGAAACTTCATTAAAGATAACATGAATAGACTCTTCTATAACCAAAGTTCTTTGTTAAAGATACGAAAGACTTTAGAAATAAAAGAATAGCCAAGAAAAATCTCTTCATCGGATTTTGCATCAAACTTTCCTACGGCTTCTTTTTCATTTAAAATAAAACATTTACAACCGAAAACTTTAAAATATGAAACATTGGGTTTTTTGTTATTTCATAATTCATAAGGAGTTTTGGAAAGTACTGGTCTTACTAGAACCCTATTCATAACATAGCATGTCGTATTAACGATTTTGGCCCAAAAATATTTGGGTTAGCTATATTTGTTCAACATGGTTCTTGTTATTTCTTATAAAATTTTATTTTTTCTTTCTACTACTCCATTTTGTTGAGGATTTCTTGGAGTAGAGAAATTATGGTTGTATCCATTAGATTCACAAAAATTTTGTAAATTATGGTTTTGAAATTCGCCACCGTGATCACTCTGATTTGATGAAATCATAAAGCTTTTTTCATTTTGAACAAGTTTACAAAACTTAGAAAAATACCTAAACCAATCACTTTTGTGTGATAAAAGTATGTCCTAAGTGTATCTACTATAATCGTCCATAATTACAAAAGCATATTTACTACCTCCTAAGCTTGATGTATTAATTGGTCCAAACAAATCCATATGGAACAATTGCAATGGTCTAGAGGTGCTTATTTGATTATTTGGTTTGAAACTATCTTTTATTTGTTTTCCTAATTGACATGCATCACACACATTATCTCTAACAAACTTAATATTAGGAATATCTCTTACAAGTTTTTTGGATGAGATTTGAGAGATTGGTTTCATACTAGAATGTCCTAATCTCCTATGCCAAAGCCAAGCATCTATCATTCAAAATTGAAAAACACATTTCATTACAAAGATCATTAATGTCAATAGTGTATACATTATTTTATTTTAGGGCAATCATATATATATTTTTATATGGTTTTCAATAATGCAAGCATTGGATTCAAATCTAATGATGTATCCGTTATCACATAATTGACTAATGCTCAAAAGATTATACTTTAAGCCTTCAACCAATTACACATCTTCAATCTAAAAGTTGAATTTGTTTCTTATGGTTCATTTGCTTTGTTATTGTCTCCGACGGTGACATACCCTTCGTCTAGGCTAGTGAGCTTAGAGAATTGGTATGGATCTCCGGTCATATGCCTTGAGTATCCACTATTAAGATACCACATCTTACTTCTAGCTTATGATGGTAAATATTTCTACAAAAAAGGGTGATTTTTAGGTACCCATTTGACATTGAGTGCCTAAAAAATCGACCGACTTAACTTATCATTTTGCATGGAGTTCTTTACGGTTCCTCTAGGAAACCAAATCAATTTATGTGGACTACATCTCTTAAATGGACATTGATAAGCAACATGTCCAAATTTGTAACAAAAGTCGCATTTGTTTCGGGGTGAAACATGCAAAGTTGGGCCTTTAACAAAGATGGTTGAATTTTTATGAGTGTTACTCACAAAGCCAATTCCATCTCTTCTATGAACATAATTCTTACTTGCAAGAATCATGTTTAAGGATTTGTTACCTATTTCAATTTTTCTAAGGTTTCATATAGCATATAGTTGCAAATTCTCCATTTTAAGTGTTTCTAATTCATCACATTTTGTGCAAGGAGCTAAACTATCATCATGCTCAATTTTTAATCTATCAAAATCACTAACAAGAGAAGCATACTCTTTTTTCAACAGTTTATACTTTTTACTAACTAATTTACATTCATCAAATAAATCATAAAAAATAATTAATAATTCATCAAAAGATAAATAAGCTTCGATCGAGTTACTTACCTCATTATTATATGCCATTAATGCATAGTAAGCAACTTGCTCTTTGTTGGTTGGCTCCTCTTCTTCGGATGCACTTGAGTCGTCCCAAGTTGCTTTAAGTGCTTTCTTCTTCTTTGGTTGCTTCTTCTTTACTTAAGGACATTCATTTTTAAAATATCCTAGCTTTTTGCATTCATAGAATATAACTTGTTCTTTCTTAGGCTCAATTTTATTTTTAGTGTCATTTTTAAATTTATTTATTTTTATAAATTTTTTGAACCTTCTTGTCAAGAGTGCCAAGTTATCATCATAGTCCTCATTACTTGAACTTTATTTCAAGTGGTCTTTATACGTTCTTAGTGTCATATTCTTCATATTCTTTGGAAGGTTATTCTCAAGCTCTTCATAAGCATTGCAAGTCTATAGGTCATTAGTGACCCGATAAGTTCTTCGAGAGGGAAGTTATTTAAATCCTTAGCAACTTGAATGACAATTATGTATTGGAAGGGATCTTAAGATTTCATTAACAAGTTCAAAGTTCGAAAAATATTTGCCTAGAGCTTTTAAAGTATTGACGACATTCGTAAAACAGGTGTACATATCAACAATAGTTTCGCTTGGCTTCATCCGAAACAATTCATAAGTATGAACTAAAAGATTTATCTTTGACTCCTTTACTATACTAGTGTATTAGCGAGTGATTTCGCATGTATACCAAATATCAAAAGTCGTTTCACAAATAGACACTCGATTGAACTCATTTTTATCTAAAGCATAAAACAAGGCATTCATAGCCTTGGCATTTAAAGCGAAAGTCTTCTTCTCCAACTTATTCCAATCGTTCATTGGAAGAGAAGTCTTTTGAAAGCCATTTTCCATAATGTTTCATATTTCAAAATCAATAAAAATTAGAAAAATCCTCATTCTAGTCCTCCAATAGGTGTAATCCGTCCCATTGTATATGGGTGGACGTGTAATTGAATGACCCTCTTGGTTGCCAGTAAATGTCATATATCTTGGGTTTCAATCCAAACGAGAGTGACCTTGCTTTGATACTAACTGTTAGGATCAAGTTGGCACTAAGAGAGGGGGGGTGTGTGAGTTAGTGCAGCGGATAAAATTATATTGGTTCAAAAATCTTTCATTCAATTAAAACCGATTTCAGAAAGATGTTAAATTTAAACACGTTTGTAAGAATGTGTAGCAAAAGTAATGAGGAAGTAAAGCTATTTGCAATAAAGATAAACAGCAAAACAGAAATGCAAACCATTTTATAGTGGTTCGGTCGTCGTGACCTACATCTACTCTACCGATTCCTCTTCCGTCAAGGCCATCGGCATCCACTAATGATCTTCCTTCAATAGGCAAAGATCAACTACCCTTTCACACCTATTTTCTCTTTTTCACAGGTTTAGGAGACAACCTTTACACCCCCACTTGCTCCTCTCTTAAACTGCACAAACACTTAGAGTTTTTAGAGGAGTTCTCACAAGATTACAATAGCGGTTTTGTTTCTTTTTACTCTTAATTCTTGTGTACATTAACCAAGGATGATAGGGGTGTTTATAGGCCTTAACTGGATTCAAACTTGGAGCTTAAAAGTGTCTCATCCTGAGTTTTCTAGGTTCTAGCGGTACCACCACTTGTGTTGGGTAGTACCATCGCCTAGTCTAACGGTACCACTGCCTAGCACCTTGCCACTGGGCAGTACCACCACCCAGTATGGCAATACCGTTGCTTGATAGTCTCTCGGAGATTTTGTCTGGGTGGTACCACCACCCAAACCGGTGGTACCACCGCCTAACACAGTCTACGAGACTATGTCATAGTTTCACCTGTTGGGTCACTGTTTGGGCCTTTCACTTGGCCCAACATAGCCTAACCTTGGACCCAACTGGCCCCTAATTGTGTTAATCCAATTCCAACCCAATTAAACCTAAAACCTACTTCGATCTAGACAATTATTATAAAGCTAATCAAATATTATCCCGCATGTCATTGATTCATCGACGCCTCATCTGATTCTTCGGCGCATCGTCCTCTCTTGCGGCCTATTGCCCAATCGGCCAATTGACCTCCAAACTCTGATTTTCTTGGCACAATTTTCGCTCTTCTTGGCCTGATGCCCAATCCCATAACCGAAGGTCTTCTGTAGATACGTCAATCGATCCTCCGGCTCGACGTCCAATCTTCTGACAGTTCCACTCTAGCCCAATATGATTCTTCTTACTTTTAATTGTCTCTCCCCGGTCGAAACTTCCCGCATCACTCAAAATGCAGATCAAATCATAACAGTATCAATTAGTTTTATCATCAAAATCCGAGATTCAACAATGTCGATTGTTCTTTCGACAAGCAATCTTTGTCTGGTATGTCGATTGTTCTTTCGGCGATCATCCGGTGAACTTCTCAAAAGGTAATCCCACGAAGTTGAGTTATGATTGGGAGGTAATCCCACTAACTCAGTTAGGGGACAACTAGGCCCTTAACAAGGCTGAATTGGGCTAGTTGAACAGCCCATTCAGCTCCAGAAGTCACGACCGACGGTGGCACCGCTAGGACCGATGGTGGCATCGCTTGGGACTCAGTCTCCTAGGTGCTCTAGGCGGTGGTACCATCGATAGTTATAAACTATCAAGCGATGGTACTGCCTGTTAGGTAGTGATACCGCTAGAGCTCAATCTACGAGAGCTCTATAAAGCGGTGGTACTATTTAGTGTTAGAGTGTCAAACGATGGTACCACCTAGTATTGGCAGTGGTACCGCTAGTACCCTGAAAATCTGAGATAAGACACTTTTTGACTCCAATTTTGAAACCATTGAGGCCTATTAATACCCCATCCTTTTCTGCATGAAAGGGCAACAAAAGTGCAATCAAAGTGTGAAAAAATTCTAAGTGTTGGAGTGTTGAAAGTGTTGTAAAAGTGAGAAGAGTCCTCCTCATCCCTCTCCTTAGCTTTGTAATCATCCACGAAGAGGTGTGAGGCTTGTAAAGGTTATCTTCTAAACCTGTGAAAAAGAGAAAGCACTGTAAAGAGGTGGTTAGTCTTCGGCTATCGAAGGAAGACCATTAGTGGACGCTGGTGACCTCAACGAAGGAGGAATTAGAAGTTGATGTAGGTCACAACGACTGAACTACTATAAATTCTGCTGCGCTCATTTCCATTCTTTTTTTCATTACTACCATTACTTTATAAGTTAATTGCTAGTTCATTTACTCTAAAGTTAGTGCCACTCTTGATCCTAACACCAACATCTCAAGAACACTTGAGACCCATCGAACCATCGACTAAGGGGGCACTTAGCTCATCAACCATGGAATTCAGTAAACCACTCCACCACTCTACCCTACTTGAATCCAAGGCCTAATTAGTGGATTTTGTTAGGATCGAGTCGGCACTAAGAAGGGGAGTGAATTAGTGCATATGTAAAATTTCATCGATAATTCAAAATTTCGTACGATAAAACCATATCAAAAAGTGTTTAACTTTAAAAACGTTCGTAAGAGTGTGCAGCTAAAGTAATAAGGAAGTAAAGCAGTTGTAAAGTAAGTAAATAGTAGCGAAAAAAGAAATCATACCAATTTATAGTGGTTCGGTCATTGTGACTTACATCCACTACCTATTCTTCTTTCATCGAGGCCATCGACATCTACTAATGATTTTTCTTCAATGGGTAAGGACCAACTACCCTTACAACTCTATTCTCCTTTTGATATACTTAGAAGAGAACCTTTACACCCCCACTCACTCCTCTCTTAAATAGAAATTAATACTTAGACTAGAGGAGGAGAATTTTTATAAGATTACAATAGAGTTTTCCCTTGTTTTTGTTCTCAGTTCTTATGTTTACTGAGTAGGGATAAGAGGAGTATTTATAGGCCCCAAATGGATTCAAATTTGGAGCCAAAACTAGTCATATCTTAGGTCTTTAGGGTACTAGTGATACCACCACTAGTATTGGGCGGTACTACCTCTTGACACTCTAATACTGGGTGATACCACCGTCTAGTTTAGTGGTACTACTATTGGGAAATCTTGGGGGCGACATCACATGCGCAGTGGAAGAATAAGAAAACAAAATCCCCGATTCCCAAAGAGATGTTCGTCGCCGTGCGAAGATTGGTGCGCAAAATCCGCGAAACTTAAAATTGTGTATAGAGTAGATTATGTTACCTAGGGAGATCGTATATCCCTGTTTCCTTGCAGATCTTTAGGAGAGGATGAAGGAGGTCAAGCGTCCTCCTCTCTAGTGGTGATCCACATAGCAGGGCTGCGACGACGCTCCTCAAAACTCCAGGCCTGCTCTGAGGTGGAGAGGGGGAGGAGAATATGAGAGGCAAGCAAAGGCTCTAGCCTATGAGGCTCTGAATCCCTCCTATTTATAGAGGTCCCTTGTCAAACCCTAATGGATCCTCGCCTAGTGGGTATTGGATCTGCATCCAATAACCCAAGCCTTTTAGATTAGTGGATCTCTATCCAATAATCTCTTATGGGCTCTTATTGGATCTTGTCCATGGGATCCAATAATTCAGAGGCTTATTGGATATCCAATAAGACAAGGGCTCCGTCGGATATCTCATATCCGAACCTCTACTCATCGCAATGCCTACCATATGTGTGTGACCCTCTAGGCCCAATATCGAGCTGGTCGTGAGTCAAACCTATCAGAACTTCTACTAACTCAGTAAATTATTATCTCTGTAATAATTCACTCAACTTATCGACTACGGACGTACTAGGCCACTAAGTCGTAGTCCCCAGACGATACAGGGGAATCCAATCCATTGGACCTGTCGTCCTCAGTTACCGTGTACCTATAGTCCATCATCCATCTAATATCTGGGGGCCGTATATCGAGCATGGTGTTTGTGGGACCCATATGATTTCTACTTGAGTCTTGCTCTAATCAGTTCTTAGGAGAACTCTTTCTCTCACAACACAAATGACCCTAGCTAGGATTTGTCGAGCAAGAACACATGAGATATTTCTCTCATGGCCTTGAGAGTGGATGATCATTATCGACACTCAATAGCCCTCGTGGGTCAACTACCACTCCCAATGACCAGTTGTACTAGATGGGGACGACCAAACCTATAAGTGCGGTATCAAAGAGTGGAGCACTCATACAGGACATCCTTGGTGTCTCAAGTCTAAGGACAAGATACACCACTAGGACTGACGGAATCATTTGTCGACAATAAGGCATCATCAACCATCGGCAAGCAGATCAATAAGTGAACTCATTCTCAATGAGCACTGTACTATATCCTTAGTGTCCCTACATGAGCAGACTATGAGACCGGTTGCATCTATCATATGGGGTATCTGACACACCGGTTTGTCCGATTATCGATGTCCCTCTCGAGTAACCTATGACCAGGAATTATTTAGGATCTGTGTTTAAAGGTGAATCGATCTCATTATCGTGATCTCATAAATGATCGATTCCCATTGCACAAATCCAAGGACATCATAATATATATATATATATATATATATATATATATATATATATATATATATATATATATATATATATATATATATATATATATATATATATATATACAATAGTTATGAAGTGATATATGCCAAAATATAATAAGCAAAAAAATTCTGTATCAAGTCACACGTGCCATCACTCACGTGATTGTCTTGTTGGGCATCTATGACTAGCAACTACCGCTTGATAGAGCCTCGGAGACTGGGCTCTAGTGATACCACTACTTGATAGGGCGGTACCACCGCCTAAACCTCTTGGGAGGATAAGCCTCAAGCGGTTCCACCGTGGGTGGTGCCACCGCTTGGCATGGCTCCAAATGGCTGAGTGGGCCATCCATCCTGCTAGTCATAGGTGCCCAGCAAGCCAATCACATGAGTGATGGCATGTGTGACTTAATATAGAATCTTTTTGCTTATTATATTTTGGCATATATCACTTTATAACTATTGCATAAATGCATATATATATTGTGATGTCCTTGGATTTGTGCAATGGGAATCGGATCGTGATGAGATCACGATAGTGAGATCGATTCACCTTTAAACACATATCCTAAATAATCCCGGTCATAGGTTACTCGAGAGGGATATCGTGGTAACCGGACAAACTGGTGTGTCAGATACCGTCCCATATGATGGATGCAGATTGGTCTCATAGCTGCTTGTGTAGGGACACTAGGGATATAGTATGGTGCTCATTGGAGAATGAGTTTCTTGATTGATTCGCCACGGAATGCTGGATGGTTGATGATGCCTTATTGTCGACAAACGATTTCAGTAGTCCTAGTGGTGTATCTGGTCCTTAGACTTGAGACACCAAGGATGTCTCAGTATGAGTGCTCACTCTTTGATACAGACTTTTATAGGTTTGGTTGTCCCAAATCTATACAGTTTGGTCATTGGGAGTGGTAGTCGAATACTTACGAGGGCTATTGAGTGTCGATAGAGGATCATCCACTCTCGGCATCATGAGAGGAATATCCCATGTGTTCTTGCTCGGACAAATCCTGGCGAGGGTCATTCTGGTTGAGAGAGAAAGAGTTCTCCAGGAGAATCGATTAGAGCGAGACTCGAGAAGAAACCGTATGGGTGCGACAACATCATGCTCGATATACGATCTCGGGATATTAGATGAATGAGGGACTATAGGTACACGGTGGCGAGGATAGACAAGTCCAATGGATTGGATCCCCCCCAGATCGTCGGGGACTCTGGCGTGAGTGGCCTAAGTATAAATCCAGAAGTCGATGAGTCGAAAGTGAATTATTGCTGCAGATAATAATTCACCGAAAGTTAGAAAGAGTTCTAACGGTATGACTCACGGCCGGCTCGATATTGGGCCTAGAGGGTCACACACATATGGTAGGCATAGCGATGAATAGAGGTTGGATATGAGATATCCTCGACGAGCCCTTGTCTTATTGGATGCAGCATCCAATACCCACTAGGGGGAGGACCCATTAGGGGTTTGACAGGGGACCTCTATAAATAAGAGGGATCAGAGCCCCATAGGCTATAGAGCTTTTGTTTGCCTTTTCCTATTCTCCTCTCCATCTCCACCTCTCGAGTAGGCCCTGGAGTTTTGAGGGCGTCGTCCATACCCCGTTGTTGTGGATCACCGCTAGAGAGGCTGGACGCTTGACCTCCTTCACCCTCTCCTAAGGATCTATAAGGAAACAGGGATATACGATCTCCCTAGGTAACACAATCTACTACTATCTGCTAGTTTCATGTTTCATGGATTTTTTTGCACCAATCAATCTTCGCACGACGACAAACATCTCTTTGGGAATCGGGGATTTTGTTTTCTTGTTCTTCCGCTGCGCATGTGATGTCGCCCCCAAGGATTTCCCAACACCTCCGGCCCAACTCAGCCCTAACTTAGGCCCAATGGGCCCCTAATTAAGTTGGCCTAATTTCAACCCAATGACAACTTAAAAGTACTTCGATCTAAATAATTATTATAAAGCATTAATTATATATTGTCCGGCATATCATTAGTTCATCAGCGCTTCGTCCAATCCTTTGGTGCATCATCCTCGTTTGTGGCCTTTTGCCCAATCGGTACGTTGACCTCCATAACTTCGATCTCCTTGGCATAATGTCCACTTTTCTAGGCTTGATGCCCGAACTCATGACACGAAGCCTTCTGTCGACACGTCGATCGATCCTTTAGCTCGACAACCAAACTTTTGACATGTTACACTCCAGCCCAACATTGATTCTTCCTACTTTAATTGTCTCTTCATGATCGAAGCTAGTCCTGCGTTACTCAAAATACAAATTAGATCATAAACTCTATCAATTGGTTTCATCATCAAAATCCAAAATTCAATAATCTTCTCCTTTTTTATGATGACAACCAATTGATAACGAAGTTTTAAACCAAACTCCCCCTATCAATATGCCATATTGATAGAAACATAAATTCAGAAATAAATTATGAATCCAAGAAACATGTCATCATTATGCATAATCAAAATATCAAGACATCATTCCATGCATGATCAACATCATAATTTCTCCTCCTTTGTCATCAACAAAAAGGAGAAGTGAAACTTTCAAGATTTAGAGATATACAAGCTTAGCGATTTAGCAAATTTTTTATTACTTTAGAGCATACAAGCTAGTGAGTTCTTTCTTCTCTTTTGAGAAGTGCAAGTTGTTGAATCTCAGATTTTGATGATGAAATCAATTGATATATTAATGATCTAATTTACGTTTTGAGTGACACAAGAAGTTTCGATTATGGAGAGACAATTAAAGCAGGAAGAATTATTTTGGGCCGGAGTGAAACATATTACAAGATTGGACATCCAGCCGGAGGATCGGTCGACATATTGACATAAGGCTTCGGGCCATGGGTTCGGGCATCGGGCCAAAAAGAGTGAAAATTGCACCAAAGAAATCAGAGTTGTAGAGGTCAACTGGCCGATTGGGTAATAGGCCACAAAAGAAGACGATGCGCTAAAGAATCGGACGAGATATCGATGAACCAATGACATGCCAGATAACATTTGATTTAGCTTTGTATTAATTGTCTAGATCGAAGTAGGTTTTAGGTGTAATTGGGTTAGAATTGGGCCAACTCAATTATGGGACAATTGGGCCCAAGTTTAGGCTGTTTTGGGCCAAGAGAAAGGCCCATTTAGTGACCCAAAGCCACCTCAGGCAATGGCACTACTAGTGGCTCAGTCTCTGAGACATAATCTCCAAGACCATGTTAGGTGATAGTACTACCAGACTGGGCAATGGTATCGCCCAGTATCACTGCTACAGGCAGTGGTACTGCCCAACACAAGTAGTGGTACCGCTAGTACCCCGAAAATGGGGGATGAGACACTTTTAGGCTCCATGTTTGAATCCACTTGAGGCCTACAAATACCCCTCTCATCCCTGCTCAGATTACACAAGCACAAAGAACTTAAAAGTGGAAAAACGTTGTAGCAATCACTTAAGAGATCCCCTCCTCTAGTTCTAAATTTAGAATTCTGTTTAGGGAGGAGTGAGTGATTGTTAAAGGTTGTCTCCTAAACCTATGAAAAAGTGAAGAGGGGTGTAAAATAGTAGTTGATCTTCACCTGTTAAAAGAAGATCGTTAGTGGATGCCAGTGGCCTCGATGGAAGAGGAATCGAGAGTGGATGTAGGTCACGACAACCGAACCACTATAAAACTCGGTTTGCATTTCTTTTTATGCAATTTACCTTTACTGTAAAATGTCTTACTTGCTTTACTTATAACATGCTTCTGTATGCTTTCAAAGTTAAGCATTTCTGATATTGATTTTCATCGTATGAAGATTTTTGACTCGACGTGATTTTTATCACTACACTAATTCACCACCCCCCCCTCTTAGTGTCATTCTTGTTGAATCTTGGATTTTGATGATAAAGTCAATTATAAGTTGTTTGCTCTAATCTATATGTTGAGAAAAGTGTGCAGGATTAACTACGATGGGAGTAAGACATAAAGCAGGTGTTGTGCCGGAGTCAAGATTGAGATTTCATTGGGAGTTCGAGAGTTCGACGAAAGTTCTACAGGAACCAACCAAGAAGTCCAAGAGCTTGCCATAGAAGCTCGTCGGAACTCGCCAAGAAGATAGTCACAAAGTCCAAGAGCTTGCCAGAAGTCTGCTGAAGCATTGCCGAGAGTTCGTCGGATATTCGCCAGAAGTACGTCGGAAGCTCGCCGGAAGTGCAATTGACGCACCAGAACATAAATTACAGTAATCATGTCTTAATTATCATAGTTAGAGTATAGATTAAGTTAAGATTAGGAGGTAATCTCACTAACTTAATTAGGGGCCAACTAGGCCCTTAACAGACCTAAATTGGGCCGAATGGAACAGCCTATTCGGCCCCTGAATTCTTGGCTGACGGTGGCACCGCCTAGGAGACTCGGTCTCCTAGGAATTCTGGGTGGTGGTACCGCCGACAATTATTGCTGCCAGTGGTAGTACCACCTTTGTCAGACGGGGGTACTGTCAGAGCTCGGTCTCCGAGCTCTGTTAGGCGGTAGTACCGTGTTAGGATCGAGAGCACTAAGAGGGGGGGGGGTGAATTAGTGCAGCGGAAATCTTACAGTGATTAAAATCGAAAGGTGTGTTCGTTCGATAAAATCTATTATGATACAAAAGCCGATTCACAGTTTGTATCTAAGTGCAGTTTACGCAGTTTGCGTCTAAATGCAGTTTTGCGTCTAAATGCAGTTTGCGTCTAAATGCAGATTGCGTCTAAGCGCAGTTTGCATCTAAGCGCAGTTTGCGTCTAAGCGCAGATTGCGTCTAAGCGCAGTTTGCGTCTAAACACAGTTTGCGTCTAAACATAGTTTGCGTCTAAACACAGTTTGCGTCTAAACACAGTTTGCGTCTAAGCGCAGTTTGCGTCTAAACACAGTTTGCGTCTAAGCGCAGTTTACGTCTAAACGCAGTTTGCGTCCAAACACAGTTTACGTCTAAACACAGTTTGCGTCTAAGCGCAGTTTGCGTCTAAACATAGTTTGCGATTATAAATGGAATCAAGACGTAAACGTAAACTGCACAGAAACTCGTTCGTAAAAGCGCAAAAGACAGTTTGCAGTTATAAACAGACTCAAGACGTAAATGTAAGCTGCGATGTAAAGATCGTACGAAAACACCGTTTTACGTCTGAATGCAGATTCGGAAAGATTAGAACTTAGAAACTTGTTAAGTAAAAGCGCGAGAAGCAGTAGCTATGTAGGAGGTTTGCAGTAATGATAAAATGCTCAAAATAAAAGCAAACCAGAGATTTAGAGTGGTTGGTCAGTCTTGACCTACTCCACTTTTGGCTTCCTCCACCGATGAGGTCACCGGCGTCAACTAGAGGCCTTCCTTTAATAGGCGAAGGCCAACTGCCCTTTACAGTTTCTCTCCTTTTGGCGGGCTCGAGGGGAGACAACCCTTACGGATCCTTTCTCTCCTCTCTTTACAACTCAAGACTTAAAGAACGTAAAGAGGAGAACTTTTGGACTTTACACAAATTTGAGCTCTTAGAATCACAGAAAAAAGATCAAGAATTCGGTGTGGATCTATATCTCTTCAGTGCTGAATGGGTGGGGTATTTATAGGCCCCAACCCAGTTCAAATTTGGAGCTCAAAGCGATCAAATCCCGGAATTAGGGATCGGTGATTACACCTCGACGGGGAGAGGTTGCACCGCTGGCGACTTCAAGATCGAGCCTCGGGCGGTGCCACCTGTCGGGGCGGTTGCACCTCTCTGCCAGAGCTTCGAAGAGCCGAGCTCAGGCGGTTGCCCCTTGGCCCGGAGAAAGGTTGCACCACCGCCGGGCTTCGAAACTTGAGCTGGCGGTGCTACCTCGACAGGAGGTTGCACCGCCCGGTCCTTCGAGATCGAGGCCCGGGCGGTTGCACCTCTTGGCTGGGGCGGTTGCACCGCCTAGTCTGCTGGGAGACATAGCACGGGCGGTGCCACCTCCAACCCTGGCGGTGCCACCTCTTTTACTATTTGACTCACTTGGTTTGGCTCCAAACTTGGCCCAAAACCAGTCAGAACTTGAGCCTAATTGGCCCCTACTTGGGTTATAGGATTAACACCTAATCCTAACCCTAATTAACATGCTAACTATAAATTTAAAGACATTTTCTAAGCTATTACAAAGTCCGCAAGTCAAGACTTCTTCTGGCGAGCTTCCGGCAAACTTCCGGCGGTCTTCCAATGAACTCTCGGAAACCATTCTGCGGACTCCCGGCAAGCTCCTAGACTTCACGATTTGATCTTAGCGAGTTCCAATGAGCTTCTTCGGTAAGCTCCGATCTTTCTCGGCGAGCTCTAGTAGCATTCCCGACGAACCTTCGGATTTCTGTCGAATGATTATTTTCAAAATTACTAGAATGATAAGCATGATTCCTAATTGTTTGTATTTTCATTATAAGATTATTAAACATGCAATTTTTAAGAAAATTAAAAAAAAATGCTTTATGAAAAGCATCATGTAATTTTAAAGTAAATTAAAGGCATTTTGATTACCTCAGCGTCGAAAGGCGTAAAGGCGTAGTTTGCCACCTCACCTTTGTTGATTTTCTCCACGTCTTCGGAGGAGCTCGATTCATCCCAATTTTTGTTCTTCTTCTTGCGTTCAAAGCAAGTAGTTCCATTCTTTTTGCTTTTTAATTTTCGTTTCATTTGTAGTTTAAGTTCACCATCACTTGAGCTTATGCTCGAGTGGTCTTTAAATGTTCTATGTCCCAAATCCTTCCTGTTCTTTGGAAGGTTGTTTTGTTCATCATTGCCCTCATCACTTGAGTCATCACTCAAGTGGCATTCATTTGTCCAGAGTTCCAAATCCTTCCTGTTCTTTGGAAGGTGATTGTGTTCAACATGTTCATCATATGCATTGTGCACCATTTCATATGTCATCAATGAACCAATTAGTTCTTCAAGTGGAAATTGGTTCAAGTTTTTCGATTCTTGAATAGCAGTTACTTTTGAATCCCAAGTTTTAGAAAGTGAGCGCAAAACTTTGTTAACGAGTTCAAAATCCGAAAAGCTTTTACCAAGCGATTTTAAACCATTGGCGACATCCAGTAAAACGGTGTACATGTCAACAACGGTTTAAGCTTGGTTTCATATGAAAAAAGCTCGAAATCATACAGTAAAATATTAACTTTCGAGTCTTTGACTCTACTAGTTCCCTCGTGCGTGATTTCAAGAGTGCGCCCGGATATCGAAAAGCCGTTTTGCACAAAGAAACCGATTGAACTCATTTTTGTCCAAAGCCAAATAAGGCATTCATAGCCTTTGCGTTTAAAGAAAAAAATACTTCTTCTCTAAATCCGACCATTCGTTCATCGGTTTAAAAGGAAGTTGAAAACCATTTTCAACGATATTCCATAAATCCAGATTTAGAGAAATCAAGAAAACTCTCATTCGAGTTTTCCAATAAGTGTAGTCCAATCCGTTAAAGAACGGTGGACGAAAGACCGAAAAGCCCTCTTGAAGAGCCATTTCTCTCGGGTGTAAATCCAAAATGAGAAATACCCCGCTCTGATACCAATTGTTAGGATCGAGAGCACTAAGAGGGGGGGGGGTGAATTAGTGCAGCGGAAATCTTACAGCGATTAAAATCGAAAGGTGCGTTCGTTCGATAAAATCAATTATGATGCAAAAGCCGATTCACAGTTTGTATCTAAGTGCAGTTTACGCAGTTTACGTCTAAATGCAGTTTTGCGTCTAAATGCAGTTTGCGTCTAAATGCAGATTGCGTCTAAGCGCAGTTTGCATCTAAGCGCAGTTTGCGTCTAAGCGCAGTTTGCGTCTAAACACAGTTTGCGTCTAAACACAGTTTGCGTCTAAACACAGTTTGCGTCTAAGCGCAGTTTGCGTCTAAATATAGTTTGCGTCTAAGCGTAGTTTACGTCTAAACGCAGTTTGCGTCTAAACACAGTTTACGTCTAAACACAGTTTGCGTCTAAGCGCAGTTTGCGTCTAAACACAGTTTGCGGTTATAAATGAAATCAAGACGTAAACGTAAACTGCACAGAAACTCGTTCGTAAAAGCGCAAAAGACAGTTTGCAGTTATAAACAGACTCAAGATGTAAATGTAAGCTGCGATGTAAAGATCGTACGAAAACACCGTTTTACGTCTGAATGCAGATTCGGAAAGATTAGAACTTAGAAACTTGTTCGTAAAAGCGCAGAGAGCAGTAGCTATGTAGGAGGCCAACTAGAGGCCTTCCTTCAATAGGCGAAGGCCAACTGCCCTTTTACAGTTTCTCTCCTTTTGATGGGCTCAGGAGACAACCCTTACAGATCCTTTCTCTCCTCTCTTTACAACTCAAGACTTAAAGAACAGAAAGAGGAGAACTTTTGGACTTTACACAAATTTGAGCTCTTAGAATCACAGAAAAGATCAAGAATTCGGTGTGGATCTGTATCTCTTCAGTGCTGAATGGGTGGGGTATTTATAGGCCCCAACCCAGTTCAAATTTGGAGCTCAAACGATCAAATCCCGAAATCCGGGATCAGCGGTTACACCTCGGACGGGAGAGGTTGCACCGCCTGGCGAGCTCGAAGACTGAGCCTGCGGGCGGTGCCACCTCTGTCGGGCGGTTGCACCTCTCTGCGAGCTTCGAAGACCGAGCTCGGCGGTTGCACCGGGCCGATGGGAGAGGTTGCACCGCACCGGCGAGCTCGAAACCCTGAGCTCTGGCGGTGCTACCTCGGCGGAGGAGGTTGCACCGCCCAGTCTCCTTCGGAGACTGAGCCCTGGCGGTTGCACCTCTTGGCTGGGGCGGTTGCACGCCGGTCTGGCTAGGGAGACATAGCACGGGCGGTGCCACCTCCAACCCTTGCGGTGCCACTTCTTTTACTATTTCAGCTCACTTGGTTTGGCTCCAAACTTGGCTCAAACCAGTCGAACTTGAGCCCTAATTGGGCCCTACTTGGGTTATAGGATTAACACCTAATCCTAACCCTAATTAACGTGCTAACTATGAATTTAAAGACATTTTCTAAGCTATTACAAAGTCCGCAAGTCAAGACTTCTTTCGGCGAGCTTCGGTAAACTTAAGGCGGGTCTTAGATGAACTCGGAAACCATTCTCATGGACTCCGCAAGCTCCTAGACTTCACGATTTGATCTTAGCGAAGTTCCAATGAGCTTCTTCGGCAAGCTCCGATCTTTCTCGGCGAGCTCTGGTAGCATTCCCAACGAACCTTCGGATTTCCGTCGAACTCTCGAACTCGCAACAAATCCTTCGCGCTTGACTCCGACACTTTGTTTCGCTTTATGTCTTCATCGTTATCATAGTTAATCCTGCACAATTAAAACAAAACTTTGATCGAGACAATTAATCCTAAGCAATTAACCAAGTTGTCTAGCATGTCATTGGTCCCTCGACGCTTCGTCCAATTCTTCGGCGCATCGTCCTCGTTTGCAGCCTATTGCCCAATCGGCCAGTTAACTCCGCAACTCCGATATCCTTGGCACAATACCCGCTCTTCTTGGCCCGATGCCCGAGTCCACGACCCGAAGCCTTCTGTCGATACGTCGACCGATCCACCGGCCCGACGTCCAATCTTCTAACATGTTCCTTCAGCACAACATGATGTTCCTGCTTTAATTGTCTCATCCTGATCAAAGCACCCTGCGTCACTCAAAACGCAGATTAAATCATAAACATATATCAAGTAGTTTCATCATCAAAATACGAGATTCAATATACCGCCCAGTAATGGCGGTGGTACCGTCAGGACCCCGAAAATCTGGGATTGGACACTTTTTGGCTCTATCTTTGAACTCATTGGGGCCTATAAAAACCCCACACTTTCCTGCATGAAAGGCAACGAAATCTTGAAATACTCTTGAGTCTTTGAGGCCTTAAAGTGTTGAGATCATTCAAGAGAGGAGTGAAACTTGTAAGGGTTGTCTCCTAAACCCGGCAAAAGGAGAAAAGCTGTAAAAGGGTGGTTGGCCTTCGCCTATTAAATGAAGGCCTCTAGTGGACGCCGATGACCTCGTCGAGGGAGGAAGCTGAAAGTAGATGTAGGTCACGTTTGACTAAACCACTCTAAAACTCAATTTGCATTTACTTTGAACAACTTTCTTTTATAGCAAACTGTCTCTCCTCCTTACTATGCTTTAACTACGTCTACATATGCTTTGATGTAAACATCTTCCGATATCGGCTTTAATCGTATGAAGACTTTACGAAATCGATGTTGTTCATTTATGCAACTTACATTGCTGCAAATCACCTTAGTCTTCTTTTACATTTTCACTTAAGGTTTCAAGTTCAAATTCCTACCGAAATGGATTGAGTTGAAATCATTCTCATTGAATCAGCTTTAATCGAAATAAGGTTTTTGAAATAGCGAAAGTTTTTCACTGCACTAATTCACCCCCCCCTCTTAGTGCGCTCTTGATCCTAATAATGATAAGCATTTAGAAGATCTATATTGAGCATACAATAAAGAATCTTTAAATAGGAAAGAGAATGTGTTTTCAATCACTTGGAGAGTTTTTTTGAAGTCAAGAAAGAAGAAGAATAATAAAAGAGAAAAAGTTGATTATAATTTACTCTCAAATATCTATTTGTAGATATTTTTATAAAAGATAACATTTGTAAATAACTACAAAAGAAACTACCTTTTCAAATATCTAATAACTACAAAAGAAACTATCCTTTTTCTTAATATTTAAATAATTTATAATAAATTTTTGAGTGATGTGATGTATGATTATAAACTATGTAGATTTTATGAATGTGAATGATGCTTCAATATTTTTCAATATTCTCAAATAATTTTTTGGATCTTGGGTTTGGATTGTGGATGAATTATAATATTCTTGAGTTAAGATAAGGTCACACCTCTTGAATATACTAATTTGGGGGCTGTGACAAATGTGATATCAGAGCACGAGTCAATTCCGAAGGGAGGTTAATTGATAAAGGGGTACCTAAAAAATCATAAAAATAATCAATGTCCGAAGACCATCTCAAAAAGTACAAAAGTGAACAATATACGAATATCATCTTGAAAAGTGCAAAAGTGATTGAGGTGCAAAGACTATCTTGGAAAATACAAAAGTGATCGATGTACAAAAAACCTGACCTATGTCAAAAGAAACCTACCACAACGGAAGGCATAAGGCAAAATATGCCCGAGACGCATGAGTTGAAAAACTTGACCCATGTTAGAAAAAACTTTCTATAGTGGGAAGTGCAAGATAAAATATGCTTGAGGTGTACGAGTCGAAAAAACTTGAATTGTGTCAAAAGAAACATACTACGTTATGAGACATAAGATAAAATATGCTCGAGTTACGAGTCGAAAAAACTTGACCCGTGTCAAAAGAAATTCGTCATAGCAGGAAGCATAAGACAAAATATGTCTGATGTGCATGAGTTAAAAAAACTCGATCTATGCTAAAAGAATCTCATCACGGTGGGAGGTACAAGACAAAATATGTCCGAGGTATGGAGGTCAGGAAATCTAACCCACACCTCCACCGAGGCACAAAGACTGGGAAGCCCGACCTCAATATTCGCCCAAGCACAGAGGTCGAGAAGCCTGACCCCCACCTTTGCTCGAGACGCGAGGGTTGGGAAGTCCAACCCCATCTCCACTCAAGGTGTGGGGGTTGGTAAGCCCAACCCTTACCTTCGCCTAAGGCATGAGGGTTGGGAAGTCCCACCCTCACCTCTACTCGAGGCGTGGAGGTTAGGAAGCCCGACCCCCATCTCCGCTCAAGATGTGGAGGTCGAAAAACTCGACCCCATCATGCCAATATACATCACTTGATGATGCAAGGATCAGGTTGCAATGGATCACCAACAATAATGTTGGAGGAGGGGATCCTAGACAAATATGTCGAAAAAACTCGTTCCAAATGATGTGAGGTGTACAATGGACTAGATGTGTCAAATAAACTAAATATGTTACCAAGTTGATAATGGATCGAAGAGGTATGAGCTCAACATGCTGGATGAATCAGACATTGCACTTCAGATCCCTTTAATAAGAGCCATGAAGCACTTAGGGGGGGACAAATGATAGAGAGTATATTGTTAGCTAATCGTCATCCGATACGCAACTACCACATGGTGTCCAAGATGAAAAGAGAAGATAAGATCACCCTCCACTAGTTTGGCTACGTGGGTAGAGGGTCATGGCAAGGGTTCATAGCAAACGATATATGAGAAGAGGCCAATGGAAGATTGTTGGAGGTGGTAAATGCTACCTCACTATAGAATATTTCATGAAATATTTTACCTCTTTGTGATCAAATATAAAAGCTCATCTCTAATATAATAAAATAGAGGGCTTACCTTTTTGAGTAATCGTATCGATACTTATAGACTTCGGATTACTTACTTGAGCATAAGAGGGATTGAGTCGGGAAATCTTTCTCGACCTTGGTATTTGTACAGGTAACACCTCGAAAGCTCGGTATTTTCATTTCGGAGACATTTCAAATAATTCTATGCATATGGATTCGAACTATAATCAAGGCAATAATAATTTATTCTCTCATCATTATTTAATAATAAAAAAATATATATGGATAGTACTCGATATACGGTCAAAGTAAGTGAGAACGCTTTAGGTCCAATAGTTAAGTGGTACGACTGGTCAGGGTGTTGGCGAATAAATGGGGAAGTAGGTGGTTCGGTGGGAACGTGATAAGCAAGGCCGATATGGATGGGAGAGCGCGGACGACCACACGGTGTGATGGTGTATTATTCCACCGATCAAGGAACCAACGGTGGAAGGAATTCGCGGCCATGGGTGTTTGAAGAATTGGAAAACGAGAAAGCAGCACGACTTCTCGCGGTCAGCCCTGACCGCAACGGCCAACCACTCCGTAGTAGGAATGCGCACCTTTTGAACGGACGATCGACTCGCTATGACTTTTGACTACGACTTTGACCACGACTCGCCATTTCACACATAATTTAAATCGAACGACCCAAAAACACAACTCACTCGTCGTGCGTCTACCATCCTAGTGGGTACCCACTCATTTTGTCGGCCGATAAGGTAGGAGGGAAGTTCTCATCGTGTCGATGTACTCCCACGAACCAACCGAACTTAAATCGCCAGTGTAATTAATGGAGGATGGAGCGAAATAAGGTAGGCAATAAAGAGTACCCACCCCACTCCCCCATAACCAAGTG
This sequence comes from Musa schizocarpa, assembly GCA_900464855.2. NCBI lineage: Eukaryota > Viridiplantae > Streptophyta > Magnoliopsida > Zingiberales > Musaceae > Musa > Musa schizocarpa. The sequence goes on from LS990922.1 coordinate 14,314,328, forward strand.
ACGAAAATATGATCGAGAAAGAGGTTTGATTAACGTTTAACGGTCAGTCAAGCCACCTACTACTTTTCTGTGTCGAGAGTCCATCTTTCCCATGTGAGGGACGATATGCTTTATGTGCGATCCAGTTTGACTAACTCGAGAGATCGATTGCTGTTGCAGTCTAGGAGGAGCAGTGCCATCCACAGAAGGAGAACCACAACGACGTTGACGACGACTCCGGCTTATGATATTTAAGTAAGCGGTCGGTCATTTTTTTCAAAAAAATTAATAATAAAGATGATATTTAAACTCAGGTCCTTGTAATAAACTGTCAAAAGCTTTCTAGTTAAGATAACTGAATGATCACCTCATTATTGTTTACAATGTGCGGAGGTGTTGACGCAATATTCATTGTTTCATAAGACACAATCTAACACGTCCCTCTCAAACACCCACCCCTAATTATATTTCTAGGTTAAATTTTCTCTTTCAATTTGCTGGCAACGTTTTTCAAACGCCACCGTTTATAAAAAAAGAAAACATGGGGGGGATTGAACCTAATTTTTATGAGAGATCTATCATCATCATAAACTACTTCTTAACTTTGTAGATGATTTTTATTTTTCTAATGAATCGGACTGTATTTTTGGACCTTATTTATTCAGTATTTTGAAACTTTTGTCCCCCATATGTTTAGAGAGTATCGTCGTATATAAAAAGGGTTACTTTGGAACCTAAAACGGCGGCAATTGCTCCACTCTATCGACCTGGCAATTTGTTTTTTTTTTTAATCATCCTAGCATGTTGCTTAAGGAAATTATACAGGTAATATTGCGCTATCCTCCTCTTTGCAAGCGCCTTGACGTTTGGAAGTGATTCTGGACGTTCATGCCGTGATCGAAACCCTAACGGAATCAACCAGAAACATAATGGAAGCATCACTGCTAGATAACGTGTCTGTTCTGTGCATTGCCCGATATGACGACGATCAGCTTCCTTTGGCGTATGCATTTTCCTGATCAGTCAGTAAGTATTATTATTATGTATATCATTAATGAAACATGTAAAACAAAGGAGGAGACTAATCTAAACTCCTTGTTATTCTCTTAATGTTTAATCTCTCCCACCATTTTGCCTTGAATAACAATCTATTACATATCTGTCTTAATACATTTTGGAATGTTTATCTTTGTTTTCAACACAAACAACTACATTTTGGAATGTTTATCTATGTTTCTAAATCATTATAATAGAAATATAAGAAAAATAATGTGGAAACGAAATAGTGTACCTCCAACCATTGTTGTCGATAATTTCAGTAACGATTTCTTCTTGAACTTTGGCACTTTTCGGCTCAGAACTCTCGCTCTAGATGATATAGGAAATCCTTTAGACTTCAAAGAGATGTTGAGCCCAGGGATCAAAATCCTCGTTTATATAGATATTTTCTCATCAAGAACATTTATTATTACCAACTAATAATGTTCAAGAATTAATTCAAATTTGTAACGTTTGGACCACAATAAAAAAAATTTAATGATATTAAATAAATTATTTAATAATAATGGCTTCATTTATAATAAATAAAAATTAAAATATTTAAACCATAATAAATGAAGATATTCATGATAATGAATTATGAATCTTAATGAAAACGGTTATATTCTCCTACTTGGTCAATACGTTTAGCTTAATAATTTGAATTATTTTTTATTGAATAATTTTTTTAAGAAACAAATACATGAATCATAGCAATAAGTCCTCTGAGAGCGAGTATTATCATCCATGTATCATGATGTATTTAATTTCTTAATCTTAATATGGTAATATTACTTAATGAATAAACCTTATGTTTATTCTTGGTCCAGTAACAATATATTTTCTCAAAATAATATGCACATTAATAAGAAAATATCATAATATAAATAAGAGTTTCAATATCATTACAATGTGGAACTAAGTCTCATTTTCTCTACATGATCCTTGAATTTCAGAGGTGGCATGCCTTTAGTTAAAGGATCATCAATCATGAATTTAGTGCTAATATACTCAATGACCACTTTCTTTTCTTTTACACATTCTCTTATGGTTAAATACTTAATGTAGATATGTTTACTTCGACTTCCACTTTTATTGTTTTTAGCCATAAAGACAACAGCTGAATTATCACAGAAAATTCTTAATGGCCTAGAAATATAATCCATGATTCTAAGCTTAGAAATGAAACTCTTAAGACATACATCATGTAAAGTAGCATCAAAATAAGAGACAAACTCATCTTCTATGGTAGAAGTAGCAGTCAAGGTCTGCTTAGAGCGTATCCAAGAAATAGCTCTACCAGCCATCATAAAAATATATTCTGATGTTGATTTACGAGAATCAACACAATCGGCGAAATCTGAATCTAAGTAACCAATCACATCCAGATTGTATGTATGTCTATACATAAGCATGTAATCTTTGGTTCCTTGTAGATACCTCATCACTTTCTTTGTAGCTCTCCAGTGGTCCATACTTGGATTACTCTGATATCGACCTAGCATCCCTATAACAAATGCAATATCAGGTCTAGCACAGACCTGAGCATATATAAGGCTTCCTACAACAGAAGCATATGAGATGCATTTCATTATTTCCCTTTCAAGGTTGTTCTTTGGGCATTGGTTCAAATTGAACCTATCACCTTTCACAATAGGAGCAACACTTGGTGAAAAATCCTTCATCTAAAATCTTTCTAAAATTTTATCGATATAGGTTTCTTATGATAGACCTAAAATGCCTCGAGGTCTATCTCTATGGATCTTAATACCAATGAAATAAGATGCTTCACCCATATCCTTCATGTCAAAATTTTTAGAAAGGAATTGTTTCACCTCATTCAGCAAACCCTTATCATTAGTTACAAGCAAAATATCATCTATGTATAAAATAAGAAAACATATTTTATTTCCACTGACCTTCTAGTATATGCTTTGATCCATGGGATTTTCAACAAATTTGAATGAAGAAATCACTTCAAAAAATTTAAAAGACTTCTTAAGCATACAAACCAAGTGTTCACCAACACTATAGGAGAAACCTTCAAGTTGTTTCATATAAACTTCTTTCTCTAGATCTCCATTAAGAAATGTCATTTTCACATCCATTTATTGCACTCAAAGTCAAAATTAGCAACCAATATCAAAATAATACGAAGAGAATCTTTCTTAGATATAAGAGAAAATGTCTCCGTATAATTGATTCCCTCTTTTTGAGTAAATCTCTTTGCAATAAGTCTTTTCTTGTATCTCTTAATGTTGCCTAACGAATCTTTCTTAGTTTTAAAGACTCATTTGCAGCTAATAGTTTTTTCTTCATTGGGCAACTCTACAAGATCCCGGACTCCATTGCTCTTCATGGAATTCATCTCTTCTTTCATGGCATCATGCCATAAATTTGATTCTTTATAAATCATGGCTTGTGAAAATGTTTCAGGACAATTTTTTGCTCTAATATTATAGTCAGATTCTTGTAGATATACAACATAATCACTAGAAATTACTGATCTTTTATTTCTAGTAGATCTTCTTAATGTTGTACTAATGTTTCCCTGAGGAACTTGTGGTTCAACTAGTTGTTCAAGAGCTTATTATAATTTCTGAATTGCTTGATATATTAGAATAATGTTAGCAACTTATGGAATTTCAATGATTAGTTATTCAGTACCAGTTTGTATTTAAGGAGTGTTATGAACTATAACCAATCTATCATTTGATATGGAAGGTTGAATTCAATATGATCCTGTGCAGAAACTATATTCCTGAACTGATCGCTCCCACTGATCATGGCATCCTCAAGAAATTTAGTATTTCTTGATTCCACAATCCTAGTTGCATGAGATGGGCAATAAAACCTATAACCCTTGGACATTTCGGTATATGCAATAAAATACTCACTAATAGTCCTCGGGTCCATTTTCTTCTCTTGTGGATTATATATCCTTACCTCAGACGGACATCCCCAAATGCGCATATATCGCAAACTCAGTTTTCAATCTTTCCATAATTTTGTCTTTTGGATAGCCTTGGTTGGAACTCGGTTTAATATATACATAGTCGTCTTTAGTGCTTTAGTCTATAAGAACTTAGAAAGATTGGAGTTGCTAAGCATACTCTGCACCATGTCTAATAATGTTCGGTTTCTTCTTTCTGCAACACTATTCTGGTCTGGAGAACCAAGCATAGTGTATTAGGCAACAGTCTCATATTCTTGAAGAAACTTAGTAAAAGGACCAAGTGCTTATCCATTTTCAATATATCTACCATAATATTATCCATCTTTATCTGATCTCACAATTTTAATTTGCTTACTACATTGGTTCTCAACTTCAACCTTAAAAACTTTGAAGGTATCCAATGCTTCATTTTTGTTATGAAGCAAATATATATACAAATATCGTGAGTAATTATCTATAAAGGAGATAAAGTATTTCTGATCATGTGTGTCCATGTTTAGACAATATATATTAGTATGAATGATCTCTAATATGTCTGAACTCCTATTAGTATCCTTTTTTGACTTATTAGTCTGCTTTCCCTTAATATAGTTCATATAAGTCTTAAAATTAATAAAATCAAGAGTACTAAGTATCCAATCATTAACTAATCTCTTTATTCTCTCTATAAAGATATATCCTAATCTCCGATGCCATAACATAGAGGAGTCCTCGTTAATATTACACCTTTTAATGCCAACGTGAATATGCATTGAACTTTGTATGTTATCATTTTATAAGAAAATATGAGAAAGATCATCAAACAAAATACCTTTCCCAACACAATTAGATTTATATAATAAACGAAATGATGTGTCTTGAAAATTAAAGGAATATCCAACTAGTACGAGTCTGGAAATAGAAATTAAGTTTCGTGAGAAACTTAGTACATAAAAGGTCCTTTCCAATTTTGAAACAAAACCGCTATTTAAAGTTAAAATGCATGTTGCAAATGCATGTGGCTTTCTTAGATTTTGCATACCCTACAAAGAGTTTGCAATATGGATTGTTGATCCAAAGTCAATCCACCATGTGTTAATATTAACATTAACCATATTAGATTTATAACACACAAACAAGGTTGGTTTACCTTTCTCTTTAGGCCATTGTTGAAATTTCGTACATTTCTTCTTCATTTATCCCTTCTTTGTACAAAAGAGACATTTTGTTTCTTTCTTGATATCAGCTTGGGGTGGTATTTTACGTTTTTCCCTACTGATGAGCATTTTGATTAGATTGATTTTTATTAGGTTTGTTCTTCTCACGAGTGGTTACTACTAATGCACTCTCACCAAGTTCCATCACTAGCCTCTCTTCTTCTTGAACACACATGATCATTAATTTATTGATTGACCATTTGTCCTTATGTGTATTGTATTAAATCTTTACGTGGAAGGGTGTTAAGAATATAGTACACCAAGAAATATTCTCACATATTAACCTCGAGTTTCTTAAGTTGAGCCGCAATATCTGCATTTGCATTATATGCTTACGCACACCATTTATGTTGGTGAGTCTAAGGGATGAAAATTTCATTATTATGGTACTTACTAGTGCCTTTTCCGAAGTGACGAATTGCTCATCTATAGCTTGTAGCAAGTCTCAAACTTTTTCATGCTGGTAAATAAAACTACATATGCCAGTAGTTATCTTCGGTTTGATAAACATTACGTTGAGCTGATTGGATTGCTCTCATCACTAATATAACACGATCTCAATTGGAGTGTTGGTATTAGTGATTATAGGTGGTTCATCTTCCCTAATAGCATAATCAATATTCATTCACCCTAAATGGAGGAGAATCCTCTCCTTTCATATCTTATAGTTATCACCCTAAGTTCAAGAATGTCACATCAAATATCAAAGAAATTAATAGTTTGAGAAACTATATAAAATCAAACATGTTTATGTCAAAATTTGAAGCTTAATATTTTAAATTACATGTTTTACCAATGTGAAACATGCCAAAAATATGAATCTCATGACATAAAAATTATCTGTAGGCTAAATTTTTAATTCAAATAGATTCAAATAATCTTTATGATAAAACTATCAAATTATATTCTAATTCATAATCCCTGTGGGTAAATTATGAAAATAATTTGATATTTTATTTTGATTAATTATATTTGAATATAATAAAAGATCCTATGGGATAATAATTATTATATTGAATATAATCGGTCACAATATGATATCTAATTATTTATGTGATCTTTCTTTTAACTTTATATATAATTTTAATTAATTAAGGATGTTGTGACTAATCCCTAATTAATTAAGATTATTGAATCACTAGACATTTAGACATTTTAAACATATAAAATTTACTCATAAGCATGAATTAATATAACCAAATATTCATGAGTATTTTACTAACTAAAAATATTGAAAATGTTATATCTTCATAATTTTTAATATAACATATATAAAGAAGTTTCAAAAAGAAACCAAAATAAAGCCACATTTATAGTATAAAAATAAAAACTCTTTCCTATAAAGTCAAATGTCATAGGGCTCTAATACCAAAGTTAGAAATTTTTGATACCAAGATATATTTCTAAATCATTATAATAGAAACACAAGAAAACTAAAGTGGAAACGAAATATTATACCTCCAACTATTGTTGTCAAGAATTTCAAGAATATTTTCTTTTTTAACTTTGATATTTTTCGGCTCAAAACTCTCACTTTAGATGGTGCAGGAAATCCTTTAGACTTCAAAAAGATGTTGAGCCTTGGGACTAAAATCTTCGTTTATATAGATGTTCTCACATCAAGAACATTTATTATTACTAACTCACAACGTTCAATAATTAATTTAAATTTATAACGTTTGGATCATAATAAAAAATTTTAATGATATTAAATAAAATATTTAATAATAATAATTTTATTTATAATAAATAAAAAACTAAATATTTAAATCAGAAGAAATTTATGATAATGAATTATGAATCTTGATGACAACGGTTGTAACGAGACCTTAATATCCACGGCATACGTTTCTTGGATTCGCATATCACACAACTAACTTGGTGTTCCTTTATCAATCATATAATCAGCGACCGAATCTTTTAACGAAGAGGACTGATTAAATGTGGTTGGTTAGCATAAATATTGAGAATGCGCATCCGCACCTCAATTTCACTACGCATAAGTCACGCTTGTGCCAAATCAAGCTGGTCATTCTTTATTGAGACGTAACAGTTCACCGGTATCAAGAGATAACAGTTTCTTATTGAACTTACCAATATTATGGCGGTCACCTATAGACTCACAAGTCTTATTTTAGAGTCTCGTAATTTCGTCGATGCCTCTCCATGCTCCTAAACGATTGTAACCAGCTGACCTTGATCTTTCCATTCATCAACGCTTGGTCGCGCTGGGTTCCAAGTCAACCGCGTTCTCCGTCGGCTAACAAGTTTCCCGGGAAATCCCCCAGTTCTGCAGACAAAAACGACTGTGACCCGAAGAAGATGAAGTTATTGTGCAGGTGCAGCGCTTTTTCTCATATATATATATATATATATATATATATATATATATATATATATATATATTGTTGGTCATCACCCAGAAACTATCATCTTTCTTCTTATCGCGAGCATACAGTTTTTGGTTCTTACATAAATCAATCAGAAGTCGGGAATTACAGGAGAGGGTTTCTCCTTCCAAGTCAAGCGATGTGCATCGCAACAACAATGCCCGGACGAAGAACAAAGCCAGTAAGTCGAGAAGGATATTGACCGGAATGCATATTGAACTTAGAAGCAGAGAAATCTGACACACCTTCTAACTAGCTCACGGGAACTTTCCGACAAATAGACACTCTCACAGGGATGTTTAAATTCACAACCACCGGCCGGGATGAATACTCTACCATCAGCTGTGGCCCACGCATTTACAATGATTGAGTAGACCACCTAAGTCTCCCTCCCGCATCCCGTCCATAAATACCGCTCCCGCTTCCCTTGGAAGGCATCATAATAATACCTTCAGCTCTGTGGCAAGCGCACACCACACACACACACACTTCTTCGGTGACAGAGAAGCGCCTGCACGTCTCGTCCTCCTTCGATTCATCCATTTCCTCTGCGTCATGTCACCGTCCCTCACCTTCACCGTCCGCAGGCAGAAGCCTGTGCTAGTGGCCCCCGCTGGGTCCACGCCCCACGAGTTCAAGCGCCTCTCCGACATCGACGACCAAGACGGGCTGCGCTTCCACATCCCCGTGATCCAATTCTACCGGAACGACCCCTCGATGGGAGGACGAGACCAGGCTAAGGTCATCCGCGAGGCCCTGGCGAGGGCCCTCGTATTCTACTACCCCTTCGCGGGTCGGCTCAGGGAAGCTGCCGGAAGAAAGCTGGTGGTGGAGTGCACCGGCGAGGGGATCTTGTTCATCGAGGCCGACGCAGATGTCCGTCTCGAGCAATTTGGCGATGAGCTGCAGCCACCCTTCCCCTGTTTGGAGGAGCTCGTCTACAACGTCCCAGGATCCGATGGCGTTCTCGACTGCCCCTTGCTGCTGATTCAGGTAATGATTTACTTGGATAGTTTTGGAACATGTCGGTTTCCATTTTTAGAGAGAGCGAGAGATGACATGGCCTTTTGTCTTATTTATATAATAATCGAAAATATTACGGCAAGTAAGTAAGAAGCACACCAAATATATATGCACACTTACTGATGTCCATGATCGCGGCGAACTCTGGTCCAGGTGACCCGACTGCTATGCGGTGGCTTCATCTTCGCCATCCGCCTCAATCATACGATGTCCGACGCACCCGGGCTGGTCCAGTTCATGAACGCCGTCGCCGAACTCGCACGCGGGGCGGCTGCCCCTTCCGTGCCCCCTGTGTGGGCGCGCGAGATCCTAGAGGCGCGCAGCCCTCCACGTGCCACCTGTAAGCACCGGGAGTACGACGACGTGCCCGACACCAGGGGCACCATCGTCCCGCTCGACGACATGGTTCATCGCTCCTTCTTCTTCGGCAAAATGGAGGTTGCGGCGCTCAGGAGGCGCGTGCCCCCTCACCTCCGCAACAGCTCCACCTTCGAAATCCTGACCGCATGCCTCTGGAAGTGCCGCACCATCGCCATCTCCCCCGACGCTGACGAGGAGGTCCGCATGATATGCATCGTGAACGCGCGCGGTAAGAGCGACCTGGGACTGCCGGTCGGCTACTATGGGAACGCGTTCGTATTCCCGGTGGCAGTCTCGAAAGCCGGCAAGTTGTGCGCGAACCCATTGGGCTACGCGCTTGATTTGGTAAGGAAGGCCAAATCGGACGTGACGAACGAGTACGTACGGTCGGTGGCAGATCTGATGGTGCTGAGGGGGCGTCCGCATTTCACGGTGGTCCGGTCTTACCTCGTGTCCGACGTGACGAAAGCTGGGTTTGGGGACGTTGACTTCGGATGGGGGATGGCGGCCTATGGTGGTCCGGCGAAGGGTGGCGTAGGGGCCATCCCTGGAGTGGCAAGCTTCTACATTCCTTTCAGGAACGGCAAGGGGGAGGACGGGATCGTGGTCCCTGTTTGCTTGCCCGGCCCGGCCATGGAGAAGTTCACAATGGAAATGGAGAGCCTGATCAAGGAGCCGGTGGCAGCAGAGCAGCACCACAGCGTGACCCTCATCATGAGCAGAGTCTGAAACGTCTTCCATGAAGTCGATAAATCTCCGTTGGGCTTCGGAGTCATGTGTCGTCGGTCATCTGTCGAGTCGATGATTTATTTACCCAATCCCTACACTCTATCCCTGCGGCTTCTGGTTGCATACACCCACCCGGTCATGGTCTTCCAGTGCTTGGTCCACGACAATGTTATTGTCAGATCGTGTAGCTAGCCGTTTAGCAAGTACAAAAAAGTTGCCGAGTCTGCGTTTCACTTGGACTAGTGTTTATTTGTGTGGCCTTATATACCTCGTTGCTGCCATTGCATATAATACAAAACCGTGTGATCGTCATTCAGTAGTCATCATCCGAGGTGCGCCGTGGATCCAATTCCAGGATATAACCATCGTCATCACCATCTTCCTTCTTCTTCTTCGTCGGGCGTGTTACTCGAGTTTAGATCATCCGTTCCATTCATCTCTGCCAGGGGTAAAGTGGCCATCTTTCTCGAATCCAAACGAAAGGAACACTCTTTTTTTTTTTTACGAACCAAATCAAAATCCTTGGAAACAAACAAGCAACACAAACGGGGAATCCATAAAAGGACAAGGATGGGATGGGTACGATCAATAAAGGAAGGAAAAAAAGAAAAAACGAAAGCATGTGGTTTCCTGCTCGATCGGCTTCGATCGATACAAGTGGTACCTTCGGTCAGGGTGGATCGACAGATTCTCTACCTACACCAAGCGACTTAAGGCCATTGTAAGTCACTATGGTTTTCTTCACACACACACACACACAAATCCACATCAAGGAGATAGGACATATCCAATAATTCTTTTATCAACAAATACAATCCTACGGTATAAATATCCGAGGGCTTAAGGTTACCTTCAATAAATACTATAATCCTACGGTAACAATAATTCTTTTATCAACAAATACAATCCTACGGTATAAATATCCGAGGGCTTAAGGTTACCTTCAATAAATACTATAATCCTACGGTAACATAAAACTAAGAAAAAAGAAAGTTGACCCATCACCTAAAAGTATGCCATGGAAACCAACTCCACAATAAATACTCCTATTAGTACGAGATGTCAAATTGAGCCTATTAGCATGAAAAGTCAATATCACCTTGCCAACTAAACCAAGCCTATCAAACATCACCGATTAACCGACTAGCATCGCCAAGATCGTTGCGGCAAACAATTGGCGGCCTTTACCCAGAGGATAGATGAGATCCATTTGTTATTCCACACACGTTTAGTAAGTTCATGCATTATCTCATAAAAGAATCACCTAAGATCACTAGAAAAACTATTTCTGACCTTATTTCCATGGACTCCCTTCATAAATACTATAATCGTACAACTCTGTCAAATGTTTCCTTCCCATATACAAACTACCAGCCAACTAGAACCTATGCTATGCTTTCATAACCTAAGTTTACAAGATATTTTGTTGGTTACCCAAACTTTACTCTTATCCAGAAAAATGTCTACGAGAGTTCAGGGAGAAAACACGGCCTTCTCCCACTTAGTTACATGGGTCAAATCTTTGAGGATTCAAATCTAAAATATCTTCAAGACGATAAATGGAACCGATTCTCCCATTCATCCCACTCAGATCCCCTTGTCATTATGCCCCCCATCGTCCTACCAGCACTTCTTTGCTTTGGCGCGTCTATGCCCCTTCATCTTATATCTTCACTTCTTTCACTACCTTTCTCCACTTGTTTCCATGCCTCGTGTCTCTTACTGTTTCCCCTACCACACCCCATCGTCCCTCTTACAACTTTTTGGTGGCTTTGCCAAGTTCCAGATTGAAACCAACCACAGGGATAGTGTGAAGCGAAGTCCACCCTTGCCACCTTCAATTTTGTCCACAAGTGCCACCCTAGTGATGTCTCACCGATGATAAATGAAAACAGTCTTCATAATTCGTTCCTTGCAAGTCGCAAGAATTTAGTGAAAGCGGAAACAGATACTGGGAAACTAGATATGTTCCAGTGCAAATATTGTAGCCAAGAAATCAATACATGTCACCATGCCGCTTTGCATGATGGTGTTTTCCTGTTAGTTAAAAGTGTTTCCTGTGGCCATAATTTTATAACTTTTTTTTATTTATTATATGCCAAAATTCACAAATTTTTGTATACTGGTAGTGTGCTGGTCAAAGCAACGACCACTATCATACCAACAGTCCGTACGATACATATGTATATATGTATGTATTGTCTAAAAAAACGTTAGGAAAATGCAGCTTATATAAAACAATTCAGTTCTTGGATCATATGATCATACTTGTTCTAATGTATAGCTTGTTTTCTTTCAGTCTATGCTAAACAAGAACTTCATCAAGACTCTTAAGTTGTCTATTATTTGGAAAACTTCAAGGTTTTGACCCATCCACGCTAGGTTATAACATCTATGAAGTTTCTTTACCTAGTTCTTGTTCAAGGACATATTAATGTTTAGCATAAACATGGATATATATCTATTTTTATAATGACAGCACAGAGAATGCATATCTAGGACACCTTAAAGGATGATGTTCTAACTGGAACAATATGTTAGTAAGGAGGTGGTAGAAATTGATGCATATATATGAACTGTAAATAGACGTTTATTTTTGGGGATTTCGACTCAGAAGTGCTCGAGTCATAAAGGCTTCTGCATAAAGGCTCGACCAGAAAGTTCCCAGCAGCCTGTTGCAGGCATATGTCCTTAGAAAATATCTCTAGTTCAATTTTAGCTAAAAATATGAAGATTTTCCTAATAGATGTCAGCTAGGAAGGGTTCTTCTGCACATATCATTACAAGATACCGTGAAGATGAAAATTATGCAAAACCATTCCAGCAGACATGAACCAACAACCTTAGCAACTTCCCATAGTATACCAAGAACAAAAAGTGCACTCTGATCTGTGAAGCTTCTTTTTCTAGCTAACCTAAGTACAACGAATGAGCAAGTTTCAATTAAATTTTGTGTTGTTCAGTGTCTTCACGGGAGAGTAACTGCAGATCAGCATCTCATTCTTGGGGACTACAGAACAATTTTTGCAAATATTAGCACCACACCATCAAGAAAAGTAAAATTAGCCTAAGGCACAACCCGAGTTGCTAGTCATAGATGCCCCAGTAAACCAATCATACGAGTGATGACACATGTGACATGATACGTAATCTTTTTGTTTATTATTATTATAATATTTTCTCATTTTATATTACTTGATTCATAAATATATTATGATGTCTATAGATTTGTGCAATGAGAGTCAGATTGTGATGAGATCATGATAATGAGATCGATTCATCTTTAAACACAAACCCTAAATAATCCTGGTCATAGGTTACTCGAGAGGGACATCGAGATAACTAGACAGATTGGTGTGCTGTATATCCGTCCATATGATGGAGACAACAAATCTCATAGCTGCTCGTATGGGGACACTAGGGCTACAATGCAGGTGCTGATTGGAGAATGAGTTCACTGATTTATCCGCTCACGGAATGTTAGATTGTTTATGATATATCATTGTTAGACAACGATTCTATCATCATAGTGGTGTACCTGGTCCTTAAACTTGAGACACCAAAGATGTCTTGTATAAGTACACAACTCTTTGATACCAGACTTATAGGTTTAGAAGTTCCAGATTTAGTACAACCGATCATAGAGGGTGACAACCAACCTTACGAGGGCTGTTGAGTGTCGATAGAGGATCATCCGCTCTCGGTATCATGAGAGGAATATCCCATGTGTTCTTGCTCAAACAAATCCTTGGCCAAGATTATTTGGATTAAGAGAGAGAGTTCTCTGCGAGAATTCAATTAGAGTGAGACTTGAAGAGAAACCGTATGGGTTTGACAACACCATGCCCAATATATGGTCTCTGGGATATTAGATGGATGAGAGACTATAGGTACATGGTAACTGAGGACAAATATATCCAAAGGATTGAATTCCCTTGTATCGTTTGAGGACTATGGCGTAGTGGCCTAGTACATTCGTAGTTGTTGAGTTGAGTGAATTATTACGGAGATAATAATTCATTGAGCTAAAAGGAATTATGATAGGTATAACTTATGGCCAACTCGATATTGGGCTTAGAGGGTCACACAAATGGTGGTGTTAGTCATAGGTGTCTTGCAAGCCAATTATGTGAGTGATGACACTTGTGACTTAACACGCAGTATTTTTATTTATTATATTATTTGGCATTTTGTCACTTTATATTGCTTGTTGTATAAATATATTATGATTTTCATGGATTTGTGCAATGAGAATTGGATCGTGATGAGATCACGATAATGAGACTGATTCGCCATTAAACATAGATCATAAATAATCCCGATCATAGGTTACTCGAGAGAGACATCGAGATAACCGGATAGATTGGTGTATTATATACCCGTATATATGATGAAGGTAGTTGGTCTCATAGCTACTCGTCTGAGGACACTAGGGATACAATGCAAGTGCTCATTGAAGAATGAGTTTACTAATTAATCTGTTCATGGAATGTTGGATGGTTAATGATACCTTATTGTCAAACAGCGATTCCGTTGTCCTAGTGGTGTACTTGGTCCTTAGGTTTGAGACACCAAGGATGTTCTGTATGAGTACTCTATTCTTTGATACGACTTATAGGCTTGGAAGTTTCAAATCTAGCACAGTCGATCATCGGGAATGATAGCCAACCTTAAGAGGACTATTGAGTGTCGATAGAGGATCATCCACTCTCGGTGTCATGAGAGGAATATCTCATGTGTTCTTGTTCAGACAAATCCCTAGACAGGGTTATTCGGATTGAGAGATAAAGAGTTCTCCGGGAGAATCCAATTAGAGAGAAACTCGAGTAGAAATTGCATGGGCCTGACAGTATCATGCCCAATATACGATCTTTGGGATATTAGATGGATGAGGGACTATAAATACATAGTAATTGAGGATAAATAGGTCCAATGGATTGGATTCTCCTATATCATTTGGGGACTATAGTGTAGTGACTTAGTACGCTCGTAGTTGATGAGTCGAGTGAATTATTATGAAGATAATAATTTACTGAGCCAAAAGGAGTTCTGACAGGTATGACTAACGGCCAGCTCGATATTGGGCCTAAAGGGTCACACACATATGGTAAGCATTACGACGAGTAGAGGTTCAGATATTAGATATCCGTCGGAGCCCCTATCTTATTAGATATCCAATAAGCTCATGAATTATTGGATCCTATGTATGAGATCCAATAAGAACTAATAAGAGAGTATTGGATAGAGATCCACTAATCTAAGAGGCTTGAATAGTTAGATGGAGATCCAGTACCCAATAGAAAAAGATCCATTAGGGTTAAGTTGATAGGGGACGTCTATAAATAAGAGGGAACCAAAGGCTCATAGGCTAGAGGTTTGCCATCTCCTATTCTCCTCTCCCCTTCTCCTTCTCAAATAACAGGCTTAGAGATTTGAGGAGCATCGTCACAGCCCTACTGTATGGATTACCACTAGAGAGGATGCTTGACCTCCTTCACCCTTTCCTACAAATCTATAGAGATTTAGGGATATACGATCTCCCTAGGTAAAACACAATCTCTCATATACACAGTTTTTCAGTTTTACGGATTTTGCGCACCAATCTTCGCACGACGACGAACACAATTTATAGGAAATTTGGAGATTTTTGTTTTTTGTTCTTCCGCTACGCATGTGATGTCGCCTCTAGATTTTCAACAGGTAGGTGTTGCGATGAGTAAATGTTCGGATATAAGATATCCATTGAAGTCTCTATCTTATTAGATATCCAATAAGCCCCTGAATTATTGGATCCTATGGATGAGATCCAATAAGAGCCAATGAGAGATTATTGGATAGAGATTCACTAATCGAAGAAGCTTGGGTAGTTCGATGGAGATCCAATACCCAATAGGACAAGATCCATTAGGGTTAAGTTAACATGGGACCTCTATAAATAGAAAAGAACCAAAGGGTCAGAGGCTAGGCTTCTTGGTTGCCACCTCTTATTCTCCTCTCCCTTTCTCTTTACTCAAACAATAGGTGTAGATATTTGGGCAGCGATTCGAGGAGCATCTTCATAGCCCTTGCTATGTGGATCACCACTAGAGAGGAGGACGCTTGACCTCCTTCATCCTCTCCTATAGATCTGTAGGATTTCAAGGATATACGATCTCCCTAGGTAACACAACTATCTCATACGTGGCTTTTAGTTTCGCGAGATTTTGCGCACCAATCATCGCACGACGATGAACACCTTTTGGGAAATTTGTTTTTATGTTCTTTAGCTACACATGTGATGTCATATCTAGATTTCCCAACAGTGATATCAAAGCTAGGTTGTTCGTGCGAAAGATTAGTTTTACATTATGTATGTTGTGTTTTAGGAAGAGTTTTGATGTCAAAATCATTAATGTAAAACGCGAGAAAGGTCAGCAATTGTTGCTGCCTTTGCTGCCCTCGCAGAAGTGGCAACCTTGGCCATCTACATACAGGCAATTGGTGGCCTACCTACAGCAGGCTACCAGTAGTGGTGCCCACAAGGTCGGGCGACACCTGCGAACGAGGGCGCCACTTGCGGGCGAGCCGCTTGCGGGGATGGGGCTCGCTCGCGGTAGTTACCCGCAATGGCACCTGCGTGTCACGGACTTAGCTGGTTTTGCCTAAGTCGTACGGCACCATTGCGTGTCCGTTCGCAAAGGTCAACCTCCCTGAAGCCTCCCATGGTCCCTTAGGACCCACAAAAGAGAAAATGGGTTAGAGAAAACGACTCACTCGGGATCCAAAAGCAAACATTTCCGAAAACACTTTATAGACAATGCAAATTACAAACAGACTTTACAAGCTCTGAACAGTTGCATAACAAAGGGTCAAAATGGTCCATTACAGACCGAAAATCTCTCACACGTGTCCACATGACACAACCTTTATTTACAAGCCTAAAGCGGCCACCACCCTAACTAAAATGAGACTATTAAGCCTTCGACTGTCCGTCTACATGCTGTGCAGAGCATGAACATACCAAAAGACACGGACATACATAAGCATTACATCAAATATCCTATTTAGAAGTTTGTCCGTGATATTCTCCCCACTTATTCCTTCGACGTCCTCATCGAAGCCTTTGTCGACACTGCAACTCCTCGCCTTTGCTGAGTCTTCAATCTTCTACTCCAGCTACATTGCACCTCTTGGCTCCCAACTGCTCTCCGCTGCTGTTTTTGAGTAGTCGAACCTTTGATTCGTCATGTTGCTTCAACTCGCCAATAACTCTGACTCTAGTGTGGGGTTGGTTGAGTTGTGTTGATCCCTGTTGGTTCCTACAGATCCTCCAGATGAAAGAAAAGACTATCCTTACTATGTGACAGTCTCTCAAATGCCTCATGTTGCTTGAATTGGGTGGATACTTGTTGGAGCTTTAACGAGCATCGTCTCGTAAACTTATGAAGTTTTGGGTCCTTCCTCCATAAAATTTGCTCATTAACTCTTCTTTCACTTAGTTGTCACATTCAAGTAGATTCGCATCACTTCCACTTTCGATTGGTATTTCGTTGGGAAATGAAGCGGATAATCTACTCTTAGTAACACTGATCACCGTTGGTGAGGATTTGACAACTATTGTCTTCGATTATCTTCGAAGGGTCTTTGAACATATGTAGAGCTCCTCTGTTGGATAGATAAGAGAATTGAGGTACTCAGTTTCGCCCATTCTCTTAAGAGTTGAGAAGGCAAAGGTTACTTGACTTCGCCTGCCTCCTCGAGGTTGTACTCCATGCATCGAGCTAATTACTGGCCTTCGCCTGCTCTTTGCTCACACTTCTGAAGCACTTGAAGTGTTTGCACTCCTTGCGTTGAGTAAGTTACTGTGATTCACCTTCTCAATGCCATCGAACTTCTGGAATGCAGGAAGTTTTCACCCTAACTTGGAGTAATTCTCTCATAGGTTTGGTCGCCTCTGGGATTATACCGTCTTCTCCATCAACCTTGCTGCCTACTCCATTGAGTAGCAAAGGTATAGCACCATGTACTGCCTGCTTCGTTCCTTGGTCATGCACTCTTGCTTGACCCGAAGTCCTTCACTTTCGGCTATCTTGATGAGAAGCTTTTTGACACCGGTCTTACGAAGTTCCTTGGCCTCTGCTCTTCAGCCTTGTCTCGGTACTTCGAGTTTGCCTCTACATGCTCCACCTCCTCGGCCCCTTTCACGACCAAGCGCTCTCCCTCCATGAGAGCAAGGGATCAATGACTTTCACGGAAGTCCCGCCTCTATGATACCATGGCGCTATTATCCGTCGCCTCGCATCTGCATCCCTTTTCTTCACAATAAGTAGATACGCCTTTGTGGCACTCCTCCGAGTCCACCTCTAGTCTAACTTATGCTTGATTTTGGATAGCTAAGTCCCTTTAGACTCGTTGTCGCTTCCTTGCCCCTTTCGACCCCCTACGTCAACACCTCGGTGTTCTCTAAGTAGATCCCTTTGGTCAATAGAAAGACAGACTGCAACTCCCATGCATGGCCTCTGCCATCACGTTGTAGGGTTTACACCGATTCTGTTCTCCTTAGCTTCCTTGGTAGAAACGTTCGCTTACTCGACCTTGTCCTCTGACTTATCGGGCTCCCTTAAGTGAATATGGGCTCTGGAGCAGTCCAACTCTCTAGTTGCTTCGATCATACCTCTACATGATCAAGTCCCTCCCCTGGGACTCACTGGTACTTGCATTCGAACTTTTTCCATTGGTGGAACACAACCCCCATATGCTAATGACCAAGTCTTTCATTCGATGCAAAATTCGATGCATGTACGGAAGACCCACCTCTGCGATACTATGGCCTTCACTTCTTGAATCCATAGCCCTTCTTACCGTCGTGTTGTTCACCGAAGTGGAGCTTCCAGTAGCTCCCGATCATACCTCCGTATGATCTAGTCCCTCACGGGACTATGTCGTGTGTATCACATTGCCACGAACTGTTCCATCACGATCCGCTGCACCATGTCGCCTCCTGGTGACATCTCTATTGCATTTTGATCCTTGTGGGATGAACTTGAATTGTGATCCCTCCATATGTGGCTTCTGCCAATATATCGCAGGGTCTCTTCCACCGTCGATTTTGTTCGCTCCTTTGGCAATCGACCTTCATCCACCCACTCTTGGGTCACACCTAAATGAAGCACTGCTCTAGAACAGTCCGTCGCCTAGTAGCTCCTGAAGTCCACCGACTTCGCTGAAAATGGTGCACCATTGTCTGGATCCTAGGCCTTTGCCCCTACCAACACAATCTCCGCTGCGTATCGCTTCCTGCCTAGCAACTTGACTGGCAACACCGTGGCATATTCTTCAAGAGTACCTGCCTCTGCGTCCTTTTGCCCCGTGCCAAGGCCTTTTGAACCCAACTTTGCCTCCGCAAGTTGAGTCGCCTTAGTTCCTCCATCAAATGCTTCTCCGAGATAAGGTGCATGTGCCCAGAAGCTCCCTTCGTCTTTGGCACCATGCAAGATGAGTCTGCTCTGTTATCATGAAGGACCCATGGAACAACATGATCCTGCTCTTGTCTCTGCATGAGTTCATGTCCTTGACCTCTGTCTAAGAAAAGCACTGTGCCTCCGCTCCATGTTCCATCTTCTATGCTGGCTTCCTTCATGTGGCTTGAGTACTTCGCCAAGTTACACCCAAGTTGCTCCGCTTCTCGTTTTGCATTGAGTTGATGGAGGCCCTCGTGCCCACCATTCTATGGGTCAGCCCTCCCTTGAGGCCGATCTCCATATCGACTCCAAGTGTGCCTTCATTTGTGTTGCTTAGGGTCACTCCCCCACTTAATCTCGCAATGCATCCACCAATGCATTCTCTCAAGCGAGATCATGCGATGACTCCTCGTCGCTTGCTCAGTCCATTAAGCTTCGTGGAGTTGTTGTTTGTTGAGGTACTCCTCCTCAACATGTGAGGTCCATCCCACATAATTCTCCCTCTAGAGAGTTAAGACTTATCCCTCATGGATAACTGTCCTGTTGGAGCAACATCTCTCTTCGTTTCAGAGACCACCATCCCCTTGGACTACTCCAATTTGCTAAACAAACTGTGCATTGTTCTGCCTCCTGCAAACGCACTTGCTAGATTGCGACTCCATGTCAATACAACCCCCGCTGCACCACTTAAGGCCTAGCAACATGCTGAACTCGTTGCACACTTTAGCCTCCTATGGACGTATCATTCACATGCCGAAGAGAAAGTTTCAATGCTCCATGGCGCCGAGTTTCGGTCGCCTTGGGATGGCCGCGAACATTTCATCGTTCGCATACAAGCCCATGCATGAGTACCGAATTCTTTGAGTTAGCGATTCCCCTTATCTCTGTGAGCTTTGCACAACTCTTTCGGTCGCTGAGCAACTCATTCCACCTTGGATGGTCTCATTTTTTACCAAGCGCCTCGCTTGCCTTGAGCACCATCAAGTATAGTTGTCAACGTTGAACCATAGCTCAAACTCAGCCATCCCAACCTTTATGCGCTCCGCATTCTTCCAAACTTGTCTATTCTCGTGGTGCCTCTTGCACGAAGGGTTGGCCATTCCTCTGAATGCCAATTTCAGATGCCCGCTCCTCCGAGCGACTCTTTTCCCTACATCTCCATGCCCGTTTTCCCCCAAACGGTCGCGCGTGTGCTGACTGCCCTCAATGCAGCCCTGCTAGGTCCCCCACATTTGCATGCTAAGTGTTTCTATAAGTGCTTGTCCCGCTCTGATACCATCTGTCACGGATTTAGCTGGTTTTTCCTAAGTCATGCGGCACCATTACGTGTCCGTCCGCAAAGGTCAGCCTCCCCGAAGCCTCCCATGGCCCCTTAGGACCCACAAAAGAGAAAACGGGTTAGAGAAAATGACTTACTCGGGATCCATAAGCAAACATTTCCGAAAATACTTCATAGACAATGCAAATTACAAACAGACTATACAAGCTCTGAACAGTTGCACAACAAAGGGTCAAAATGGTCCATTATAGACCGAAAATCTCTCACACGTGTCCACATGATACAACCTTTATTTACAAGCCTAAAACGACCACCGACCTAACTAAAATGGGACTATTAAGCCTTTGGCTGTCCCTCTACATGATGTGCAGAACATGAAGATACCAAAAGACACGGACATACATAAGCATTACATCAAACATCCTGTTTAAAAGTTTGTCTATGACATGCGGGCGTTGCCCCCGTAAGGTGCGGCGCTTGCGGGTGCTACTCCTGCAAGCATGCGCGACACCCCAACGACGGCCGTAATGCGGAGGCAGACATGTGATTAGGTTTTTTTGATAAAAAGGATAATTTTGCTACTTAGAATTTGAGAAATTTCGAATATTGTCCTTTCTATCCAAATCACCTAAATACTCCTCATAATTCGAAAAATTCCCTACATGTCCCAAATTTTAAAAAAATATTAGTTAATTAAAAAGTTTAATTAACTATTATTATTTATCTAATAGTCCTATATAATGATATGTATATGTGATTTATGATATGGACTAATGATCATGGATCGTGTGATGAGTGTGTATATGTGATGTGATTATTATTATTAATGGGGTATGCGAGCCTCCAATTTTATTCTCGTTTATTGTTGGGTATGTGTGCTTATGATTAAGTTGTAATCAAGCAATAAGGCACAATAGGAGCGTGGAGACGATAGTGAAACCCACGAGGCCGAGATGGACGATTGCAATGCATGAAGATGCGTCGAGATGTCGGCGGAACTAAAGAGAACGAGATGGACGAGGGGGGGCATAGAGATGCACGCGACACATAGATCTTGATGTGAGTAATTAGCCCATTGGCTTGGGCTTGATCACATTGGGATGAGGTCCATGATCAATATATATATATATATATATATATATATATATATATATATATATATATATATATATATATATATATTAAATATGTATGTGTGTGACATGTCATAGGAGATCAAATTAAAATCTCCTCTCTCGATAATATTAAGTTGGTAAACGTGAGACAATTAGATTGACCCACGTGGCATTTCATCGTTATAGGTAGAAACTGATTCCCGACGTAGGTTGAGTTCGTCGAGTCCCTCGAAGCTCACCTATATCATGATTCACTATCTTGCCTATGATATAAAGATGTCACTAATGACCTGAGGACAAGGTATACTTGGTCGACTCCCTCGAGGGCATATCATCGACTCAGACTCATCTTAACCGAACATCATGGTTGGTCGAGTACCTCGAGGCCATGGTGGTTCGGAGGCCGCATAAGACGGGAATCATAAATAGTTGTGAATGGCAAGAGTTGTTTATCTCGAGGTTATGTTAAGACGTCGATTGGATCCCAATCTCCACTAGAGATTAATTCGGGGTCTTCAATTCACATACCAAGAGAGTTGTTGTGTTTCATGAGAAAATAGTATGAGTAGATTAATATAGAAGACTATATCTTAATTGTTTGATTTTTCCAAAGTCTACATATTATTTAATTTTAGAAAATGTCGCTTTCAAATCCCCTACGTGACATACTTGATGTCAATTGCCTTATTGGTCCAAATTACACTAATTGGCTTCAACCCCGAGAATCGTTTGCTAGTCATAGGTGCCCAACAAGCCAATCACGTGAGTGATGGCACGTGTGACTTGATACGTAATCTTTTTTTTGCTTATTATATTTTTTGGCGATATCACTTTATAACTATTGCATAAATGCATATATATATTGTGATGTCCTTGGATTTGTCAATGGGAATCGGATCGTGATGAGATCACGATAATGAGATCGATTCACCTTTAAAAAGTTTAATTAACTATTATTATTTATCTAGTAGTCCTATATAATGATATGTATATGTGATTTATGATATGGACTAATGATCATGGATCGTGTGATGAGTGTGTATATGTGATGTGATTATTATTATTAATGGGGTATGCGAGCCTCCAATTTTATTCTCGTTTATTGTTGGGTATGTGTGCTTATGATTAAGTTGTAATCAAGCAATAAGGCACAATAGGAGCGTGGAGACGATAGTGAAACCCACGAGGCCGAGATGGACGATTGCAATGCATGAAGATGCGCCGAGATGTTGTGGAACTAAAGAGAACGAGATGGACGATCACAGGGCATAGAGATGCACCGCTGCACACATAGATCTTGATGTGAGTAATTAGCCCATTGGCTTGGGCTTGATCACATTGGGATGAGGTCCATGATCAATATATATATATATATATATATATATATATATATATATATATATATATATATATATATATTAAATATGTATGTGTGTGACATGTCATAGGAGATCAAATTAAAATCTCCTCTCTCGATAATATTAAGTTGGTAAACGTGAGACAATTAGATTGACCCACGTGGCATTTCATCGTTATAGGTAGAAACTGATTCCCGACGTAGGTTGAGTTCGTCGAGTCCCTCGAAGCTCACCTATATCATGATTCACTATCTTGCCTATGATATAAAGATGTCACTAATGACCTGAGGACATGGTATACTTGGTCGACTCCCTCGAGGGCATATCATCGACTCAGACTCATCTTAACCGAACATCATGGTTGGTCGAGTACCTCGAGGCCATGGTGGTTCGGAGGCCGCATAAGACGGGAATCATAAATAGTTGTGAATGGCAAGAGTTGTTTATCTCGAGGTTATGTTAAGACGTCGATTGGATCCCAATCTCCACTAGAGATTCGTCGGGGGTCTTCAATTCACATACCGAAGAGAGTTGTGTGTTTCGCGAGAAAATAGTATGAGTAGATTAATATAGAAGACTATATCTTAATTGTTTGATTTTTCCAAAGTCTACATATTATTTAATTTTAGAAAATGTCGCTTTCAAATCCCCTACGTGACATACTTGATGTCAATTGCCTTATTGGTCCAAATTACACTAATTGGCTTCGTAACCTGAGAATCGTTTGCTAGTCATAGGTGCCCAACAAGCCAATCACGTGAGTGATGGCACGTGTGACTTGATACAGAATCTTTTTGCTTATTATATTTTGGCGTATATCACTTTATAACTATTGCATAAATGCATATATATATTGTGATGTCCTTGGATTTGTGCAATGGGAATCGGATCGTGATGAGATCACGATAATGAGATCGATTCACCTTTAAAAAGTTTAATTAACTATTATTATTTATCTAGTAGTCCTATATAATGATATGTATATGTGATTTATGATATGGACTAATGATCATGGATCGTGTGATGAGTGTGTATATGTGATGTGATTATTATTATTAATGGGGTATGCGAGCCTCCAATTTTATTCTCGTTTATTGTTGGGTATGTGTGCTTATGATTAAGTTGTAATCAAGCAATAAGGCACAATAGGAGCGTGGAGACGATAGTGAAACCCACGAGGCCGAGATGGACGATTGCAATGCATGAAGATGCGTCGAGATGTCGAATGGAACTAAAGAGAACGAGATGGACGATCACGGGGGCATAGAGATGCACCCGCGACACATAGATCTTGATGTGAGTAATTAGCCCATTGGCTTGGGCTTGATCACATTGGGATGAGGTCCATGATCAATATATATATATATATATATATATATATATATATATATATATATATATATATATATTAAATATGTATGTGTGTGACATGTCATAGGAGATCAAATTAAAATCTCCTCTCTCGATAATATTAAGTTGGTA
Organism: Musa schizocarpa; assembly: GCA_900464855.2. Lineage (NCBI taxonomy): Eukaryota > Viridiplantae > Streptophyta > Magnoliopsida > Zingiberales > Musaceae > Musa > Musa schizocarpa. Next base: position 14,338,673 of record LS990922.1, read on the forward strand.
AACGTGAGACAATTAGATTGACCCACGTGGCATTTCATCGTTATAGGTAGAAACTGATTCCCGACGTAGGTTGAGTTCGTCGAGTCCCTCGAAGCTCACCTATATCATGATTCACTATCTTGCCTATGATATAAAGATGTCACTAATGACCGAGGACATGGTATACTTGGTCGAACTCCCTCGAGGGCATATATCATCGACTCGGACTTCATCTTAACCTAACATCATGGTTGGTCGAAAGTACCTCGAGGCCATGGTGGTTCGGAGGTCGCATAAGACGGGAATCATAAATAGTTGTGAATGGCAAGAGTTGTTTATCTCGAGGTTATGTTAAGACGCCGATTGGATCCCAATCTCCACTAGAGATTCGTCGGGGTCTTCAATTCACATCAAGAGAGTTGTGTGTTTCATGAGAAAATAGTATGAGTAGATTAATATAGAAGACTATATCTTAATTGTTTGATTTTTCCAAAGTCTACATATTATTTAATTTTAGAAAATGTCGCTTTCAAATCCCCCTACGTGACATACTTGATGTCAATTGCCTTATTGGTCCAAATTACACTAATTGGCTTCAGAACCTCGAGAATCGATTTTGCTAGTCATAGGTGCCCAACAAGCCAATCACGAGTGATGGCACGTGTGACTTGATACGTAATCTTTTTGCTTATTATATTTTGGCGTATATCACTTTATAACTATTGCATAAATGCATATATATATTGTGATGTCCTTGGATTTGTGCAATGGGAATCGGATCGTGATGAGATCACGATAATGAGATCGATTCACCTTTAAAAAGTTTAATTAACTATTATTATTTATCTAGTAGTCCTATATAATGATATGTATATGTGATTTATGATATGGACTAATGATCATGGATCGTGTGATGAGTGTGTATATGTGATGTGATTATTATTATTAATGGGGTATGCGAGCCTCCAATTTTATTCTCGTTTATTGTTGGGTATGTGTGCTTATGATTAAGTTGTAATCAAGCAATAAGGCACAATAGGAGCGTGGAGACGATAGTGAAACCCACGAGGCCGAGATGGACGATTGCAATGCATGAAGATGCGTCGAGATGCTGACGGAACTAAAGAGAACGAGATGGACGATCACAGGGCATAGAGATGCACCGCTGCACACATAGATCTTGATGTGAGTAATTAGCCCATTGGCTTGGGCTTGATCACATTGGGATGAGGTCCATGATCAATATATATATATATATATATATATATATATATATATATATATATATATATATATATATATATATATATATATATATATATATATATATATATATATATATATATATATATATATATATATATATATATTAAATATGTATGTGTGTGACATGTCATAGGAGATCAAATTAAAATCTCCTCTCTCGATAATATTAAGTTGGTAAACGTGAGACAATTAGATTGACCCACGTGGCATTTCATCGTTATAGGTAGAAACTGATTCCCGACGTAGGTTGAGTTCGTCGAGTCCCTCGAAGCTCACCTATATCATGATTCACTATCTTGCCTATGATATAAAGATGTCACTAATGACCTGAGGACATGGTATACTTGGTCGACTCCCTAGAGGGCATATCATCGACTCGGGACTTCATCTTAACCGAACATCATGGTTGGTCGAAAATACCTCGAGGCCATGGTGGTTCTGGAGGTGCGATAAGACGGGAATCATAAATAGTTGTGAATGGCAAGAGTTGTTTATCTCGAGGTTATGTTAAGACGTCGATTGGATCCCAATCTCCACTAGAGATTCGCCGGGGTCTTCAATTCACATACCAAGAGAGTTGTGTGTTTTGAGAAAATAGTATGAGTAGATTAATATAGAAGACTATATCTTAATTGTTTGATTTTTCCAAAGTCTACATATTATTTAATTTTAGAAAATGTGCTTCCAAATCCCCCTACGTGACATACTTGATGTCAATTGCCTTATTGGTCCAAATTACACTAATTGGCTTTAACCCGAGAATCGTTTGCTAGTCATAGGTGCCCAACAAGCCAATCACGAGTGAGTGATGATACGCGTGTGACTTGATAGAATCTTTTTTGCTTATTATATTTTGGCGATATCACTTTATAACTATTGCATAAATGCATATATATATTGTGATGTCCTTGGATTTGTGTAATGGGGAATCGGATCGTGATGAGATCACGATAATGAGATCGATTCACATTTAAAAAGTTTAATTAACTATTATTATTTATCTAGTAGTCCTATATAATGATATGTATATGTGATTTATGATATGGACTAATGATCATGGATCGTGTGATGAGTGTGTATATGTGATGTGATTATTATTATTAATGGGGTATGCGAGCCTCCAATTTTATTCTCGTTTATTGTTGGGTATGTGTGCTTATGATTAAGTTGTAATCAAGCAATAAGGCACAATAGGAGCGTGGAGACGATAGTGAAACCCACGAGGCCGAGATGGACGATTGCAATGCATGAAGATGCGTCGAGATGCTGACGGAACTAAAGAGAACGAGATGGACGATCACAGGGCATAGAGATGCACCGCTGCACACATAGATCTTGATGTGAGTAATTAGCCCATTGGCTTGGGCTTGATCACATTGGGATGAGGTCCATGATCAATATATATATATATATATATATATATATATATATATATATATATATATATATATATATTAAATATGTATGTGTGTGACATGTCATAGGAGATCAAATTAAAATCTCCTCTCTCGATAATATTAAGTTGGTAAACGATGAGACAATTAGATTGACCCACGTGGCATTTCATCGTTATAGGTAGAAACCCATTCGGCGTAGGTTGAGTTAAATCGAGTCCTCGAAGCTCACCTATATCATGATTCACTATCTTGCCTATGATATAAAGATGTCACTAATGACCGAGGACATGGTATACTTGGTCGACTCCCTCGAGGGCATATCATCGATCACTCGGACTCATCTTAACCGAACATCATGGTTGGTCGAGTACCTCGAGGCCATGGTGGTTCGGAGGCCGCATAAGACGGGAATCATAAATAGTTGTGAATGGCAAGAGTTGTTTATCTCGAGGTTATGTTAAGACGTCGATTGGATCCCAATCTCCACTAGAGATTCGTCGGGGGTCTTCAATTCACATACCGAAGAGAGTTGTGTGTTTCGCGAGAAAATAGTATGAGTAGATTAATATAGAAGACTATATCTTAATTGTTTGATTTTTCCAAAGTCTACATATTATTTAATTTTAGAAAATGTCGCTTTCAAATCCCCTACGTGACATACTTGATGTCAATTGCCTTATTGGTCCAAATTACACTAATTGGCTTCAGTAACGAGAATCGTTTGCTAGTCATAGGTGCCCAACAAGCCAATCACGGAGTGATGGCACGTGTGACTTGATCTGTAATCTTTTGCTTATTATATTTTGGCGTATATCACTTTTATAACTATTGCATAAATGCATATATATATTGTGATGTCCTTGGATTTCAGGTAATGGGAATCGGATCGTGATGAGATCACGATAATGAGATCGATTCACCTTTAAACACATATCCTAAATAATCCGGTCATAGGTTTTCGAGAGGGACATCGTGATAACCGGATAGACCGGTGTGTCAGTATACCAATCCATATAATGGATGCAATTTGGTCGCATAGTTGCTTTCGTGTAGGGACACTAGGGATACTGATGCAGTGCTCATTGGAGAATGAGTTCATCGATTGATCCGCCACGGAATCTTTGGATGGTTGATGATGCCTTATTGTCGACAAATGATTCCGTAGTCCTAGTGGTAAATCTGGTCCTTAGACTTGAGACACCAAGGATGTCTGTATGAGTGCTCCACTCTTTGATACCGGACTTATAGGTTTGGCTGTCCCGGATCTAGTACAACCGGTCATTGGGAGTGGTAGTCGACCTTTACGAGGGCTATTGAGTGTCGATAGAGGATCATCCACTCTCGGCATCATGAGAGGAATATCTCATGTGTTCTTGCTCGCACAAATCCCGGCGAGGGTCATTGGGTTGAGAGAGAAAGAGTTCTCCGGGGAGAATCCGATTAGAGCGAGACTTCGAAAGTAGAAACCGTATATGGTCGACAACACCATGCTCGATATACTCGGTCCGGGATATTAGATGGATGAGGGACTATAGGTACATGGTAACCGAGACGCGACAGTCCAATGGATTGGATTCCCCTATATCGTTTGGGGACTACGTGGAGTGGCCTAGTACGTCCGTGGTCGATGAGTCGAAGTGAATTATTACGAGATAATAATTCACCGAAGTTAGAAGGAGTTCGACGAGGTATGACTCACTTGACCATTTCGATATTGGGCCTAGAGGGTCACACACATATGGTAGGCATTGCGATGAGTAGAGGTTAGGGATGAGATATCCGACTTTGAGCCCCTGTCTTATTGGATGCGATCCAATACCCACTAGGGAAGGACCTATTAGGGTTTGACACGGGGATCTCTATAAATAGGAGGGATTCTGACCTCATAGGCTCGAGTCTTTGCTTGCCTTTCCTATTCTCCTCCTCCCTCTCCACCTAAGAGGCCCGGAGTTTTGAGGAGGGTCGTTGCAACCCCTTGTGTGGATCACCGCTAGAGAGGAGGACGCTTGACCTCCTTCACCCTCTCCTAAGGATCTGCAAGGAAACAGGGGATATACGATCTCCCCTAGGTAACACAATCTCTATAATGCCAGTTTTGGTTTTATGGATTTTTTACGCACCAATCTTAGACGACGACTAACATCTTTTTGGGAATCGGGGATTTTTGTTTTCTTGTTCTTCCGCTTGCGATATGATGTCACCCCCATGATTTCCCAACAAGTGGTATCAAAGCCGGGTTGTTCGATGCGAATGATTGGTTTTGAAGCTGCGTGTGTTGTGTTTAGGAAGAATATTGACGTCAAAATCGTTGACGCCTTAAAAAAGCGAGGAAGGGTAGCAGCGATTCTTTGCCCTCGAACCGCGATGCTACGACCACTCGCAAAGCAGTGGCCGACGAAATGCTACATAGCGAGGCTTCTGGCGGCCGTGGTGGCACCGTCGGGCGAGGCGCATGGGAGGCGGCGGCGAGAGTATCAGGGCACGGCGGGGCGGTGGGTGGCAAGCCCCATCGGGCAAAAACTTTCCAGGGAGGCCGCCGCCGGAGGCAAAGACGCCGCGGAGTGTGCCTGTGGGAAGAACCGCCATGGAGGAGGCGCCGAGGGGGCCCAATGGCAGCGGCGCCAGTGGGCGTGCCACAGTGGCGAGGGCATCGCCCTCACCCTCGCCCGCCTGGCCGCCGTGGCCGAGGGTGGCGGCGGCGAAGCAGCAGAGGGAATTAGGTTTTGGGTAAAAGGATAGTTTTGCCCCCGTGAATTTGAGAAATTCCGGTTTCATCTTTTGTCCAAATTACGAAAATACCCTTAGGAATTGAGAAATTCCCTACATGTCCCCGATTTCAAAAAAAATATTAATTAATTAAAAGGTTTAGTTGATTATTATTTTTATTATTATCTAGTAGTCCTACATGATGATGATTATTTATACATGTGATGTATGATGTGTGGACGGATGATCATGGACCGTGGTGATGTGTGTACTTGTGATTATTATTATTGAGGTCTGCGAACCTCCATTATATTTTCGTTTATTGTCGGGCCTGCGTGCCTATGATTAAGTTGTAATCACATGAGGAGGGCTTGCGGCGGGAGCGTGGATGCGAGAAGCGGGACCCAATGCAGACGGACGATCGCGGATGCATGGAGATGCATCAAGATGTCGGAACCAAACGAGGACGAGATGGACGATCACAAGGGGCATGGAGATGCACCGTTGCACACATAGATCTTGATGTGAGTGATTAGGCCATCGCCGGGCCTAATCATATTAGGGTCGCGGGTCCATGATCATCCGATGTGATTGCTTATACACATACTAGATATATATATATATTTGCATGCGATGTAGATATATATTAAATATGTATATGTGTGACATGTCATATTAGGAGACCAAATTATAGAAACATCTCTCGATAATATTAAGTCGGTAAACGTGAGGCAATTAGATTGACCCACGTGGCCTTCTATCGTTATGAGTAGGAACCGATTCCCGGTGTAGGTTGAGTTGGTCGAGTCCCTCGAGACTCACCTATATCGCGATTCGCTATCTTGCTTACGACATAGAGATGTCACCGGTGACCTGAGGGCATGGTATGCTTGGTCGAGTCCCTCGAGGGTATATCATCAAATCAGACTCATCTTGTAACGAAGGTGTTGACTTAACCGAGCATCATGGTTGGTCGAGTCCCTCGAGGCCATGGTGATTCGGAGGTTTAACAGGGACGGGAATCACAAGGAGTTGTGATCGCAAGAGTTACCTACCTTTTTAGGCTTAGTGTGATTAGTCGAGTCCCTCGAGGTTACTCTAAGACGCCGATTGATCCTCGATCCCCACTAGAAGTTGGAGACTGAGACTTCCGTTTCACGCGGCCGAGGGTGTCGCGTGACTCGTTAGTAAAATAGTGGGAGCATATTAAGATAGAAGTCCATATCTTGATAGTTTATTTCTTGCAAAATCTGCATATTATTCATTTACGCTACCTCTTTATTTTCAAAAAAAATGTCGCTTTCAAATCTTTTACGTGGCATACTTGATGTCAACCGCCTTATCGGGTCCAAATTATACGGATTGGCTCCAGAATTTGAGAATTGTTCTCACAAATGGAGAAAATCGTAACGCCCTTGATGCAAAGATGATACCTCACCGAAGAAGGGGCAAGCGAGGATGAGATCGCCGCCACGTGAAGTACATTGATGACTCCACTCTTGCTCAGTGCTATATGTTGGGCTCTATGACTCAGAGTTACAGAGACAACATGAAAAGATGGATGCCGATCCATTCTCCTACATGTCCGCAAATTGTTTGAGGAACTGGGAAGGACTCAACGATATGAGATATCCAAGAGCCTTTTCCCGCTTAGGATGACTGGGAGGGGACACCGGGTTGAGAACCATGTCCAAAAGATGATTGAGTGGATAGAGAAACTCACTGTGTCTAGGAATGGTCCTAGATGATAACTTGTGTGTGGACATTGTGCTTTGGTCCCTACCGATTCCTTTTCACAGTTCATAATGAATTTTAATCTGAACAAGCTTTGAGGTGACTCTCCCGAGCTCCTCAATATGTTGAGGGAGGCAGAGAGTACTATTAAGAAAGAGAAGCCAATTCTCTACAATGGTGAGACTAGAAAAGAAAAGGAAAGGTAAAGGTCCCTTAAGAAGGAAAGGGCAAGGGCAAACAAGGTAAAGCAAAGGTTGCTAAGAAAGACCAAAGAAAGGACAAAGGCCGGTGCTTCCAATTGTGGTAAAAATGGGCATTGGAAGAGAAACCAAAAAAAGAGTACCTTGCGAGAAAAAAGGGCTTAAACAAAAGCTTGATGAAGCTTTCGTGTGTACATTCATGATGGATCTCCATTTGTCGACTCTTATGATAACACATGGGTATTGGATACCCAGAGTGCTTATCATATATGCAATTGTTGTAGGGTTCGGCAAGGCCTAGGAGACTACAGAGAGGCTTAGATGGACCTCAAGATGGGTAATGGAGCAAAAGTTATGTATTAGTGTTGGCGCAGGTCGCCCTACATCCGCCTAGTGGAGCTTTTATTACATTAGATGCATGTTATTTTGTTCCTTCTATTATCAAAAAACATTATCTCCATTTCATGTTTAACAGTTAGTGGATATAAATTTATTTTTAGAACAATGGTTGTTCGATAATATTAGATGATAAGATCATCAAAAAAGGAACATTGCATAATGGTTTATTTATGTTAGACACCACTCCACATATCTTGAATGTAAATATGTCCAAAAGGAAACGAGATGAGTTGAACAAAGGCATACCCGTGGCATTGTAGGCTAGGTCACATCCATGAAAGAAGGATTCAAAAGTTGCTAAATGATGGATATCTAGATCCATTCGACTATGTGTCATATGCGACTTGTGAGCCTTGCATTCGTGGAAAACCCGACCAAATCTCCATTTAGTAGAATCGAGAGAGAGCCAATGAGTTGTTGGAACTCATACATAGTGATGTATGTGGACCCATGTCAACTCATGCCATTGGAGGTTACTCCTACTTCATTACATTTCTCGATGATTTCTCAAGGTATGGATATGTGTACTTAATGAAGTACAAGTCCGAGGCCTTTGAGAAATTCAGAGAGTATAAGAATGAGGTGGAGAACCGTGATCGAAAGAGTATCAAAACTCTTCGATCGGATCGAGGAGGTGAATACTTTGGCACAGAAGTTTACTCAGTTCCTCAAGGACCATGGGATATTATCCCAATGGACACCTCCTTATACACCTCACCAATGGTGTCTCCGAAAGGAGAAATCGTACATTATTAGATATGGTACGGTCCATGATGAGTTTCATTTGAACTACCCATCTCATTCTCGGGGATATGCCCTAGAAAACCATGAACTTACCTTCTTCAACAGAGTTCCAACTAAGTCGGTAGTGTCTACACCATATGAGATATGGAAAGGGAAGAAGCCCCGATATTAAGGTTGTTAAGATGGGGGGGCTGCCCCCCCATGTTAGAAGACACAACCCGATAAGTTAGAATCAATGACGAAGCGATGTAAATTTGTGGGATACCCCAAGGAAACTTGTGGGTATTATTTCTATCATCTCGAGGACCAAAAGGTCTTTGTAGCTAAGAGCAAGTGTTCCTTGAGAAGGAACACATTCTTGACGGAGACAAGTGGGAGAATGATAGAATTGAGCGAGGTTGGAGAACCAAGCTCAAGCACCACTCTGACCGAGTCCTGTTCAGTGTACCTAATACACAAGTATCAACTTTATGCAGTGTCCGATAGAGTATCCCATCCTCCCGAGAGATATGTGGGACATATTATAGCAGAGGATGTAGAGGATATTGATCCTCGGACCTACTGAGGAGGCTATTATGAGTATAGACTCGGGAAGTGGAAAGAAGCCATGAATTTAGAGATGGATTCTATGTACTCCAATAAGGTTTGAAACTAGTTGATGCTACCAAGGTATTGTACCCATCGGTTGCAAGTGGATCTTTAAGAAAAAGATGGAGTAGATGGAAAGGTAGAGACCTATAAAGCAAAGCTAGTGGCTAAGGGTATCGTCAAAGGCAAGATGTTGACTACTTAATTTTAAACTTTTCACCTCAGTAGCAATGCTAAAATCCATGAAATTCTATTGGCTATCATGAAAGCACACTATGATTATGAGATCCGGCAGATGGATGTGAAAACCACATTCCTCAACGGGAACCTCGAGGAGGAGGTGTATATGATGCAACCGAGGGATTCGTGTCCAAGAACTGCCCAGATAAGGTGTGTAGGTTGCTTAGATCCATTTATGGACTAAAGCAAGCTTTCAAGTTGGAACATAAGATTTGATGAGGCAATCAGATCTTATGACTTCAATTAAGAAACGAAGATGAGCCTTGTGTATCTGAAAGGTAAGTGGGGCTTATCACCTTTTTTGGTGTTATATGTGGATGACATCCTCATCATTAGGAATGACATAGGAATGCTATCCACAAAGAAAGGCTTGGTTATCTAGACACTTCTCAATGAAGGACTTAGAGGAAGCATCTTATATCTTGGGGATTAGAATCTATAGAGATAGATCCAAGAGGATGCTTGGCTTGTCCCCAAAGTCGTGTACATAGAAACTATTGTCAAAAAGGTTTGGCATGGAAAATTCCAAGAGAGGTCTCATACCGGATGAGACATGGGATATCGCTTTCTACTTAATATGTCCCCAAAGACTCGGGAAAGAAAGGGCTTAACATGGATATGATACCTTATGCCTCAAAGAATAGGGTCTATCATGTATGCCATGCTATGTACTAGGCCCGATATAGCGATGCTCACGAGTGTTTGGCAGTGTATCAAAGCGGATCCATGCTTGGAGCACTAGAAAGCAATAAAGTGTATCCTTAAGTACTGAGAAGGACTAAGGATCTTTTACTAGTATATGGAGGTAATAGCCTTAAGGTTGAAGGCTACACCGACTCAAGTTTTCAAGTCGATGTCGATGATAGCAAGTCGAATTCGGGTATGTGTACACCTTGAATGGAGGAGCGGTGTGTTGGAAGAGTTCCAAGCAAGATATACCCGCCGACTTCGACCACGAGGCGAGTACATTCACTGCATCGACGCAAAGGAGGGAGTCCGGGTGAAGAAGTTCATCACAGATTTGGGAGTCGATCTGATAGCGACAAGTCGACTTCCTTATATCATGCGACAACTATGGGGTGATTACTCAAATAAGGGAACCCGGTCTCATCGAAGTGTTCCGAGGAGGTTCCAGCTTATAAGAAAGATTGTAACTTGAGGAGATGTAGAAGGTGGAAAGAGTTTCAATAGAAGATAACATTGCAGATCTACCGACAAAGCCATTGTCTCATTTTGTCTTTGAAGCGTCACAGGGTCCGATGGGGATCGACACATAGGTGATTGGCTTTAGGTCAAGTGGGAGATTGCTAGTCATAGGTGCCCAAAGAAGCCAATCACGTGAGTGATGGCACGTGTGACTTGATACAAAAAATTTTTTGCTTATTATATTTTGGCGTATATCACTTTATAACTATTGCATAAATGCATATATATATATTGTGATGTCCTTGGATTTGTCGCAGAATGGGAATGGGATCGTGATGAGATCACGATAATGAGATCGATTCACCTTAAAACACATATCCTAAATAATCGATCATAGGTTTTCGAGAGGGACATCGCGGATAACCCGGATAGACCGGGTGTGTCAGATAACCCGTCCATATGATGGATGCGGTAATGGTCTCATACCGCCGTGTAGGGACACTAGGGATACAAAGATGTGTGCTCATTGGAGAATGAGTTCACCGATTGATCCACTTACGGAATCTTTGGATGGTTTATGATGCCTTATTGTCGACAACGATTCCAGAGTCCTAGTGGTGTATCCGGTCCTTAGACTTGAGACACCCAGGATGTCCCAGATGAGTGCTCCACTCTTTGATACCAGACTTATAGGTTTGGTTGTCCCTGCATCTAGTACAAATTTGGTCATTAGGAGTGGTAGTCAATCTTACGAGGGCTATTGAGTGTCGATAGAGGATCATCCACTCTCGGCATCATGAGAGGAATATCCCATGTGTTCTTGCTGACAAATCCTCGCCGTGGTCATTTAGGTTGAGAGAAAGAGTTCTCCGGAGAATGGAGATTAGAGCGAGACTCGAGTAGAAACCGTATGGGTCCGACAACACCATGCTCGATATACCTGGTCTCGGGATATTAGATGGATGAGGGACTATAGGTACATGGTAACGAGGACGCAGACAGTCCAATGGATTGATTCCCCCAGATCGTCAGGGGGACTACAGTAGTGGCCTAGTACGTCAAGTGAGTCGATGAGTCGAAAGTGAATTATTCTGCAGATAATAATTCACCGAAGTTAGAAGGAGTTCGACAGTATGACTCACGGCCACCGGGATATTGGGCCTAGAGGGTCACACATATGGTAGGCATCAAGGATGAGTAGAGGTTTTGGATATGAGATATCCCGACGAACCCCTTGTCTTATTGGATGCATCCAATACCCACTAGAGAAGGACCCATTAGGGTTTGACACAGGATCTCTATAAATAGGAGGGATTCTGGCCTTATAGGCTAGAGTCTTGCTTGCCTTTCCTATTCTCCTCTCCCTCTCCACCTCAGAGGCCCCGGAGTTTTGAGGAGGGTCGCCGCAACCCCCGGGCCAGGTGGATCACCGCTAGAGAGGAGGACGCTTGACCTCCTTCACCCTCTCCTAAGGATCTGCAAGGAAACAAGGATATACGATCTCCTAAGTAACACAATCTCTATAATGCCAGTTTTGTGTTTTTATGGATTTTTACGCACTCAATCTTCGCACGATGCATCTAACATCTTTTTTTGGGAATGGGGATTTTTTGTTTTCTTGTTCTTCCACAACAAGATATGATGTCGCCCCCATGATTTCCCAACATCGTTCTCACGGCAGAGAAAATCATGTATATCGTTGATACAATGATCCCTACACTCGAGGAAGGAGCAAGCGAGAATGAGATCGCTTATTACGTGAAGTACATAGATGACTCCACTCTTGTTCAGTGTTACATGTTGGGCTCTATGACTCATGAATTACAGAGACAACATGAAAAGATGGATGTCAGATCCATTCTCCTGTATCTCCATAAATTGTTTGAAGAAGAGGGAAGGACTCAACGATATGAGATATCCAAGAGCCCTTACCGTGCTAGGATAACTAAGGGGACACTGGTTTAGAACCATGTCCTAAAGATGATTAAGTGGATAGAGAAACTCACAGGTCTAGGAATGGTCCAAGAGGATAACCTATGCGTGGTTCTTGTGCTTTAGTCTCTACCAGGTTCCTTTTCTCAACTTGAGGTGACTCTCCCTGAACTCCTCAATATGCTGAGAAAGGCAAAGAGCGCTATCAAGAAGGAGAAGTCAATTCTCTATGTTGGTGAGACCAGAAAGAAAAGAAATGTAGAAAAATCCGTTAAGAAGGGCAAGGGCAGACTAGGTAAAGCAAAGGTTACTAAGAAAGATCCGACAAAGAACAAAGGTTAGTACTTCCACTATGACAAAGATGAGCATTGGAGGAGGAACTGTAAAGAGTACCTTGCAGAGAGGGCGAAATAGAAACTTGGAGAAGATTTAGGTACATTCATGATCAGTCTCTAGTTGTCAAATTTTTGCGATAGCATATGGGTATTGTATACCAGTATTGTTTATCATATTTGTAATTCGTTGCAGGTTCTAGCAAGACCTAGGAGATTAGTGAGAGGTGAGATGGACTTCAAGATGGGCAATGAGGCAAAAGTTGCTGCAATGGCTATTGGCGAGATCACCCTATATTTGCCTAGTTAAGCTATTATTGCATTGTATGCATGCTGTTTTGTTCCTTCTATTATCAAAAACATTATTTCCATTTTATGTTTGATAGTTAGTGGATATAAATTAGTTTTTGAGAACAATGGTTGTTCAATATTATTATATGATAAGATTATCACGAAAGGAACATCGCATAATTATTTATTTATGCTAGACACTACTCCACATATCATGAATGTAAGTATGTCCAAGAGGAAACTATATGAGGTGAATACATACCTGTGACATTGTAGGCTAAGTCATATCGATGAGGGAAGGATTCAAAAATTGCTAAAGGATGGATACCGAGATCCATTCAACTATGAGTTATATGCAACTTGCGAGCTTTACCTTCATGGAAAACTAACCAACTCTCCATTTAGTGGAACTGGAGAGAGAGCCACTGAGTTGCTAGAACTCATACATAGTGATGTATATGGTCCCATGTCAACTCATGTCATAGGTGGTTACTCCTACTTCATTACTTTTACCAACGATTTTTCAAGGTATGAACATGTGTACTTGATGAAGTACAAGTCCAAGATCTTGGAGAAATTTAAGGAGTATAAGAATGAAGTGGAGAACTAAACTAGAAAGAATATTAAGACTATTCGATCAGATCGGGGAGGTGAGTACTTAAATACAGAGTTCACCCAATTCTTCAAGGACCATGAGATTCTATCCCAGCGGACACCTCCCTATACACCTAAGCTCAATGGTGTATCCGAGATGAGGAATCACACACAGTTAGACATGGTGCGGTACATGATGAGTCTCGCCGACCTACCCATCTCATTCTGGGGATACGCCCTAAAGACCGCAACTTACTTCTGAACAGAATTCTAACTAAGTCAGTAGTGTCTACTCTGTATGAGATATGTAAAGGGAAGAAGCCCGATCTTAAGGTTGTTAAGATTTGGGACTGTCTTGCCCATGTTAAAAGACACAACCTCGATAAGTTGGAATCCAAGACGGAGCGGTGCAAGTTTGTGGGATACCCCAAGGAAACTTGTGGGTATTATTTCTATCACCTCAAGGACTAAAAGGTCTTTACAGCCAATAGAGCAATATTCCTTAAGAAGGAACACATTCTTGGTAGAGACATTGGGAGCATAATAGAGTTGAGCAAGGTTGGAGAACCTAGCTCAAGCACCACTCCACAGCCCGAGTCTATTCAGGTATCTAGCACACGAGTTCCAAATTTATGTAGGTCTAGCAGAGTATCTTATCCTCCTGAGAGATATGTGGGACATATTAGAGGAGAGGATATTGATCCTCAGACCTACGAGGAGGCTATTATGAGTATAAACTCCAGGAAGTGGCAAGAAGCCATAAATTCTGAGATGAATTTCATGTACTCCAACAAAGTTTAGAACCTAGTTGATGCACACGAGGCTATTGTACCCATTGGTTGCAAGTAGATATTCAAGAAGAAAATCAGAGTAGATAAAAATATGGAGACCTATAAAGAAAGACTAGTGGCTAAGGGGTATCGTCAAAAGCAATGTGTTAAGTATGACGAAACCTTCTCACTCGTAGTCATGTTAAAATATATCCGAATTCTATTGGCTATTGCAGCATACTATGATTATGAGATCTAGCAGATGGACGTGAAAACCGTGTTCCTCAATGGCAACCTCGATGAGGTGTATACGATACAGCTTGAGAGATTCATGTCCAAGGATAGTCCAGATAAGATGTGCAGATTGCTTAGGTCTATCTATGGACTAAAGCAAGCTTTCCGAAGTTAGAACATAAGATTTGATGAGGCAGTCAGATCTTATGACTTTGTTAAGAACGGAGATGAACCTTATGTGTACAGTAAGGTAAGTGAGAACGTCATCATCTTCTTAGTGCTATATGTGGATAATAACCTGATCATTGGGAATGATGTAGGAATGCTCTCCACAGTAAAGGCTTGGTTATCTAGACACCTCTCTATGAAGGACTTAGGGGAAGCATCTTATATCTTAAGGATTCGAATCTATAGAGATAGATCCAAGAGGATGCTTGGCTTATCTTAATCCAGGTACATAGACTCCATTATCAAAAGGTTTGACATTAAAATTCCAAGAGATGTCTCACACCGATGAGATAAGATATATAGCCTTCTAGGAGTATGTCCCCAAAAACTCCTGAAGAAAGGGCACACATGAATAGGATACCCTATACCTCAACGATAGAGTCTATTATGTATGTTATGCTATGTACCAGGCCTGATATGACACATACTCTAAGTGCGATGAGCATGTATCAAGCGGATCGAGGCTTGGAGCATTGGAAAGCAGTAAAGTGTATCCTTAAGTACTTGAGAAGGACTGAAGATCTTTTATTGATATATGGAGGAAGTAGCCTTAGGGTTGAGGGCTACACATACTCGAGCTTCTAGTCCGATTTTGATGATAGCAAGTTTAATTCAGGGTATGTGTTCACCCTGAATAGAGGAGCAGTATGTTGGAAGAGTTCCAAGCAAGATACTATTGCTGATTCGACCATAGTGGCAGAATACATTGCTATAGCAGAGGCAA